>JAHWGI010000058.1:0-600000 GCA_029379305.1 Frankliniella fusca | reverse complement strand
TCCTTGATCGAGTTACGGGCATAGCTATTCATTTTTGGGGGGATTCAACTTTTTGTTGAGAGTGGTAATAGCAGCCAAAGCAGCGGGAATTTTGCCCCACTTTTCAAATGTTGTTATTATTCATTCAGCAGTATGTAGAGTAAGGGTGTCAGGTTGCTTTGAAATTTGAAGGAATTGAATTTACTTCTTGTCCTATCATTCACCCTCGTAGGATAGAGTAGCAAGAACAGAGGTATTTGAATCGTGCCCTGATTTGCTATGAATCATACCTCATCGGGAATACCCCCGTTCTCCGACATTTTCACCTCTATAACCTTCTCATGCATCAGTCACCATGACAACTACCAAGTGTTGTCTCTCCATTGAAGGGCAGAGTTAAAGTTGCCGACCGATCGTTAAGCATGCGAGACTTGTCAAGATGTGAAAATTAAGTGTCCCTCTGCCATGAGCCACAGGAAAGGCTCTAATGAGCCAGCAACCAAGAGGAGTCTAGGTAGTGATATCTTGCCTGGAGTTCCTCCTGTCCTTGGCACTGGCCCACCAAAAATACGTCGTTTATCATTGTACTCGCGGAATACTTCCAACGTTCATGACTTGTTCGCTCCTCCCAAAGAACTTTTACGAGAACCTCAGCCAAGACGTTTTAAGTCCAAGCCGTGGAAACGTGCTGCTGAGAAACCAGAATCGGTATGGTGTCTTTTAACATTTGGACAGTTTTAGAATATTGTTGTTTTTCTACACAAACTCACCCTTACTCTGTCATAGGTTGGGAAGTCATACACTGAACTTCGCAGAGAGAGGGAGGAATTTCGTAGAAAGTTGGTTCAACTTGTGTTGTGTGAAGATGGACCTTCAGATGAAATTAAAGATGAGCCTAGGTCCACCCTGGATTTACCTAGTCGAGAAGAGAGAGTTGTGTTACGATATTATTATTACATACAACAAGGGGTGGATACTGTTCATGTCACACATTTGGATTGTGCCACTCTAAAACGCATTTCTCATCTCATTCCCTCAAAATTGAAGCAGTGGAAGGAGCTTGTCAGAGATTTAACTCAGGAAATAAAGGTACCTTTTCTCTTAATTAAATTCAACCTTTTATGTAACTAGTAACTTTGCTCTACTAATTCTTGTAGGAGGATTTTTTAAAAAGTGTTAAAAAGGCAATTGTGGACTTTGTTCTACAAGATACATCAGAAAGCGAATTGAAGCTCCCTGAGGAAGAAACGGAGGAAAGGAGAATTTTGAAAGCCATTAGCAAGCAGCTGGCGGCAAATTATCCTGTGGTCCGACATAAGATTCTTGCCAATTTACACGCAGTAAATCCTTGCATGGCACAAGTTTTAGATCTGTGGCAAAAGAATTACATGTAATGTAAAAATTTCTCTGTTGCCATATTTTTTTTTAATTGACTTATTTATTTTCATGTTTTTATTTCTGAAGTTTTCATTATTGAAGGTTTCTTAAGACAACATTTTTTCTCTTATTTTAACTTGATTTCTATCAGGAAATTGCGTCTTTTAAATTTGGATGAACTTACTGAAGCTGGTGTAGCCGTTGATCTAATGGAATTTCAGACCTGGAGTAGGAAAGCTATTGAATCTGTGAGGAATAAGTTGATGAACATTTGGTATCCCTCTATTCGCAGTATTTATTCTCAAGTGTGTATATTTATGACTGTTTTACAAATTACAGAGGAGATTGGGTTGTTATTATAAACTACAATTTCATTGATTTCAGGTCTACAAGAAGAAACTTGTTCCTAGTTCAGAAAATAAAACACTTAACCGAAACTTTTTTAATTGCCTTGCTACTCTGATGTCCTACCAGTTACAGTGCCTGGGACTTTCTTCATTACATGACTATATGTTTTTTATAAATGACATAGGGGTAAGAATGTCTGGTGGCACTACTAATTCTTATAAAGAGCATGCCAAATAGGGCATCTTCTTTCTTTGATGAAGATGCTAGCTTTTAATTTGATGTTATCTGATTAGCACTCAAATCCAGGTTTTCAAGTACACCTTAATTTGCGTCAGAAAACAATACAGTTTGAACCAGCATTCCACATGTACAAGGACATTTTGTCTAAATTGTTGGACTTATTAGTGGATGCTGTTGGAGATCTTCCTCGCATGGAGAGACAGCTGTATTGTGATTGGGATGGACCTACTGGTGAACTTCATGTTTGTACCATAAGTTGTCTGTATCTTGTTTTTTCTTAACTTTATGCATAGATTATTACTTTTAACCATTCACCCCTGTTATTTTATCAGCCTGTAATTCCCACTGACCTCATTGCTACATATAAAATGAATATCGATGAGCTTATAGCAGAGCATAGGATTGGCGTTGAAATGCGAGTGTCAGACTTTGACCCATTTATTAAACTAGTGAATGGTGAAGTAAGTGAACATGTAGTGTGCACAGTGTTCTATGGATCAACACTACTGTATGAGTTCAAAACTGGTGTACTGTTATCAGGCCCAGGAAGAAGTAGAAATGTTTTTGTCTGAAGATCACACCTTTGAAGAATATTGTTCTGAAGTTGAAAAGTACTATCAGCTTCAGGTAGAAATGCCTATGAATCTGGAGCACACTATTACAATGGGGATCTTTGATATGCACCGAGGAGAATTCATAGGGGCTCTAGTTCACTCTGCCAAAAATCTAAAAGAACAATTAATTGCTCGAATGACACAGGATTATCAAGAAATGTGTAAAAGGTAAAAAAATATTCAACCTTAATTACATCATTTTAATTTATGTGATACAAGGTAAAAAAAAAAAATTAAAAAAAAACTAAACCTTATCATGCACAGGCTTGGTGAAGAGTATGCGGAAATAGCTGAACGTGCTCTATCTGTACCAGAATCAACTGAGGAACTTATGGCCCTAATTGAGTATGTGCAAGGTGTAGAAAGTGAGACTGTGGTCGATATGGAGGATCGTCTTCGTGTCGTCATGGCATATATGATTTTCCTTGCCGATTATACAACATATTCGCCCATTGAAATGAAGCACAATTCAATTACTCTTCAGTGGTACAATAGAATGCCCAATGTGTTTGATGAAAACAGAGCCATGTGTGAACAGAAGACTGTTGAATTCCAAGATGCACTAAGGGTTTGTAAATACAGAAATTACATCTATCAACTAATCAAGATAGCTGTTGATATTTCCTTAATCTCCTTTTTAGATGAAAATTGAAGCCTTTACTGCAGACTTGGATGCTTATGCCAAGCAAGTTGAGGAATTTCCTAGTTATGGTGATATTAATGATTTGCCCAAATATTTCAAAAAAATGAACCAACTTGATGCCAAATTGGAACAAGCATTTGAAAGAATTGATCAATTCAATGCTGAGGAAAAAGCCTTTGGCTTTGAGGAAACAGATTACCCCACTCTAAAAATGGTAGGTAAAGTATTTTATTGCATTTGGAAGTTGTATGTTGAAAAGCTTTATTTTATTTCTCTCTGATTGTACCTAGCTCAACGAAGCTTTGGGTCCATACAAAAAACTGTATACAAATGGTATGGACTTTGTTGAGAAACATGAAATGTGGATGTCTCACCAAGTAGGTTCTTTTGATCCAGAAGTTATTGAAAATGAAACAGGAACCTGTTACCGAAATATTCACAAACTAGAAAAGGTTTTATCAGATGCACCAGCTGCTAAGAATCTTGCCACTGTTGTAAGTGAAAATTGATTAGTCTCATCTACCCACATACTCTATTTACAAAACCTTGTTGTATCCATACTTTTTTTCCTCTTTGCTATTCTAGATTCTTGAGAAAATAGATGAATTCAAACAACATCAACCCATAATTAATACTCTTGGCAACCCCGGCATGAAAACAAGACATTGGGAGCAGGTGTGTATCCTTAATATTTTAAAGTTCCATTCAAAATTGTTCCTTTAAAAAAAGAAAATAATAATTTAATTTTTTATCTTAATGTAGGTGTCAGAATTGGTTGGGTTTCCTCTTCGAGCTGATCCTGAATTAACTTTGGCCCGAGTTCTGGACTTAGGTCTTGATGAATATGTACCTCGTCTGGAAGTTATTAGTGAGTCAGCTACAAAAGAAAATAATCTCGAAAAGACCCTTGACAAAATGATGAAAGAGTGGGGAGATATGGAATTCATTGTTGTGCCATACAGGTGAAAATTAGCTTTTTGTGCCTGGAATTCCATACCCTTCTGAAAAGGTAATCCACTGCAACAATTTCATTATTGCAGGGATTCTGGAACTTTCATATTGTCAAGTGTTGATGATATCCAGTTAATGTTAGATGACCATATAACTAAAGTTCAGACCATGAAAAATTCTCCATACATTAAACCATTCGAGCAAACAATTCAGTGAGTGCTTTCAGCTGCTTTGATTCCCTTTTTTATCTAATTTCTGTTTTGTTTTTGTTCTTTGAGGTATGCTGTTTTCTAATTACAGAGTGTGGGAGGGAAAACTTATGCTGCTTCAGGATGTCCTAGATGACTGGCTAAAAGTGCAAATAACTTGGCTGTATCTAGAGCCTATATTTTCGTCTCCTGACATTCAGCAACAGATGCCAGAAGAGGGTAGACGATTCTCTGCTGTGGATAAGGCAAGTGGATGTTAATCAGGTCAAAATTACTTTGATTTGTTTTATTATTATATTTTTTATTTCATTCTTATTTTGATTCAGGTGTGGAAAGACATTATGAAAGCTGTCCTGACGGATTTACATGTCCTTGTAGTTCTTGAAATTGAAAAGTTATCTGAGCGACTAAAGAAAAGCAATCAGCTTCTAGAATTGATTCTTAAGGGCCTTAATGAATACCTTGAGAAAAAAAGGGCATTTTTCCCACGATTTTACTTTTTGTCAAATGACGAACTACTTGAAATCCTATCAGAAACTAAAGATCCAACTCGGTAAGAATTATTTATCAACTCAGCTTTTATTTGAAGTTGATAGTAAATCTATATTGAAGGTAATAATGTGATTGTAATAATCCCTGTACAGTGTTCAACCCCATCTTAAGAAATGTTTTGAAGGTATTGCTAAACTTACATTTACTGAAGATCTTGATGTTACTGTAATGAAATCTAGTGAAGGAGAAGAAGTTGAACTAGTTGATGTAATATCAACAAGTAAAGCTAGAGGTCAAGTTGAGAAATGGCTTTTGGAGTTAGAAACAGATATGAAAAAGAGTGTCAGAAAGGTAGTGAATATTTTGTTATGTTATGTCTTATTGGTGTTCTTGATTTTCCAATGATCAAGGAACTAGACCTGTGCTTTTCTGTGGTTTGCAGATGGTCTCTGATGCTATGGATGCATATCCAGCCAAGGCTCGTTCAGAATGGGTCCTTGATTGGCCAGGACAAACAGTGTTATGCGTAGCCATGACCTATTGGACCTCACAAGTTCATGAAGGCATTAGAACCGGTATAAAAGGCTTGCAAGACTTTCTTGACAAAAGCAATTACGAAATTGGTCAAATTATTGAACTTGTGCGTGGAAAATTGTCAACTCAAACTCGGATCACCCTAGGTACACTATGGATCTGTTAAAAATATATCTGATCTTCCCAAATTGTTACACAATCGCCAAAAACAGAAACGATTTATTTTAAACTAAATTTCTGTTTGTTGTTATTGGTTTCAGGTGCACTTGTTGTGCTTGATGTCCATGCGCGTGATGTGTTGGTTGAATTAGGGAAGCAAAATGTTTATAGAGAGGATGATTTTGCTTGGCTTTGCCAGTTAAGATATTACTGGGAAGTAAGTGAAAATGAAAGAGAATGAATTTAAAAAGAAGTAAATGTGTCACTAGTTTCATATTTTTTACAGGAGGATCAAATGGCAACGCGTATGATCAGTTCCCAACTTATGTATGGTTATGAATATTTAGGTAATTCACCTCGTCTTGTCATAACACCATTGACTGATCGCTGCTACCGCACTTTATTTGGAGCACTTCAGCTGCATTTGGGTGGAGCCCCTGAAGGTCCTGCAGGCACTGGAAAAACAGAGACAACCAAGGACTTATCAAAAGCAGTAGCCAAGCAATGTGTTGTATTTAATTGTTCAGATGGTCTTGATTACATAGCTCTAGGAAAATTTTTTAAGGTAATGTTCATTAAGTTTATAAGTGCATTTATCATGTCAGAGAAAATGTGTGCATGTGTAGATGTGCTTATTACTCTGAATTTCAGGGTTTAGCATCCTGTGGTGCTTGGGCATGTTTTGATGAGTTCAATCGCATTGATTTGGAAGTGTTGTCAGTAGTGGCCCAACAGATTCTAACGATACAACGTGGCATTAACTCAGGTTCTGAAAGGATTATGTTTGAGGGATCTGACATCCCCCTTGATCCCACTTGCTCTGTTTTCATCACAATGAATCCTGGATATGCTGGCCGTTCTGAACTCCCTGACAACCTTAAGGCATGATGAGCCATTGTGATCAGTATTATTCCTTATCTTTTAAACTACACTTATAGTGTGGCTATCCTGGCTGTTACATTTACACAGACACTTTAATATCAAGCTATTATTTTCAGGCTTTGTTTAGATCTGTGGCAATGATGGTGCCAGATTACGCAATGATTTCAGAAATTGTTTTATACTCATGTGGCTTTATAAATGCAAGACCACTGGCTGTGAAAATTGTTGCAACATACAAATTATGTTCTGAACAACTTTCCTCACAATGTCACTATGATTATGGTAATTTCTTTCACTGTACATGATTAGTTTGTAGCGTATATGTAACATGCCTATCACCCTCTCTTTGAGACAGGAATGCGTGCTGTAAAATCAGTTTTGATTGCTGCTGGAAATTTAAAGCTTAGATACCCTCAAGAATCAGAAGACATTTTAATGTTGCGTTCTATCAAAGATGTTAATCTTCCCAAATTTTTAACTCATGACCTCCCATTATTTCTTGTGAGTGCAATCCTGGTTTTTATTGTAACTATATTGACTTTTTTAAATCCTTTTTTTGAGGCTTGTGTTTAAATTGTAGGGCATTACTTCAGACCTTTTCCCTGGGGTCGCACTGCCAGACCCAGCCTATGATGTACTCAACAAAGAAGTACGTGCTGCTTGCCATGCAGCTAACATTCAGTGTACAGATCACTTTCTACAAAAAGTGCAGCAGATTTATGAGATGATGATCGTTCGTCACGGCTTTATGATAGTGGGCTTACCTTTTGGTGGTAAAACAACTGCATACAGAATGCTTGCTGATGCTCTTAGTAGAATAGAGGAGAGTGTAAGTTTACAACAAGGTTATGATTAAGATGTATACTGTCCCTTTAAATGAGCCTTGGCTCCTAACACCTATTCAAATTCAAATAAATAAATCAATTCAAATAAATTCAAAATCTACAAAGCAGCTTTCAAGACAGTGATTGTGCAAATTTCTTCTCTCAGGGAGAAATGGAAGAAAATAAAGTCCAAATTACTGTCATAAATCCAAAGTCAATCACTATGGGTCAACTATATGGACGCTTTGACCCATCATCTCATGAATGGTCAGATGGAGTCCTTGCTGTTTGTTATCGTCAATTTGCTTCATCTTCATCTCCTGACAGGTTAACAATTTTAAAATAACTTCATCAAAATTCCATGGAACAAAAAACATTTCATTTTATTTTATTCAATATTTTAGGAAGTGGTTAATATTTGATGGGCCAGTTGATGCTATTTGGATTGAGAACATGAACACTGTTCTAGATGACAACAAAAAACTTTGCCTTATGTCGGGTGAGATTATACAGTTGTCGCCAACCACCAATCTGATATTTGAACCAATGGACTTAGAAGTGGCTTCTCCTGCTACTGTAAGAAAAATTCAAAATACAACATATTGTATTTTTTTCTTCTCTCAAGGGTTTTAATATTATTTGTTTTAGGTGTCTCGTTGTGGCATGATCTATATGGAGCCATCCACTCTTGGTTGGGAGGTTTTGGTGCTTTCCTGGCTAAATACACTCCCTGCTGCTATCAATGATCATAATAAAACAATGATCAAATCTATGTTTCTACGATTTTGCCCTCCCTTACTATGGATAATAAGGAGAGGATATGTTAAGGTGGAATCTATAATAACAATACTTTATACGTTGCATTTAAGCTTATTCTGTCAGCTGTAATTATTATCTATAAGATAATTAATTTCCTCAGGAAATATCACCTACTCTTGACTCAAATCTCATTCGATCGCTGACAAGACTCTTTGATTGCTACATGGATGACTTTGGGGATCCAGCTTTTGTTGAAGGAATTTCTGATTTGGACATTCGTGCTCAACTTGAAGTACTTTCTGCAAAAATGACTCTCTTACATATTTATTATTGATTAATGATGATCATCTCAAATTCTATTTTAATTACAGGGAGTATTTTTCTTTTCTTGCATCTGGGCTTTGGGTGGAAATTTAGACTCTCCCAGTCGAGAAAAATTTAGTGTTCTTTTCCGTGGTCTTTTGGAAAAAGAGTTTCCAGGCAAACTGAAATCTGATTTTGGTCTTTTGGACAACATACCTCCACCTGTAAAAAATTATATTTTCACTATTCCCACGGATGGACTAGTATTTGACTACAGATTCATCAAAGAGGTACTAAACTTTTGTGAATCAATAAATTGTTTGTATTAAATTTATACTCTTCAAAATTTTTTGATACACAGGGCAAAGGAAAGTGGAAACTCTGGGCAGATGATTTATCTAACTGTCCACCTATACCTCGTGATGTCCCTGTCAACCAGATAATCGTCCCAACTGTTGAAACAGTTCGATGCACTGCTCTAATGACCATGCTTTCCACACATATGAAACCATTAATGCTGATTGGTCCCACTGGAACAGGGAAATCTGTGTACACGTCTGTAAGTGTATTGATCACTTTTAAATGGTAAAGACATTTTGCGTCACCATTATTAAAGAAATTATTTTTTATAGGATTTTCTCCTGAAGAAACTTGATTCAAACCAGTATAAGCCACTATTTATTAATTTCTCAGCACAAACATCTGCTAACCAAACCCAGGACATCATTATGAGTAAATTAGACAAACGACGCAAAGGTAAACAAGAGTTCTGAGATATTTCCATGGCTGAAGACATTCCCTCTAGGTGTATTGCTCATAGAGTTAACGCTTTTAAACTTTTATCTAGGTGTTTATGGTCCACCTTTGGGAAAGGTGTGCATAGTATTCATTGATGATATTAGCATGCCATTAAAGGAGACTTATGGAGCGCAACCTCCCATAGAAATTTTAAGACAACTCTTAGATCATGAACAATGGTATGATCGCAAGGATATTGTACCTATGAAAATAGTAGATCTATTGGTATGTTTATATTGGTACCATATCCGTGTAAAATCACTTCAGAACATTAAATGTTACTTAAATTATTTTATTGCCATCCCTGTCTTGTCTTTCAGATGATGTCTGCAATGGGGCCTCCAAGTGGTGGAAATACTGTTACTCCAAGGTTTTCAAGACATTTTAATCAATTGTCCATTAATGAATTTAATGATGAAACCATGATTGCTATATTCAATAAAATAATGCTTTGGCATTTGGACACAAGGTTGTATTATCACAGTAAATCTATATGTATTTTCAAAGCAACTTTTTGTCTAAAGTTTCCTTTTTTTCCTTTTAACTTATAGAGGTTTTAGCAAGGAGTTTGATCCATGCATTGACGAAATAGTTCTGGCAACACTCGATGTATATAAACAAAGTTTACTTAATTTGCTTCCAACACCAACCAAGTCTCACTATCTCTTTAATCTAAGAGATTTTTCAAGAGTCATTCAGGTATAACTGGTGAAAAAAGTATTCTGTTCTTCTAGGATTCAAAAAAAGTACAAATTATTTTTATTGTTTGAAAGGGTGTTCTTCTCTCTGTTCCGGAGACAATGGAGGATCTTGTTGCCATGAAAAGGCTGTGGGTACACGAAGTGCTCCGTGTTTACTATGACCGACTAGTGGATGATAATGATAGATCCTGGCTGATAAATTTGCTCCACTCAATATGCAAGCCAAGGCTGTCAGAAGACTTAAACAAAATGTTTTCACGCATTGCAACTCCAGGGCAACCTGTTAGCATATTTTTTCTACTCTCCATATTGGTACTGACAGGTTGTAGAGGACATTTTCCCCACTTATTACTGTTCCAGGTTGGGGAGGCAGAGCTGCGTAAGCTCATATACTGTGATTTTACCGACCCCAAGGCCGATACTCGACATTACCTTGAGGTTCAGGATCTTGATCATCTGAGAAGTGTGACAGAGGGCTATCTTGTGGAATTCAACAATATGACGAAAAAGCCCATGAATCTTGTCCTCTTCAGGTGTGTACGTTGTGCTTCTTAAAAGTTATTGTTTAAATTTTAATTCCCATGAGAAATATTATTTTAGGTTTGCTGTTGAGCACTTATCTCGCATATGCCGCATATTAAAGCAACCCAGAAGCCATGGTCTTTTGGTTGGAGTGGGTGGTTCGGGAAGGCAATCTCTTACTCGTCTTGCAACTCATATATCTGAATATGACTTTTACCAGGTAGAGGCAATTGTATCATCCAGCTATAACTTGTTTTATGTCCTTAAATGATACAAGTAATGTTACTTATAGGTTGAAATGACAAGAACGTATGCATCAGATGAATGGCATGAGGATCTTAAAAATATTCTGAGTAAGACAGCAAGCACTGACGTTCATGGGGTCTTTCTCTTCACTGACACCCAGGTAGGATGAAAATTAATCCTTGTATTTCATAGCCCATATGTGTGTTCCTTTTAACCTGATAATGTTTTATTGTATTTTAAAGATTAAAGAGGAAACTTTTTTGGAGGACATTAACAATTTACTGAATTCGGGAGAAGTTCCCAATCTTTTCCCAACTGATGAAAAGCTGGAAATATGTGAAAAGATGAGGATACTTGATAGGCAAAAGGAGAAATCCCAGCAAGTTTGTGTTTCTTTCTCTCCTTTTTTTTAACAACTACTATCACCCATGCACCAATACATGTTGTCATGTAAAGCAAAAGTTAAATGAATTTTGTTATTTCTGTTTTTGTAGACAGATGGAAGCCCCGTTGCTCTTTTTAATATGTTTGTTCAAATTGTGAGGGAACAGCTGCATATTGTCCTAGCAATGAGTCCTATTGGCGATGGATTTCGGAACAATATACGGAAATTTCCTTCCATTGTCAACTGCTGCACTATTGACTGGTTTCAGGTAAAACACGTGACAAATTATGTAGTGAGAATTTTATTCTAAACAATATAATTGCCTCCTGTTGCCTTTTTAATTTCAGCCTTGGCCTGAGGATGCCCTTCAAGCTGTTGGTACTAGGTTCTTAAGTGAAATTGAACTCCCAGCCATGGAGAGGGAAGCATGCATAGAAACTTGTAAAATGTTCCACACAAGCACTCATATGTTGTCTCAAGAAATGTTTACAAGGTTCAGACGGCGTAGCTATGTGACACCTACATCATACCTGGAGCTGATTTCAACTTTTAAAACTTTACTCTCGAAAATAAGGAGGTTCATAATATCTGTATACGTAGATAGAATTTAATCTCTTTTTTATTTTTTTAAATATTTTTGCTGAAAGAGGATATTTTATTCTTCCAGTGATATATTAACCGTGAAATCACGTTATGAGGTTGGTTTGGGAAAGTTAGATAATGCTGCAGAGCAAGTTGGGCTGATGCAAAATGAACTTGTTGCCTTGCAACCTAAACTTCTTGAGGCTTCAGCTCAGGTGCAAGTTATGATGGCAAAAGTTGAATCAGAAAGTGCAGATGTTGCTAAGGCATGTTTTTGATCTGTGTTTATATCTCTGTTACCGTTATAAAGAACTATTTAAGAACTGTGTCATGGAATAGGTTGCTGAAGTGGTGAAAGCTGACGAAGAAGTGGCAAATGAACAAGCTGCTGCAGCCCAAGCTATCAAGGATGAGTGTGATGCTGATCTAGCTGAGGCATGGCCTATAATGGAGGCAGCATTAGCTGCACTGAATACACTGACACCAGCAGATATCACTGTAGTCAAGGCAATGAAAAATCCTCCCAAAGGTGTTAAAATTGTCATGGAAGCTATCTGCATACTTAAGGTATTCCTTTTTACGCACAAAATGGAGTACCTGTAATACACATTAATTTTCCTGTTAAACAT
The DNA here is from genome assembly GCA_029379305.1 of Frankliniella fusca. Classification (NCBI taxonomy): domain Eukaryota; kingdom Metazoa; phylum Arthropoda; class Insecta; order Thysanoptera; family Thripidae; genus Frankliniella; species Frankliniella fusca. The sequence goes on along the minus strand of JAHWGI010000058.1, from coordinate 587,823 downwards.
TTTTTTTTTTTAAATCTAACCATACTTAAATAAAATAAAATAATGTCACAGGAGGTCAAGCCTGATCGCATTCCTGACCCTGCCTCAGGGAAAATGACAGAGGATTATTGGGGCCCATCTAAGCGAATATTAAATGATATAAAATTCCTGGAAAGCTTAATTTTATATGATAAGGACAACATTCCACCTCATATCATGCAGAAACTGCAGAAAAGTATTTTGAATGATGAGAGCTTTGATCCGGATAAAATCAAATCTGCTTCTACAGCAGCAGAAGGTATTAATGAGTACTGGTGATTAACATTGGTCTTGATGCATTTACCAGCAATACATGGATTTCTTTACAACTCACACACTGATAATGAGAGAGCTACCATAAAAACAATTGCATCATTTTCTATTATTTTAGGTCTATGCAAGTGGGTCATAGCAATTTCAAAATATGACAAAGTAGCAAAAGTTGTTGCTCCCAAGAAAGCAAGGTTGGCTATAGCGGAGGGAGAATATTCAGTGGCAATGCAAGCCCTTGAAGTGAAACGAAATCAACTGAAAGAAGTCCAGGATAAATTAAAAAAATTAGAAGATGTGGGTTCTGAAATATCTTTAGTGAACAAAACCATATTAGAGTGAAATTAAGAGAGCTCTGTTCCTTTCAGGTTTTGGAAATGAACAAAAGTCGCATGCAAGAACTACAAGATGACACTGATTTATGTAAATTGAAATTGCAAAGGGCTGAAGAACTTATTGGTGGCTTAGGCGGTGAAAAGAATAGATGGATGTCTACAGCAAAAGCTTTAGGAGAACGTTATTATATGTTGACTGGTTAGTACATTTATTGAGTCATTTATGTTGCATTTATGTATCAGTTGATAAATTAGCTTGATTCCTATGCAATCTGCTATGACAAACTTTTTTTTTAAATTTGAGAACTGTTTTTTGAGAACTGGTATTTAGAGGATGTTCTATACATCAGTATAAAAAAATTAAATTCTACCTTTCTTTGTGGCAGGAGATGTACTGATTGGAGCTGGCATTGTGGCATATCTTGGTCCGTTTCCTGCCCAAATGCGCTCAATACAGATATCAAAATGGACTGAGATTGTGTCAAACTTTAAGATTGTGTGCTCGTCAGACTTTTCACTAACAGCAACTCTAGGAGATGCAGTCGAAATACGCCAATGGAATATTTATGGCTTACCCTCTGATTCTTTCTCCATAGAAAATGCCATAATTGTGAAGTTAGTTAGAGCATATTGATTAATTATTTTTTTCTTGAATTTTCATTGTATACTCATCTTGCTGTCTTTTATTAGGAATGCTCGTCGTTGGCCATTGATTATTGATCCTCAAGGACAAGCTAATCGTTGGATTAAGAACATGGAGAAAGCAAACAATTGTTCTGTTGTTCGTTTATCTAACCCCGATTACATGCGTGTATTGGAAAATTGCATTCAATTTGGACAACCAGTAAGTCAAGCATTTCTATCAAATTTTCCTGCAGGATTGCGCTGTGGAACTAAACTTAACATGTGACTGTGACTATTCAGGTACTCATGGAAAATCTTGGGGAGGAACTAGATGCAGTTTTAGAGCCACTTCTTCTTCGACAAGTGTTTAAGCAGGGAGCTGGGATGTGTATAAAATTAGGGGATAGTGTTGTGGAGTACAATGACAATTTTCGATTCTACATGACGACAAAGCTACGCAATCCTCACTATTTACCTGAGATTGCTGTCAAAGTCACCCTCTTAAATTTTATGATTACTCCAGATGGTCTTCAAGATCAGCTGCTGGGCATTGTTGTTGCCAAAGAACGGCCTGATCTTGAAGCAGAAAAAAATCAGCTCATAGTTCAGGGTGCAGAAAACAAAAGGTTTGTAGGAAGAATAGAATTTTTCATTTTTACATTGCTAAAATTTACCAATGAACCTAAATATCTTTCTTATTTTGTACAGAACACTTCAAGAAATTGAAGATAAAATATTGTTTGTTCTGTCATCTTCAGAAGGAAATATTTTGGAAGATGAAACAGCTGTTCAGATACTGAGCTCTTCAAAAGCTTTAGCCAATGAAATTGCAGAAAAGCAATCTGTTGCTGAAGTTACTGAAAAGTCTATTGACTCAGCCCGACTGGTTTACACACCTATTGCAGTACACTCCACTATTTTATTCTTCACCACAGGTCAGAAATCTCACATTATGTGACTTGGGTACTTATAGCAATGTTATACATGTTTTTAATTTTGCATCACAGCTGACTTAGCAAATATTGATCCAATGTATCAGTATTCCCTATCGTGGTTTGTCAATTTGTTTAAAATGACTATTGATAACACAGATCCAGTAGATGATGTAAATCAGCGAATTGCTGGTCTAATCAGTGGTTTTACATATGCATTGTACTGCAATATTTGTAGAAGTCTCTTTGAGAAGGTAACCAAATCCTAGTTCTGTGGTGTTGGATGTTATCTTATCATTTTTTTAAAAGCCTAATTTTCATTATTAATTTCCAGGACAAATTACTCTTTTCTTTAGTGCTTTGCACCAATTTAATGAAGCAGCAAAATGAAGTAAAAGGAGAGGACTGGATGTTTTTTCTTACTGGTGGAGTCGGATTAGACAATCCCCTTCCCAATCCAGCTCCCTGGCTGGACTGTCCTTCATGGGATACATTATGTCGCTTAGATGACCTTCCTTCATTTCAAGTAAATTTGCAAACTGAAATTGTGATAATATATGTGCCTTTCAATGACATTGAAGTCTAACATTTTGTAAATATGTAGGGCATTCGAAATGACTTTGAAAAGAATACTGCATCATGGAAAGAGTATTTTGATAGTGCTGAACCTCAGAACACTCCACTTCCAGGATCATGGAACACAATTTTGAATGAGTTTCAGAAACTACTAATTCTGAGAGCTTTACGGGCAGATAAAGTTGTGTCAGGTGTTCAGAATTTCCTTTCAGGTATTCTATCCTACCTATCCTATTATCAAGTAGATTACAAAATGTACTATGTGGGCATTTTGAGTTCCTAATTTTTCTTTCTAATTTCTCTCTCCCTTTTTTTTTTTTTTGTTGTTTTTTTTTGTTTTAAACATTTTGTTCAGCCAAAATGGGTAGCAAGTTTGTGGAACCGCCACCATTTGACTTGGTTTCATCTTTTAATGATTCTCATAGCTGTATTCCTTTGATATTCATATTAACTCCTGGAGCTGACCCCACTGCAGTCCTTCTAAAATTTGCTGATGATCAGGTCTCCTATTGTGAAAATTAATGATAAAATATTTTTTTTTTTACGTAACAATCAAAATACCCCTTTCTTACAGGGTTTTGGAGCCAATCGATTGTTTTCCCTTTCCCTTGGCCAGGGACAAGGACCAATAGCTGTAAAATTAATTGAGGAAGGTGTCAAAAGTGGGACCTGGGTCGTATTACAAAATTGTCATCTGGCAAAAAGTTTTATGCCTACTCTTGAAAAGGTAATATTCTGTTTAGTTTAATGAGATGTATGTTTATTCTACTATCATTCATAATATATTTTAATCTATATATCAGATAGTGGAGAACTTGTCTCCTGAGAATACTCATCCAGACTTCAGGCTTTGGTTGACATCTTACCCAACCGAAAACTTCCCTGTTTTAGTCTTACAAAATGGTGTAAAAATGACAAATGAGCCTCCAAAAGGCTTACGATCCAATATTATTAGGTATGATTTCTATTAATACCTTTATCAGTTTCAAGTTACACTAAAAAATAATGTTGGTTAAAAATGATAATGTATGAGAAGTAACAAAGTAATTCTTAACTTTCAGATCATTTTTGAGTGACCCAATTACTGATCCGGAGTGGTTTGAAAGCTGTCGTCAAGGTGAAGTATTTAAGCAGATGTTGTATTCCCTATGCTTTTTTCATGCAGTGGTCCAGGAAAGAAGAAAATTTGGCCCACTTGGCTGGAACTTTCCATATGAATTTAATGAGACAGACTTACGAATAAGTGTCCAGCAACTTCATATGTTCCTTAATTTATATGAGGTACAGAGACAAATTCCTAGTGCACTATTTCTAACCTCCCACCTGCAGATTGATAATGAGGTGTGAGTTTGTATTCTTCTTCTAAAATATTTTTGTTCCGGTTTAAGGAAGTTCAATTTGATGCTCTACGGTACTTGACTGGGGAATGCAACTATGGCGGAAGAGTTACAGATGATTGGGACAGGCGATGCCTTCACACAATTCTCTCCAAGTTTTATTGCCCTGAGCTTGTTGGAAATGCGAATTATGCATTTGATTCATCAGGTAGTTGCCTCCAAACAGATTAGCTTTGTTAGTGTGCATGCATGCATAATTTTTTGCCTGTTTTGATTTTTTACATTGTATTTTTTCTCTAAAAGGAAAATATAAGGCGCCAATTCTTAAAGAGTATGATGCATACCTATCTTACATCAAAAGTCTACCTTTAATTACACATCCGGAGGTGTTTGGGTTGAATGAAAATGCAGACATCATTAAAGATCAGCAAGAAACAAGTCTTCTACTTTCAACCATTCTCTTAACAGAGGTATGGGTATGATATATTTTAAGTGACAACGTTTTAAGCTAGTGTTTTTTTTTTTTTCCTTCTAATTTTTTGTCTTTTAATGCTGGTTTTAACACTTTGTCTGAAATGTAGACCTCTTTGGCTGCTGCCTTTTCTTTTGCATTGCTCTGCCATGTATATGATAGAATGCTATTTTCTTTTTGTTAATGCTATCAGGATAGAGTTGTAAGTACTTTTATATCCTTGTCTAAAAAGTAATTTTTAATAGCTATCATTATATAAATGAAATGCTTTTTATGTCCTTAAACTAATAATAATATTTTCTCAAAAAAATTATGCTGCATATTAGGATCTGTTAGCCTTACAAAAACTAGAAGCGGTAAGCTGCTTAATACGGCCTCTATGTCAAGTCTTATGAGCCATGTCAACAGTCAAGTTCTATCTCTAGGATGTTGCTGCTGCTGGAACAGGCAAGAAATCTCAGGATGAAGTTATTTTAGATCAGTCCAGGGATATTTTAAGTCGGTTACCTGCTAATTTTGATACTGAAATAGCAATTTTAAAATATCCTACAATGTATAAGCAATCAATGAATACTGTCCTCATTCAAGAGATGGGCCGTTTTAACAATCTATTGACTTGTATTCGCGAAAGTCTTATAAATGTTGAGAAAGCCATAAAAGGTAATAGCACTGCTTCACTTGTGAAACAAGCCCAATTAAGTGTTTTAAGTTGTTGTCATGATATTATTATTAATCTGCTTTCCTGTTTTTTTGATGTTTTTTTCTGTCTGAACTTCTAGGTGAAATAATTATGTCTTTTGAACTAGAAGGTGTCGTTAACAGTTTATTAACTTCAAGAATACCAACTCTGTGGGCTAAGAAGTCATACCCTTCCTTAAAGCCTCTTGGAAGTTACATCAATGACTTTGTCTTGCGTTTGGAATTTCTCCAGGTAAAGGGTTTTGTAGGAAAAAAGAACCCAAGTGACATTGTCTTTGTCTGGAATTCCCAGAGAAAAGGGAAGTGCACATCTAAAAAGTTTGCTTCATGCTGCTCTTTTCCAGAAATGGTATGACAATGGTCCACCTGCTGTCTTTTGGCTCTCTGGTTTCTACTTCACTCAGGCGTTTATGACTGGTGCTCAACAGAATTTTGCTCGGAAATATTCTATCCCCATAGATTTACTCACGTATGATTTTGAAGTGAGTGATTTGGCCTTTCCTGTTTTAGTCTTTCAAGTACTTCAATCATACTTTGATCTTTCTTTTTGTTTTTTGCCAAAAGATTCTGTCTGATGAAATGCCATCTAGTCCACCAAATGATGGAGTCTACATTAATGGCTTATTTTTGGATGGTGCACGTTGGAATCGTGATGGCAAAACTCTAGACGAAGCTCTCCCCAAGATTTTATCAGATCCCGTACCAGTGGTAAGTGAGCTCAGAACTTTAATAGTTTCTAGGTGTTGCAAGTATAACTTCGGATGAAAACCATGTATTTCCTTCCCCATTGTAGATATGGTTCAAACCAATTAAAGTGGATGATGTAAGGGAGATGGACACTTACAATTGTCCATTATACAAGACTAGTGAAAGACGAGGAGTTCTTGCTACGACGGGGCATTCTAGCAATTTTATAATTGCCATTAAGCTTCCAAGTGTCAAACCTCCAGACCACTGGATTTTGAGAGGAACAGCTTTGCTTTGCCAACTATCTTCTTGAAAAGTTGTTTTAAATGTACAGAAAGCAAGTTCTTTTACTGATCAGGATTTATTGAAGTAAAAACAAAAACAATAACAGAAATAAAATTAATACTGGAAAAAGTTGAGGATGTTTGAAGTTTGTTGTAGGTAGCGATTTGGATCACAAAGAAATCTCAAAAATCAATTTTAAATGGCCAATCCTTGCTGTCTTTTGCTCTGAAAAAGGTTTAAACTAATTAGACAAAGAATGTTCCCAGAAAAAAAGTGAAAAGAATATTCAAACAGACTTACTCATTAAATGGACAAATGCGACCATTGCAATCAAGCCCGTCAATTGTCTTAATTTCTTCCGCTGTGAGTTCAAAGTCAAAAACTTCAAAGTTTGATTGGATGCGAGAAGGAGTAACTGACTTAGGGATTGGCACAGTTCCCCGCTGGATCTGTAAATAAAGTGGAAGTGTCAGAGATTGTATGTTTGATACATGATCTACTGTTATGCAATGCATCTGCAACACATTACCAGGTAACGCAAGATAACATGGGCATTAGATTTTTTGTGCTTGTCAGCAATAGCTTTGATGGTTGGATCATCAAGTAAAGATGGATCAGTGGGTTTTGCCCATGGCCTGTCTGGCGAGGCAAACGGGCTGTAGGCTGTGACAAGGATATCCCTCTCTTTGCAGTAGGAAATAAGCTTGCTTTGGTTTAAGTAGGGGTGCACTTCAATCTGAAAATATAAGGATGCCACGATATTGAGTAATATGGCTGAGTACTGGCACTTTTCTTATCATAAGGGTGCTTCAGTCAGTATCTATATAGGTATCTGAACCTTATCAGAACCGTCAAAGATAAATGAAAGTCACCACAATCAAAGAATTTTTTTCTGACCACCATTAGAGCACATACCTGGTTGGTAACAGGCTTAATCTTGGCCACCTTGAGTAGACGATCGAGCTGCTCACTGTTGAAGTTTGAAACACCAATGCTCTTGGTCAGTCCAAGAGCGACACATTCCTCCATAGCTTTCCATGTGTCAATGTAATCTGCATCACTGAATTGTACCTTCCCATCCTTGAGAGGGAAAAGCTCTTCTCCTTCCTACAATTTTCCCACAAACATTGTCAGATAATGGAAATTGAGAGGCATTCATTTTTATTGCATGTTAAGAATTACCTTGAAAGCCATTGGCCAGTGAACCAGGTACAGGTCGAGGTACTCTAATTTGAGATCAGATAGAGTCTTCTTGAGTGCACCAACAACCAGCTCTGGCTTGTGATATGTGTTCCATAACTAAAAAATTGAAGTAATTACAAGGTAATTTACAAAGTACACTGAAAATCATATCTGAAAATTTAGATAAAGTAAGTCAATTGGGAAAATATACTTGCCTTGCTTGTAATGAACATGTCCTCTCTCTTGACAACACCCTCATCAACTTTTGCCTTGAGACCTTCTCCAACTTCCTTTTCATTTTGGTACACATGAGCACCATCAATGTGACGATATCCAGCATCAATGGCTGCTTTAACAGCTTGCGTCACTTCACCAGGCTTGGACTGAGATTCAAATCCAAAAAACACTTACATAAATTATATTATGTTAGAGTAATATACTGTTGGAACAACTTGTGGCAGGTATGTTAAAAATGCAACAACCCAACAGATTTGTTTGAATTTATATTGAGTAAAGAACAGGCTAAACTCCTCCCTTCTTTTTCTTTATAAAAACTTTTGCCAGATTTAGTGGTCACAGAGCATGGCAAATGGTTTGACTAATTTGATCTTAAACTGTGATCAAACAGTGAATTTGAACATGAATACGCAGCGGTAAACATGAACAGAAGCTTCGCGAGCCACCGTGTCCTTGACAGACCAAGGCAAAACTCGTGGCCTTGACGGACGAGACGAGGCCAAGAACTATGCTCCCCTAGTCCATGGATGGAGTACCCCGATTATTATCGCCCATAAGTCAATGACGACTACACACCTTCCATGTGCCCAGACCGATGACGGGGATGTGCTTGCCGTTGTTGAGCCGAATCGTTGGGGCGAGCTTGGCTGTCATGTTGAAGTAGTGAGGAACTGCGCTGCTAAACCGTGAACGAAGTACTGCACTGACGGATAAGCAGCGCCGACTGAGGCCGTGATGGGCGGTGACGGCGTTTATAAGGACTAGCCGTGGCCGGGCCGGGCCCGCGCCGCAGCTGGGGGCGGGGGGCGGGGGACACAGCAGCAAAGGCGGTAGCCGCCGCATTGCATTATGTGGTTCAAACAATCCGAAATGGGGTGATCAATCGTCAATCAGGATTGGCAGGATGTTCGGGTCTTGAAGGAAAGAACGCGGCATCTGACGCCGACACAACCGCCATGACAGCATTGATTTTCAGCAGACGACAGGAGAGTGGGAAACGAGAAGATTTCTCATAGGTTGTACCCCGGTTTAGCCTCGCTACAGGACTCACGAGAAACGGCGCAAAAGAGAGAAGGATCAAAAGGAAGCAGATCGACGAGCGACGACATCCGACATCCGACGTCCGGCTAGGCGGCGTTCATTTGGCGTGGCATTGGGAATTGTTTGACGTGGACATCTTTTTATCTTCGAAGGCGAAGTTGCGTAGCTGTCCTCACGATGGGAGCGTCCGATGTAAGTTTCTGCAAATATGCGTTTACTGGTTTCAATAAAATTCTAGAGGTGAATCCACCCGCTTTTCCCCTAAGTTGTAAAATGTTGGTTTTGTCAATCGGGCGCTGAGTCACCTAATTTTTTTTTGTTATTGTTGTTTGTGCATGGAATTTTGAAATGTTCCTGTTGTTGTATTTTATGTTTTCCACATCTTGTTCATTCGTTTTGGGCGCATTCCTTGAATTTCTGCCCATTTTGTATTTTCAACTAACCTCATTCACAACGCTATGTGGAACATTACATCTTCCCACTTAAATGCTACCATGTACATAATTGATACTTTCATCTGATGCATTTCGTGCTTGCTATGCTGATTAATGGAAGAACTGCACTAGCCTGCATTTATGGTTGTCTAAGTTTCCAATAATCTTGGAAATCTGCTCCCATTAAGAAAATTTTATTGTTGGCTTAATGGTTTCTGATTTTTAGCCTCCCAATCATCATATCTGTCAGCCAACTTTAGTTTAAGAAATCTGTTGTTCTATCCTTTTCGTAAAATGTAACTCAATTCAATAATTAATTCGAGAGAATTTGCTGATTGTTAATATACATGCACATATTGATCGAGGGATCTTTCATTATTTTCAGGAGGGTAAGAATGAGCCTGAACAGCTCCGCAAGTTGTTCATCGGCGGTCTTGACTACCGCACTACTGATGACTCTATGAAGGAGTACTTTGAACAATGGGGAGAAGTTGTTGATGTTGTTGTCATGAAGGACCCAAAAACCAGAAGGTATTTTCAGGCCATCTGTATTTAAAGAAAAATTTTATCTTATTATTGAATTAGTTGAAAACCATTAACATCAATTTATTTTGCATTTTTAAAAAATACTCCACATTCTATCTTCCAAAGGTCCCGTGGCTTTGGATTTATCACCTATGCTCAAGCTCACATGGTTGACGCTGCAATGTCAGCGAGGCCCCACAAAATTGATGGAAGAGAGGTTGAATCCAAACGAGCTGTTCCTAGAGAGGTATCACTTCTAGTTTCAATGTCAAGATATCAATCCTCGCTTATTTCCTACTAATATTTTGTTTTTATGTTTCTGACACTATAGGACATTGGTAGACCAGAGGCAGGGGCCACAGTGAAGAAATTATTTGTTGGAGGTGTCAAAGACGCTCACACTGAAGACAGTCTCCGAGACTATTTCAGCCAATTTGGCAATGTTGTATCAGTGAGCATTGTATTAGACAAGGAAACTGGCAAGAAACGTGGATTTGGATTTGTTGAATATGATGACCATGACGCTGTAGATAAGGTCGTGCTTCATAAGAATCATAATGTTTGTGGACATTCAGTGGACGTGAAGAAAGCTATAAGTAAAGCAGAGCTGCAGGCGGGAGGGGGGGGAGGGCCGCGAGGCGGCAGGGGCGGCAGCGGTGGAGGTGGCGGCGGCGGCGGCGGCGGCTCCGGCGGCTGGGGAGGAAATGACAGCTGGGGAGGTAGAGGAGGCGGTGGTGGCAACAGTTGGGGTGAGTTGACCTCTGAGTAACTGAATACAGCTATCTGTGGAAATGCTTTTGACTCATATTACAATTAAATTTGCAGGAGGCCAAGGCAGCTATGGAGGTGGCCCATGGGACAACCAGGGTGGAGGTGGTGGCTGGGGAAACCAAGGAGGTGGCAGTCAGAGTTGGGGCAGTGGCATGTCAGGTGGAGGTGGATATGGAGGTGAGTTTTGAATAATTTATTCTTGAACTACCCTTTTAGATAATTTTATTATGAAGGCAACTTATTTTGGTTTTCCTTGGTTTCTCACTGAAGGTGGATATGACAACTATAACCAGCAGGGATATGGAGGAGGTCCTGTCCGTAACAACTATGGTTCTTCCAACCGAAGCCAACCCTATGGTGGTAGTGGAGGTGGAGGTAAGTCATTTTTTTAATTTTTTTTTTTTTTTAAATCAGAATGGCATAATAAATTTTGTAATAATCTTGTTATGCCAACGAGTGCTGTGCTACATGTGTTACTTACAAGAGAAATTTTTGTTCTAACAGGTTATGGCGGGGGTTCCGGATATGGAGGAGGTTCTCGCCGATACTAGCGTCTTCTTTGGGGTAAGTAGATTTTTTTTTGTACTTATGTAGAGATAGTATCATTCATTAGTTATTAGGAGTACGGTTTGAAATTTGTCATATATCTATCTGTATCTTGCATGGTGGTTTCCTACTGTGGTCCGTTTAGACTACTCTTCATTCATCGTTTGACCCTTTTTTAAAATCTTTTTTCAAACTAAATTTTCAAGCTTTGGTTAAGATGTCAAATTTTTAAATTATTTATTTGTCTTTGCTCTCTGAATATTTTTTTTTAAATTTCTGCATGGATGAGAAAATCACTGTAGATCTCATATCATTGTTGGTGTTTCAGTCATCATTCTTATAATGGGAAACTTACAAAACCTTGAACTCCCCTTGCAAAATATTTTTGGAATTCTATTCATCATATTTTTATCATGGTATTATTATTATTACCTCCTTTTCCTGAGAGGAACCTTTCCAGGGTGGTGAGCATTTCTAAGCCATTGATCGGGTGTTTCAATTTTGCTTTATTAAGAAATGCATGATAACTTCATTTGCTGCTGAGCTTGCTATACCTTGCCCGTCCTTAAGCTTTAAACATTATTACACCTTCATCTTAAATAACTATTTTTTGATTTTCAATTTTTAAGGTATCATCTGATACTTAAACACATAAAATCCTCTTCTACACTCCAGCTACATTTATTTCTAGTCACAATTTTATTGTATACATTGTGCTGGGGGTTGATTCTCTTTGTAAGTATCAGAAAAGGCCCCTATTGTTCTCAGCAAATCTTCATTGACAGTCATCTGCATCCCACCTCTTTACATAAGTGCACTGTTTTCACATTTTCATTCATTTGTATATTTACCTAACTCTAAGTTCAGTTTATTGTACTATATTGTTTCTGGTCATGATCAATTGGTGAAGGACCCACGAAATATCCCCTGTGGCAGGAATAATTGATTGCGCAAATCACCAGTATAAACATTCTGATTTGGTACTGCTCCTTACATAACACTACCCTTTCCTTTTAGGTAGTCTCATGGCCCACTGTACTGAATCAGACTTTATTGCATTGTCACTAGCATGAACTAAAGAGAGGGATGATGTAATAAATGCAAGAGGCAAACACTGAGCAGTTATTTCTATCAATTTTGTTAGTTATAGATGTGACTAATTTATGTTTGCGTTTGATGCCATAGGTAGTTCATGGAGTCAGGCAGGCAGGCAGACAGGAAGGGAGGTTAGGCAGTTAGAAGACAGCCTAAAGCTCTTTGAGCCACACAACAGCCCAGGAGCAGGAGCAGAACAGGAAGGTTTCCATCTGATCATGTAGTGCGGAGTATCTAGTGCAATAAGTCTGTGAGAAACAAGCACTACATGCTTAACAGCTCTTGCGCATTAAGTTAACTGTCCATTAATTAAAAGATTTCCCACGTTTTATCCAATAGACTCAGTCGCATAATGTGCCTTGTTGGTTTTGTCTTCACTTCTAAAGTTTTTCAAGTTGTGTGAATGCTGAATACATTGAATACATATATCTAATCTATATTAAGTTTGGCTTATGAGAAATAACTAGTTCATAACACTGATTCTCATAATATTTTTAGTTGAGACTCTCAATATTACTGATTTATAAAGTCATTTCAGTGTTTAGTCTGTGCATTGTAATGCAATTAAATCAGGAATATTGAAAGTTTTTAATAAAAATTTATCAGTGACTTGCACAGCTCATAAAGTTGATAAGTGTGGCTGACAGATTCTGCAGGTAAAAATTTTTGGAGGTTTGTTGTTTAGCTAGATGTTTTGTTTAATTCAAAAATTCTATTAAAATTTTGTCAACTAGAAATAGTTTTGTTTGTGGTTGATATAGAACAGACTGATTTGAAATTGACCTATAATTTAAATGGTGAGTGTTATTTTTCTGTACTGGGTAGCTTTGGTACTATAGATGGTAGTCAGATCTACTAAAAGCTTATTTTCAGATGATTTTTCCTGCCATTCAACAAGTCACTTCATACAGTCAACATTTTCATTGCAGAATTTCATAACTTATGAAGTACCTTTATGTGGTTTCAACGGTGCAGGAATGCTTGTTTGTGTGTGTTTGTGTGAGTGTAAGTGTGCGTGTGTGCGTGCGAGTGTGTGTCTGTTTTTATTTGCGAGAAAAATCTTTTCTCTCATTATGTATGCAAGTATTTGAGTGTGAAGGCTAGTGTGTTTGTGTGTTAATGCACAATAATTTTAATTTCATAATCAGTGTTAATTTCTTGACGCAAGAATTTCCAGATATGTATGAATTGACTGCATGGTGACCAAGGATAACTATGGACCATGTTTATTCTAGACAGAATGTCACAACCTAAATCATTAAGTCTTGTGGTCACTTATGCTTAAAAAGTGAAGTTTTCATTAATTTTCTGTCTTTTTCTTTTTTTAATTTATTATGAGATGAGCATTTTTGAAATAAATTTCATTCCCTTAGTGCGACAAGAAATATGGAATCAATCAATTTTGCATATAATTTAGTAGAGGGTCAGTTTGTAAGCATGGCAGTTGTCACCCCTTTAAACATACATGTTAGTTCATTTTTTTTCTTTTCATTTTTTTCAATCACTATCCATAATTGTGATGGAATCGTTGGGTCCACTAATTTCCTTACATTCAAACTAAATTCACATTTATAGTTACCTGTGCTTTTTTTTTTCTCACTCTTTCAATAAATGTTTCTATATAGTTCATGTACTTTGTCTCAAAATTCCTGCCTCTCCTCACTTTTTACCACAATGCTAGTTTTAATTCAGCTCATCCTGTTTCCTCCTTCCAAAGTGAAATGAGGAAAAATCGAGGGGGCCTCAACTCCTGAAATCATGTGTACACAATTGCTGATATCTTCAAAATCATTGTCAAAAAATGTGGATCTATTGCCGGAAAAAAATTGATTTGAGTGCTTATTTTGGGTTTGGGCTCATAAAGCTCAAAATACGTTTGTATTAACGAATTATTTCTTTCCATTATAAGAGGTGAAATCTTGAATCATGTGAACAAATTTTGGGTGAGTTGAGGCCCCCTCGGGAAAAACAAAGTAGGACAAATCTTATACGGAATCAGATGACGCCGTGAATGGGACAAGTTCATTGATATTGAAGTGATGTTCAAGAACTTTATAAGCACCTGCTCCCATTGGATGACGCTATGCCCGGCTTGGCTACCTCACTTCGGAGAGTAACGACGGTTCAAAATACCAGATGCTAAAACGACAAGTTGAAGCTGGCAAGAAATCATGCGTGCACCTTGACCATGCTGCAAACAGGGCCGTTACAAGGGTTGACTGCGGTCGGGACGCGTACGCGCTACGCGCACGGCAGTCACAGCAGCGCAGTCTGGAGGAGCTCAGCCATACTCGCGTGGTCACGGCAAGGTCCAGGCTGCCCAGGCCCGTGCCCGTGCCGTTGGCTTGACAACGGGGTGCTGGGCCCGGGCCGCCGGGCCTGGGGTGCCTGGGGTGTGGTGCTGGACCAGCCTCAGCCGTCTGATTCCGAAGAGCGCTCTCGCGCCTCCGACCTTGTTGCACTCATGGGGCACTGCCAACCCCCCACATGGCGCATTGTCTTAGGTGTGAGAAGGACGGAGGTACGAGAGCGATCTTCGGGACCAGACGGCTGGACCAGCCCCAGCAAGCCCCAGTGCGGGGCGCGGCGCGGTGGGGCGCGCTGACGTAGGGCGAGGCGCCGTGACGTCACAGCGTGACGTCGGTATCCAAGCGCAGGGGTGGGGCCCGTGCCCGAGCCTCGCTCCTCGCTTCGCCCCGCGGCCCGGTCCCGCTGGTGGGGGCTGTCGTGTCTCAGGCCGGGCTGGGCCGGGCCCCGAGCAGCTCTTGAGCTCGTTCGGGCCACTTTCACCCTGGAAGTCTGCGAATGTCCTTATGTCGAAGGGAAGCGCGCTCTTTGGAGCCGGTGAGAGAGCGCCTGTCGAGCGCAGGGTAGGCAAGCCCGGCACACACCCCTGTTATGCGGGTTGCCCATCCACGGCCGCTGCCGACTGAAAACAGCAGACGCGGTGGTCGCGGGAGCCGCGTCGCCGCCGGCTCTCAGGTGCACACAATGGGGCTATACCACTTTCCACCACGCAGCCTGCCGCCTGCCCGCCCCTCAGGCACAAACCTGGACCAACACAGACTTCCGTCGGACTTTAGGATCACAGAGCTTACCAAGCTTACGGACCTTACACAGAAGGAGCCGAGGCCATGGGCACGCGGCGCGGATGTTGCTGTGCTCTGCTTGCTCGCCAGAGATCTTGCCGGCCTCCTTTTTTTCCGACGTGGGTTATTGCACAGGATCATGACAAAACATGAGATCCTCGCCTTCGCCACCCGTTCCCGAGGGGGGGGCTCACTTAAATCTTGTACGGCCCTAAAAAATATCATCGAAACAATAAAAAAAAGTAATCAAAATGATTGCAAAAAAAAAGTACTCAGAAATATCCGAAAAATCGATAACAAAAGAACAAAAAACTGAAAAAAAAAACCTCAGAAATAGGGTTGGGGGGGGGGGGGGAGAGATCAAAATTTATCAAAATGTAAAATTTTCCTGAAAAAGAAATCAAAAGTAAAAAAAAATCACATTTTGTATGAGTGATGCTTCCCCCCCCCCTCACCCGTTCCTCCCGCACTGCAGCAGTGCCGGTGCAGCCCGCAGCCCGTGCAGCCACGCCGCGACAACAGGTCCTGAACGTGCGCCACCAACAGGTCCAGGTCCGGGTAGGGCTGTCCCACCCTGACTAGATCCTGCTGCCGGCTGCTGGGGAGCAAGTGCGACACCGACAGCACAAGGAGATTGTGGGGCGTGGTGGAATTGCAGGGTAGAGCAGGAGAGGACAGTGCGCGCTGGCTATGGCGTTGTTGCGGTAATTTTCTTTCGACCTCGGCGCACCCAGCCAGAGGGTTGTTTTGGCGTTTTCCACTGCTGCCGTCCCTGAGGATACACTCGGTCTGACGGGAACGGTGGCAGTTGATCATGCAAATTTCCTTCCTCCCCTGATGTTTCTCTTATGAGCTGTCAGACCCAGCACAGCGTGGAAGCAAGTGACTCGTCGACAGAGCGCGACCCCAGCCCCATGCCCTCTCAGCCGCGTACACAGACAACCGGCCACTACACTTTGTTTCAAAAAGAGTTTTCCAGCAAATTTGCAAATACATCGTCTGACTTTGAAGCCATGGGTCTTGATTTACGCCGATACTCCCAACAATCCCTCTCCAGTTCCGTACCCATTGCCGTTTTATTACGGACAGCGAGGGGTGATCGACTCTCACCGAGTCCAGTGTCCTTGGATGGGACGAGTCTCAAGCGAGGTTACGCCGCTTTGGGCGTTACGCTTGAGCACTGAGCCGAGCGGCGCAGGGCAGGGCAGGGCAGGGCGTCTTTCCCCTCGCCGCCCTCGCGCCCCGCCCGGGTGCGGCACGTGCGAGGCTACAGACCCGGCCCCTCACCGCCCCGCACCGGCTGCCCATGCGCGAGGCTAGCTAAACACACGCTGCCACCGAAATATCGCACTGTCATCTTGCTGAGGAAGCTCGCCAGGGGGTGGTGGGGGTCGGGGTGAGGCTACCCCTCCTGCTCTCTCTCTCTCTCTCTCTCTCTCTCTCTCTCTCTCTCTCTCTCTCTCTCTCTCTCTCTCTCTCTCTCTCTCTCTCTCTCTCGTGCGCGCTCGCTCGCTCGGAGGGCGGTGAGAGGGAGGGCGGGGGTTGTTCAATCGATAGCGGCGAGGCGTACCGGCCAGGGTCGCATCCGCTTTCTCCGGTTGAGCGACAGAGCGCGCCACCGGGAATGCGGGAACGCGAGCCGGCCAACCCGGTTCAAGCAGTTCAAGCTCCAGGGGCGCGGGCGGAACCTGGACCTGAAGGGTACTGTCCGATGACTTTTTAACCCCGCCAGCAGAGCTCTGCCGTTACGACCAGAGCGACGATACGGACGCTGAGCGCGAGCGCGGCACCAGAGTTTTCATTCGGGTGGGTAATGTAATGCGGCAGCCGGACCCGGTACTCAGGCGCTGCGGTGGCACCGACCCGCCCGGGTCTCTGGACCCGGCACTGGACTATACAGCGAAAAGCCTAGTCCCGTGTCGGGTCCAGAGACCCGGCTGTGTCACCTGTCCATCGCTCGTCCGTTCGGCAGTGAGAGACACAAGACGCTAGGCACGGGCGCTCTCTCGCACGCCAAGCGGCCGGGTCTGAGTGGTCTGAGACCCACCCGAATGAAAACTCTGCGCGGCACGCCTGGCGTAGAACTGTCACCGGTAGCCATGGCTGCTCAATTGAGAAATCCATGACCCGGTTAACACATGATAGCTAAAGACGCAAGAGAAATTTCGTTACATTTAAATAATAATAAATATTAAATCTGTGGAATTGGTTGTCTTTTAGCTAGCCCACGAAAATTTCGGTAATCTTAAACGGGTGCGGAAGGTTTTGCCACGTGGAGGAACAAAATAGCTGAAGGTGCGTACACAAGAGGCTATGGGGATTTGAGAGGAAAGGATGGAGATTGGAACTGGGGGCGATGGTGATCGTGGGAGCGTGAGAACGCGCGGGAGCGAGACTACAGTACCGTGAAGAAGAGGGAGACAGAGAGAGAGCGAGCGAGAGAGAGAGAGAGAGAGAGAGAGAGAGAGAGAGAGAGAGAGAGAGAAGCATAAGGCTGAAAGGTAAAAGGTGACGTGCCTTGTGCATGACTGGCGCTGGAGGGGAGGGGCTACGCGCGCGGCGACCTGGAGCGACCCGCGGCCCGGCCCGGCCCCGCTGGGTAGAGTAGAGCGGGGGTGAACTTTCACGGAAGGCTTGGAGACGCGCGTGAGAGAGAGAGCGAGAGTGCTCCCCACGTGCCAACTTCCCCACCTCCACCCTCTAGCACCCCGCCGCCAGGGGCTCCACGCTCCACGCGACGCGCCGCCGTCGGGCTGTGTCCGCGACCGACTTATTCAGAAGATCGCTCTCGCACCGCCGTCCTTCCTTGTCTCACATGTGACGGCGCCCTATGTTGTGCTCGGCAGTACCACGCCAGTGCGACGAGGACGGAGGTGCGCGCGGAGGGGTACAGCCGACTGATTCAGAGGATCGCTCTCTTCCCCCAGTCCTTGTCGCACTCATGGCGGTGCCCCATGTAGGGGGTGGCATGGCCTCATGAGTGCGAGAAGGACGGGATTGCGAGAGCGATCTTCTGAATCAGTCGGCAGGGAGAGCGATTATTCGGACGCCCCCCCTGCTGCAGCCTAGACACGTGTACTGCTTGGACCGCGCCTCGCCGCGCCGGCCCCGCAGAGCAGCTCTGGGGAGGGAAGAGGGACGCCGCGCCGCCGTGCCCTGCCCTGCCCACGGTACGCGGGACTTTTTGAATGGAACGGCAGGGGGAGGGATGGGGATGGGGAACACCACGCTCCGCCTGGCCGGGGGCCGCGCGGTGCGGAGGGGGTGGGAGGAGGAGGGAAGGGGATCCGCTCTCCTCAGCCCCCGTGGTTCATTCACGAGCTGCGCCGCCGCGACCCGCAACACCATCCGCAGCCCATTCATGATATCGCTGTGGAGCACAGGGCCGGCGAGGCAAATATAGCACCATGCAGGGGTAGCTCTGCTCTCGGCCCTGCATGGAGGCTGGGCTGGGTGGGTGTGACTGACGGCATGAAACCGAGCGCTTTACCGGCTCAGAGAAATCAAAGCGGGGATATTTTAATCAAGCGCTTGAAAATAAAACAGAGGGGGGGGGGTGTGGTATGGAGGCCTCGCTCAGAATATTTAGGCCCACACGGAAAAAATGAGTCCTGGGTTTCTCAGGGGACTTTGCACATTCTCAGGAGGTACCAACTTTCCCAGGGTATGTCCTGGGTTTTCCAGGAAAAACTCCTGGGAAAAACTACTTTTTTCCAGGATATTCACTGGGATTCCAACTCTCCTGGGAATCCCAGGACTCGTTTCTACAGTGCACGATGCGCTGTCCCGCAGAAACGAGCAGAAGAGGGTGGCGTGAGTGTTTTTTGTTTGCCCCGGTTTGCCCACGGTTGGTTGGTAAAATAGAAAGTTGAACATGAGGAGACACACTGCACGCCCATCGTCAATCCACACTCCCACTGAGCGGGGAACTTTGATCACACTGGACTTCATGTGTAGGGGGTTGCCAAGCCCAGGGTGGGTAAAATCGCACTCTTTTTTTTTTGTAGTGGCACACCAGGCAAATCTTGAAGTTCCCTTTCATGCTTTGATGTTGAGATCGTCAAGTACTACTGGAGGCCGCTTCTCGTCCTCGTCCAGCGGTTATCTAGTAAGCGCAGGGAAAAGGCTTCTCTGGAAGAATGCAGGTAAGTTGCTTTAGTCTCGCTAATATTCTAGACATGCTGATGATGGTGTGAATGGGTAACGCATGAAAAATAGGCTGTGTTCAAGGTGGCAGCTTTTTGAAATGTTTGATGCTGGACGCTGGATGACGTGACGACATACAAGAACTTTGCTATTTGTTTTACGGAGATGCTGGAGTCTTGTGTAGAGCTTGGAGTCTTGACTGTATTGTTTGTGTAATGAAGTACCGAGCCAGATTCTGTAAGACTGGTTAGAATGGCATTATACCTCTTGAAAACTTTCTTTCAAACCAAAATTCTGAACACCATTCTCAAAACGCAGTCTCCTCGCATTGAACATCTTTAGGTCTTTTCCTCAACCTGTTCAGCCATCAACTGAAGTTGCAATGTGATATGACCTTATATTGTTTAAATCTCAATGCAGGGTGAACAGCTGCAGAGATGGGCATGGCCTTCGTTGGGGGAAGGCCACTACTGCGATCGCTCTATGCGATGCGTTGCGGCGGCGGCGGCTGGGGTGGCCTCGGACTCCGTGGCCTCGATGCACCCACTGCACTGCTCCATTCAGCTCAACGGAGGCCCATTCTGGGGAGCCGGGGCCGGGGCCGGGGCCGGGTCTGGAGGCGGACATCGCCATAACTGTTTGTCACGGCTGCGCTGCGGGCTGCGGCTCGGCTCGACTCGGCTCGGCGCTGCAACCCTCTATGAGGCTCCCCCTGGGGGGCCCCTGCCCTGGGCCCTTCGGAGGGCGGTCTCCGCCCCGCCCACTCGCGCGGGTTCACGGCCAAGCTCGAATGCACTCGAATGTGACTGTGTCACCGCTGCATTGAGGCGGCGCCGGCGGCACCTGAGTGGTGGGTGGGCCGAGCCGAGGCCGAGGGGCCTTTCTCTATAAATTCAAGCGTACACCAATTTTTCTGATTTTTTTTTTCTGGGTTATCGCAATTTTTCTTGATTTTTCTGGCTTTCTGTAATTTTCCTTGACTTTTCCTGATTTTTTTTTCTGATTGTTTCTAGTTTTTTTTTACTGATTTTGTTTTAGGGTTTGCACTGTGTTTTTTTTTCCCTTTTTTGAGTGAAGGGCCCCTCGGGGTGGACAGTGGGCATTGCCATCATGGGGTTGCAGCTGTATCCATCCCTCCCTGGACGCCGCCGCGCCGCCGCCGGGCCGGACTGGGGGCGGCTCGCCTGCCGACTGATTCAGAAGATCGCTCTCATCCCTCCGTCCTTGTTGCACCAACAGCGGTGCCCTATGCTGGCCATGGTAGTGCTCCATGAATGCGATGAGGACAGAGGTATGAATGCGATCTTCGGAATCGCTCGGCTGTCCGCCCCTCTCTACCCGACCCGCGCCTCCTTTTGGGCGGTATTCCTGCCTCCATACTCCATACTTTAGAAACTCGTGAGGTTTCCGCGGGACCTACTGATATCGATATAGGTAGGGAGAGGGAATGACCATGCAAGGGCAGGCTTGCCAGATGAAGCGGAAAACCGACAATTGTTAAATTCGGAAAAAAATAGGCAAAAAGCACGACAAATCCGCCCAAATCCACCCCTAAACCGCCCAAAGGTATCGGTTTGGCGGATTGAAATTTCAATTTGGGCTGATCGCCCGGTTCTGGATCTGGCAACGCTGTGCAAGGGTTGGCGCGCCTTTGGAGCCATTTCAAATGGTGCCTGAAGCGCGTCTTGAGCCCGGGGTCGCATTGTTTCTCCGGTGAAGTGCGTATGAAATGTTCGAAATCATGTCGCTGCTGGCCTCGAGTCATTCGCGTGTCGTTATTATATTTCAGTTCCATTGCGGAACCGCGTGTAACGACTTGTGGTAAGAGTGAGGCGCCAAAGATCTCTCTCGCGGGCGGGGCGGACATAACCTCGCTTGAAGTGTCGTGCCGAGCCGAGCGTATCGCGTTTCGTCGTCTTTTATTTTCGGTTTTAATATTGTTGTTTGAAATATCGTAGCAAAGCTTTGTCGGCAAAGCAAGTGAGTCGTAGTGTTTAAGTTTGGTGTGACATATCAGTGCCAACATTGTGACTGCACGGAGTGAAGGACGCCGACGACCTGCAGCCTGGCCCCAGCCCCAGCCTAGGGACAAGGACAATGACAAACCAACAGGTGAGTAGATGTCAACACCAGTGTTGGAGTGAATGCTCCTGTGAGCTGAGCGTTTGCATACGAGTACGTTGATGGTTGATATTCTTCTTTGAAGAGTTTATCAGATATATTCATTTTGCACTTCCAAGTTGCATACACTTCATGTTACGTTGTTACACAGATTTCACGAGTAAGTTCTCTACTTAGTAATGTCTTATCCTGTTGTTGGCCTTTATATTTCCTTTCTTGAAATAACTTAAACGTATGATATTTAATACAATTCAAGTTCAACGGGAACATAGCTCTTTCCTTTGTTTTTAATGGACTTGGAGACCTGAGAGCTGTGCGCAGCACACTCCTCTCATTTTGAGACCACCAAAAAAGAAGTCAAACTTTTTTTCATCTGGGAAACATATCTCACTGAAACTGGTGCGAGCCAGTCTTAATTAATTTTACGCAGCACGTCCTCTGCGACAAAGTGGTGTGCTCCAAAACGCTCAGCTCTTTTTCTTTGGCAGACTGCACAGCAGCCACATACTTACTTAAGGGCCATCACAAGGCCATTCCATGCGTTACTCGCACGTGACCAGACCGTAGCGCGCTCCTGCAGGAAGCTGCGTGCCTCTCCCCCTTCTCCTTTCCTCTCCCCCTCCTCCTCTCCTCTCCCCCTCCTTTTCCCCTCCTCTCCTCCTCCTCTCCTCCTCCTCTCCTCCTCCTCTCCTCCTCCTCTCCTCCTCCTCTCCTCCTCCTCTCCTCCTCCTCTCCTCCTCCTCTCCTCCTCCCCTCCTCCTCCCCTAGTGTTTCCAATCGGTCGGATTCTGGCTGTACCCGACTGTGTTCCGTCTCTCTCCCTCTCACTTGACACGCATGAGAGTGAGAGAGACGGAAGACAGTCGGGTACAGCCAGTCGACTGATTCAGAAGATCGCTCTCGTACCCCCGTCCTTATCGCACTCATGAGGCCATGCCACCCCTCAACATGGGGCACCGCCATGAGTGCGACAAGGACTGGGGGCGGCTCGCCTGGGGGCGGTGAGGCTCGGCACGTCCCCGGGGGCGGCAGGGCGGGGTTGCCCTCTCTGGGGTCGGGGGGCGGTGGGTGCGTGCAACAGTTTGCACCGCCACCCACTGCCACGTCCTGCTGTGTAGAACGGAGAGACAACAGACCTGTTGGGGGAACGAGACGAGACGAGACAGCCCCCTGCCTTATTGCCTTCTTCACCGTCCACACGTTACGCCAAAAGCGCTCTGCTGTCATTTCTTTGTTGGATGAGAGTGAATTGGGCTATTTTGCCGCGCTGTCTGATAGGTTTTCGCTCACTGACATGCCCTCCAGTATGCATGTCTTACTCTCCTTCCTCTTTCCATTTTGATCCTCCCGGTCCTGGCTCCACCCCCCATATCTCCCGGATGGAGCGGGCAGGGCGCGAGGGAGGCGAGGCACGGCCAGGGTTGAGCCCGCGGGCTGGGGAGGGAGGGGGACAGCAATCGATGGTTCGGCCAAGGCCTTCCTGCTTTGCCTCGTCGTCGTTTCGCCCCGTGATTTCACCCCCCCCCCTTTTCGCCCTCGGCACTCTTCCCCTTTACTCACAGAGGAAAACTTCCACATCAACCAATCCATCATTCCGAATTGTTTTAGGAAATGGCTGTAACGAGACTTCCTGTGGTAATTGCCCTTCCGCTGAAGTCAAAAACAGAGACATTAGCATCGATTGAACCCCCCTAGCCTGCTCCCCTCCCTCTACCCCTCCTCCTGCGCTCTCTCTCTCTCTCTCTCTCTCTCTCTCTCTCTCTCGCTCTCTCTCGTTAAAAATGTCTTGCATCATGCATGTCTCCCTTAATTTCGTTGGTTTAAATGCCGAGCGTTTGAACACAAAATGAATAATGTCTTGCCTGCCGATGACACCGCTCAACCTAATGGAACCGGTGCGGATGAGAGCAGACAGCTGGTGTCCTATGCTGGCCATGGTAGTGCCTCATGAGTGCAACGAGGACAGAGGTATGAAAGCGATCTTTCTTCGGAATCGCTCGGCAGAGAGGAGAGGACAGCTTGGGCTGGGCGGGGCGGGGCGGGGCGGGGCGCGACCTGCGACCTGAAGCCCCTGCTCGCCGTGCCCTGCTGCTGCCGCCCCATAGAGCATAGCTCGACCGCGCGGTTGAGAACCGCGCCGCCCTTGCCTTCCCTCTCTCTCACGAGCGAAGCCCCGTCTTCCCTCTCACCCCCTACTATCGCCTCCCACTCTCACGGTACAAATATTCTGAGAGCGCTCTGCTCGCTCTGCTCTGTGCGCTAGTCGGCTCGGCTCCGCTCCGCTCTGCTCTGCCCACGTAACATGTCAGGCATGCATGAGTCCTTACCGCGACAAGAGCCTGACACGTGCCGCGCTACGGGCGGGGCCGCGCGGGGCCGCGCGGGGCCGCGGGGTAGGGCTTAGGGGTGGGGCCCGCGGCCGGCCGGGCGGGGCCGGGCCGGAGCAGGGCACGGGGGGCACGGGGCTGAATAGAGCGGCCCGCACCACCGCCGGGCCCGGGCCCCGCTTCATTCATGCGGCGAGGCGTGGAGTGGGGTAGAGGGGCGGAGTGCCTCCACGTGTAACCCGCCCCAGCCCGGCCCAGCCCTCGTCTCGCCTGCTCGTCGTCCCGTTCCTTCCTCGCCGCCCCGCCCGGTACACATTGAATGAGCCCGGCCCGGCCCGGCCCGGCCCGCCACGTGCAGTGCAGGCTAACTGCCTCGCCCCGGGCTGTCACCCCTGCTCACGGCTCCGCGGGGGTACACCCGCCGGGTTACCTGACCCGCTGACCCTTTCCCTGACATATCTTTATCTCGGATTTGGACCGTCTGTGACTTTTTTGATGGGTAGTAAGGCGCCCTTAAAAAAAAATAAAGAAGAAAAATCAGCAGATGGACCATTTTTGAGAGTGGGGGCGGGGTACCGACCGCGCAACGAGCTCAAACTTCCATTTTAGGCCACCCTAGCGCACGCGGTGGGACGCTGCTGTAACATGTTCGCGGATGATTTTCCCGCGGGGTGGGAATCAGAGTAAGTGAGCGGCAGGCGGGGCGGGGCGGTTCGGGCCCGCCCGCGCTGCCGTCTGATTCCGATGACTGCTCTCTCGCCTCCATCCTTGTCGCTCTTTCCATTTCCAACATCGGGTACCGCCATTGGTGCGACAAGGACGGAGGAACGAGAACGATCCTCGGAAGAGGGGGGGGGGAGCAGCAATCACGTGACTTCATAGCTTCCACCTGTCACTGCAGTGACCTCGGCGGGGTGGAAACGGGCGGGTCGGAGCTCTGTAGACTGCTTCAGAGGAGCGCTCTCCTCGCTGTCTCTCTCGCACCCACTCGGCGCACCCCATGAGTGCGAGAGAGACAGAGCGAGGAGAGCAGCGCTCTTCGGAATGAGTCTGCTGAATGGACGCCGTCGTGCCGCCGTGGAACATGCGAGAGGCCCCGGCTAAAAGGAAGAGAGAGAGAGAGAGAGGAGGCCGAGCAGAGCGCGTGCCCTCCCGGGCCTGGCCTGGCCCAGCGCTACGCACGGCCGCAGTGACGTCAGAGCAGGGCTCCCATTCATCCCTCGGCTGTGACGTCACGCCGCTGCAACAGGTACGTTGCCATGGCGAACTACCCCGGGCGGGGCTGGGGCAGGCTGGGGCTGCGGAGCCGCGAGGGGGCTCGGGACCCGGGCCGGGCCGGGCCGGGCGGGCTCGAGGCCCCGTCCCTTCTGCTCTGCGGCCCGCGCGGCCCTCCCTCCCTTGCCCTGTAGGGTGGATCGATCGCCCTCCCCACCCCCTCTCCATTCCCCCCAGGAGGACTGCCTGCCAGAGCCGAGCCCCCCCGGAGACACGAGATTCCCCCCTGGATCCCGGAGCCGCACGAGCTGCAAAGTCAGAAATAGCCTTGGTTTGGTCGGAAGCGAAAGCCCTGGCCCGACCCGGCGGAGCCCAGTACTTAAAACTTTTTTTTTTCGAAACCGCCGCCAATGGGCAGCCGCACAGGGAATAGGGCAGCTGCGGCGTGCGGCGCGTTACAGGGGGTGGAATCGTGATCCGCTGCCTGTCAATGTCACTCGGGGGCGTGGGGCTTCCCACCCTCTATCCGGCCCTGCCGACTTATTCCGAACAACGCTCTCCTCGCGTTGTCTCACTCGCACCTGTACGGCACACACCATGAGTGCAAGAGAGACAGAGTGAGGAGAGCGCTTTTCGGAGCGAGTCGGCAGCCCGGCCCGGCCCCAGCCGCCCGGGGGAGCAGGAGCCACCCGATACCGTGCCTTGCGAGGTTCTTGAGGTGCGGGAGGAATGTTGCGAGAAGGCCTCGGTGAGGATGAGGCCGTTGGGTAGCTTCGGGTCGGGTACATAGGGTCGCTCCGTGACCACCCAGCTCTCCGCGGCGATGAACCGGCAAAGCAGAGCAGTGCAGGGCAGGACGGGGCCTGGCGGGGCGGGGCGGGGTCGGTGCGCCCACGCGAACCCTTGTTAAGAGGCTCAGTGTACGGACAGCACACCGGAATTAACAGAGCGTCGACCCGGCGGCCCCGGCCCCGGCCCCGGCCCCGGCCCCGGCCCCGGCCCCGGCCCCGGCCCCTGCAGGCCTGACCCACCCCGACAGACTTCACCCCGACCCGCTCGAGTTCCTTTGCCGCTTTGCCGGTTCGTGATCGGATTCTTGTTCTCAAGTTGTCAAGAGGAGGAGTTGAAAGCAGCCCTGGAAAAGAGGGGAAGGAGAAGACAGATAAAGTAAGAATGAGGAGAAAAGTGAAGACTGGAGAGAGAGAGAGAGAGAGAGAGAGAGAGAGAGAGAGAGAGAGAGAGAGAGAGAGAGAGAGAGAGAGAGAGAGCACTGTGAAAAATACTCGGGTTACGGGAAAATTTTC
This sequence comes from Frankliniella fusca, assembly GCA_029379305.1. Lineage (NCBI taxonomy): Eukaryota > Metazoa > Arthropoda > Insecta > Thysanoptera > Thripidae > Frankliniella > Frankliniella fusca. The sequence goes on along the minus strand of JAHWGI010000058.1, from coordinate 561,555 downwards.
CATGATAAAAGTCGTAAAATTACAATTTGAAATTGTAAATTTACAAGCACTCCCTATCGACTAGAAATTGACCGACGAGCAAGAATGGGCAGTCGTAAATTTACGACATATTTTGTAAATCAAAATTACAAAAAATGTCGTAAATTTACGAGGATATTTTTCACAGTGAGAGAGAGAGAGAGAGAGAGAGAGAGAGAGAGAGAGAGAGAGAGAGAGAGAGAGAGAGAGGGAGGGAGAGAGGGGGAGGGAGAGGGAGGAGAGACGGGGGCGGGGGGTGCTAAATGAGCCAGAGAGAGGGAGAGAATCCCGGCAGGGCGCGCGCAGGGGCTGGGGCGCGGTCCGACTCGAAATCGTTTCTCAATCAGTAGCAGCTACGAGGACCTTACCCGAGCGAGGGGGTACCTCACTGTTAAGATGGGTACATTGATGGGTGCAGATTGAGTGGAAGGTGTTATTGTGATTGGACTAACGAGAGATCTTACGAAACCAGAGAAAAGTAAAATTTTCTGTGCCAACTCAATGTTTTGAGATTTTAGGGTGCGAAAAATGCATTTAACTAGTTATATTATGTGACGGGGTCGTGATTGGAAAATGATTGGAACGCAGGGCGTGCACTCATCGGAAGAGGTGAGTTGAGGTGCCCCTCAACCCCACCCTGTGGGAAGGGCTCCGTCAAAGTCCGCACTGCAACACTTAAACTGGTCTGTCCATGTTCCCGTATATGACAAATAATAGTCCTAAAAATTCAAACGTTGCGACTGTGGTGTTCTCCTCCGCTAGCGTGAGCACCGAGGGGCGGCCAACTCGAAAAAAAGTTGTACACAGAAATACCTGTGTATTTCTAGAAATACATTAAAAATACAAGAAAATACTCTACAATTCACAGAAATACATAGAAATACTCAACAAAAACACGAGAAAAATACTTGAAAATATATTAGAAATACAAGAAATACAAGGCAAGTGTACACAGAAATACATGAGTTGGCCGCCCCTTGGTGAGCACTGAGCACTCTGCAAGGAGCTCTGACGTCAGCTCTACCAGGTGTCGTCGGGCCAACAGAAAATCGATAAATTCCGTGTGATTTCCCTTCCAGACTAAACCCCGAACCCGTAAATATACTGACACTTTTTCTGGTGTAAATCAAATACTAGGTGCCAAGTAAATTATATCCCGGGATACTTTTAAAGGCTATATTACTGTTGTTCTAAAAGAAAGAAGTCCGTCGTTCGCGTCCGCGTGTTGGTACTGCGCAGGCCGCCGGTGCCGGTGTAGTGCGGCGTTACTGCGCGCGTGTTCGTGGTTTCGCGCCAGCAATTTTACTTTGGAAGAACTTTTCGATTAGTTTTGGCGAAATATGATAGTTCGCATGGATATTTTTCAATGGAGAAAATATACGTGATAAAATGTGTTGTTATGTTGTCTTGTGGAGCCAGTCGGCATATGACCTGGTAACGAAAGATTGGAGTGGAGCACATAGGTTATGGGTAAGTTAACTTTGGTGTACAAAATTAGTTGATAAGTCCGAATGGTACGGCGACCAAGTGCGATACCATCGCAGAATTATCTTTAAAATTCAGGCGTTTCACATGTGTTGTGGATTAGCATGATTTGTAATTTGAAAATAAACAACAGAAGCACAGACCACTCCAGATTGCAAGAGAATGAGCAGGCTCTACATGGAATCTTAAAATACAGATAAGTAGTACAGCCCACATCGGGTGTGTTAGTGTTAAATTTGAAAATGAATAACAATAGCACAACCCACTAGGGTTGCACAAAACTGACATGACATTATTTTAAAATAAACACCAGTAGCACAGCCTACTGGGGATGCAACTGACTAGATTTGATATGTGGATCAGAGTTAAACTTGAAAAATTAATAATGATAACAGACCCCTATCTTGGAGTGCAATAGAGAAACTTGTCATAAAGTTTTAAAGTAAACACAATAGCACAGCACACTTGACGTCCAAAAGATTAACTTAACGCAAAATTAGAATAAAAATACAACCAGCACAGCCCACTTGGGGTGCATGAAGTCAAACATAATAAATTAATTGGAGCTAGCACAGTCTACTTGGGATGCACAATAATCAAACAATATATTGTTGAAAGGTTTCTATAAAAAAGTAACAAAAAACAATTGTACTTGGTTAACGGCGACTAACTATTTTATGTTATTGAGTTTTCTTCCTCTGCTGCTTGTTTGATTTATTATTCTGATTCGTAGATACTAGAAGATTATCAATTGCTGCATGACAGATGTCCCTGATGGTGCTGTATGTCCTGTCAACATATACTGGAGACATCTGGAACTTCTTCACACTGGGCAAACCTTCAACTCTAGGTAAGAAATTACTCAGAATCTTCTCATGTGCAATAGTGTCCCTGTTTGTCTCTCTCGAGACAGGGGCAACCGAATGTCTGTCTCTCTTGCACTCACGAGATGAGCGGCGCTTGCGGCGGTGCAAGCGCTGCCGGCAGCGGTGTGGCGTGCCGTGCTGTGCCCGGCCCGGCCTGGGTCAGTCAGTCTGGATTGAGAGCAGGTGCGGGTGGATGTGTTTGGTTTTGAGTGTTTTTCGTCTCGGGTGTGTGTTGTGAGTCAATGCGTCAAGGTATCTTACGTTACATGCATTTTCTCAGCTGTACTATTAAGTTGTGCATGTGCCGAGCCGTGCTGGACCAACATAAACTGCATAAACTTATCAAAGAAATAATCAGGCAACACATTGATTCTTGTGAGAAGTTGACTGAGAGGGAGACCGAGAAAAGGTAGGGTAGGCAAACACTTCGCGCCTGACCGGATATGCCCGCTTGCGACAATTTCCCCTTTTCCCCGCGTAATCCCCCTTTTCCCCTCCGATGCCCGCTAGCGACGATCCGACCGAGGGGTACCTCACTGTCTCCGATCAGTGTACACCCTTAACTCCAATCATTTTCAAATCACTTTGCAATCACTTAGTTTGACGTCCATAAGCCCCATTCCTTCGTAAAATTTCACAAATCTTCGAATTTTGTTAAAAAAAAATCTAGAAAAAATATAACGTTTTTGTATAATGTGGCGGAGATTTTGACTCCAATCATGAACAAGATCAGTGTACACCCATCCAAGTAGTGAGGTATCCCTCGGATCCGACCCTTTCCACCCACCCGAGGCCCATGCCCGCTAGCGAGCGACCTGATCCCCCGGTGAGCAGAGCACCCTGTCCCTTACCCGGTAGCGGATGGCACGGGCTGCGCGGGTTACTTGTTTCGGGTTAAGCTTCGCCCCTCCTCGTTCCGCGAACTGCAGCCCCGCGGCCCTTGACGACATCCGCTGGTGATTTCCGAGGTGGAGCTCACAGCCCCTCTCCGCATCCCTCTCCCCCATCGCCCTCCAGCCAGCTAGCGTCTCGACGCCCACGTCTCCGCAATAATAGACATGATTTCTGGCGTCTTCTTTTCGCAATAACGCTCTTCAGGACGCACGCGGCGGTGGGGCGGGTCGAGCGCCGTGTTGGGTAGGCCACCCATCCGGCAGGACTGTGGGCTGTGCGGACGGAACACGAGCATCGCGGCGGTACGAATGGCTTAAGGACAGGGTGGGTTTAGGCGCATTCTGCGCCTTGTTGTTAGGCCGAACATTTGTCAGGGATCGGTTCTCGCCTCACAGCGCCCGTCAGGTAGGCCACCCATTCGACTCTCGCGCCGGCCGTCGCGCCCTGCCCTTCTCGACGGAGCAGCTCGCGCCGACTCGCGCCATCCCCGTTGCTCCCTCTTTCGAAGTCCGTCGACCGTATTGATCTTCTTCTCACATATTAGAATAGGGCGGGTAGCAGCGCGATGCAGTTGTTGCGGCAGAAAGTGGGCGACCGACAGGGTTGTAGGCGCGGTAGAGTGGCGTTCATGCCCCCCCCCCTTTCCCCCCCCGCAAGCGCAGAGGAGTGCTGGCGATCGGGTGGCATTGGTCTGGGGGTTGCAGGGATTCAGGAGGGGTGGGGGGGTGTTTGCCGGCGGGGCATGGCGTGGCGTGGCGTGGCGTTGAGCGCCGGTCCAAGTCGTGGGTGTGTGTTTTGATGTCTGGTGTCCCCGTCCCCGCCCCCTCGCCACTCTCCCTCCCTACTCCCTCTCTTTCTTTCTCCTCCCCGCCTCTCTCTCCGTCCCTCCCCTCCTTTGCTCTTGAAGCTCCTTTGCCTTGCTCCCTCCATTCCTAGGGATTTGTCAAACTGTGCTTTCTCTCCCCATCCCCACCCCGCCTTTCCCCGCCCCGCCCAGGCTCGGCTCGGCTCGGCCCGGCTCTAAAAAAGCCTTTTGCGTGACGACTCTGCTTGATCTGCCTCCCTGCGAGTTGAACGCCCTCATGGAGCTGTGTGCCGTGGAACCGACCAGCAAGGCGATTCCGAACACCGTTTTGTAGTGCCCTCTCTCTTGCACCTCATAGCTGTGCCCCATGAGTGCGACAAGGAGAGAGCGACGAAATAACCAGGGTGCGGAATCACCCTGCAGGGGTCTCTCTCGCGCAGCGGTACGGCAGCGAATGAGGCCGCGACTCCCGCCCCTCCCCGCCCCATGACACCCTCTCGCTCGCCCGCTGCCCGCGCCCCGCACCCTGACGCTCGTTTTCGGCTCAGCGTCTTTAAGAAATTAACGGGCGGGGTTCGGCTGGTCCCGGGCTGCGTGAGAAAGGCTTCCGCCGTCTATCCTGCTCTGCCCCTCCAAATCAATAGCGCGGTGCCGGGCCGCGGGCCGGGCCGGCCGGGGCCTCCAAGCGCTCTTCAAAACGCGACCTCAGCCTCCCGAGGCGTGTGGGCGACACTGGCGAGGAGAGGAGGGCCCTGCTGGACGTTAAGAAAGACTCGGCGACTTTCTCGCCACCACGACAAAGATCACATTCAGGAGCGGCAGCAGCGGCGCGCAACTGTGGACCTCATTAAACTTCAAGCGGAAGTTCTCCCCTCCTAATCTCACTCTTTGCCATTTTATTTGTGCTATTTTTTCTGCGAACAGAACAGAGGAGCATGTAGTTGCGGTCTGGTGAGGATTTTCCCCCTTCTATATAGTACGGTCGCTGGTAAATTCATTTGATATTATTTTTTCTTAAAAAGGAGAGTAACTTGAGTCGAAAACGTGGTCAAGCTTTCGGTATTTCCTATCTTTTCTGCTCTCTCTCTCTCTCTCTCTCTCTCTCTCTCTCTCTCTCTCTCTCTCTCTCTCTCTCTCTCTCTCTCTCATTTAAACATGTGCTTCAGGCGGTAGCTTGCTCTGGAAATTTAAAGGTACGAGTACCGTTCAGTCGCAGATAAGTGAATTTATTCGCTCACTTGCAGTTGAGTGAAATATATCTGTTCACTGTAAGGTTAGCAAATAATATTTCGTGAATTTCTATTAACTGCTCCACGCGGCGCCCGGCAGCGGTTAGTGTATTTTTCTTTCCCAGTGGTCGACACTCTTTTGGGGAATGCGGTAGATTTGTCAAAGGGACTGACTGCGTCCGGCGGCGGGTCCGGCGCGCCTGGCGCGGACACTCACACGAACAAGCGCGCGCGCGCACACACACACACACAACACACACGCACGCACGCACGCACGCACGCACCTACACACCTCCATCCTCGCACGGGGCAAGGCCCTCCCGGGCCTGGCCGGGGCGGCGGGTGCATCCGGTGCAGGGGCGGCGCGGGGCGGCGCGGGGCGGCGCGGGGCGGGCGGACGGGTCAGAGCAGGGCCAGGCCAGGCGTGAGGTGGACCAATCTCCAGGCTTGTATCTCGGCCCTCTCCCCTGCCCAGCGCCACACCCAGCGCCACCGCCCCGCCCCGCCCCGCCCCGCCCCGCCCTACCAGCGCTACCGAGTCGTGTTACTTTGGCTACCATCCGCTCCCGCGCCACACCGCGCAGCCCTCCTCCGCCATTGGTCTCCTTGACGGCGCGGTGTTGACCGCCCCGCCCCGCCGCTCCCCGCGTACCCGCGAGTTCCTTAGTTCCTTGTCGCGTCTGCCCCACCGGCTCAGAACCGTCACCAGGAGGACGCAGACACGTCGTGTCACTTCGCCTGATGTCGTCGAGCTCTGCCGGGCGGGGTGGGGTGGGGCAGGGCAGGGCGGGGCGGGGCGGGGCGTGCCCGTGAGAACACGCCCGTGTGGCGACTCAACGTCCCTTATACACCGGAACACGATGCGCCGCCCGCGAGGTCCGTCGTCCCGTCCCGGAATGCTGCAACCTCGTCCGGAATCCTCCACGAAATTTTCACGGTACACTGTCAATTCAAATGTATACATTGTATACTTTAAATAAAGTATACATGGCATGTATACTTCAAATAATGTATACATACAATGTATGCATTTATAAATGTGTACATACCGATGTGTGCATTTATAAATGTATACATGCACATGTATTCTTTGTAAAGAATACCCATTTTGCCCTCAGTTTACATACCATGTACACTTTGGAAAAATGTAAACATGGGCATGTATACATTTATTGAAGTATACATAGACATGTATACATTTATCAAAGCATACATGGTAATGTATACTTTTATTAAAGTGTACATGGCAGGTATACATTAATCAAAGTGTACAATGTACACATTTGTGTTGACAGAGTAGAAACGATGTCTGATTTTTTGAGGAAAAAGGGAAAACTTTGATGATCTTGTATACTTTGAGGAAAACTCTTAAGATTTTGAAGAAGTCGCCTCAAAATTTGTGGAGATTTCCCTTATTTTTTGAGGAGTCCTCCTTAAAATCTGAGGGGTTTCCCTCAAATTGCTTAAGTTCCTCAAAGTTTTCCCTTTTTCCTTAAAAAAATCAGACATTGTTTTTACCGTGTTTGTCCCGCGCGACGGTCCACCCTCCTGGTCCGCCCGTCCGCCCCGTCCCGCGCCTGGCCAGACCTGGCCCGGCCCGGAGAGATTTTTGCCGGAATGATTTGTGACTCGTTTGCGGCGGGATTAAGGAGGGTGCGAAGCAGCCCCCCAGAGTCAGAAGATCGTTTTGTAGTGCCCTCTCACTCACTCCCAGTAGCCGAGACCCATGCGTGTGACCAAGGAAGGACATACGAAAGCGCTCCCCTGAATCTGACGGCTGAGTGGGTCCGGCGGCGCCTGCCTGCAGACTGGAAAAACAAAGGTGCTATATAGCACCCTTTTTGGGGTGCTATTGCATTTTTTTGGGTGTTAATGCACTAATGCCTTTGTAAAGGCACGATTAGGGCCTAAAATAGCACCTTTGGGAGGCGATAGCGCCTTTCTAAAGGCACTATTTCACTAACGCCTTTAAAAGGCATTAGATAGCACCTTTGTTTTTCCAGTGCAGACTGATCCAGGGGAGCGCTCTTGTCGCCCTCGCCAGAAGCGTAGGGAAAGGGAGGAAATGGCGGTGCCCCCCTCTCTCAGCACCCCGAGGGGGTGTCACATTCAGCCGGAAAGGGCGCCGAAACCTGTCCAAATGAGGCGGTAAAGTGCATGGTGGAGTGCGCCCGAGTGCGCCCTTGCCGCATTTTGGCGTAATGGGAGGCACGTTTTGGCGCCCTGACTGCGCCCTAATGGCCCAAATATATCCGTTTCTCGCCTCGCTCGCAAACTTTTTATACACAAATCGATACAAAACTCGCTACAAGGCTTATTATTATATATATATATTTTTTTTGCGCTCGAGTTTGTTTATTCCTGTCCAGTTTTCTTATTTTATTAGTGATTTTTCTTAGGGGGGGGGGAGGCGCCAAAAGTGTTGTATGGGGTGCCCCTTCCCCTGACTGAAATTCGTTCCTTTGCCCCTGGCCCTCGCCCTGTCCTACTCGCATTCTTGCGAGAGAGACAGAGCGGGGAGAGCGCTCTTTTGAATCATTGGTGGACGAGCTACAGAGCCGAGCGCTGCAGCACTCAACGCAGCGCCCTCCCATGGCCGGACCGGCCGCCGCGGCCGCTGAGCGCGCTGAGCGCGGTGTCGCAAACACAAACCGCCGTCAGCCAACTTAGAGTGCCGGGGTGGGGCGGGGCGGGGCGGGGCGGGGCGGGGTGGGGTGGGGCCATGAGTGGGGCGCGGCGCGGCGGGCGTCCATCCCAGCACATAGGCGCCGCGCAGGTAGTGCAGAGCTGTGGAGCTGCGGGACGGCAGGGTGATTCCGCACCCTGGTTGCGTCGCTCTCTCCTTGTCGCACTCATTGGCCACGGCCATAAGGTGGAAGAGAGAGGGCACTGCAAAACGGTGTTCGCAATCGCCTGCTTGCAGCACGGCGCGTGGGCAGTGCAACGGCTCGCCGCGCCAGCAGCACCAGCCTGCCTGCTGGCTTCCTTGCTCTGCTTCTCCTATGCTTGTTCCTACTTCCTGCCAATGACTCGTAGACCTAATTTTTGATAAAAACAGCAACGAAAACAAAAAGGGTCTTACCATTACCGAAATTCGATTTATTCCCGACACATATGAGATTTATAAAGACTCACTACCCACGAAGGGTTTTTTATACTGTTTGTGTTAATCCATTGGGAAATAACTCAAAGACTTTATTCCGGAAGTAGGTGGTTTTCTCGTTGTTTTTTTTTTTCAATTATTTTCTTTTCGAGTTGTAATCCTCTATATAGGGTTAACTCAGACCGTTATTGGCATTTTGTCAATATGTTTATATTGACTTATATGTAGAATAATATGGTCTAATTCGTCTACACATTCGTATGTACAATCTTCTGAATATCGTTATTCATATTTTTAGAAAAGGTCTTATTAGTTATGAAAAAAGAAAGGGAAAACTTCATACATGTGCAGAAAAAAAATAGTCTAAAGTCATACTAGTATATATAAGTCAATAAGGAAATGCTCATGGAGAAAAATGCCTGTAACTGTCTGAGAATGAGGATGCGAGCCAGTGGTTCAAATGACATGTTCGAAACACAATTCTCCAAACGAGGGCGTCTGCACCGCCGTTTCCCTGCGCGCGCCTAAGCTTTCGTTATTGTTAATTGAAGCACCTCACGCGGCGTGCAGTGTACCCTTTTAGAGTCCTTTGACCGCGTGGCGTGGCGTGGCGCGGCGTGGGTGACTGTCTCGTACGGTACCGCGCCGCCCGGCGGCGGCGGCTGGACGGCTGGACCCGGGCTAGGCTGGGCCCGGCCCGCCGCCTGAGGAAGAGAGGAAAGGAAAATGTGAGGCGCGGTAGTGCGGTGCGGAGGGGTGCTTGCACGAGCCGCTTGGCGCTTTCTTATTTTGGTGGTGTCTACTCAGCTCGTTGCTGGATGTTGATGTGAAGCAGCCGAGGGGGGGATGACTCACACAACATTTTTACAATGACATTTTTGGCTTTTAATGTTTTTCTTATTTAAATTTTTCATTTTTTTTGCGTTGATTTTTCTTTTGATTTTGCAAGGAAAATTTCAATTTTTGATAAATTTCTTTGATCGTCTTCACCGTATTTCTCCCTTTTTTCAATTTTCATTTTAGTATTTTGTTTATTTATTCTCGATTTTTGGATTGTTCATCATCTTTCTTCTTGCTAATCTTTTTGATTTTTGGGGGCCGTACACTGACTTTTCGAAATGAGCCCCACCTCGGAAGCAGCACATTGTGTGTCTCATGCATAGCGCTTGCGGTGACCTACCTGTGTGTGTGTGCGTGTGCCGAGACGATCTGCAGGAGATGAGAGGGGGGAGAAGAAGAGGACTTGAAGAGAGAAAGAAAGAGAGAGAGAGAGAGAGAGAGAGAGAGAGAGAGAGAGAGAGAGAGAGAGAGAGAGAGAGAGAGAGAGAGAGAGAGAACGGTCCAGAGAGCTGCAGGTGAGAGGCGAGGAGGTAGGGCTCTGCGACGGAAGTCATACATCACCAGTCCGGTCCGCACTGCTCCGGGCGTGCCCCGCCCCGCTCCACCCCGCCCCGCCCCGCCCCGCCCCGCCTCGCCCCGCCTGGCAAGGCCCCATGCTCGGACCAGTGGGGGCCGTTCGGGCGGCGCCGCAGGACTGAACGACTGTGCGTATGCGTGCGTGTGTGTGTGTGTGTGTGTGTGTGTGCGTCCGCGCGCGCGTGTGAGTACGATCAGGGTTTGGGTAGCGGACAGCTGACCTATCCTAACGTTTGTTTGTGGAATTGTTGTGGAAATTCGCTTTTAATGGGATTGTTGCGGGGCGCTCGTCCTGCGTGATCGTCTGCTGCAGGGGTCAGGTATAGGCAACCTGTGCGACCGCGCGACATGGCTGTGCGGCGGGATGCCGCCCTGCCAGGCGTCCTGCTGTTGAAGGGCAGGGGGAGGGGGGGTATTCCGCACAGTCAGTGATGTCGTTCCTCTATCCTTGTCGCACTTACGTGGTGCGGCAAAAATGAGCGAGGGAGAGGGCACTATTCAACGTTGTTGGGACTCAGTCTGCTGGCGCCGCGCAGGGCGGCACCGCGACGCGCACCGGACCACAGGCGTCGACGCGCAAGGTCGCCTCCGGAGGATGGAGGGCAAGGGTGTGGCGGGGCGGGGCGGGGCGGGGCGGGGCGGGGCGCGGTGCCTTGTGAGTCATCTCAACCTCAATTTTCCCGGCGATTGTCGCGCGCGCTCGCGCGCTGCTCGCTCGGCCAGTTATGGGTACGTCCCGCTCGGGCAGCGCGGCTCGCAGGCCGCTTAGGCGCGGTTATCACAGGTCAGTGTGGCGCGGGTAACGAGTGAGAGTTAGAGAGAGAGAGAGAGAGAGAGAGAGAGAGAGAGAGAGAGAGAGAGAGAGAGAGAGAGAGAGTGAGAGAGAGAGAGAGAGAGAGAGAGAGAGAGAGAGAGAGCAGCAATAAGCGAGTGCGAGTATAACGTAATGAGTGAGCGAGCGCGAGCAGGACGGGGTGGTAAGGTAAAAGTGGGGGACGAAAAAAAAATCACATCACAAGGGAGGACGTTTAGGTCCAGCGAGCACGGGTGCAATCCTTAAGGAATGAGCGGGCGAGGGCGCCCTGGTTCCAGGCAGGGCCGGCCGGGCCGGGGCTCGCATACCAGGGCATAATATGTATAACAGGGAGCAGCATGGAATGCCCCATCCAGGTCCGCCGCTGGGCCTCCCGGCCACGGTCGGGCGCGGCTCGCTACGCGCTGAGGGCATCGCTGGGGTGAAAACAATAAAAAGGATGCGCGTACCTCAACACCAAAACAAATAATCCAACACGTCGGAAGGAATCTGCTGGGGCAGGGCAGGGCAGTACAGAGGCAGAGCAGGCACTCGAAACCACCCACTATACTCGCCGTGGCACGGCAGGGCATGGCAGGGCACGGCGCCACCAAGGGCTTTCAACGAGCACCTCCGCGGCACTTGGATTGTGGTGGAGAGGCGCGCAGTTACCAATTACCATGCGCTTTAGTTCTGTTTTATATATATATAGATATATTTTTCGTCGGTGGCTTTAAATCATCGCACTCGTCCACCGATTTGGAGTAAATGTGCTCGCTCCCGGCGCTGCGGGGCGGGTGGTGAGGTTCGCGCTAGGGCGTGGGGGGCAGACGCGGCTAGGCTGGACGCAAGGCAGCAAGAAACGTGGAAGAACATACACGCTATAGTGGCCGCCGGTGGCCGCAAATGAACGTAATGAGGAGTAGTCACTAAATATTTGAATGCTATGGAACACAGTGTGACGTAGTGTTTTGGGTTTGCTTTTCGCGGAATTTACGACGGCGAGGAACAGTGGCCTCGAGTTGCTACGCCACGCCTCGCCATGCCCCGCAACGCCCCGCCCTGAGGCGCTGCGGCTCTTCTGTCGTGAAGCTCAGCTGAAATCCGACCTGACTGCTCAGAGGTGCACCTCCGAAATACTCTACTACGTGGAAACGACCCCCCACCTCCCCTCCCCCGCCTCCCTCAAGACTTCCCTCCCTCTCTCCGCTTCGAGTTGGGTTCAAACCTACATATTGCTAGACACCCCCTCCCCTCACCCCCACCCCCAACCTCCGAGGAACAAGTGCCGTGGCTCAATTTGAAGTAATGACACCAATGGAGGCCGTGGCTGGCTAGCGCGCGCGTACGCGCTGTGCTCTCTCTCTCTCTCTCTCTCTCTCTCTCTCTCCCCCACTCTCTCTCTCTCTCTCTCTCTCTCTCTCTCTCTCTCTCTCTCTCTCTCCCCCCCCCCTCTGCGTTGTGTGTAAGCGCGCGCAAGAGACCCGAGCCTCATCTACCCGTAGCCTCGTCCGTAGTGACGTCCGCGAAGTGTTCGATGATTTGAAATATCGACATCGCTGGCGGCTGTAAAACTGCCCCGCCTTATTTTACCCACCCGCCAGCGTTTTATGCCCGTGTTGTACTCCGCGGGTGTGTCTAGGTACCCGCCGTGCCAACAGGGAGAGCGTTACTGCGCAGCCGCGCGTCCGTGTGTGAGTACTCGGTACCTGCCGGCCGGGAGCGAGGGGCGTTAGCGTTACTACTCAAATCTTGACGCCACGCCCCGCCGCACGCCACCACGCCGCTACACGTCCCGGGGCCGATGCAAGTGACGTGAGCGACAAGTCCCTCAGCGATTCCTTTTGTTTTTCTCGTTTATTAATCCTATTAACCGTTTAAACCACATGATGGCAGGCGCGCGCTCGCGCGCCTCGGGGAACCAAGGGAGAGGGGGGACTGGGCGGAGTGGAGGACGAGGAGGAACACGTCGGGCGCGCGTCGCGTCGGCCAACAGCCCGAGAGGGACTCGCTCGGGTCGGGACAGTCCGCCCGGAGAGTGCGGGCGTGCACGCCCGACCTCTCGAAACGGCGAATCGCACGCACTCCCTCCATTTCACTCCAATGTTTCCTGTCGAGATCTGCTTCATTTCTTGTCTAAATATCCGCCAAGAACATCGCAGATAAAAAATAAAAGTGAAAAGAGTAAGCTATCACTACACGGTAAACGCAATGTCTGATTTTTTGAGGAAAACGGGAAAACTTTGAGGATCCTAATTTATTTGAGGGAATATTCCTCATATTTTCAGGAAGTCTCCTCAAAACTTGAGGAGGGAACTTTCCTCATGTTTTGAAGAGACTTGTCTCAATTTTTGAGTAGACTTCCAAGAAATATGAGGAGTTTTCCTCAAATGACATGGGATCCTCAGTTTTCGCCCTTTTCGCTCAAAAAATCAGACATTGTTTTTACCGTGTACACTTGACATGAATCATACGTTGTTGAAATTACTTACTCGATGAGGCAGAGATATATCCCCACTTTTGTTTCTAGTGTGAGGAGCGCCAGGTGGCGATAGTCGCGGTGCGCACTGGGCGGTGAGACTTGCGCCGCCCCGCCCCGCCCCACCCTGCGGCTCGTGCCCTGCAGGACAACATTATTATGGTTGTTTGCGTAAGCTGCGTCCTGCCCATTTCAACACTTTGGGGGCTCATCAGGGAAATTACAGGCCAACCTTATTCCCGCAGGAATAAAAACAGAAAGAGGAGAAAGAAAGAAAGAAAGAAAGAAAGAAAGAGAGAGAGGGAGAGAGAAGGAATGATCCTGGAACCACCCCGTTATGGTAATTACCGATCAGTATTTATCACCTCAGCCTGACCCGAGGCTCCGCCCGGTCCTGCCCGGCCCGGCTCGTCCCGGCTCCACACAGCTCGGCCACCTCGCGGTGAACGGCGTAGTGTTGCCGCTGTGTTGCGGTTTCTTGAAACGGCTCCTGCATGAATTTACACACTAGTATACTCTGGATTTTTACCGCATCAAACGCTCACGGTTTTTCTTCGCATTTTTATTTTTACCGCGATGTCACTTTTAAGGAACAAATATCTGGCTCCCACCTTGCAGTCAGTGGTACGAAGGTTCAGCCCGGACGCCTAACATTCTTGTCCGCCCTGCCGCCGCTGGCCGCCACCTCGCGGCGGCTGACCCGACCCGGCCCGACCTGTGTCTCACCCCGAGCGCTCTTATTACTATTACGCTGTTGATTGATCGCACCTCGTTCGGCACCCAATCTCGTGACCGTGATACCGATCGCCCTGCTCCCTGCTCCCTCTCTCTCCCACAGCCGCTCCCCTTTACTCTCTCCCTCTCTCTCGCTCCCCCTGCTTGCGCGCGCAGCCGAGCGGCTTCCCTTTAAACACGATATGTCAGGGGCGCGCTCGGGCGCTACGGAGAGTGGAGCCGATAGAGTAAATGGTGTCCGTCCGGGGTGTTACAGTGAGAGACCATCGTATAGGCAACGCTGGGATTTTTAGGCAGTCGATTAGACTGACTTTTACGATAGGTATGAAGCCCAGTTAAAATATAAGCCAGTATCCAGTAAAAGCCAGCCAGTTAAAATATCAGCCCCGTATCGATCCAGTATCCAGTAAAAGCCAGCCAGTTAGAATAGTCCGCCATACAGCAGCCAGCAGGCAGCGCTCACTCCCCAGCCCCCCACCCCTTCCAGACTATATAGGAGAGGAGCGTGTGTGCGGCTCGTGGGCGGACTGGCGGGCTGGCTGGCGGCGGGCGGGCGGGAAGCCAAGAGCGTCAACGCTGTACCAGGCGGCAGGAGCTGGAGGAGGTGGCCCGGCGCTCCCCGCGCAGCGCGCAGCATGCAGCTGTGCCTCACCAGCCCGCGCGCCCGCGCCCGACCGCCCTCCCAGCCGCCCCCACCCCTCTCGCCCCGCCCCGCCCCCGCGTGCCAGCCATCTATGGGCCCTTTAGCGCGCTGCTGAACCCTCTTCACGTTACACCTCTTGACAGCGTTCGCTCATATCGCAGTGAAGAAGTGACAAAGCTAGGATTGGTCCCGAAGTTCTAATATTTAAGTTTGAAATGAATTGAGTACGGTACAGATAATTTTAAAAGCCAGTTAAAATATAATCCAGTATGACCAAGTTAAAATTCAAGTCCCTAAGAATTAAAATAAGAAATCAGCCACGGTAAAACTGTAATCTTGTTAGGCAGCCGATTTGTCTGACTTTTAAGTTTCGTATAAAGCCCAGTTAAAATAAAAAGAGCGTGTTGTGTGCGGGCTGGGACCGGCCGGGAACCACGTTCGCTCGTATCAGAGAGTAAAGAAGTGACAAAGTTACGATTGGTCCCGAAGTTCCAATATTTAAGTTTGAAATGAATAATGAATATGGTTCAAATAATTTAAAAGCCAGTTAAAATATAATACAATATGATCCAGTTAAAAAAATTCTAATTCTGTCCGAAATTGTCACTTTGTAGTTTATATTGTCTCGTATTGTTTTGATATTGTTTCGTATTGTTTATACCGGCGCACATAATTGTTGCCAGTTCGTCACCCCCTGGTTCCAAAATGACTGCAGTCGCTGTAAAAATTAGCGACTTATCTGTCGTTAATTTACGAAAGAATTTCCAACAGTTTGTCGTAGTAAAGAAGTGACAAAGTTACAATTGGTCCCCTAGTTCCAGGATTCAAATTTCAAATGAAATGAATGCGGTTCAGATAATTAAAAAGCCAGTTAAAATATAATCCAGTATAACGCAGTTAAAATTCAAGCCTGTAAGAAGATAAATCTGAAAATCAGCCACGTTATTAAAACAAGAATCAAAGTGTCCATGGTTTCTACGCATACGCATCTTGTTCCCGTGCCAATTTTTTTACCTCCCTGAATATTTACGCGATATAGGATGGTTTTTACTTCACTTTCCGCGACACGTATCTGTGCAGGACGGGTGAGGCCGAGAGGAGTATAGAGATACCTGTACTTAATTCCCTATTTTTTTTTTAAATTTATTTTTTTACGGCTGACGCGCAGCAGTTTTTGGACGAGCTGTCAGTGTGGTACATGGCCGTCCACCTGAACTGGCCTGTATAACGCAGCGAGTAACACCGGATGTGTATCAGAGTCATTTGCACGCCGTTTGGAAGGACAGGCTCGTGACCTTTCCGTAACGCAGCGCAGCGCACATGATGCCCTTTTTGTGGGCAATGCAAAACTAAATTCTCTTCGTGATAATTATGTACCATTAGAGAGCGGGAAGGGGGGAGAGAGAGAGAGAGAGAGAGAGAGAGAGAGAGAGAGAGAGAGAGAGAGAGAGAGAGAGAGAGAGAGAGAGAGAGAGAGAGAGAGAGAGAATGTTTTAATTTTTTTATTTTAAGTAATTAGTATTTATTTATTTATTTTTTTTATTTTTTTACTTTTATATTACTTATAGTTAAGTGATAGGTTATTGGTAAGATTCCCGTTCTACCTAGTATGTCATTCGCCTGGTAATAGTAATAATAATGATAATGATCCAGCGTGTGAACAGGTTTATCAGCACACGCGGCTGCCGAGCGTTATCGGGGCAGGCGGCAACAGTAACGAACCAACCAAACGTGGAGGCTGAGCTTTTGCTTTGAAATGCTGCCAAAGCGGGCCCCTTCGAGAAAGTGTATCCTCTCTCGTACATGTAAGTGCACTCCTCATTCGTCGCCAAGGTATTCGCCCCGCCTCGCCCCGCCCTGCCCGCCGAACAACTAGGCTAATACGGTTCACCTAATGCTGTCGATACTGATTACGATAAAGGTGCGAGGGTAGGGGAGCACCAGGCCTAAGAATCTGCGCTTTTGCGACCCGTATTTCGCACCGGTCAAAATGCCCCGGGAAAATTCTCTCGCCATTGACAGTTCGTAATTTTCCGCAAGTTTGTCCCTTTGTTTTTACGAGGCACTTACGATTTGCTGTGGTTTTTCGAAGAGGCGGGCAAGGACTGGAGGAAAGCACCGGGAGCGGGGCAGGGGGGAGGGGGGGTCTGGAAAGGGAGGGGCTAACGGTGGCAAACCGTTCTGACAGTCTGACGCCTGACACTTGCTGATCCCATCCATCACCCGGCCCCGCCCCGGTCCGGTCCGGTATCGAGGTGTCTTCACAAATTAGTCACAGGGCTGCGGCGCCATACCCCGCGCCGCCGGGGGCGACAAAGCACACCGACACACTCACACGCGCGTCCAAAACTAGTGTCGGAGTTATATATTTTATGAGAATTTCTGTCAAGCGTTTAATAGTGCATCGGCTTAAAAAAAAATGTGAGTAAAATGCTGCCCTGCCGCTACTTATTTGATTGCGGCCAGACGTGTGATGAGATGGGGGACCGGGCCGGGCAGGCCGGCCGGCAGGGAGTGGCTCACAAGCGCGAAAAACCATAGGCGCGACGGGTCACAAGCGCGACAGCTCGCAAGCGCGACGGGTCACAAGCGCGACAGCTCGCAAGCGCGACGGGTCACAAGCGCAACAGCTCGCAAGCGCGACGGGTCGCAAGCGCGACAGCTCGCTGGCGCGACGGGTCACAAGCGCGACAGCAAGAATCCGAGCGTTAGGTGGAGCCGACTATGGACACGCTGTCGAGCGAGAGCGAGCTATCGATCCCACTGTGTATGAGAAATCAACTTGTCTCAACTCAACGTCTCTCCGAGCAGGCATACATCATCTGGTGCGTGTATGTTCTGTCAAATGACTATTACATAATAAAATTTAAATAAAAAATGAATGCAAATTTCAACAAAAAAATTCTTATAAAAATATCAGAGAAGATATGGGGACGTGCTTGTGTTGAATACTTGTGGCAGTCCGAGTGCGGAGTCCACGGCCGTGGCTGCCTATGTCAAAGCAGACAAGATGAGACCTCTATCCGCGAGTCAACGCTACGCTCTACACGGAGTGTGTTGTGAAAAAAAAACTGTGTGTGTTAATTCTTGTTTGTTGTGAGATGTTGTGCGACTCGCCGATGTGTGAACTCGATCACGGGACGTGCAACAATGACGCTGTTTAATTCATTCACCACAAGCACGTCCCCATATCTTCTCTGATATTTTTCTGAGAATTTTTTTTTGTTGAAATTTGCATTCATTTTTTTAATTTTATTATGTAATAGTCATTTGACAGAACATACACGCACCAGATGATGTATGCCTGCTCGGAGAGACGTTGAGTTGAGACAGGTTGATTTGTCACACACAGTGGGATCGATAGCTCGCTCTCGCTCGAAAGCGTGTCCATAGTCGGCTCCACCTAACGCTCGGATTCTCGCTGTCGCGCTTGTGACCCGTCGCGCCAGCGAGCTGTCGCCCTTGCGACCCGTCGCGCCTGTGAGCTGTCGCGCTTGTGACCCGTCGCGCTTGCGAGCTGTCGCGCTTGTGACCCGTCGCGCTTGCGAGCTGTCGCGCTTGTGACCCGTCGCGCCTGTGGTTTTTCGCGCTTGTGACCTACGTCGGGCCGGCAGCACCGGAAGCCCTGCGGCGACCAATACGCTCAAAAATCCACCTTGTTACGGGGCTCTGTAATTATTCGACCAGCAGCGCGTTTGCTTCTCACTGCAACTTATTAACGCGGACAACGTTCTAAGTAAACGTTTTAAGTGGTGAGAGGGAGAAGGAGGGACAGGGAGGGGGCGCTTGTCGCACCTGAGCTGTGCTCGTGCGCCCGCCCGCCGCACTGATTGTTTTTTAGCCCCGCGCCCTAAACTGTTTTCGATGCATAATAAGAAGGGTAGGCTTTATAGGGGGAACGGCGGCCAAAGTCGAACGCGTCTCACTCTGTCCACTTCCGATGGCGTAGTCGCCGGCCTCGCGTCACGGAGTCCAAGCGAATAACGTCGCTGAAAGTTTTCAGTCGATGCGCATAGTTCCTGCCGAGGGGGCATGCATCGCGTAATAGTCGCGTCACTCTATCCGTAATAATGGCGTAATATTGTGCGTAATTGAAGCGTACACTGGAAAAACAAAGGTGGGACTCGAAGGTGTTTAATGCCTTTACAAAGGCATTAAAAATTAGCACCCCTGCAAAGGCATTAAAACTGCCCCAAAGGTGTTAAATTTTAATGCCTTTGGACAATTTCGTGCATTTGCAAACACTGGAAAAACAAAAGTAGGACGAGAAGGGTTTTAATGCCTTTTCCAAGGCATTAAAAATTAGCACCCCTGCAAAGGCATTAAAACTGCGCAAAGGTGTTAAATTTTAATGCCTTTGGACTATTTCGTGCCTTTGCAAAGGCATTAAAATTTCACACCCCTAGAAAGGCATTAAGTCCTACCTTTGTTTTTCCTGTGAAGGCATTAAGTCCTACCTTTGTTTTTCCACTGTATTAGCCAAAGTTCTCCACATTTTCCTCATTTTTGGGTTGGGTCGTTGTAGGCTGTTTTTGCCTGACTTTGGCCTAATCTGTAAATTTTCGGAGCGTAATACACTGTAAAAGACGTAATAGTCGGGTCACAGATTTGAAGAGTGAATTCCCCCTCGGTTCCTGCTCACATTATTTTCAAAAATATCATACGCTAACTTGTAATGTGATTGAAACACGTGATGGCAATGTGTGTCATTTATTGTGTTTGTACGCCAAAGGAAGACGACTCCCCAAGTTCTGATGAGGCTGCTTCTGCTTGCGCATTGATGTCGCGGTCGCAGTGCTCTGTTAATATTTGTGTTGTGTATGTAGGTCACGTGGTAATGCATTCAAGCCTCCCTCCTATTCATTACTCATTACCTCTCTCCCCCCCCCTGTCGCCCCCCCCCTCTCCCCCCCCCCCGATCCGTCTCCTCTCTTGGCCAGCCATACTCCGGTTCCGCCCGTCTCACCTCTCCCTTGATCGCCACACCTTTTCCCCCCTTTTCAATATGTACCTATTACATTATAAACACACTCATAAATTTATCACGAGCCGTGCACTGTTAGTAATTTTCAGCTGGAAACTGCTGTACTTATTCTTGTGTTTTAACCTTCCCCGCGGTCTGCCGGAATTTGTTTTTGCATGTCGAAAGCTCCTTCAGGTCGGTCGTCGCTGAAAGCGGCCCCTCCGAAAATGGGATGGGTGGGCCCAGCCCCGGTGCCTACCGCTCCAAGTGGACCAAAGTGGCGGGGCGGGGCGGGGCGGGGTGCGGTGGTGGCGCGGAGTCGGGCGGGGCGGGGCGAGCTTGTTCTAGAAAGCGGTGGCAGTAAAGCACGACGGGCCGCATGAGGCACCCCGGGTTATACAGCAATAATAATTTAGCGACCCTCTCCTCTCCGGAAGCAAATCAGGACGAGCGTGTGTGTGTCTTTCTTGTTATTTCGAGGGACTCGTTTGGATATTCAGCATGTTGTCTCTCCTCCGGCCCAGCCGGGCCGCAGCCGCACCGCCGCTTTTGCAATTATATATTTTCCGCCGTCTTGGCTCGGCTCGCTGACCAGGGCAGGGCAGGGCAAGCCAGGCCGCGCCGCGGAGCGCCAGCAGGACTGAATATGGCGGGGCGGCGCGTTTATGTAAAGCGGGGCCCCGTGGCTGGCCTGCCTGGCGGAGCCTAGAGCTCTTGTGATTGTTCCAATCAGGTGACGCCGGACATGGCCGACGCGACGCGGCGGCTCGCAGATATATTTTGGCGTGATGAGCGAGGATGTGCGCGGCTAATGGTTTTGACGCGATAGTTGGAATCAGGCGAAAACATGAAAAATGATGGTAGGCCTGTTTCAGATATTTTAAAGGTTTGTTTTAATTTATTAGTATAGTTACAGACTTTTCACAGTTTACAGCCATATATTATTTTAGAACATCAACTTTTACAACAAAACAGTGATAGAAACAGGGAAGAAAAAACAGATAGCATAGTACAAATAAATAGACTACCGAATAAACGTTTTCGTATGTGTATGAGATTTCAGTAATAGTTTTTTAAACTACTAAAGGTTGCCCTATGGTACACATTATTATAGCAACAGGAATACAAAAAAGAAAGAAATAGTTTAATTTGTCTTTATTCTCAGAAATATCACATTCACTATATTTAACAGCCTCACTCATGATCTTTCCTATCTAGAGTCTAGTAAGATTCTCTACAAAATTTTGAGCAGAGTCGGGTTGTTTTGGTGGTGGCTGAAAAGCTACTCTCGTGTAGAAGATACAGTAAGAACCTTCTGAATTTTGTTCTTGGCGCCACTTTCACTCGAATTATTTAATATTTGAAGTCTCACTGTGCCTGTCAGCGGCACCACCAATCCAAGCCACCGCTTTTCACTGATACATAGTAAAGTTGAAACATAATTTAATTATGCCCTTAAAAGACCGCATATGGTTTTACATAAATCGTGCATCAAAAACATCGAGTGAAGACATTATATGTCAAATATTAATTATATGATATACGGATAGAATTACAGAGAATGTTTTAAGAGAAGGCAACAAGGATAGAAAAAGTAAAACCAAATGTGTTCGTTTCAATTGTGTAATTAAATTATAACGCTCAACATTACACAATTACAAAACACTAAACTATGTTTGGTCTTAAGTAGACAATAAATAAAGTACAAACATTCGCTAAACGACATGGCAACTGAAAGAATGTTCTGACTACTTGCCGGTTGAGAGATACAGAAGGTGGAACCTTCCTGCAATACTGATTGGACACGGCCTAAGAGCACTCTATAATATCACATTATCACGTCTTGACTACAAATATAACTCCTCACAGGGTACATTGCTCGCGGAACGCAACCAAATTATTGCGCTGTGCGCCTCGGTAATGACTCGATTAATCTCACCTTTGGGAGGACAGGAAAATGAACTAAATACTATTACCTGGATTTTTAGAGGCCATGTCCAAATACTGCAAGGAAAACAATAAAAAAAACAACATAAAATAAAATCTATAAGTGGATTCTCCAGCTCACTGAAGTCCAAACAAAGTTGCTCGTCTCTAGGGAGACTGTCTGCAGGCTGGGTACTACTAGTAAGCAGGGAGGCTTTCCCACAACAAACATAAGTTAACGTGAAAATGTAACAGTTAAATATACATATATTATATGTACACAGCAGGGTTTTTTTGAGAAATTTTAGTGGACTATCTAATATGTACATAAATTAATTGATTCTGTATTAGGCCTAAACAATTTGTACGCTGTTGTTTATAGTGGCAAGCACCACTAGTTACAATTTATCTGAACTGAACTAACGACATAAAACTATCCCGGGTCTCGCTTTGATACTTTCGTATTACGTTTCTGACGTGGACAAAAACAAATAAATACAAAACGATTATGAGATCAGGTCCTCCAATCGCTTAGGAGAACCAGGGTTCCAACCCAAATCAGTCCAATACCGGTTCTAATTCACGGCAAAACCAGAATCACAACCGAGTCGCCTTCTTTGGGTCGCACCTTTTATGGTTTATGATCTTACCAAAACATGAAACAAAATCGCGGCTATGATAATGGCTATGCCTGCGACCAAACTAGAACCGACATTTGAAACCCAGGGGGGGATGAACGAACCACCCAACACTTTGTACTCCATCGGTACTAACGCTCATTTGGTAACTCAATTGTGGAACTTGAATGACTGAGTTCAAAGTGCCTTTCATAAACCTTTATACACGTTGCTTTGGTATGATTTGTTAGCAGACAATCGATGATTTTTTTTTGCGGGACTCGATGCTACCCGCATAGATGTGGGGGCATGTTTTACAAGTTTTCCATAGAGCAATTTAATCACCCCAAGTAAGTGCGCCCAGTAAATCAAAGAGGCTGACGTCACTCTGTGTCGCGTGCGTGCCAAATCAACCATATGTAAAGGTCCCATACACACTAATTGACACACATACTTTTCTCTC
Source organism: Frankliniella fusca (assembly GCA_029379305.1). Lineage (NCBI taxonomy): Eukaryota > Metazoa > Arthropoda > Insecta > Thysanoptera > Thripidae > Frankliniella > Frankliniella fusca. The sequence continues at coordinate 539,120 of JAHWGI010000058.1, read as the reverse complement.
TCTCTCTCTCTCTCTCTCTCTCACGCACAAACACACACAACTCTACCACACTTACTTTCACTCGCGCTTTTACTCACATTTCGAAAGACTTCTGCGCCTGCACGCCCTTGTTTACGAACTCTTTTCATTCTTTATTCCGGATCCACATTTTTTCAAGTTGTAAGCAATAGTACGGAATGTCAAATTTTTGTTAAATGGTTATATAACGCTGAAGAATATAACAATGTAATACAAATAAAAAATAAAAATGGCATACTTCCGATCTCTGTAAGTTACCTAATTAAAGCTTGCATGTTATATGTATTGAGTAGGTTAGCGTCTTTCTTATGGACACGAAGTAATAAAAAAAAATTACCGTAGTACGAATTCACAACGCTCACAATAGAAATAAAATAATAACAAAACAGTTTTGTTTGCACAAAAGCAATTTCTTAACAAAACGAAAACAATTAAATTGACCTTCCGGTCCCCATCTTTGGCTGGAGGCCTGCCCCCAGCAAAACTTAAAAACAAAATTGTTGAAACAAAACACCAATTTCTTGACTTATCATCACACTTGCACACTTACACACTAGAGGAGATTGTATTTTTTTTTGTTTGTTTTTTTACACACACAACGCGATCAGTCGTACGTATCAGACACCATCACTACAGGGTACAAAAAGAAAAATCACAGCAAGGAGAAGAGATTTTCTGGGTGGAATTCTAAGCCCAGGTCCACAGCGGCAGCGGCGCTCACATCGCACTAGTCACCACAGGTATCATACTATCGTCCACCATGAGGTGTTGCTGGTGCAGGTGGTGGTGGTGGAGGTGGTTGTGCTGCTGTTGCTGCTGCTGATGGTGCTGTTGTTGTTGTTGCTGCTGCTGCTGCTGTTGGTGGTGGTGGTTGAGCTTCTCCTTCTTCATCCGCTGCTTGAGGTGCACCTTGGCGTGCCTCTTCTTCTCGTCGGAGCGCGCGAACTTGCGTCCGCACACGTCGCAGGAGAAGGGTTTCTCGCCCGTGTGCGTTCTGATGTGCGTGGTGAGGTGGTCCGACCGGCTAAAGGAGCGCATGCAGATGCGGCACTGGAAGGGCTTCTGGCCCGTGTGTATTCTGATGTGCCGCGTCAGCTCGTCCGACCTGGAGAAGCGCCGGTCGCAGTTCTCCACCGGGCACGCGTACGGCCGCTCGTGCACGGGCGTTTTGCTCGGCCGGTTGGGGTACTTCCTGGGCTTGACCGGCACCAGTTTGAGGGGCAGCGGCGACTGCTGGTACACCTGCGACAGGATCTCGTGGCCCTTGCTAGTGGAGGGGTTGTACTCGGCCAGGCTGACGGGGTTGCTGTTGGCGCCGCCGCCGCCGCCGGAGGAGTAGGACTGCTGCTGCTGCTGCTGTTGCTGCTGGGCGGGCGGCGGCTCGGCCGCGCTGCTGAAGGGCTCCTGCTTGGGCACGACGCTGGCGGCGGAGCCGCCCATGATGCCGTAGTCCTGCGCGGGGGAGTCCAGCCACTGGTACTTGTTGGGCTGCGGCAGGCGCGAGTAGTCCTGCTGCTCCAGGCAGCTGCTGTAGCTGGGCGGCTGCTTCATGCACGGCTCGATGCTCAGCCCCAGCAGCTCCACCTGCTGCTGCCGCTCGTCGTAGTGCTGTTGTTGTTGCTGCTGCTGTTGCTGCTGCTGCTGCTGCTGCTGCACGGGGCTGGTGCTGGCGCCATAGTTTGGCGGGGAGGCCGGCGGCTGGCCCAGGATGCCGAAGATGGGTGGGAAGAGGGACTTGTCGGGCGAGGGCAGCAGCCAGGGGTTGGGCGACGGCAGGTCGCCCAGGCCGCCCTGCTGGCCGATGGCCATGGGCCCGATGGGCCCCAGCGACGAGCCCGTGGCGGTGAAGATGCCCCGGTACCGAATGCTCTGCTGCGGGTACATGCTGCTCTGGCTGGTGTTGCTCAGGTCCTCGTCGGCCGCACCCGCTGGGCTGCCCGCAGGCCTCGACCTTGGCGGGCAGCGCGGATGAGGACGGCGTCGTGGAGGCGGCGTTGGCCTCGGCCGGGCTCGGCTGCTGCTTGTCGGCGGCGGCGGCGGCCTGCTCCAGGGACATCTCCTCGCTCGCCAGAGCGCCTGCAACAGACGGGGGGCAGCGTGGTTAGCGCGCTGTTAGCACCGCGGCCGGGGCCGCCGTGGGAAACGGGAAACGGAAAACGGAAAAATAAATAAAATGTGGCCGCTGCTGCAGCGCGGGACCACTCAGTGCACCGGAGTCACACCCCTCCCCCCCTCTCCCTCTCTCTCTCTCTCTCTCTCTCTCTCTCCCTCTCCCCTCCCTCCTCTCTCCGGATCGCCTATGTGATTGACCGCTTCCTCACGTGATTCCGATCGAAACCCTAACAAGATGTCCATGTCGATAGGACTCCCTCCCCCATTTTCCTCTACCACTTTCTCGCCACGCGTAACTGAGACGCATGCGTCAGTTTTTTTTTAAAGTAGTAGGCTTTAAAAGATCAAACAAAAATTTTTTATTCAATTAATACTTTTTACGTAAATTGAATACACTAAATTTTCAGCCTCCTTTTTTTTTAAAGTTCCAGCTAGTAGCTATGTACGCGGTTCCGGTGCAGTGCTTTTCAGTCGCGACCCACGCGTTATCAAATTATTATCTCACACAGACAAGCACCCATACTCGCTCACAAATACACACACACACACACACACACACACACCACATACACGCTCTTACATTGGATTACACCACACTGGAGCACGTGCAGAAACCATGAGAGAAGGGTACCCGCATCTCTCATGGCAAAACGTAACGAAAACTAGGCGTACCCGAAATCATAAGCGGCGCTTTAAACAACCAGCCCGACAAATCGTTCGCAACCGGTCGCCCATGAGTCCGTCGCGGTGCTCTCCAGGCCGGCGTTCGTCGCGAACTGAGAGCCGACACAGAGCGGGCCGGTCAGGTCCGGTCCGAGCGTGCGACAGACAAAGACCGACGGCACTTTTGCGATGACACCTGACACGCTTGCACGGCTGTGCCGCCCCGCCTGCCCCTCCCCCACGACCCGCCACGCAGCGCCCCGCCACGCCCCGCCACGCCCCCGCTAGACCTGCTGAAGCACCTGTTGGCGGGTGGCGCCCGGGCCCCGGGCTGGGGCCTGCCGGGGTCACTCGCGGCGTCGAAGCTTTCCGCTGACACGATTTATCAAATATTCTCACAGAAGACAGAAAAAAAGAAAAAAAAAGAGAGACTGCGAGTAAAATTAGTTGCTCTGCTCTTTCTACGACGAGAAAAAAAGAAACTTTTTATCTTCGTTTTTTTTTCTCTCTCTACCCAGTTCCCTACCGCGTCTGGTGCCAACTCATTTTCCCTTATTTTTTGGACCAATTGTGGACGCGTCTTCTTATTGGGCCAATTAAAACACGTTTTCTTTTCCTCCTTAAGTGAGTCTAATGGCCGGCAGAGCGCAGCACGGGCGGGGAGGCGCGGGGAGGGTCAGATTAGGGGGTCCCGCGGCTGAATCCCGAATGAAGTGGACACATTTCCCATAAGTCGCCTAGGTTCCCGTGTGATGCAGGGCGGGCCCGTCTGGCGGCGGTCAACGCATCCGCGCCCGCGGGCGAGGGCGTGGCGGGGCGCGGCGGGGTAGGGCGCGGCGCCGGCAAGGCGGGGCGACTCACAGGGCCGGCGAGCCCACCACACCCCCACGGGGCGTACCTAAACGAAACGATATGACACACCGAGAGCCTTTATGGCTGTGATTTTGGACGTGTGTGTGTGTGTGTGCGAGTGGGTGGGCGCGTGCGTGTGTGCGTTCGTCTGTGGGCATCTCAATCATCTCGAAACGAGTGCCCCGACATAAGGGTACAGCTTGACTAAATACCCACTGTGCTGGACGACACATTAGGGGAAAAAAAAGTCTGAACGCTGCCCACATGCACAATGCAAACATCTCTGCTCACGACTGTAGCCAGCTTCGGCGGTAACCGTCAGCGGCCCTGCTCTTCACCGCGGTCCCACGGCAATAGGGTGCTCCTGTGTTAAAACGTTTGTTCTCATCGTAAAACCTCCGACAGAGATATAAAAAGTATCCTCCCGAAAAGAACCGTGTTGATTCACCGCTGCGCACTAACCATAGGTACCGGCGCGGCAGCAACAGCAACAACAACACTTCCCTCCCGTTTAATTTTGGCTGGAAAAAACAAACTGGCCGTGTCGTCGCTGTGCCCTGACATCTTGATGTCGTCCTTAAGGAGCCGTGCCCGGGCCGGCGAGGCCCAGCCCGGCCGTGTCATGAGCCTACTTGCCCCCATGCGCGCCGAGCAGGCAGGCAGCAGGGCGGGTCGGAGGTTAAACGCCAGCATGAGACGATTCACTGCATAAATCCCATCAGGCAGGCCGTCTGTGTGTCTCTGACCGGGCCGGGCCGGGCCGGGCCGGCATGGACCCTCCCCGCGCTGCACCGAGGCATCGCCCTGCCCTGTCCCCTTGCCCTCCTCTAACACTGGTATCCTATTCCGTATCTCAAGTTTAATTTTTTTCGCCCGCAGGAAGTGTAACATTGTCTTGTACTTTAATGACTTTGTCCTTATGCCATTCCACTTCACCCCTCGCAGAAACACGAGAGAGGGCAAGGAAAAAAAAACTTGAATGAGTGATTCGTAAGCGTGTGCAGCATAGCAGGCGTAGCGCAAGGTCCACGGGGCGAGGCTGCGGCCGAAGTGCCGATCCTCTCTGTTGCTTTCGAATGCGTCCCTTGTAATGATAGTGTCCGGCTGTCATCAAGGCGTTGCCTCGGCGGGGCGGGGCGGGGCGGCGGGGCGGCTGGACACGGGTACGGGTACCGGACCGCAGCGGCTGGCCGGCGGGTGCGCCACCCCGCCCCGCCCCGCCCCCCACCCGCGCCCCACGCGCCCCGTGCTACACTGCCCCGCCCCGCAAGACTGGAGGTTTCGTCGCGCTGCCTTTAGGTTATCGGACGTATTCATATTGGGGACTGCGAATAACCGTCGGCCGGGCGGGATGGCGTACTTAGGAACATGTCAGCCAGGAACGTCCCGCGCCACTCTGCCCTGCCGTCGTTGGCAGCGCGCGCGCACGCACCCTGCACGCGCAGCTTTCAATCGACCGGTTTTATTCTGTCCCTAGCGGACCGAAAGCTTTCGATAGCTGCTTGTTATGCGTTGGGCGGCGAGGTGGGGAAACATTCGCCCCCCTCCCCCCTCCATCTGTCTATCTCCCTCGCTCTCTGCTCCGCCTTCCCTCAGCTCTGCTCCCATATCCCTCTGTTCAGTTGCCGTTGTCTGTCTCATTTTATGGCCGATAGTTGTGGCCTCCAATAAAGGTTCGTTTAATTGTTCCAGCCGTCGCCCGCAGCGAAACATGCAAAGTTGTGTCCGGACACCCTAGGAGCGAGCCCGCAGCGCGCAGCCGGCAAAGGTAAGCCCACTGCTGCACACACAAAAAAAAAGGTTTGCCGTGGTTTCTCCCCCCCCCCCTTCCCCCTTTTAGTTGTATCAAGCAAAAACCCCTTTGCGCAACCCTCTATATGCAGAACGGCGGGGGTAAGAAACACTTGAAAACTGTTTGCTGCTGCCTTGAAAAGTGGAGAAAGCGGCATCTCCCTGTCGTTTCGCAGCGCGCCTCCTGTCTCTTGCACCTGAGTGCGGATGTCTCTGGCTCATATTGCCCGCCGCCACCCACGGCGTGGGGCAGCGCGGAGCAGAGCGCCCCAGCACGGCCCCGCCGCGGATGGTATTCGGATTCGCGTTTGCCTCGCGCGGTAGAAAATAAAAAGAAATAAGAAAGAAAAACGAAAAGAACGAAAAAAACAGATGAGGCTGGCTGCTGTACTCGTATGTCGCCATGCAGCTGAGCAGAGCGCTGAGGTCCACGATATCGCGAGGCGAGGCAAGGCAAGGTCAGGGAAACGCAAAGATATCGCGCGAGCGCTGCGCGACCACAGTGTGGTCTCTCGGGGCGGGGCGAGACTTTACTGGACGCTGCCGCAGCATGACGCAGCGCACTTTGGTGCAGCTCGGAAAACAAAAATATTATTTTTCCCTCGCGCCTCTAGTAATTTCGACGTGCCGCTGCCGTGTGTGTGTGTGTGTGTTTGTGTTAGTGTCTTCGTGTCGAAACGCATCGCAGAAAGCTGCTGTGTCGGGCCCATCTGCCGGGGCGGCCTGGCGGCTCGGCGGTGTTCGTAAGGAGTCCGAGTGTCGAAAGGAACTCCAGTGGCGCGGCAGCGGCGGCGCGCGGCGGCTGCCCTCGCGCCTGCTATCTCGGCCGGAAATGGCGACGAATAAATCAGCTGGGACCAGTCCGCCCGTGCCGCCCGGCTTGGCCCCGGCCCGGCCCGCGGCCCGGCCCGGCCTGGGGACACACCTAAGCGTGCCCCCACGGTCGCGACACAAACCCATCCAAACCTTTAGTCCTCAGCATTTTTTTTTAAATCGCAGCACTCACCCACACACACAGCTTACGCGGCACGCGCGCCCTTGCGCCTTTCCTTCCACCATCTACTCTCCCTTTTCCTCCTCCCCCTCCCCTTCAGCCTCCTCCTGTTGGCACGAGCCGAGTGCCGGGCAGGTACCCGGAGGAGATTCCAGTTCATCCGGATGGGCGTCAACGCTCAACCCGATCCCCTGAGGAGGAAAATAAGAAAGGGAGAGAGAGAGAGAGAGAGAGAGAGAGAGAGAGAGAGAGAGAGCGTTACACGCGGCGGCTGGTTGTGTCGCAGCAACCAGCCGGTCGCTTCTGTTTCACCCACTGCTCCTCTTATTCCTCCGCCGTCCTCTCCCCCTCTCTTCCTCTCTTCTCCACCTCTTTTCCCTCCTCTCCATCTTTTCTTCTCTTCCCTCTCTCCCCCTCTCTTGCGGGGTCGTAAAGTCCCCCGACGTTATCGCAGTGTGCAGTGGCGTGGCTCCGCTGTGCCCGGCCCGGCCAGGGCGCGGGGCTCCATGTCCTGCATGTCCACCTCACATGGCCGTGGGGCGCAAGCCCAGGGCCCGCGCTGCCATGAGCGAAACGGCACAATATGGAGAGGCTGCTCGAGCAGCTGCGGGCGCGGGGCGCGGGGGAGAGGAGGGGCTGCGAGCAGCGGTGTCCTAATACACGATATGATAAGGCCGCTATCGTCCCATGACGTGCTATCGACCCCGCTCTGACCCGCTGCCCGCGCCCGCCCGCCCCGCCCCGCCACGGGCTGTATTGTCGTGCGCACCCCGCCCCGCCTGCGTCAGGAGTGACGTGGGGGATGCCATGTGCCACTGTAAAGTAATATATCCACGTAAATTTACGGCATTTTTTCCGTTATTTGTGATTTACAAATAATGTTGTGAACTCATGAATGGCATCGTAAATTTATGAACGGCTACTTGTGCTCGTTTAAGAATGACAAGTCGATACCACTTTAATTTCGCAATTCTACAGTTTGATCTCGTAACACTGCGACTCTCATCTCGGAAAAAAATTTCCGTGACCCCTTCCTCCTTTTCCATCCGTTTCCTAGTGCACGAACATGGCTCTCCGAAGCCTTTCACCCCCGCATTGGGTGTCCTGTTCTTTTTGTGTGGGATTTCTCCGGAGGCCTGTTGCCCTCCTCTGACCGCTGCTCGACGGGTTCCACCGTATGAGTGGTTTTCCTTCGCAGCCTCTGCTCGGCGCGCGGGCCCCGGGCCCCGGGGGCTGGAGAAGGGTGCGCTCATAAATAAGGCCACTTCCTTAATAAGAGCTCGATCGTGTGCAGCTACCCCCCTCGGGCCAGAGGTACGCGCTGCGCCTTCATTAAGAACACCTCTGCCGCGCCGTAAATCCCACCTCGCGCCTCGCCAACCAACCGTTTTGTCGGCTGCGCGTTTACGTGTTAGAGGATTTTAAAACATTAATATTTTACTTAGCGGATTCGTCTTATTGGGCCTTTTTTTCCCCCTCTCTACAGTCTGCTTTCCCGCTCGCGTCGAGTTAGCAGATTTTTTTTCCTACCACGAATTAGGACTGGCGCTGCTGGTGGCCCCCGTGCCGTGCACGTCCCATACGAGGCGATCGTAACTCTCCTCATAAGCCTTTATTCTCAAGTTCACTCCCTGCCCCGCTGTTTGAGTGGAGTTTAATAGCGGGCGGCGGTAGGGAGCGGAGCAGACAGACACCCAGTAGGGTGATTCCGCAGTGTTTGCGTCTCTCTGTCCTTGTCGCACTCATGGGGCACGACCATGAGGAGCGAGAGAGAAGACACTTCAGCCTGCTGAGCTCTGCGAGAGAGTTGTCTCCGCGCCATCACCATCACTCCGGCCAGCGCGCCGCGTTTTACGTTTGACCCGATCGACAATCAAAACCGAAGAACCGAAAGAAGACTCAATTGTCACTGCAAGGGACATCAATCTCGGGAGCCCCCCTCCCCCCCGCTTCTCTCTCTCTCTCTCTCTCTCTCTCTCTCTCTCTCTCTCTCTCTCTCTCTCTCTCTCTCTCTCTCTCTCTCTCTCTCTCTCTCTCGTCAGGTCCACTGCCGTCCGCTCACCTGCTCCTCCCCTCGTCCTGCCAACCTTGTCCGCTCGCTTGCGACAGGGCCCGCCAATGCAGACAAATCGACACCTTATACGTGCTGCTGCACCAGCGGGGTGCGGTGCTCTGAGCCCTGGGGAGGAGGGGGACCGAGGAGAATAAAAGGAGACGAAAGGAGACGAGGGCATCACGATTTACGAACAGACCCCGACGTAACAACCTGGGCTGGGCCGGGCTGGGGTGTCAACCTGACGCTGCAGAGAAAAGCCCCGGCGCTGAAGAGGGTCCGTCGAGAGTACTGTGCGTGTGTGCGTGTGTGCGTGTGTGTGTGTTGATGTTGGGCCCGACCCGATTGCTGTGTCAACACCTGTGTGTGTGTGGCACAGGAGGGCACGTGCTTTCGCCCCCCTGCGCGCCTTTCCAACAACCCTATAAGATCGTCTTCACTTTTTAAAAATACCCGTGTGTCAATAACCGTGACTGACTTTATCTTACGTTACGCCCCGGACTCTGGCCCTCCAGCTCCCCGTGCGGCTGGACGCGTGGCGCGCGCGCGCGGGGCGTTCCTTTATCGCCGAGAGTATCTGCAGCGCGCCCCCACCCACCGCCGCCCCGCCCCGCCCCGCCCCGCCCCGCCCCGCCACGGGCCACGGCGCAGGTGTGGTGACCTTTGGCAGCCTTCCTTCGGCCCTGCTGATGTATCGAGCGAGTGAGGGAAGGGGCCGAGGGGTGTCGGGAGGCGCTCGCCCGGGGTGGGCAGGGGGTGGGGGGTGAGGGGTGAGGGCGAGGCAGGGCAGCTGGGGCGCTCCTCAATGAAACGATCCTCGAGGGTGGGGGGTGGGGGTCGCGTACCGGAGTGGCGCAGTACCGAGGGGTGCGCAGAACTGAGAGAGAGAGAGAGAGATAGAGAGAGAGAGAGAGAGAGAGAGAGAGAGAGAGAGAGATACATAGGGACGCGGCGGTGAAACTAGAGAGAGACAGATAGCGAGAGAGCAGAGAGAGTAGAGGTATGGGAGGAAGGGGAAGCGACCCCCGGGCCCAGGCCTCCTCGGATCGATGCGTGCGCGCCTTGGCATCCGCAACCCGGCAGACCGTCCGGGGGTTGAGGGTAGGGGGTGAAAAGAGGCTCCAATAAAACCTGGACCCCCAGAAAAACCCTCGGCTTTTTAAATGCTTTGAAAAATATTGTGCGTTCCTCACGTCCCCCCAGGTTGGTCAGAAAACCACCGTCAAATTAGAGGAACTCCAGATTGCGAGACCTCACGGTGGCCAGGTGAGGACCGTCCTCCCTCCCAGTTGATCGATGCTGCCGGCCTTCAACGCCACGGGCTGCCCTGTGCCCTGCCCTGTCCTCAGCGCTCGGTGCCTTGGGGTCCAGCAGGGCGGCGGGGGTCTAAGCTGCGGGCGCCGCCCGGGGCCCGGCCCGGGGGGCTCCGGACAGGGTAGGTCCGCGCCGCATCGACCCAGCCGCCCCTTCCACCACCCCTGCGGGCCGCTCCATTCATGCTGGAGCGGAGCAAGCGGAGCCACCCCCGCAACCGCTCGCGACTGGCGCCGCGCCCCGCCCCGCCCCACCCCACCCCACCCCACCCCACCACGCCGCGCCCATTCACGAGCAGCACCCTACGAGCAACCTGTGGAGGGGGCAGCCGCACCCGAAGGGCTAGGGTGTTGCGTATGGCAAGGGTTGTGGCGAGCCGTGGCGGAGCGTAGCGTGGCGGTCCCGGGCGGGGCGGGCGTAGCCGGCTAAATGGCTCCATTTACGCCCCCGCGCCCGCACAGCCTCGCACGCACGATCACTTACACACACGCACTCACACACACACGCTCAGACGCACGCAGTCACGCACTTTCACGCTAGTACTCTGTCACTCGCACTCCCTGCACTACCGGACGAACTCGCGCGCTGTCACAGCACTGCTGGGCGGGCACACCCTACTCACCGGAGATGGCTGGCGGCTCCACCACATTGTTCGGGAAGAAAGAGGGGATGTCGCCAGAGGTGGTGACGGGGGTGTTGAGGTCGCCGGGCTGCACGTCGGGCGCGGCCGCCTCCTGGCCGAAGGCGTCGGGCGCGGCCTGGGCGCCCGGCACGGGACTCGAGCCCGGGTCCTGGCCGGCGGGGTTCTTGAGCAGGCACGCGTCGAAGCTCAGCACGTTAAAGTGGTGTTGGGCGGCGGCGGCCGACTCGGTGAGCAGGAAGGCGGTCGACGAGTGCGGGTACATGAGGCCTCCCGGGTGGCCCTGGGGCCCGGGGGCGGGCAGGGTGTCCAGCCCGTCCATGGTCATCGTGGGCGAGGAGCCGGCGCCGGCGGCACCACCTGCGGCACCAAGCGAGCACTCAGCGGCGAGGCGCAGGGGCTGCGGCCTGGCGTGGGGCCTGGAGAGGGGCCGCCCGGAGCGGGCACCCTGGAGCGTGGACGCCCCCGTGTGTGCGGCGGGGTGGGCCGCTAGGGCGGGGGCCGGCGGGCGAGCACTGCGAGCTCTGCGGGCACTGCGCGGAGCACTGGGCTGCGGCCTGCGGCTCCGGTCCGGGGGCAGCGTGCGCGGGGCCGGCCGGTCTGACGGAGACTGGCGGCGCGCCGGGCCCAGAGCGAGCGCCCGCGCGAGCCCCCTCTGTTTAGTTTTATGAATGGAGCATCTGTCCCATATTTGGGGGGACGCGGCGGTGGAGGGGGCGCCACCAATGGGGGCGCGTGCTGGGGCCGGCGTGGGGGCCCCGCCAGAGCCCCCGCCAGGACCAGCTCTGCCCCCTCCGCGCACGCGCGGGCCCCCACCCCGGGCCGCGGACCGCGCCGCGCCCCGCCGCGCCCCGCCGCGCCCCGCCGCGCCCCCCGTCCTGCAGAGCTCCGCGCGCGCTCTCGGGCCCGGCCAACAGTGACGTTAAAATGACGTAATGCACTGCATATAGACTTCGGGAACGGCTTCGGGGACCGTTCGGCTACGGCTCGGCTCGGCTCGGGGCAGGGCGGCGGGGGACCGGGGACCGGCACGCGCGACCAGGGTCCTGGCGGCAGGCGGGCGCGCGCCCCGGGCCCCGGCCCGCCCAGCCGCCCCGCACCCGGGCCTTCCAAAGAAAATAGCGGGCGAGTATACCCGACATGGTCCTCCAGCCGACTCCAGCGACTCCTGCCACTCTCTTATCTCACGAGAAGGGGGAAACTAATTAGAAAATCCGGATGACAGGGCTCCTGTCGGATTACTCGTGCTGATCCGGTAATCCGATGAAATTTGCTTCAATCAAGGGTACTTGAGGCAAGTTTTATGCGAAAACTAATGGGATTTCAAGCAATTCAGTCCGTATTGGTAATCCGGCTGACTCCGAAACCTTTTATCGTCCCCCTCTCTATCTCAGGTTTCCCTCCTGACTGGCGCCCTTGCTTCCGCCCCCCACCCACCCCTCCTCACCCCTGATACCTGCTCGCAGCGTCCCAGACCCGCCCGCCCAGAACGCCTGCCTATCGCGAGGTAGGCAACCCACTCGCACCTGTGCGCCTGCGTTGCCTACCCGACGGGCGGCCTGCAGTAGGCAACGCGCGCGCACTCGTGTGCGGCGTGTCGATGTTCTGCCTACCTGACAGGCGGTTTTCGCCCTTGACCTCCGCGGAGCTGCTGCACCCGCGGAAGCGGGCGGGGCGGGGCGGGGCGGGGCGGGGCGGGCGGGGGGCCTTGCGCGCAGACGGTTCCGGGCGGACCCGCGCTACCGATATTGTGTCCCCGGAGCCCGGGGCGCCCTACCATCGGCCCCTGACCCAGGATCCGGGGATGGCCAGGTGTGTCCCGGAGCGGCCCCCATCCGGAGGCGACACGGAGCCCCTTATACGGGCCCCGCCGCCCGCCGCCGGCCTCTTAAGGAGGCAAATTGGTGCGAGTGTGAGTGAGTGTGCGCGTCACCGCCCGGCGCCCCGGCCCGGCGCCACGGGCGGCTCGGTCTCAGTATTTTTTACTGTCTTTTATTTAGGTGTGTGTTTTTTTACTGTCTTTTATTTAGGTGTGTGTTTTGTATTTATTCGTGAAGGGTTTGTTTTATTAATATTTAAATTAGAAAGACGAAGCGGTTGGGACGCCGATGTTGATGTTGTCGGTCGAGGCATTTCAAAATCCCAGTATAATACGCGGATGTATTTTTTGTTTATTTCGGTTGGCGTTGGCGTGTCGCTTGTTAGGGCTGCCCTGGCTGCAGGCAGGGCCGGGGCGGCCTGCGCTGTGCACTGGCCGCTTTGGTGACACTTTGATGGGCCCTAGACGGGGCGGGGCGGGGCGGGGCGGGACGGGGCCGCGACGGCCTGACGGTGTTCCCTCCTACAGGTCCTGTTTGGAGCTGGTTATGTCGCACTAATTCGAGGCGGGCACGGGACGTGTTATTTCGGAGGTCTCTATATAGTCGGGGCGTGACGTGGCGGGGCGGGGCGGGGCGGGGCGGGGTGAGGTGGGGCGGGATGGGTTGAGGTGTGGCGTGGCGGTGTCCTGAAGATGGCGAGGTGGACACGAACACGGCGGAGCGATACTTTTCGCTCTAGTCATATATGTAGCATCTCTCTCGCTCTCGCATTGTCGCCCGCCCTGCCCCGGCCGCAGAGCTTTGATCGAGCTCTCTCTCTCTCTCTCTCTCTCTGTCTCTGTCTCTCTCTCTCTCTCTCTCTCTCGCTCTGTCTCTGTGCTACCTGTGCGCTGCCGAGCCCTGCCCTGCGGTCTGCGGTGGCGGTACTGCTCGGTCGTGCCTCATTGGATACGCGGGGCTGGGCGGGCCCTTGCAAGCCACTCCCAGGGAGATGATAAGTGATAGCGCATCGGGCTGCCGGTCCGGTGTCTCACGTGTTGGTGGCGCCAGGCAGATCCTAAGCCGCACAGAGCTGAGCTGGTGTCGGCCGGGCGTGCGCCGCGCTGCTCCCTCTCTCTCTCTCACTCACTCCCTTACTCTTACTCTCTCTCTCTCTCTCTCTCTCTCTCTCTCTCTCTCTCTCTCTCTCTCTCTCTCTCTCTCTCTCTCTCTCTCTGGGCGGAAGGAAGTTAACTTACACTATACTTCTAGGTAGACATGGCAAAGTGTACTTCGGAGTTAAGTTGGAAAGTACACCAAAACTAAACTACAAAGTATCCATAAACTTAACCGAATACTACCAAAAACTACCCGAAAACTTTCCTCAAAACTTGTGTGTCCAAACAAGTAGTAGTTTTCTTGTACTTTTTGTTAACTTTTACTGCACTTAAGTCAACTAAAGTTAACTTTTTGTTCACAAAAGTGTTCTTTCTGTTAACTTTATGTTAACTTGGCCTGTCAATATCATTTAACTTTTTGCCAAAAAATCTTGAACTTACAATGAAGTACCAAGTTAATCAAAAGCCCACTTCAGCTATGTAGTTCAAAGTTAAGTTCCTTCCTCTCTAGAGAGAGATCTCTCTCTCCCCTGCGCGCATACTCTCCGTAAACAGACACACCCTCTTCTCCTCTTCTGGAGTCCCCCGCCCCGGAGCGGGGCGGGGCGAGCGGGGGAGAGGGGTGGCAGTTGTGGTCCATTCCCTCTGAAATATACAAGCTACTAGTTGCTGCCCCGCTCCCTCCCCTGAGTCGGGCCGCCCGCTTGCAGCATCCAGCCCCGCGCCGCACCTCAGGCCCAGACACCCGGCCGGGCTGGGCCGGGGCCGCTGTAACGTTAGGTCATGGTGGCCGTATGCTCAGGCGTTTACGGTTGTTCCCCGAAGCGCTCTGCTGACCTACGTCACGCAGGGGGATCGACCATTTGCTCTAACGCGGTAAACACACACACACACACACACAATGAAAATTGCGCTGGAGTTATAAAACGCAGGAACGAGGGCGAGGGGCAGGTAGCTAAAGGCGATTCGGGGTGGGATAACATCCGACAGATAAATACTTGCACTTTCACGTTTTGCGCGCGCCCCGCGAGCTCTTCCCGCCCGTGATCGCATTCGTTGTTTTTCCCGCGTGTCTGTAAACCTCACCGCCGGGGCGCGGGCCGGGGCGCGGGCCGGGGCGCGGGCCGGGGCGCGTGATGCGCACGCCGTGACGTAGTCCGTGACGTGTTGCAGCGTCAGCTGTTCGGAGCCGTTCGGCCGTCCAAATACAGACCGGCGCTGTGCGGTGTGACGGCGTGCGGGTAGGAAGAAGGCAAGGGGCGTGGCCGGGGGGAGGGGGGCATAGGCGGACCCAAAGCGTCCAGATTATGTCATACAAGTGGAAAGCGTTATTTTGGGGTGTTTTGGCGTGCGTTTGGCGAGGGGCGGGGCGCCGGCCGGCCGGCGCGGGCGCGATCTCTTTTGCCGCATGGTGTACAATAGGCGCGGCTGCCAAAAATCGAGCGAGTCTCGTAGCTTTAGATTCAAACCAGCAGACCATCAGCCTCAGCCTAACTCGAAAAGCGTCGCACACGCTGCGTGATACGTTTCTTTTTTCGCACCCCTCTGCCGCGTGACACGTTTCTTGGTGACTGCCGTGGTGGTCATGGTCGTGGCGGTCGTGGTGCTTGTTGTATGGTCGTCGTGTGGTCTAGGTTCTAAATGGTCGACGTAGTCCCTCTTCTTACTCATACGCACACACACACACACCACACTCACACCGAGGGGGAAACAACTAGCTGAGATTTTTGCACACGTCGTAAATCCGAGGAAAATAGAAAAATTCACAAAAATTCACAAAAAATTCGCACTAATTCGCAAAAATTCGCTAAAATTCGGGAAAAGTTTAGGAAAAAACATTTTAAATAAGGTAAAATTCAAGTAAAATTCCTAAGCAGTCACGAACATTTGCAAAAATTCACTACATGTTATACCCTAAAATTCCGAGTTGTTTCTCCCTCGACTCACTCACACACACTGACGCGTGAGACCGGCCGCTCTCCTCACGTGAGCCGCACTGCCTCCCTAGACGCGCGGGGGTCAGGACCCAGGGCCTCGGGCCGCGCGGGCCGCGCGACGTGTGCGTGAGTCGGCACATCTGACACCCTCGTAACTCTGCCGCCCCGCCGCCCCAGATACGCGTGTCGTGCGCCTCGTTAGGGCGCTGCGGGCGCTACGTGTCAGCGGAGCAGGGCACCTCCTCCTCCTCACATCCTCCCCGGAGGCCCCGGCCCCGGCCCGGCCCGGCCGGCGCGCGGCGGAGCGCGGTGCGCGACTGTCTTCTCTGCCCGCCCCGCCGCCCCGCCCCGGGGATGTTTTCATTGGCGACTGAGGACACTTTAGCGGGCCGGGCCGGGGCGGGCCGGGCGCGGCCGTTTGGCCCGTCACCAGCGCCGCCCCAGAGAACCTCGTAACTCGCGCGGCATCCCGTGTCTTTTGTCTGTGACGGCGCGAGGGAGATGTGGATGTGGTACTCTATGCCATGAGTCTGTATAGGCTCAACGTCACGACCCTACAAAATTTCTTTTAAGCAGGTTCAAGAAGAGCAGTATCTTCAGCTGTATTTATTTCCCATACACGCTAACTGGCAATGTACTTTTTCGTACATGTGAAATGTACGCATATAAACGTGCGGATTTATGTAAAAAATCGTGCAGAATTATGCAGAATATTGTACATGAATCTGTTTATTATTGTGCGTTTTTTCGACATGTAATAAATTATGCAGATCTATGCACAATATTTTACATAATTCTGCACGATTTTTTACATAAATCCGCACGTATATATGCATACATTTCACATGTACGAAAAAGTACATTGCCAGTTAGTGTGTAGACTTTTTCCTTTGTGGTGACAACGGACACGCGGCAGCCAAGACGAGGGAAGGTACCCGCTGTGATACAACGAGACCCACATCGTATTGCGCGGCGTTGAAAACTTGGAGAGCCCGCAGCGTTACAAAGTAACGCGGTCGCTGTAACGTAGTTATGGATGATTATTTTATTTGCTTCGCGGACATTTTTTCTTTCTTCTCTCTTTTTTATTTTTCGTCTTGGGACGATAGAGGAGTGCGGCGCGTGGCGGCGGAGAGCTAGCAATTTAACTTTGCAGACTTAGCTCTCTAATATTTTTTTAATTATTTCGAGAGAGTCTATTTCAGCCGGGGATGATCAGGTCGTGCCGTGCTGTCGTGTTAGCGCACGCGCGGCGCGCGCAGCAAAATTATTTCCGAAAGTTTTCGAGCAGCGTCTTAATTGGGAATTTATGTCGCTCGACCGCGAGTGACGTCGCCGCGTGCGTTTCAATAAGGCATAAGGCGCGCTAGGTCCAAGGAAGTGCTGCCACGTGCCTCCCCACCCCCGCCCCGGGCCAGCGTTCCTGTCCTCTGGCCCTAACCCCGGAAACGGGAAACGCGTAAAAGCCTAGAAACGGTAGCCGTCGCAAGGTGTGTGGCCTCCGCGCCATCCGGCAGACGGGGAATACCGGAAGAAGCAGCAATGCCGACCATCCATAAAAGTATCGAAAACAATGGTATCTATGGTATATCTTCCCCACAAATCCTCAAAATTTCACTCTCGTCACAAATCAATGCAGACTATTTTTATTTTCTGTCGTCGCTCTCCCCCCGGTCTCTCCCCCCCCCTCCTCCCTCTCTTGCCTTTCCCTCGCCCGTCCTGGTGACGAACGTCGTCACCGTTGTCGCGCGGTGGCCCGTCGCCGGGCTGGGGCTGGGGCCGGGGCAGGGCCGGCCGGCGCGGATGTGTTGTGGCTGAGTTACGGGGAGGGATTACGCGGCCCCTGCCGGCCCCTGCCGGCCTAGCCTACACTGCGCGCCGCGTCGCGCCTGCGGCCTGCGGCTCACTCACTTGCCGCCACCGAGGACACTCGAGTTTTCGTTTTCAGTTTCAAGTTTAACTCTGATTTTTATCTTTTTTTTCCATTTTTATTTTTAATTTATTTTTATTTTTATTCTTAGGGTGTGTGAATATTCGCACGAAATCGCAGGCAAAAAGAAGTTACAGCAGGAACTATAATTTACTAAAATTCTAATTTTATTGTATGATATTTTTAGTCTATGAAAGGTCAAGAGCACGATGTTTTGGTTTTTCGAGAAAAGCCTGCGCGGTGGCCCCGGGCCCCGGGCCGCGCCTGGCCGCGGCGGTGTGCAGGGAGAGGAGAGTGCTGTGTGGCTGTGCGCCTCCCCCCGCGCGCGGCGCCTCGCGAACAGCCTCGACTTTGTTTGTTTTCCCAAATGATCCGACCGGGCGCGCGGGCCGCGCACGTCTTCCCGGTCGCCGTCATGACCGCCACGCGCGCGGACAACACGGCAGGAGGAGCAGCCTAGGATGAGTCAAGCGGGCCGAAATAAAGATTGGCTTGCCGCGCAACGTCACCGCGCGCCCAGCGCGCCCCGCCGCTCCATTACCTCACACACACACACACACACACGCGCGGGGTCATACACGCTAGCCCTCATCCCCCTGGTAGCGTGTGCCGCGGGTCTATTTTAGACGTAGGTCCCAATCAGCCCGGCTTATTATAGCAAGTGAGTACGTTTGTGGATGGCAGTTCGGGGGTGGGGGCTCGCCGCACGCCACGCCGTCTGCACGACGGCCCGGCCCGCAAGTGACCGGAACCACATAACTGATGGCACAGAAGCCAAAACGTTATCATGCCACTTTGATATATTTTAATTTTGGGACTCTGAGGTGAGATGTGCTAGCGTGAGGTTGTTTTAGACATTTTGCACGGACGGTGTGTTTCGTGATTTCATCCCCTCAGTCACACTGCGGCTGCTCGTACGCTAGACAACACTCCCCCTCCCGCGATGTAGCTCGCGTCAAGCTCTGTAAATAGTGTTGTGGCAGTGCAGTAAAGCGGGCACTGGTTAGTGGGGATGAGGGGGGGGGGCGTGACGACGAGGTGACGCCAAAGGTGACGCGGTGCGAGCGATTTGGGAGGCTGACATGAGCTGATCGTCTGTTCTCGCCAAGTCGGGCGGACACCACGTGTGCGGTGGGACACGGCGCGGCGCGGACCTTGGCTTTGGTGCAAAGCAGCACAGTACAGCGGTGATTGGGGGCGGCACGGCACGGCACGGCACGGCACGGCACGGCACGGCACGGCACGGCTGCTCGCAAGCGATGCGCGCCCGCTAAACCTCTCAGTCGTTGCGGCCCAGTGCCCAGCGGCGTCTGCAAGGTTTCGTTACACCAAGGAAAAAATAAAAATTGAGAGAGAGAGGGAGAGAGAGAGAGAGAGAGAGAGAGAGAGAGAGAGAGAGAGAGAGAGAGAGAGAGAGAGAGAGAGAGAGAGAGAGACCGAGAGACCGACAGAGGGGGAGAAAAACAAGGATCAAATTCCTTTCCTCTACGCCTCGTTTCCCCATACTCTTAATCAGGGGGTCGGCCCGGCCCGCACGGTCGATACGGTGAAGAGTTTTGACGAATATTTTGGTTGGAGCGCGGCCAAGTGTGTCTCTGCCGAGTCTGCCCTGCCGAGCCCAGCTCGCGGCACGCAGGGGGCTGTCCCACACAAAAAATAGACGTCTATTAAACATATAATAGACGTCTTTCAATAGACGTGGGAGAGTCTATTAGACATCTTTTGTAGTCTATCGGTAGACCATCTATGACCCGTATAATGGCTTAATTTGCAAAGTATATTAGACGTCTCTTAATAAACCTCTACTAGATGTATGTGTATAGATCTAAATATAGACCAAAAAAATATGAATTATTGGGAGTCGAACCCAGTATCTTACTGTTAGGCGTCTGTCTCGTTATCCACTACGCTAAGCGCTCAACTGCAAAAGAGGCCTGCTAGAATGGTATATCTATCACGGTGGCTGTGTTGATGGTCTATCTCTTAGTTACATTAGGACTACTGTCTACAGAGATCTATCGCCACATCTGCTCATAGATTAGACATATTATACAGCCTGTATACGTCTAATGTATAGCTAATAATAGACGTAGACAAGGTAGACGTTTATTAGACAATCTATAGAGGTCTACTATTCATCAGTAAGTAGACGTCTCCTTATAGACCAACGTTAGACCATCTATCGATATCTAAGTAAGGTCTACTTGTAGATGTAGATTATCTAGACAAAAAACAGACCATCTATAGCCAGTTATAGACGTATTTCGACATTGCTAGACCATCCGTAGACCGTCTACATCCATCTATAGACGTCTATTTCTTGTGTGGGGTGTGTCTGCCCCCCCCCCCCCCAGGCCATGTCTCCTTCCCACCCTCGTGGCTCTGATTCGTTGTCGTTACTCGAACTACGATAAAATTAACATATGGAATTCTCCGCGAGTGTTACCAGACGTTTGGCGGCTTTTCCCAGGAAAACAACTGTTCCTTTTTATCAGAACAAACAAAACAAAACAACAAAAAAACAAAAAAAAATTGCTATAAAAATGACGACAGTTCGTAATTTGCTGTCAAGCTTTACTGATGTCTATATATTGCTAACTTTTGCCACATATGTACGTCAGTGTTCTTTTCCTTCCGTAAATTATTTTTAGTTATATTTAATTGAACAGCGTCGGCGCCGTCGGGTGGGTTTGTTGATTGAACTCGTCGCTGGCGCCCTCTAAAAGAAGGGGAGGGGTAGAGGCTGCCACACGTTTGAGATTAGCGTTCTAGCTCTCACACATTTAAAATTAGACGCTAGTTTTTCTTCCGTTTTATTGTCATGGCCACCGCGTCGTTTTCTTGTAGGGGAGACATTGAGAGATACAGTTTCTAACGTAAACAGCCAGTTGGGCTTCCCCCTATTTAAGTCAAATTATATTCTGCACTTATAGTTTAATTCTAATGTAATTTAGAATCCTGCTTCATCTCATTTTTTTTTCATATAAACGGGTACATGACCTTGGGGTGTAAATTTTAGACTAGCTGACAGGTGATGATGAAGGCAATATCGCGGCAAGTTACTATTCCGTCGCCTTTTCCAGTTCGACAAGGCGCAATTTCTCATACAATCGCTTGGCACCCAGTCCGAGAGCAATGTCAGACTGTAGCAGAGTCGAACCGGGATGATCGCCAAGAAGACAGTATGTCCGGGGGAGGAGGGGGGGGGGGGCGGAGGGTGGGGTGGGGGGGGGGGGAGCGAGACCTCTAAATCTAGAGAGCTGGACCAGAATAGCGAGTCGGATCTAAGTTGGGCGGCGCCCTCGCTTTACGTGGGAATGGCTCTCTAGAACGGGGGAGGAGGAGGAAGAGCGTGTACTACTCGTTTTCACAGAGGGCTGCCGGTGGAGCGACGCGGATCTCAAAACTCGCGGGGCCCGAACACAGGTCTGCTGCTTACAAAGGATTTCGCACACTTTTAAAAAAGATATTTTAAAAATATGATTTTGTTCAGAAAAAGTACGTCAGCGTTTGTGGTTTTCCGTGGAAGGCACATAAATACTTTACACGGCCTGCTTCTTCGGCGGTTTTGTCCTCGCCCTTTTTATTATTTCGGGGTGAATTAGACAGGAAGCATTTACCCGTCAATAATTTTATTGGTTCTTGTTATCCTTCTCTTCACAGATTTTACAAGTAAAAGTCTGCAAATTTTTCCGGGTAAAGTGTAGAAACATTTTTCCCGAGGGGCGTGGAACAGGCCCAAAAAGTGTACTCAGGATTATCTCTAGACAATACAAGACAATACAACAGATTTCAACAAATTTATGCGAAAACTGTCCCCTTATGAATGAGATTTTGTCTTCAAAAGACTAATAATGACATCAGGTGTGGGTTAATCGAGGGGTTAACAAGTCGGAATTTACCATTTTTTCTTTGAAAACGCTGAAACTGTAAACTTTTCTCTAATTCTGTCCGAAATTGTCACTTTGTAGAGTATATTGTCTTGTATTGTTTTTATATTGTTTCGTATTGTTTATGTTGTTTATATTGTTTCCAGTTCCACACCCCTTGATTTTTCCATACATTTGCAAGGATAACTTTTACATGTTTCTGTAATTTTGCGGAGTATGATAATTTTACCGGTAAAAGTATTGACACTAACTATGCCAATGAGACTTTTTCTGAAAAATCTCTCCAAAGTGTGTTTACTGCGTGCGTGTAGTACAGTTCGCCAGTGTTTGAGACCGCTCGCCCTCAGGAGCGAGGACGGTCACCCTGTCTCCACAGAGGGGCGCGCCCAGGCGTGGCGGCTCCAGGTGCACAGAGGCGCGCAGCGGCGCGGGGGAGAGTCCCCGGGTCCCCGGGGTGGAGGAGGAACTGAGAGCGACGGCGCGGCGCCACGCCCTTTCCACGTCAAAGCTCAGCTGCGTTTTAAATCGCTTTCCCACCTCCTCCTCCTCCCACCAACGTGATAGCCGCAGCCGTGTCATATATTTCCCACTCTTCCTAACTCTGAAATATATAAATCAATCGGTACAACGCGTTGTTTATTTTTATTTTTTTTATTTCTTTCACTATTTTGCGAAGAGTGAATTTTCCTATACCCTAAGCCAGCCCCGTGTGCGGAAGAGAAGGGGAAAGGGGGGGGGGAGGGATTTGATTTGTTTATTTAAGGTAAGGTTACATAAAAGGGCTGAAAAATTGCCCTACTGGCGTAACTCCTAAAGCTCTCTTGCTTACGTTTTGCATAAAAATTAAAATATGTTTTTGATTTTTTAAAAAAGCAAACTAAAACAGTATGATAAAGGCAACATTAAAGTGGAGCAGGGAGGGAGGGAGGGAGAGTTGGAGGGAGGGAGGGAAGGAGAAAGGGAGGGAGGGAGAGAGAGAGAGAGGGAGGAATTTCCCCGCGGCGGGAAACGCAACCCCGATCCCGATGCGGCGCGTCCTTGCGGTGTCTGCTGCCTGCCTGCACGCCCCTCGGCCCGACACCGTTTCACGGCGTGGCGCGGCGTGGCGTGGCGTGGCGTGGCGGGGCTGGTGGCGATCCGGCTGACAATGGGTCGTCACATCTCGTTTTCTGCTAGATGGATGCCCTGATAGTCGCCTCAGTGGCGGCGGTGCGGCGGGGTTGTGAGGGAAGACCAGCCAGGCCGCCAGGCCCTGCCCGGGCCCGGGGGGACTGCGGTCCAACGCGTGCAGCCGCCGCTGCCGTGACAATCGACCCTAATAGGCGAGAGACAGCTCGTGGGCGCGTGTGCGTGCGTGCGTGCGTGCGTGTGTTTGTGTGCAAGCGTTTGCGGGCCTGACTGTCTCAGGTTTCTATTTTACGTCGAAAGTGCAGGTGCGAAATGCACTCGACCCACTGTGAACCGGGTGTGACGGGAAACACGGTTGAGTAACCTGCAATTCTCTTACGTATTTTCTACTTCATGCGGCTTATTCAAAATCACGTTGACTTGTGTAGCTAGATTTAAATTGTTTCCAGGCTTATTATACCACGTCGATGAGCAACAGTCTCAGTATTACTGGTAAAACAAATGTTTATTTTTTAAACAACATTGTGTATAGTGGGAAATTCTATACATGACATGATGTATAGCAGGAACTAAACATGACAATGTGTTTAACAACTAAACACTTCGTAAATGTTTAGAGGTTAAACATTTTGTGATGCATAGAAGTAAACACTTGGGCGAGGCTTCACATGGAGAAGCATAGGGATACCACGCTGCGCCAAGTGTATAGCCCACTGAACACTTGCAAAGTGTTTAAAAAATAAACATCTGCTGGTGTATAGTTTGAACTAAAAATGATATAGTGTTTAAATAATAAACATTAGTAGTTAAACATCGGGTGATGTTTAGAACTAAACATTTGTTTTACCAGTGTACTCTTTAAGCTGCAGAGAGGTCCAAGTCAGCGGTCCATCACTAAAACAATAAATCAGTCCCCCCCCCACCCCTTTCCCTTTAAGAAAATTAGGGAAAAGTCAGGGGGAAAAAAAACAGAAAAATCAGTAGAAATCACGAAAAACCAGAAAAACCAGAAAAATCGCTGTACGCTTGAATTTATGGTGAAGGACCCCTCGGTCTTTCCTCCCACCTCCGCCGCCCGCTCGCTATGTGGATTACAACACCTTGGCGAAAAGCGCGACTTGATTGGAGCACAACACCCCCCTCAAACAGCGCGACTTATTACGCAATCATCACTTTCATTCGCAGCCCTCCTCTCCTCAGCCCTTACAGACAGACCCCCGGTCTGCTCTTTGCCGTGGGTGTGAAACGAAAGCCGGTGAAATGCCCGTGCCGTCCGCCGCGTTCCTCTGGTTCCTCTCGTGTTGTGAAGCCGCGCAGCGCCGCCCGCCGGGCCAGGGCGCCACCGCAACGGTAATGAAAATTCTATTAGCCGCGCGCCACGGCACGCCCCTGTCGGTAGGCGCCGCGCCCCGCCCCGCCCCACCCCGCCCCGACACGTACACACCGCGCCCGCCCTACCGCCGCGCCCACCGCGCGAGCAAAGGCGATCCATCAATACCCACGGGGAGTCCCTTGTCATTATTAGGAGGGGCGAGGGAGGGGCTGGGGCGGGGCGGGGCGGGGCGGGGCGGGGCGGGGCGGGGCGGGGCGGGGGGCGACAAGCAGCGCGCGGGCCGCCGAAAATGTTAGGTTAATTGGAGCCGAAGGGAAGCGCGGCCTGGTGGCGTGTGAGTTTTTGTGTGTGGTGTAGAAGAGGGGGAGGGGGGCGGGGGGCTGCAGGTGGAATCCGCTTTTCGGACTGTCGTCACCACAAACTGCCCTAAAAACGCGCAATCTCCCAACTATACCCTTTTCCTTTTTTTTTTACCTTCTTTTTTTTTCATCTTTCCTTTAATGGCATTTTTTTTTTGTCGGATTACAATGTAAGTCCTCTAGGAATTAAATAATCCAGTAGGTCAAAACGAAAAGTTGCTGCAAAACTATTATTTTGTTTCAAACTGTTGCGGTCAATTAACAGGCATAGGTGTATGAGAGACGTCGGGGATGTGAGTGTGTTCTGCTGAGTGGCGGCGCGGCTGGCGCGTTCTCTGGTTGGCGGGGCCGCGCGCGGTGGAGGGGGGGAGGGGGGGAGCCTAATTAACCACAATGAGGTGGAGAGGGTTAGGGGGAGGGGGGCGTAATAGCATTCCAGGAGCGGAGGGAAGGCACCGGGCTGGATGGCATGGGGGCGCCCGGGCCCGGGCCCGGCCGGCAGCAGCGCGACTTCAGACGGACACTTATTCGGACAGAAACTGGATCCGCCACGCGCGCGGCGCCACGCGGGAGGGGAGCTCACCATATTTTATTCGTTTCTCCCCACTTTTCGTGAACCTACATTACAGACGGCCCCCCGCGCCTTTCGCCCAGCCTCAGCCGGCAGTCGCCAGAGATGAGCCGACTCGTTAACATGTCTGGCCCCCATGACATCTCGGGCCGGGCCGGCGCGCTCGGTGCCCGTCGGCGCCAAGGGACCATCACTAAACGGTACAGGGGCGGGAGTGGCAGAGCCGAGAACCAACACGAGCAGCCCGTTTTCATCCATTTCCATCTGCTACTTTTATGTTCTCGGATTTCGAACTGAATTTTATTTTTACTACAAACGCAGCGGTCAACCTGGGGTGGGGGCAGTGCCTGTATCATTTCTATAAAAGTAAATAAACCTTATCGTCCGAATGGGCTTCCGTGCTGTACTCTGCTCAAACACACTTATACAACGGGCCGGGGATGAGGGCCGCACCGCCTCAGAAACACGGATCCAAATTAAATCTGTCCCTCACTGCACGACGTGCCCGGAAGCGCACACGGGAAAAAACAAACAGGGACTCCCCATTACAGCTCGGCCGGGAGTCAAAAGTGTGAAAAGTAGTCGGGATGGCGGCTGTCCGTACAGCGCAGCCCAGCCGGGGGACGTGGCGAACCCGAGCAGGGAATGGTGTGAGCAATTAGCCGCGTGCCTCCCAGCTCCGGGGAGCTCCGGGGAGCTCTGGAGCTCCAGAACACGACAACGCGCTAGATTACAAAATGACAATCACCTGGCCGCAAGTGCGCCCCGGGGAGGAGGTTGAACTGGATTAAAAGTGCCAGGGCACGGGTCGGTGTATATGCTCCTGGACGTCTAATCCAGCATTTCATCCCGCAGCATAGCAGCAGAAAACGTTCACAAAACCCGCACGACGAAAAAAAAAAGAAGGATAAAGATTTCATTTAATATTTGTTGATGAACGAAAAAGCAAGCTTTAATTACCGTCGTCTTCAACACACTTCTCGTGTCGGAATTAGCCTATCTCTCTCTCTCTCTCTCTCTCTCTCTCTCTCTCTCTGTCTCTCTCTCTCTCTCTCTCTCTCTCTCTCTCTCTCTCTCTCTCTCTCTCTCTCTCTCTCTCTCTCTCTGTCTCTTAGCGCTCACACCATCCCCCTACTACACTACACACACCGAGTTTTCCTTGATTTATCGTGCCGGCCTCCTTGGATTACAGCAAAGAGCCTAACCACACATTTCCTTTGCGGCTGCCGCAATGGGTCTCGTGCTGCCCCGCCCCGCCCCGCCCCGCCCCGCCCCGCCACGCCCAGTCTTGTACCCCTCATGCGGGCTGGGCTGGTGTCGTTAGACGCAGTGTCGCGGCGCGCCTTGCCGCGCTGCCCTCCTCGGTGTAGTGTCAGCCCTTTGAGGCGGGACGGGAGGAGGCCGCCGAGGACGTCCTGGCTGCTGCAGGCGCTGCAGGCGCACCCTCATACTCCCTTCACTTGTGTGGAGCCTCTAGGAAAATTAAGACCTACACCTTTTCGATCTTTAGAGGATCAACATAAGAAAAAAAGAAAAAAAAATGTTGACCTGGGAATTCAATGGAAGCGTTTCCTTTGGAATCGAAAATTCCCGTTATTATTTTGTTCGCAGTGGATCTTCTCGCTCGTCGTTGTTCGGCCGAACGGCGCGGCGTGGCGTGTTTTTCGTGCGATAAACAGCGTTACGTATGCCGGCTGCGCTAGGCGACGCGGAGCACAGGCTCCCTTATCACTACCCAAAAATTGTCCGCGTCCGTCTCTCTCTCTCTTCTCTTCTTTCTCTCTCTCTCTCTCTCTCTCTCTCTCTCTCTCTCTCTCTCTCTCTCTCCCTCCCTCCCTCTCTCTCTCTCTCTCTCTCACACACACACACACTCCTTTCTTTCCTCCCATTCTTATTGATAAGTATTTGTCGTTATATTTTACAGATCTGATGAAACTTGTAAATTAAGGATTTTCAAAACCAAAAATAGGAAGGGATAAAGCAAAATAGGTTTTTTACTATAGGTAAAAAGTCGTGAGCAGTCCAAGGGGTCGTCAACTTCGATATTCCTCTGTACACAGGCTGATAATGCCGCCAATATTATCAGAATATTACAGATATTACTGGTAATATTACATAAATATTACACATCTTTCTTGGTTTATCATATGTCAACATATACAATTTGCTTCAGAATCAATAATATTACTAGTAATATTTAATATTCCTCCGTACACGGGCAAAATTAGTAAACGACCCCTTGGGGCAGTCAACTTTATTAGACGAACTAAACTAGTTATCGTTTTTATTTCATACGTCTATGCTTAGGTTTGGTCTTTGTCTGACATGTTGTCTTCCCGCTCGCCCTTGGTTGATGACCTGACATTGCCGTTGAGGTCTGAGGACGACTCAAAGAGTCCTGGCGACGACGCTTTGTGCTGGAGAGTTGGGAGGGGGGGGGGGGCTGTCTCCAATAATAATCGTGGATTAGAAGAGGAGAAAGGCTAAGGTTGTGGTAGTGTGGTGGTGCGCGGTAAACGAATAACACGTAACCGAAAGCATTTTTCAAGCGTCTATCTTGCGAAACGGCTTGTACTATGGTTCTAAAACACTGCTTTTGTTCAAGTAAGCTAGCAGTATACTTTTGACTTCGGTATCGTGTCAGAGGGAGAGAGAGAGAGAGAGAGAGAGAGACGCTGCTCGGCGTTGTCCGGCGTGAAATTGCGCGCGACGCTGACTGACTGATGCGCGGGCACGAACCGCCGCTCGCTTGTGAATATCATCACGAAAATGTTTGCTTTTTACCGCCTCGAAGCCGAGGTGGGCTTGTCAGCTCCGTACACGACATTTGAAATCACCTGGCCGCCGCGGCCGCCGCCGCAGCAGCTGTACTTGGCGCGCTTCCAGCCGGCCGGCTTTTGAACTCGCACTGAAAATGACTTACGCTCTTGTCGATCTCCAAGCAGAAGGGTCCCCGAGTGCCGTGTTGCGGCGGGTGGCGCTGCGAGAGATACCCTCTGCTCTGCCTGGCCTCCTGATATTGACATTGCCTTTCTCGGCGCGGCCCTATCGCGCGGGCCTGATGTAATTGTGCGCGAGAACAACAAGCAGTGTCCCGGGACAGTGGCGATAAGAAGGTTTCCCGCGTCATAGGAGAAAGCGGTCCCCGCGATAACCCCTCCCCTTTCGCCCCGCGCGCCCCCCACCCCACACCTCTAATCTTTGCGAAATGATGGGAAGAAATAGCACCGAGTGCAGAGGGGATCGGAAGGCATGCAAGTGTCACCTCGTGAGATTCTCGCCCGATTTCGAGCACAGTAAACGTTTTTTATTTGTGTGTTTTACTAATCATTTTTTTTTAAATTGACAAAGAGAACACTGCTATATTCTACCGCTGCATAATATGACTTCACTGAAAATCTACGAGTCCTAATTCTCGCCCCCATACGAGTGAGAATTTGAGGGCAATTTTATTACTCTCTGGAGAGTAAGAATTATTTTCCTCGCCCTTTTTGAGAAAGAATTTTGAGACCTCGCCCAAATAAAGTGAGAATTCGTGCTCAAATTAAGTGAGGTTAAAAAATCCTCACTCAAATAGAGCGAGGCTAAAAAATATCTCGCTCGAAAAGAGTGAGGTTGAAAATTCTCACTCCAATTCAGCATGGAAAAGTGTCCTCTCCCATTTTGGGTGAGAAATTGGATTCCAGGGTTTGCAGTGTTTGTAAAAAGTTGTAATTGCAGACTAAAATACATTCCAGCCTTGACCTCGGGGCTCGCTGAGATCAGCCACGAATTATCACCAACAGTTACAACATGCCGCGATATATGTATGTATGTAGACATTTTACTTTGCGCCTGCCACGTCCAATTCGAACAAATCAGATTGCATCCCTGCGGCGTGAAGTCGCCGCTGCTACACCGTCAAAAATAAAACAAAAACAACAAGGGAATATTTTATTGCGCACCGTGGCGTCGACCATTCAAACACCCTTCGACTGGCGGCTACCACTAATAATATTAGAAAATAATTTATAAATATTGTCGTTGGCGAAGTTCGCGAAGAGAGCCATAAATCGGAGAGCCGTCGAGCGCAACGCCACGCCACGCCCCGCCCCGGTCGGGGCGTGATGCAGCACTTGCGCATTCACCTGATAGCGTCGTTACAACATTTTACTCGGCCATTGAGTGATTTCTGCGTTGAACGACCCTCGCCCCGCCCCGCTAGGCCACTCCGCGCCCTGCAGCCACGTGACTATTACAACACACAAACACGCTCCTGCTCTCTCTCTCTCTCTCTTTCTCTCTCTCTCTCTGACTCTTTCTCTCACTCTCACTCAACATCTCACGTGATTTTGATAAGCTGGATGAAAGTAGGCGATAAAATGAAAGGAAACCAACGAAGACCCATGGCCTTCTGATAAGGACTGATTTAAAAAAAAACAATCAAACTATCAACATGTCTTAAAAAAAAAGAACCGAACCTTGAGAAATGCTTGTGCCATGTCATGAAACACCGAATAAACGTTTCCTCGGGAATAATAATGGTGCACCAATTTTTCGCGAGTGGTGACGTGCACCTGTGCGACTCGGGCTAAAAGCAAATACAGCTAAGGGCGGGTGTGGGGACTGCCAGGTACTTAACACCCCGCCCTGCTGTCCTTGGGCGGGGCGCGAGAGCGGCGCCGAGTACCGCAGACGCACCCAGATTTATACCTTTCGCTCGTACAAATTGCAAGACTTGACTGGCGTATG
This sequence comes from Frankliniella fusca, assembly GCA_029379305.1. Classification (NCBI taxonomy): domain Eukaryota; kingdom Metazoa; phylum Arthropoda; class Insecta; order Thysanoptera; family Thripidae; genus Frankliniella; species Frankliniella fusca. Next base: position 509,887 of record JAHWGI010000058.1, on the reverse strand, counting down.
GCTAATGAGGCGATATTGATATCATGATCGTCGCCGTCAGACGCTCTGTGCACGCAATCTAAGCATCCGCTGCTGCTCGGGGTCACCTCGCTTGGACGCAAACGGGAGCGAATTTATCTGCAGTTTCGGTCACTATATGGATAGAGAGAGAGAGAGAGCGAGAGAATATTCTCTCGGCAGATGTCCCTTTTAGCTGGGCCTCAGCGAAGCCCTCGCAGTGCTGACGCACAAGCGTGTAATATCGATTCCGGCCGGGTCGCCTTCCTGGCCGTCCTTCGCCGTCTTTGAGCCCCGCAAAGCTTCCCTATTTGTGTTGTTTCCGGGAAGGTCCAAACCTACCCCTACAGCGCGCCGCGTTAAGCCTCAACCCGACCCCCACCCTGCAGCCGGATCCCAACCCCCACCCCGGGCCTCGTACGCCATCCACCCTGCTCCCCTCCCTGTCCCTTATCCTGCCGGTTTCCATGAATGAACCCCCGCTTCGAGGGAGGCGGGCGTAAATCGTGGTTCACTCGCCCTGCCTCTGGCAAAGGAGAATGGAAGCGGGAGAAATGAGCGGGACCGGGGGAGGGGGGGGGAGGGGGAGAGAGAGAGAGAGAGAGAGAGAGAGAGAGAGAGAGAGAGAGAGAGAGAGGGAGGGAGGGAGGGAGGGAGGGAGGGAGAAAGAGAGAGGGAATTAATGGACGATTGAACGAACGAATTAACGGATGGATGGATGGATGGATGGATGGATGGATGGATGGATGGATAATTGAGACAGAGAGAGAAACCGGAGAGGGATGATCGCCATGCGATCGGACGACCATTCAGAAAAAAGGCGGCGAATCGATTCCAAACGCCCGGATAGGTCTCACTGAACGGTGAGTTTTGGGCGGGAGCGGGAGGGCTCTACTCTATCTTGGATTCGAGAACGTAAGTATTTATGAAATAGGAAGCAATCGGGAGGAAAGGAGGAACTTTCTAAACGTTGAAGGTCACCTGCTACCAGCTGATACGACCGACATATAGCACGAGTACACCGATCCTGAAGTGAATTCAGCAAGCATACCACGCTAGAAGGACGCGTGTAATTATTTCTCCAGTAGTATACCTCTCCTAGAATGACATAGTAAAGCCGCACGTCGTAATTTTCCTCCATGCAATATAGCTTGCGGGTGAAAACGCGCGGCGGCGGCGGCAGGGGACACCTTCCCCTTTAACGCCATCGATCGCGGAGATGCGCCCCGGAAAGTAGTCCCGCCCCTCCGCACCGCGACCCGGGGAGAAAGCGGGCGGCAGAGAAAAAGGGGCGGGCAAACACACACCACTTGTACCTCCCTGCAGCCCGCGCTGTACGTCTGTCCTGCTCGGGCCGAGTCCTTTATAGGAGAGACTTGTTCCGCACTGCCCAGGGGCCCTGGGGGCCCGCGGGCCCCGCCGCGCCGTATCCCTCCGCCGCGCCTGACGTAGGGCTGACGCACGAGCTAGCAGGGGCTGCGCGGGCCGCGCGCGCAACAGGGAGGAGGAGGCGTGGAGGGGGGAGGTGAATGGACAGGTGGGGCCGGGCGCGCGCCCCGCGCACCGCGCCCGCGATATATTTATCGCCATTTGAGGGAAACGGTTCCTTTACTATCGAATCGGCGAGGCGGAAGGCGCAGAGCGCGCGAAGAGAAAGAGGAAGGCGGGACCGCGCGCGCAAGTGCAAATTCTGCGGGGCGCGCACAGGAATTTGGCAGCAGCGGGTCTGCGCGCGGCGCGCCGCGACGGCTTAATAATAATAATTGGGGGAGCACTCTGAGGTCGGGAGAGGAGCGGGCGCGCCAGGTAGCCCGGCCCGGCAATGAATCATTTGAGAAATGAGTACTTTCTAATATTAAACATTTTCCTGGGCGTGGTCTATTTATATGAGAGCCGGTGGTGTCTGTGAGCGCGCGTACGTGTGCGTGTGCTCTGCGCCCTTCGGCACCTGTTGTTAGCTCGCGGCAAGGCGCCGGCGCCGTCCCCACTGTCGCCTGACATTACTGAAGTTAAAAGAAAATTGCTTTTTCATACTTAAGTAGAAATTTCTATCATCCTTAAAAAAATGAAAAAAAAAGTGTGCGTATAGTTCCTTCTAAAAATAAGTATAAATTTGATTTGAAGTGCCACATTGAAGTTTTGTTTTCATAGAATTTTAAGAGAAATAATCTGGTTGAAAAATATGCCGCAGCTTTTGCATTGGTAGGCACGGGTTTGGGGCGTGTGTGAAGGGCGTGATAGGTGAGAAGGGGAACCCGGTACATATTACGGGTTGTCATCGCGCGTCTCTCTGGGATATAATTCCAACGCGGCTCTTGGTGCGAAATAAAAAGAAAAGAAAATGGATTATAAAAGGAAAAGGCAGGATGCCTGGGCTGGGCTGGAGCCGGGCTGGAGCCGGGCCCGGCGCGTGCCTCGTAAGTACTGGACTCCGGACTCTGGGCGTGACCATACGTCAAAGTGGGAGAGAGAGGGAAGAGGAACAAAGCCAAAGGAAACGTGGATTTGGTGTTCTTCCACAAGAAAAACTAAATGATGAAAATAATGGGCAATCAGGCGTGCGACACAAGGTAACTTGGCTAAACTGGTTCAGCTTCGGTATCTGCTTCTCGTGGTTTCGATCGATCGATATTCCGTCTCCTCCTCGCGACCCCCTTTGCAGCGTGGTGCGGATGTTACATATCCTACTTGGGGACGGCAGTGCACGACCGTGTCGTGCTGCAACTTTTCGTTTTGTATCCGATCATGCTGTGCTTTAATTCTGTATCGAGTGGTTTTGTCTCATATCTCTTGGGTATCGCCCCGGTACTTGTCTTCACACCTCGCTGTCGCCCCGCCCCGCCCCGCCCCGCCCCGCCCTGGCCTGGCCCCGTTTTGCTCTTATTCGGTGTGATACGTGTTGTCCCCTGCGGACCGGGGCGGGACCCAAACCTTGCCCTGTCAAGACATCCCGCCAATGGCTGTGTGCGTGTGTGTGTGTGTGTGTGTTTGTGTGTACGAGCGCGCGAATGTGAGTGTATGAGAGAGAGGGAATAAACGAGAAAAAAATTAGAGCAACAGTATTTAGGAATTTCTCTACGCATATTGCGACGTACTATAGAGAGATATTATTAACAGTGGAATGGTGCAGAGACAAGTAGGAGAGGTTAGGGGGAAAGATGAGAGGTTGACAACCGGTTTACTTTGGGTGTTGTCCGCCGATATGACGGAAGATTCTCTCTCTCTCTTTTTTGGTGGCCGTATCGGTATTAAACACGGGTGTACAGCGGGCTAAAGTGGCCCCGTGTGAAACACGCCCGGGTGACATCTTGCATTAACCGTGAAAGTACAGCAGGCCAGGAGCAACACGGCCGATTATCTCTTTCTTATTTTAGGGCGGGGAGCGGCAATTCGGTAATCGGGGTGGGGAAAACAACAAAAGTGGGCAGGATTCGGTTCCTTCTTCTGTAAAGCGCGCGGGCCTCCCTCTTATAGAGTGCCTCGTAACGCTACCACGGAGAGGCTCTATCTTTACGCGATACTCGAGTGGGACAGAGCGCCCTGCCCTGCCCTACCCTGCACCGTTATCGCCCTACCCAAATGATACGGCGGCGCTAGCTCGCCACTCCCACAGGGGACGTGCCAATTTTCGCCTCCAGCGGCGGCAGGGCAACGGGCCGCGCCTTACGGGCTCCAGAACTGAGCCATTATATTTTTCCCCCGCCCCTCGCCGATGCTATGAATTGATCCCCTGGCGTCGCGTATTATAATATAGATCGGCTGGTCGCGAGGAGTGAGTTTACCGTATAACAAGATGCGCGCCGCTGCCTGCAGCGCGGCCGGGCCACCACTCGATGGGCTCATCATGGACCCCGGGTCGGATATGACACACGGTAACTCAATTAAAAAGCCCGGGCCCCTTTGCGTATCGACCGAACTAATCAAAAGTCTTTCCCCCCCTGGAGCCTGGGGCCCGCGCGGGCCGAGCCGCCATCCCGTCCCGCCTAGAGTATAAAAGAGGTATCAGGCTGTCCTTGTCCTGCACACGGCTCACTGGCGCTGCCTGCCTGCCTGCCCGGTTTGTCGCTCGGACCCCGGGCGCTGCTGCTGTTGCTGCAGCTGCATTTTCCGATATAGCCACTCAACGTCTCATAAGAATATCTTTTAGCCGTCGCGTCAAACTACTGCCGGGGCTGCTCTCTTAATCTCGCACCCGGCGGGGTGGGGAGGGGCGGGGAACTGCGGCGTCGCGATTGAGACCGTCCATTAAACGGGAGTGAATTATTTTTGCACTCGCGGCCGCCCCGTGCATTAGGGTGTGTTTGCATGACGATTTGACGGCCCGCACGCCCGGCCCGCGCGCCAAGCCTTCGTCATTTCGACTAACATTTTTCTCTCCTCGGAAACTCGTGTTGCAGGTGAATATTATACTCAAAGTAGCCCCATTTGGTCATACCCGGGGAGTAGCTGTAATCGCTGGCTAAAAGCCTCGCGCAACCCTGCAGCGCGGGCCGCGCGCGAGGAAACACGAAACTGACCGGGATTATTGTTGCGGACAAAACCGGGCTCCAAAAAATGCACTATGTTTTAGTACCTCCCATCAAGCTGAAACATCAAAGTTACGGTTGAAAAAACTTTGAACGGTTTCGAATTTGTTCCGGCGCGGTTTCCTCGGGTGCTTCAAAAGCGACGGTTTCGGCGCGGCCGGGTCGGGGAGTGGGGACGCTGATTTGTTTCCACCGTCGGCATTTCCTCCTTTCGGGCGGGGCCCTTTGCTCTTGCATACATCACGGCACGGCGCACGGCACGCGGTGGTGGGATTAGTCCATCGCGTCAAATTGATGGTGACGTACCCGATGGCTGCCCGCGGGGAAGGCCCAGGCCCGCGCCCGGCCCGCGCCGCCGCCGCGCTCCCGCTCCTGATGAAGAGCGCATGATTTATCGGGCATTCTGCTTCTGCCTCTAATCGATCCGCCTAAACGCGTACGAGAGAGAAATTGGGCGGTTGCGGCTCGTGCCGCGTGCCGCGTGCCGCACCGGCCTGTGGAGCGGGGAGGAGCGAGGCACCTTGGAGTAGGGCACCTTATTGCAGTATATCGCTCCGCTGCCAGGCCTCAGAAATTGTGTTTTCGTCTCGTCGAGCAGAGGAAAGCAATAATGTTTCATTTTTCATCATTATTGAAGCGTGCCTTTGAGATGTCAGCCGAATATGCGTTTCAGCATTTCTGACACTAAAGGTTTCGTTGCGCTGAGCGTGGTTCCCAGAAAAGAAGGCAAAACCCGCCCAACATACAGCCAGCTGTGCGGAGCGGTTGGTACTTACGCCTGGCTACTAGGCAACAGCTACACACATGTGCAGAGGAATGGCCTATAGTAGGCAGTCGTGAATACCGACCCCTCTACATAGCTGTGTGGGGCGGGTTTTGCCTACTTTTCTGACAACATTGGAGCTGAGAGACAGAGATGTCATTTTGGAGCACCTATACCTTTATTCGCTCTGATCCCTGGTGTACCCTCCATTTCCCCGGATGCTCTGCATTTTTCTTATCACCGGCGCCGTCCGCGAGGCCCCGCGGGGCAGCCCCGGCCCGCCCCGCGCCGAGGAATGCTGCTCGTTGTTCCGGCCCGTACTTCAGTCCGTGATCAGGAACACGGCAGACGTCATGTTGCCGCCTCGACGCCATAACTTGGAAAGAAGCTCATAATACGAGGCCTTATACACGCCAATAAGTTTCAATCGGGGAAAACATGGCGCCCTGGGAGGTCTGCCGTGGCCTATGCTCTGCGGCCGCCGCGCGCCGCCGCGCTCAATGGAAATCAGACGGTGATGTTTTCCTTCGACATGCACACTCAAAGAAAGAAAGAGCGAGGGGAAGGAGAGGTTGGGTAGGCGCCGTCTATAGATTTCACCCTGTACAGCTTTGATTCATTTGCGTGATTCTATTCGGACACGCTTCATTTCACCGGGCTGGGTTGGGGGCTGCAGCTAAGTATACATATATACCGGAGCAGGATAAATCGTTGAAAACCCCGGCCCAAATCTAGAACAACGTTTTTCTGGCGCGAGAGGTACCTGTACCCGGCGGTGGTGTTCACTACTGACCCTTTTTTGTGAACCCTATACTCTGCAAACCGAAGTGTGTACCTACTACACACATATTGGCCTGTACTTATTCAGGGTTGTTACAGGTCATGGAAAACCTGGAAGTCATGGAAAAGTCATTGAAAAAAATTCGAGTCATGGAAGTCATGAAAAAGTCAGGGAAATCAAGCGCCGAGTCATGGAAGTTTGTTAAATTGCAGTATCTCCCGTGTTCTCTGTCTGCCGCGCCGTAACAAAGGTTTTGCTCGAGGGGGTGCTGTCTTCTAAAATCATTGAACAAGGCCAAAAAAAATCACGAAAAAAAAATCAAAAAAAATCATTAAAAAAATCAAAATCACAATCAAAAAAATTAAAAAATAAAAAAATCACAGGTTTTCTCAGAAATCCTCCTGGCTGGAGGCTGGGGGATAGGGCAAATACGACGCGAACCCGTCGCACTAGACAGTCATCGAAACGTCGTGGCTCAGTTGGTAGAGCGCGCAACACTGAACCGAGTGGTGCGATGTTCGACTCCCACTCGGGAAAGAGTTTTTCGCGCTTGGCATTTCATTTGGCAGCTGCTCCAGGGCAGGTCAAGTAGAATTTAAACAGGTCTTACCTCCGTTGGCTCGGTGGCTCTGGGCGTTGGGTCGCTTCCTGTTCTGGCTACGTGTCGGCACTCGGGGTTGTGGGTTCGAATCCCGCGTACCCCTCTGAGGTAAGGCCTCTGAAACTGGGATCAGGAAGTCTAACGCCCTTGACACCGCTCGTACCTCTAGGGGTAGGCCAATGGTGGTACGGGGATCAAATCTGTCGAATTGCGCGATAGGATCGCAGTCAGCAAAGCGCCGGTTCCCATGGAACACCGAAGCAGTTGGCTGCCACAGGGGGTAAAAGCCCTGTGCCTGGCGGGAACCGCAACCTCCTTCGGGAGGTTTACTGCCGCAAAAATTTTCTATGTTTTCACGCCACCCTTTCAATTGCAGAGCAAAATTTGCTTCTGATTTTTTTAAAAAATAATTGAAATAATTGTGATTATTTTGCATTATTGCAAGTTAATTTCCAATAATTTGGAATAAATCGAAATAATTCACCGTAATTTACTAAAAATCCTATCTAATCATGTAATTGAGAGAATAATTTGGATCAGGTGTGCGTGTATTTTCTGAGGTCATCCCGAACAATCAAGAAAAATATCGAAAGATCGAAAGATCAGAAAAAAGATCAAAAGTCAACAGAAAAATTAAAAAGTCATTTTGAAATCAAAAAAATTAATCCAAAATAAATAAAAAAACGTTTGATTTTTTTTAAATGTAAATCATTGAACAACTGCTACTTGAGACAGCACCCCCTCAGTTTTGCTCTTTTATTTTATGTCGAATGAGTGCCTCAGAGGGCTTTAAAATGGATAAATAAATTGTGCAAGTGCAAGTATTGCTTTACATCGTTTTCTTTTTAAAAACCTAGTCCTATATATGTCTGGGGGAAGGTCATGGAAAACCTCGAATTCAGTCATGGAAAAGTCATGGAAAAGTAAGGGAAATAAAAATTCCCGACTCTGTAACAACCCTGTTATTGCAAGTACGCACGTATAGGTGTGTGCTTGCCATAGTACACACTTATTTGCCGTGTACTTGCCATACACTGTAAAAAAAATTGTTGTAAATTAATAACAAAGTTCTTGCTAAGTTTTGCGATGGAGCGTCATGTTTTACAACAACCTCTTTTGTTTATGTATCAAAATTATTGTAAAATTACAACATTATCTGTTTCGGAACAACTATAACTTCGTAAATGGACAAAATTGTTGTGCCGTAACAAATTTTGTTGTAAAATAACATCACAATCACATATTTGTTTTAGACAAAAATGACTTCGTTTGTTATTAAACAACAAAATCATCAGTAAAAAGCTTATACTACGACAATACTTTTTTTTTACAGTTTAGCACACACTTCAAAACATGTGTGTACTGTGGTAAGTACACACCTATACGTGTGTGCTTGCAAGCACAAGCCAATATGTGTGTACTAAGTACATACTTCGGTTTGCAGAGTATTTGCTCCACCTTTGCGTTCCTGTGGCAACATATCACTCTCTCGATAATGTTTTCGCTTAACTTTTTTTTAATTTAATTTTTTATTTTTTTACGATTCAGACTTTGTCTCGACTGTCAGAAAAGTCTTTAGCTGGTTGCAACGTCTCCCTGCTGCCTACTATAGTGCGACACAAGCCAAGGGCGTTGCGATGGTAGCTGAGAAGGCAGTAGTTAAGACAGCTCTCTATCCCTGAGCTATTTCCTAGTTGTGTCGCACTATAGGCAACACCTCGGCAGGAGCGTGTGTGCATGTTGCCTGCTCTGCAGACTGTTGGCAGGACGACTGGCAACACTGTTTGCCGGGCTGCAGTGTGCGCGGGCAGAGCGCTGCTGCGCTGAGCCGCGGCGACCTGAATGGATTTCAATTTGCAGTCTATGGGCAGGCAGGCTGTCCAACCCCTCGCGTGTCTCCCGACAGGTCACGTGACGGGGCAAGGCCGCTCGCACAGGCGCTCGCACTGCTCGCACGCACGAGGCGTGCAGCGCGCATGCGCAGCTCGTACCAGCAAAGCGCGTGCATGCCAACACGGATTGGGCGTGTAGTTCGTGTGTGACAATGGGAGAACGCTGCTGTTCATACTGGAGGAGAGGGCAGAGAGTGAGAGAGAGAGAGAGAGGAGGGGGAGAGAGAGAGAGAGAGAGAGAGAGAGAGAGAGAGAGAGAGAGAGAGAGAGAGAGAGAGAGAGAGAAGGGGAAGCGGAGGGAGGGAATGAGGAGAGAGAGAGATTCGAACGCGGCCTCGCGGCTGCACTGAATGAACCTCCGCACAGGGAGCCCAATAAGGATTTGTCGTGGAAGGAGGGGAGGGTCCGGGGCATCGGGAGAGGAACGGCGGGGAGATACGGCCACAGAAAAAGAGAGAGAGAAGGAGATAGACTCGGAGAGTGCTACACGAAAATGCGTAGGTTTTGAGTGTAGGAAGCGACAGCGTGGCAGGGGAAGTACCACACACACACACACACTGGGGAGGGGAAGCGGAGACAAGCAGTGGGGAGGAGCTGAGCCTAACGGGAGGTGGAGGGGGGCTTCATTAAGTTGCAGCTAAAGCGTCGTAGGGGCGCCCACCTGAGGAGCGAGCCACACAACAGCAGGACCGTTTTGCATTGAGAGAGAACAGTTGCTTTGCGCGGAGCGGGCCCGGCCCCGGCCAGCACTGCCCCGCTGTACCAAAGCGGGTAGTAGTTACGCTGTTTGCAGGACACTCTCTCTTTCTCTCTCTCTCTCTCTCTCTCTCTCTCTCTCTCTCTCTCTCTCTGCGCTACCGCTTGGTAGCTGTCTCATCCCCCTCCACCCCTCCTCCCCTCACCCCTCACGCCCCGGCACCTTGCGCTCCGGGCGGCCGTCGGGTCGGGGCGCCGGACCAGGCGCGGCGGAAAGGCCTGCACCTGCAAAGTGTTTTCAGCAGCCCGCCCCGCCAGAGCGCAAACATAACGAAGATGTGTATGACGAGGCGGGGCGTGGCGAGCGGCGATTCGTATCGTATGAAGTGTACTTATTATCGCGGCGTGCTTAATGTCAGCCGGGCGAGTAGGTGGCGGTGCCGGGCGGGCCTGGCCGGGCCTGGCCGGGCCGCGCGACAGGCTGACAGCAGACTGATTCAGAAGAGGGCTGTCCTCGCTCCGTCTCTCTCTCTCTTGCACACGTGCAGCGGCGCAAACCATGAGTGCGAGAGAGACAGCGCGAGGAGAGCGCTCTCTTCTGAACCAGTCTCGGGCGCTCGGCGCGCCCCGGGACTAATTCCCACCGCACCAAGGTTGCATCTTTTCCTCCGCGTCGCAGCAGCCTGCCATCAGATCAGATGAGCCCGGCCGCGCGCGCCTCTATCCGCCGAGAAACGGGAAGGCGCGAGGAGGTGGGATGAGAAACGTTTCGCCTGGTCGAGATGGTATCGATTGATGGATTTATGTCCGTTTACCGTGTCATTTTCTGGACAGACTTCGCCGCCGCCGCGCTGTCGCGCCTTTGGGGAGACACGACACCATGCCGCGCCGCATCTCGGCGGACGAGATTAGGGAAACACTGCGTGGCTGGGGCCCGGCCCGGCCCGGTCCGACCACACGGGGGACAAATCCATCGGCCACCCTTCGGTCTGAAAATCCCGTTGATCGACGCAGGATATTACGACACGCACGCATACATTTGGTGCGGCGTCGTGGCGGGCGCGCGTGCCCCGCGCTGCCGCGCGCAGGAGCCGCGTATCTCCGCTAGCCGAGCGCGCCAGGTACGTCGCCGCTCGCCCGGAGGGCCTCAGGTGTGGTCAATAGTATGACACGGAGTGTCCACTCCCATTGAGAAACGATAGGGAGGAGGAGGAGGAGAAGGAGGAGAAAGGGCGCGGCGCCCTTCGGAGGTGGGCGCGCTGGAAGGGGGAGAGAGAGAGAGAGAGAGAGAGAGAGAGAGAGAGAGAGAGAGAGAGAGAGAGAGAGAGAGAGAGAGAGACGTTTCCGGTCATATTCCCTGTGATACATGCGTGCTGCTAGGAGAGCCCAGTGCGGTGGCCCTCCGGCCCCCTTCCAGATTTCGTCCCCCCGCTTGGATGCTGGCCGGCGGCCGTGGGTGGACACGACCCTCTGCTCTTTTTGGACCGCACTAATTAAAGCTTAGGGTGAATGATCACTGTAACCGTATAGTGTTGCTCGAGTGGATTCACTGTTACTTACGGCGAAATTCGCCGTACGGTATTAACAGTGGAGAGCAGAGGCCGAGGGGTAAACAACTCTGAATTCGGTGTACAAATTTCGTGAATTTGAATTGAATTTGTGTGAATTGAATTCGTTTTGAATTAGCTTTGAATTTTTTGAATTAATTGCGAAGTTTTTTGATATTATTGTGAATTTGTTGTGAATTTACTTGAATTCGTTTTGAATTCGCTTGAATTTGTTTTGAATTCGTTTTGAATTCGCGTGAATTCGTTTTTGAATTCGCGTGAATTCGTTTTTGAATTCGCGTAAATTCGTTTTTGAATTCGCGTGAATCAGTTTTGATTTCGCGTGAATTAGTTTGAATTAGTGTGAATTTTGAATTAGTGGTGTACATCAAAATTCGGAGTTATTTACCCCTCGGCAGAGGCTCTCGCGATAGAGCTGCACACGCAGCACACGCGACAGCAGTTTCTCATCAACGACTCTACCCAACGGCCTCGCGCACTCGCTACCGGACCCTATAGGCTATCTGTCTTATTTATCCGTCTGTAATTGAGGCAATGAGCTGCCCTCGTTGAACTTCGTCGATTAGCAGAGCAGCTGGCACTGCCAAGTCCCTAATTGTCTGACGTGCGACAGCTACGTTTCCCCATTAGTGAGAAGCGGGGTCTCTGTATCTGTGGCTATGAAAGCTTACTGACCCACTTGGTTTCCTCTACTTTTTTTATAAGAAGAATTAAGAGCGCAATCGAGTTTGTTACAATTGAGAGCGCCGCTTCAATCCACTCATCAGTAAATCTACTTTAACCTTTTTCTTTTGTTGCAGCAAACCCTGTAGTTTGGAGATGGGAAAAGTTCAGTATTTCAAATCTACCGAGCTGGCCGAGGGTGGTAAGTCTAAGCCCTGCTGTCCCCGTACTTTATAACTACTTTGCTCCGTCAGCGCATTAAGGGGATTACAGGCTTCATTTTCACACATACAGGCGCGCGTCGTCTAAGGCCCAAATTTACTCGTCGATAAGTGACTGGAGCTGGAGTCCTCGTGCCTCCGGCCGGGGCCGGGCCGGGCCGGGCCGGCCTGGAGTCCTCTCCGAAATTTACGATCTGAAGCGGTGCCCTACCCGCGCCAGGCCGGGCAGGCGGGGCGGGCAGGGCCAGGCTGACATTGTCTGCCACCCAAGTGGTGCCGCGCCTCGCCGCGGGGAGAGGGAGCGGGGGACACCCCGGGGACACCCCCTGCCCTAGCACTGCTGGCCCTCGCGTAGTACTTAGACAAATCTCGTACGAACAGAGGGCGATATCTCACACGTCATAATGCTTGTGATGTTGTTATTCACCGAAGAAAGGGCGCGTCTCGCTCTCTCTTGCTCTTTCTCTCTCTCTCACTCTCCTCAGCTCTAGTTCTCTCTCTGCTGCTGCTCGCTGACGTTTTTTCTTCAGTGTCGCAGCAGGTCGTGTGCTTCCTGTGTTTTTAGCAGATAATGAATTAAAGTAAAGCAGACTGAAAAAAAAACTGAAATCTTTTCCAAATGTATCAGCAAGCTTGAAGATTCGAAGAGCGATCAGCTAGTGTTGCAGAATATTTTACAGGAGGAAAAGTGTCATGTAGCCCCACACGCGCAGTACTCCGGTATAATCGGGCGATATTATTGTTGCATATTCCTGGCACAGTCCTCCCTCGCGGAACCCTGGCTGAGACTAAACATGACCGGCATTCCACTGTAAAATTTTTGACTTTCATTTGACAATATCGTCCGGATAAAAGTGGAACGTGATAAATTTGAGCTTGAAAATTATTTGTCATTTGCCAATGACGGTAAATTCGTCTAAAATCAATCGATTTTGATAATTTTTTTGTCAAAAGATAGATGTTTTGTCAAATATATATTTTGTATCAGACAAAAAAATTGTCATAGGCAGACAATTTCCTTGTCATACATCTAAGACAATTTTTTTCAAGAAGTTGTCACATAAACAAATCATTTGTCTTAAACACAACATGAATTAATTTGTCACAAAATATGTTGTAAAATGACGAAAAATTTTAACAGTGTCAACACTGACACTGGATTTGTCATAAAAGTAACAGAAAATCTTCCCATAACTACCGTTTTCCAATTCCCATTACTTATGGCAACACATTATGGTGATTAAAATGCGACACATTTTACATAGAGGGAAGTATTGAATAACGAATTGCGATAACTTCTTGTCGCAAAACCAAGGCGATTACTATGTTATTGCAATGCAATTTGCCATAAAAATCTATCGCAATTCAATTCATTTCGCAATACTTTTCTTTATAGGAAATGTATCGCATTTTATTTGCCATAACGAGTTATAGTATCCTGGTTGCTATAAATATTGGGAATCGCAATATGGTAGTTATGGCTAAATATTTCTAGTCGGTATCGCAAACTGAATTACAGTGAAGCACTGTGAAAAATAGTTGTGGACTCCGGGGGAAAAAAATCCATCGGCTGTAAAATTACTAGCGCAACGCATTGTCTTCACTGGAAAAACAAAGGGAGGACTCGAAGGGGTTAAATAAATGCCTTTACAAAGGCATTAAAAATTAGCACCTCTGCAAAGGCATTAAATCTGACTTTGGACAATTTCGTGCCTTTGCAAAGGCATTAAAATTTCATGCCCCTAGAAAGGCATTAAGTCCTACCTTTGTTTTTCAAGTGTTAAAACTCGATCGCGAGCAGAAATGGGTTGTCCTAAGTAAACTTACGTTTTTTGTTGACCGTAATTCGCAAAATTTGTCGCAAATCTAAGATACTATTTACAGTTAAATCACTTTAGCATCATGGCTTAACTTTTGGCAGACGATAGCATATTACCTTATTTAAACACCCACTTTGTCACAAAGACTCCAGAGATAACGATGTGTCTTGCAGTATATTATCTGGTTCCAGTTCCAAACTTGATAGAGATTCCCCCCCCCCTTTTTTTTTAGTGTTTCGAGGAATGTTAATGTATAATGCAGCAGACGAAAACGCAACGTAAAGTGCGCTTCATTTTCCCAGTGTGTTGACGCCCGCACTTGACTGGTTAAATATTTGCCCGACAGGCACAGCAAACAGACTCCCGAGTGTGCTCGGAAGGTGACAAGGGGCGAGAAAGCAAACCGAAAGGAACGGAACTTGTCGCGTCGTCCGCGCAAGAGAGAAGCCGTGCTTATTTAGAAAAGAAACGACCTAAAGCCACTACCCAACATTCGGAGAGTCTGTTACTATGTGGCCCGTTCTATAGTCCGTTACACAACATAAACCGACATAACCTAATTCTTTGAGGAAATAATTTTCAACACGACTCGTTGGGTAACAAATGAAAATTTAATGTTTCGTTCAATTCGGCAGAAATCGGCGCTTTGTCCAGATAGTGTCCTGTAGTTTGCTTTTCAGTGTATTCCGTCCGCGAAGAGAATTTTTATCCCGGCTTGGGATGTTGCTCCCGTCTTACCAAAACGGTGCAAACAGGTGGTGGGGTGGGGCTGGAGGGGAGGAGGGGAGAAGGGGGCGCTGGTCGGGCCACGGGTGGGGCTGCCTGGGGTCGTAGGTGTGTTGAGGCCGTGGGTGGCGAAAAGGTGGGGCCTAAGACGTCGGGAGGGGAGGGGTACCGTGAATGGAGGGGAGGCACCGGGCCGGCACCGGGCGGGGGGGCCGGGAGGGGTGGTGCGGACCGGGTTTCGGTTCCGGGTGGGTGTTTTTATACCGGGCTGCCTCCGGAAGTGGCGCCGTCGGGGATGAGCAGGAAGCTGGGAGAGGAGGCGCGCTTTGTCGCCGTTTCGCACGCGCTCCCAGTATACTGGAAAGGGGAGGGGCCGCGAGGAATGCGAGAGGGGGTACTGACCCCCGGTGACCCGAGAGCACGGCAATTACGGGAGGAAATCGAATCAATTGAAGCCAATCGCAAGGCAGATTTGTGTCGTAAAACTTATTTCGACGCGTTAAGAGGTCCTGATTGCATCCCTCTTTGCACTTTGGCTCGCGTTGGCCGCGAGTAAACAAAAAAATTGCCCAGTAGCAGTGCATTAGCTTCTACGTATCACAGAGATGCTAAAATTCGAGTGAAAAACTTACACCTGTACTTAATTTGAAAATGGGGCCTGGCTCTCACATTTTTGTTCCTCTAAATTTTGTTTGAAGATTTTTCGCTTTCTTAATTCCACAGTTAGCGCGTAGACTGAATAGGCGCGCCCATAGCGCAAACGTCATCACGCCATTGGCCAACATGCCGTCGCCTTTGTGGTCGGGGCTGATGTAGACGACGTTGCAGCGCGCGGTGGCGCAAACTATAACGCAGCGCTGCGCGTTGCGCCACTCGGGGCAACACGACCCGGAGAAAATGGCGGCGCGCACAAGGACACGGATCGTGTGTTGTTTTCGAAAGGTGATTTGAATTAAAAAGCTGATTTAATTGCGGTGCCGCGGTGAGGCGTGCACATGCAGTGACTCAAACTTATTTTCAAGAGTGATGCACGACAAAAGTCTTTCGCAATGTTTGAGAGAATGAATGATGCAGCCCATTGCTAAGCCAGTTATAATATGGTAACAAAACTCTCTAATTTTTAGTAGATAAACAAAAAAAAAGATCTCTTTAGGTTATTTGTCTTTCGCAGGGTTTTCGTTGATCCATGAAATTTTTAACCTCTGAATAAGTTTTGTTAATGATTTGGAACACAGCATGGGATTCTTTAAATTGGTTGAACGGCTTACAGTCTATATACGAAATCGATTTGAGGGAATTTTGTGTGTGCGTCATATTATCTTGCAGCACAGCCTTATTGTTTTTCCTCCCCGACCAACTGCGGTCCCATCTTGCTCCAAGAATCCTTCATAGTTATTTCTGTACTGCGGTCTTTATTTGATTGAAATTCCGAGACCGACCCATTCCGCAGCAAAAGGCCAGGAGGCAATTCGTTTGTGTTTGGACGAATTCTTTTTCTTTAGTCGTGTGACCACCGGAGAAAAGAGGCGACAGCATGGCCGACAGCCCGCGATCTCTGATTGGCGGAGAGCCCCGCTCCGCTGGCTCCGCGCGCCGCCGCGCGCCCACTCAGCCCGCGCTGCGGACGGCCCACGCGCCCCGGCCGGACGAGCATTCATTGTTCAGACCATCGAAGAAAAATGAATCCGTCATGGCGACTCCTGTTCAAGACGGAAAGCCGCCATCTTGTCTGCCGCGTTGCCAAACCGGGCGTGGCGTTGCAGAAAAACAGGAAAAAGCTACGCCCCGGCCGTGTACGTGTACCGAGATAAGTGAAGCGGGGGCGAAAAGAATTGGCAGGTATCCTGGAAAGAGCGCTCAAATTTACGGTACAGCATGAATGGGTTTAGACCACTCAGCAAGGCTTGCGACAAATGCTACTATTCCATCCCCCCCCCTCACCAAAAAACAAACGAACAGTTCGAAACCTCACCGCATTAACTTACGTCCTTACCCGTCGAGTTTAGCCAAAGGGCAAAGAGATCTTCGACGGCGACCTGCTGGTGGGGCGGCAGGGGGTAGTGCACATTATAGTGCCCGGGGTGACGGGGACCCGACTTCTATGACGCCGAGCTGGCGCTGCAGGGCTCGCCCGCCCCCGGGGGCCCCGGGGGGCGCCGAGGGCGCGGTGGTGGTGACGGGGGCGCTGTGGAGCCCGCTCGCTATGAGGAAGGCCTCGCGGAGGGCGGTGGGGGTGGTGGCTGAGGTGGGTGTGGACGTCGGGGGCGCGGCCGGCTGCTCGGCCACACCCTCGACCTCCTTGGGCTCGACGCCAGGGTCGAGGCGCCCTCTGTCGGCGCGGTCGGCGCTGTCCAAGAGCAGCCTCTGCACCTGGAGGATGTCGACGAACTCCTCCGGAGGCGCCCCGCCGTCGCGGTTCGACGCCGAGGACAGCGGGTCGTCGCTGCCCTCCTCGAGCGTCGTCGACGGCCTATGGGCGGCGTCCGGGAGGCAGGGCCGGCGCATCGCCGCGGGTATGGTGAGCATGGTGAGCAGTGCGCCGGGCCATGCCTAGCGGACGAGCATCACCACCGCCTGCAACACATTGGGGAGCGCGTGAGGGCTTTGGGCTATGGTGAGCATGGTGAGCAGTGCGCCGGGCCATGCCTAGGCGACGAGCATCACCACCGCCTGCAACACATTGGGGAGCGCGTGAGGGCTTTGGTGAGCATGGTGAGCAGTGCGCCGGGCCATGCCTAGGCGACGAGCATCACCACCGCCTGCAACACATTGGGGAGCGCGTGAGGGCTTTGGTGAGCATGGTGAGCAGTGCGCCGGGCCATGCCTAGGCGACGAGCATCACCACCGCCTGCAACACATTGGGGAGCGCGTGAGGGCTTTGGTGAGCATGGTGAGCAGTGCGCCGGGCCATGCCTAGCGGACGAGCATCACCACCGCTTGCAACACATTGGGGAGCGCGTGAGGGCTATGGTGAGCATAGTGAGCAGTGCGCCGGGCCATGCCTAGCGGACGAGCATCACCACCGCCTGCAACACATTGGGGAGCGCGTGAGGGCTTTGGGCTTTGGTGAGCATGGTGAGCAGTGCGCCGGGCCATGCCTAGCGGACGAGCATCACCACCGCCTGCATCACATTGGAGAGCGTAATGTGCACGTTTTGGCCTGTCATACTCGCAAAATGTCAAATGGGGATTTTGTCGGATCCTGACTGGAATCTGATGACGTTCCTAACTTTGTTAGAGTGTGATCCTCTTTCGGTACCGTCTCTTCACTGGAAAAACAAAAGTAGGATCTAATGCTTTTACGTGCCTTAACAGAAAGGCACGATTGTGTCCAACCAAAGGCATTGAAATTTAGCACGTTATGGGTAAATTAGTTCCTGCGTAGGGGCGCTATTTGAATAACGACTTTGAAAAGACTTTTAGAAGACTAGCAGAACCCCGGAAAGGGTGATATGTCCTACCTTTGTTTTTCCAGTGTTTGAATAATATTGAAGTATAAATGATGTCGCTCTTTGAGTCTACGCCAAAGTTACTTGTGAGCTCGTGTGTAGTTTTGCGTGCGCGGATCTGCCTTTTAGGTTCGGGTGATACAAAACCAGCTAAATTCAGTACATTACCTGATGGCAGCGATGTAACGTGGGGGACACCGAAAACGTATTTTAATTAAAATTTGCAAACTGCCTGTATTTTCCTGTCCCTGTATATTCGTTATAAGACATGTTTAACTGACTTATATTAGACGTTCAAAATACTACATATTGTTTTACAACAATATAAATAAGATAAAATCGGATCCAGTGACAAAACTGTGAGGCTACCTCGTGCCTCATAATAATTGAAGGACGATATTATTTGAAAAAGAGAACACTGAAAATGTACGAGTCCTAATTCTCGCTCCCATACGAGTGAGAATTTGAGGGAAAATTTACTACTCTCTGGAGAGTCAGAAATTTTTTCCTCGCTCTTCTTTGAGAAAGAATCTTGTAACCTCGCCCTATTAAAGTGAGGATTCGTGCTCAAATAAAGTGAGGCTCATAAAACCTCACCCGAATAGAGTGAGTTCAAAAAATATATTGCTCGAAGAGGGTGAGGGAAAAAATTCTAACTCCTTTTAAGCATGGAATAAGTGTCCTCACCCATTTTGCGTGAGAAATTGGATTCGAGGGTTTGCAGTGAAGGACCTTACATCTTATTTATCCCCATCATAATATCTCCTCTGAAGACGGACGAGAAAGATAGCTCGATCTCGGACAAAAGATTTTGACACAAAATTCTGTTTACGCATTCCTTCATTTCGGAGGGCGAGATTTTTTTTTCTGCCCAAATTGAAGCTAAAATTTTTAAATCTCACTCGATTTGAGTGATTAATTAGGGAACCTCGCTGCTTTGAAGTGAGGATTCCCATTCCTTCAACCACTAATTCAGGGAGAATTTTCTGATCGCTATCAATGAGAGCGAGGTTCCGAAATTATTAAGTAAATATAGAAAAAGAGGGAAAATCTTACCGATTTTAGGTCGGACATACACTGTGAAAAATACTCGTAAGGGTTACGGGAAAATTTTCCATGATAAAAGTCATAAAATTACAATTTGAAATTGTAAATTTACAAGCACTCCCTATCGACTTGGAATTGATCGAAGAGCAAGAATGGGCTGTCGTAAATCTACGACATATTCTGTAAATTAAAATTACAAAAAATGTCATAAATTTACGAGGATATTTTTCACAGTGTAGGACTCTTGCATTTGCAGTGTCATCATGCCCATTTAGTTTCGCAATAAACGTCCGACAGTAGTTTCAATACCTGTGTCGAACCGGCGAGGCCGTAAATCAAGAACAAATGCTCTCTCTGTTCGGAAAAGGAAGCAGTCCACGATGACAAAGTCTAATATATTGCAGCGTGTGGGTTTGCGCGGCTAATAGAGAGAAACGGCCGTATGGGAGATCAATACTTGCCAATCCAATACCACGTAACCTCGGGACACGACACAATTGGATTTTAAAGAAGTTTAAACGGCGAGCAGATTTTCACTTCGGTAAAGTACTCTTCCTATCGTAGCAACAAGTCGTCGGGTGTTATGCCCTACATACCTCAAGTTCTGGAATTGATCCTCTACACCCGAAGGGGCCGCGACACTCAACTGTCTCGCACTCATGATTGCCGGAATGCGGAATTGCGGAAGGATTTTCACATGATTTCAGTTGACACTGTGAAAAATAGTCGGAAGTTTACGAGAAAATTTTCGACGAAGTGCAGTTGTAAAATTACAATTACAAATCGTAAAACTACAAGCACTACATATCGGCTTGAAGTTCATTCACGAGCAAAAAAGGTCCGTCGTAAATTTACAACATATTTCGTAAATCACGATTTACAAAATTTATCGTAAATCTTCAAAGATATTTTTCTCAGCGGATTCCTGCACGATTTCTTTGGATTTTTGAATGATTGCAGCGAAATTTTACATGATTGCGATGGATTTTTACATGATTGCAAATGGACTGCAGGGGTTGTTGTGCACATGATAGCTTACTGGGTCGCGGCCCCCTCGTCTTCTCCTGATTTGAAAAGGAATCTTTTTAAAACTATCCCGTAGGGCATATGAGTCGCTATAACTGTGTTACTCTCCTCCTGTCTGGCGCCCCGCTCGCCCCGCCCTCGATCCATTTCGTGCGGTGCGTCCCCGCATCCCCGCCGCCGGATGGTCGAGTCTAAAGATGTTAAAATTTGTGGCGACAGTCTAGCTAGCCGTGAGACGCAAAACAAAGCTGGGAGCGCGGCGGCGCCGGGCGGGCGCGGGCTTTTCCATACGTCCCGCCTGTCTGCCTGTTGGCGACGGAGCGCGGAAAATAGAGGAGGGCTCTGCATCAGTCACCGCTCCACTGCCTCGCGCCCCGCCCCGCCCCGCCCCGCCCCGCCCCGCCCCGCCCCGCCCCCGCCCTGCCGCGGTCTGCTATTCTCGAGCACCCTGTCCTACTGTCCACCTAGAAAACTGACTCGCAAAATCTGCTCTAAGTATCCTATATTCCAGCGAGTATGCGCGTGTCGATAAATTGCTCTTCTGTGCGGTGTGCGACTAGGGAATGTATCTTTTTTTTAATTTTGTTTTTAATTTTAATGTTTGGGCTGTCCGATGAGAGACACTCGCCGCGCGGCACCCTGCTGGGTGCCACCCCCCAAAATATCCACCACACGACGTGCTCGTGGCGGGCCGCTGACACTCGTCGTGTCTCGTAAATATTTCATAATGTGACGACACATCCACTAAAGCGCCCGAAATGGCAAAGTTTGCCATAAATAAAACAAGAATTGGTATTAACGTCAGCCCATATACTCCCCTAGTTTAAAACTCAAACACGCAATTTGTATGTGTTAAAAAGAAAGCTCCCAATAATTTCCCTCCAACCTTATGGCCTTAGTGAAATTGTGAAAGCGAAACGTCACTGCGGCTCTGTATTTTTTTTTTTTTTAACCTCTATCATGTCTTTTGGTCCTACACTATTAACCTGAAATACTTGAACTACTTTTTCAGAAGAAATCTTACATCAAAACCTGGCTTTGACGAGAATTTCCGCGTTTCTTCTTAACGTACCTTGACTTCTAAGTGACACAGTTTAGAGAAAGAGCTGGACGTGTGCCAAGCGACAGGTCCTTCCCAGTTAATCGTGAACGAAGCTGACTTTATTTTTAAAAGCGCAAAGGGAAAGAAGAAATCCTTTCTTATCCGGAAACGTTTGCATGGTGCGGCGGTGGGTTCGTCAGGAGCAGGCCTCGCCGGGGCCGAGCGGTACCCGCCGCGCCTCGCCTCGCGGCACCCTAACCTAACCTGGTCACGCGCGCGCCGGGCCGCCCGGCCGGCCGCCGGGTACCAGCGCGCCGGCGGCGTGGGGCAGGGGGGGAGGGGCCGGGCGGGGCGGCGGGGTGCCCCGAGAAGTTATCCGCACAAGTGGCACCGATACTAACACGTGTCGGACGACGGAGCAGTAGGGGTAGTCGCAGGTTAATCCAATGGGCGTTGCGCACTGTAATCGCTCTTGACATCACTCACTGCACTTAGCACCAATCACTTCACTGCACTGCACACTATCACACCACATCACTTTTTCACTGAGCATCACTCGCGGCACTGCGGTCTGCTGCGCGCGGGGCGCGGCGGCGGCGCCGGCCGACCTCGTCGTCGGCGTCCTCGCCGGGTCCACGACGACGTCGTTCACACACAGTACGGCGCGCGGCGGCGGCTCGGCGCGCTCGGCGCGTCTTTCGGGACGGAAGTGGCCGGGCCTGAGAGCGCCTCGGCGGCGCTGTGCGGGGTGCGGCGGCGGCTCGGGGCTCGGGGGGCGCGTGGGAGCTCGGCTAAGAGGGGATGTGCCCACACATCGGCCGGCCGGGCGGGTCGGGCTGCGACTGCGACTCAGACACTTACCCCGCGCAGGAGAGTTACGCCCCCGCGCCGTGCCGCCCCCGCGGCTTGGCCCACGCCCGCCTCCGCGCGCGCCCGCCCCGGCCCCCGCCCCGGCCCCCGCCCCGGCCCCCGCCCCCAGCCCCCGTGGCCCCCGCCCCCCTCCCCGCCGCGCCGGTACGCCTACCAACCCTCGACCGTCCCCCTCTAAAGCGGACCAATCACGAGGCGTTCGGACTGGAGCGGTCCCGGTGTGAACGCGGCCCGCAGCACGCGGCCGCAGCAGGGGCAGGTTGCGTACCCCCGCGGGGCTGGAATGGTGGCCGCGGTGGTGCTCTTTTGCTCTGCCTGCTCCTCACACCCGCAAAATTCTTTGAAATGTCCAATTCCACTGAAGTAGTGTTCATTTGTACAATATTTGTTTTTCTCTTTCGCGTTCACTTTTCTTCAAGACTGTAATTGTTTTAACTAAGGTTGAGCGTGTCATTTCCTCGCGGGTAGCAACGGCAGAGGACCTGATTTCGGTTCGGTTCCGTGGGGTAGTGTGCTTTGGGGTAGGACCGTTGGGCTGGAGCGAGAGGGTGGGGGGTTGTCTACCCGCGGGCCGGAGGCTCAGCCGAGCCGAGCCGAGCCGAGCCGAGCCGAGCCGAGCCGAGCCGAGCCGGGCGCCCTCCTTTGACCTCATATACCACATCGCGCAGCCCTGCCGCCGCGTGGCCTGGCCCGGCCTGGCCCGCGCGGGCTGTTTGACTTTTGCTGCTTTTGCTCACAATATCATTCCGACTCTGACGGTCCCCCAGTCCGACGTATTTCTGCCTTTATTGTTTAGCCGAAGGCCAATTAAGGACTACAGTTGCGTGGGCAGAGAGCAGACGTGTGTCTGAGAGACAGAGAGAGAGAGAGAGAGAGAGAGAGAGAGAGAAGAGCATGTCTGTGTGTGTGCGTGCGTGTGCGTGTACGCGACAAGAGGCAGGGGGTGGAGGAGGGAAGAGATGAGACTTTTTCTTTTGGCATCAAGAAGGCGCCGAGGTAACGTGCTTTATAAGGGCATCAAGTAAGGTTGTGTGGGAATAAGGAACGAAAATATGTTGCAGCAGATAAGAAGCAAACTCCTGGGCTTTGAGTGGACAGAGTTTATATTCTATGTGGTTTGTCGCAGACTTTAATCCACATTTGTGTATTTTGTCCCTCGTAGCGCATATTGTTCATAAGCGTTCGTCGAACGGATGCTTCTTCATATGAAATGCAGAACGACAGTTTCTCGTTCTGGATTTTCGCATTGAATATTGCCAGGAGTGCGTCTGAGATAGGGTAAGGGGAGGGGAGGCTCGAAGAGGTGATGGGGGAAGTGCCTTCTTGCGGTAGGTAGCACGAGCGAGAGAGAGCGGGCTCATTGTTCGCTCACAAAATCTTGGGTGTGGAGTATATTGGGATGCCATTGGCAGCGTGCCAGGGTAAAACGTAACGTCGCGTTAGGAATCAAAGGTTATTTGCACCAAATAGGCGTTATGTTAAATTAATATTTGGAGCAGTTGCTGAATCTCGGCGTGTCTCTTGACAGTGTGTGTCCCTTATACAGCAGTGACAGACGTCATTGATAGATACAATGCGAGATTATAAAGAGGTGCCCTTCTCCCTCTGTCCCGCAGTCGAGCGGAACTCTCTCGCTCGCAGGACTGGTCGCGTGCCCAGAAGTGTCTGGGGCGCGTGCGCGTGTCTGTGTGTGTGCGCGTGTGTGTGTGTGATGTAGAAGGAGAGAGAGGAAGGGAGACGGAGAGAGATAGAGAGAGCCAGAGCGAGCGGGAGTCGCTTGAGCGCTAAGTGGGAGGTGTGGCTATCGCCGCCCGCCCGCTGCGAACCGTCACAACTTCGTACGACTTCGTGGTAGTGTGAGTCGCTCGAACGTGTCATCGAACAGCGTCGAGATCTGATTCGATCTGTTGTTGATCCGACCTGGCGAGATACGGGGTGCTTTTTATTCGACTGAAGCGAAGTGCCTTTACCTTGAATGAAACGCAGCCAGCCACTCACCCTATCCGTGAGTAGAGAACGGACCAGATATGGCTTGCCTTCAGTGTGGTTGTACATGTAGCTTTGCAGGAGTGCGTATGCGGAATTTTTCCCGGCGACTTGCATCGCGATGATTACCTGTTTCCGGCGGAAACTGAGCACTTAATCTTTTTAAAAGAATTTGCATGTTTACCATGCCCATGCGTCGAGGGGGAAACAACCATGAGATATTTGTACGCTGCGTAATTCAGAAAAATTCAGAAAAATTTAGAAAACTTCAGGAAAATTCAGGAAAATTTATAAAAATTTAGGAAAATTTATAAAAATTTAGGAAAATTTATAAAAATTTAGGAAAAATCACAAAAATTCAGTTAGAATTCACAAAATTCACAAAAATTCACGAAAATTCACAAAATATTATGTACATCAAAGTTCGTTCTCTTAAAATGTGCACGGTTCTCTTAACATATTTGTCTTCGATGAAGGGCAGGGCTCCTCGGATGTCTATTTGGGTCTTAAAACGGCCCCGCGCGTGTTCTCGAATATTACCATTAGTGTTATGGCTGGCGCGCCATGGCGTCGCGGACGTCTCGGAGTGCACCATAACAAAACCGCAAGCCTCTGCCGCGCGGCGTATAACGTCGTCTCCGGGCCGAGTGCGTCGTAACCCACCGCCGCGCCGGCCGGGCCGGGCCGGGGCTACCTGACCTGCCCCAGCAGCCCGGTTATCGATAAAAATAAATTATGATGAGGTAGACAGGCGGGGCGGACGGGACGGGCCGGCCTGCGCGCGAGAGCCACTGCGCGGCTGAGGAGAGAGAGAGAGAGAGAGAGAGAGAGAGAGAGGAATTTTTGATGTTACCTATCCCTTGCTCCTGGAAGTCGCGTGTGTGCGCTGCCCTCTGCGCCTATATCGCGCTCAACGGGTACCACCCATGGCGTATGTGCGGCCGTGGTGCGTACTCTGTGCGCTGAGTACGTGTGTGTGTGAGAGAGAGGGAGAGAGAGAGAGAGAGAGAGAGAGAGAGAGAGAGAGAGCGCTCAGCGTGATCGGCTTGGTACAGGTACCCGTCGCGATGCATCAGCTCCGCCACGCCCCGCCACGCCCCGCCACGCCCCGCGCGCACGTACACTGCTGCTGATCCCCGCCCCATCATGGCGCATCGTGCGTCGTCGTATACCGTAATCGCATCTGTAGCGTGCACTCGCCGCGCGGGTGACTGATGGGGCACAAGCGTGCTACGCAACACGACTCACAAATTATTTTTTTTTTTTTTTTTTTTTTTTTTTTTTTGCAAACCGCGCTCACCCGCAATTCAAAATAACAAATTTTCAAAATTGAAAAGTAACACCTATGCACCAAAATTCAGAAAATGCAAGGAAATTCAATGCAAAATTGGAAAACAAACTTCAGTCATTGTAAGAAGAAAAAAACATCAACTTTTACCAAAATTTACAGTTGTTTCCCCAGGTCTGTGCACTGGTGAAACAAATGTGCAGCTTTGCGCACTTACTACTTTGCACATTACATGGTGTCGAGTTTTACTAGACATTTCAATAACGTCTAAACTTTAAATGTCTCGCAAGTGTCGAATGTTTGCGCACTTGGACACGTGCACCAGCTATTGGGAAGCCATAACAGACGTCGAGTAACTGCACACTAAATGGTGTGCAGTTTATTGAACGTTTCGAAAGTGTCAAAACATTGCACACCCAATGAAGTTTAGTCAAGCTCGACACCTTGAAGTGTGCAAAGTTTGCACATTTGGAACTAAACACCATCGATGTATTAAAACAAAACGTTTGTTCCACCAGTGTGCTGCTGCTGCTGCTGCATGTTCTTGTTCGCGTGGCCCGGCGGCGGGCGGTGGCAGGCTCCAGAGTATTGAATGGCCGTCTGATTTGTCCAAAGGGAAGTGGCTGGCGCGTGCCACTGCAGACCTCGCCAGACAAGGACTCTGTGAAACAGAGTGGAACTCGCTCGCGAGAAATGTTCTTATTTTGAACACTTCTTGAATAAAAAATTTTTGGTCGTTTTTGTTCGCGTTTAGGAATAGGCCGGAGGAGTTGTTTTCCTCTCTCGTTTTCCAGTGTAACAACGGAGGCTCTTGCATGCGTCGGGTGCGTTGCGTAGGCTGCTAAAGGTGGGGTCATCACCATCATAGACCCCGAATCTGAATTTCACGCCCGGCGGACTTGTTGTTCTTATTTATTATTGACAGGCGACGTGTTGGGTGCAGCGCGGGGCGGGGCGGGGCGGGGCAGGGCGGGGCTACCCCTGATTACCAACACCGTCGCCTCAAAAAGCAGACAAGTAATTTGTGTGTCTTCGTCGCCTTTTTATTATTATTACTGCTGATGGACAGCGGACCCGAATGATCGAAATAAGTGCAACTTACCGCACCGCACCCGTGGGTGTATGGTAAGGACGTGAGTGCATGCACAAAATTTATAAACAGAGAAAACAAATTCTGCTCTTGTTTGCCTGATTGTGCAGATTCACTGTACAGTCAAATGCCCTAATTTCGGACGAATTTAGCGGTTTTTCCTTTCTTACGTGTAGGCATGATAACATATCAAAAATCTGTTGCGATTGGAAATACTATGGCTCCGGACACGTCGGATGACACCCATGCCGAATTTCTATCTAAATGTGTGTAGCTACAGCAGCCTTCGAGAGAGTGTCCGAAATTAGGGACGAAAGTGCCCTAACTTCGGACACGTGCTCTAAATGGCTAGTTTCGCTGTAGAATGAAATTTTATGGAAACGTTTTTCGTTGCAAATTTAATTTTAAATAATTTTGTTTTTATGGTCTGCAACGATATCTGTACTAGTTTAGGCTCTATAGCCGTCTATAGCCCTACAAAGGAAACAACTTCAGCACACTATTTCTCCTAAACTAGCAGAGATATCGTTGGAAACTATAAAACAAATCTTGTTTAAAATTAAATTTGCAACAAAAAACATTTTCATAAAATTTCTGTAGGACACACTCTAAAAATCTCCATGTATTTAGCCCATAAGAAAAAGTGTCCGAAATTGTAGCACTTTCAAAAATCGTCCCGTACCAAAAAACGGTTTGACTTACAAAATACATTTTTACGTAGTTCTGTAGCCAAAATACCATACATTCATTCGTTAAAGGACCACCCATGGGGCAGCACACACCTACATGAGCCCCGGTTTTTGGGGGAGCTTATTTCACAACAGCAATTTTGTTCTATATGCTTTTTTTAACTTTAAATTCCTGTGTGCTGTAAAACTTTAAAGGTACTTCAACCGACTTGACGAAATATGGTACTCTATTCTGCAAACTCTACGATGCCGTTTCCGGATTTTGAATATCTCAAAAGGTGACCGAGATAGGTTGAAATAAGCACTTCTCTGCAAATTGTCCGAAATTAGGGCACAAGTCCGAAATTAGGGCATTTGACTGTACGTGGAGTTTTTTTTTCTACGCGAGGATTTTTTTTTCTACGCGAGGATTTATATGCTTCCGCTGACTTGTACATTAAGCCACCAAAATGGAAGAATTTCGTCTCAGGACGCAGTATTCGCTTCGCTGACAATTTGCGGCTCGGTGCTCGTTTCGCTTGCACTGCTCTGGGCAGCCCTGCGAGCGTTGTCGCGCGACACAGGACACAGGGGGGAAGGGGGGAGGGGTGGGGAAGGGCTGAGGTAGTATCTTGCATTTCCAATTAGTGGACAAGGTATCGGTTGATCGATTGGTTTCGCACGAGCCAACGCCGAGCCAACAAGATCCTAGTCGGTACCCGGGGGTCAGCTCGGCTCGCTTCGGCGCACGCGCCAGGCATTGGAACTGGTACGAGCTACGAGCCACGCCGCAGAGTAGCAGTGTCGCTCGTGGTAATTTTCTCTCGACTCAATTGAATTTTTTTTCTACCGTGGATTATTACACTCACAATCTATCATATGCACGCTCATCACCACTGTTTGAAAACAATAATAACATTTTTTTCCCCTTTTCTTTGATTCTTTCGGCGCCTGTCGATTTTGTACTCGATCATCGGCCCGGGTCGACCAATGTCCGGTGTTAGACTGGGACCATTTTCACGCCACTGAAGTGCTGCTCTAGGCTCTTCGCTCCGGGAGCGGGTGCACTGGCACCGGCCCCGACCCGCTCCACCGCTATTGCTGCTGCTGCTGCTGCAGGTCCGTCGTCGCTACGTGATGGCGATTGACTGGTGATTAATGCGACAGCCTGACACCCAGCACCGCCCATAGAGCCTCAGGCGTGGCGGGGCGTGGCGGGGCGTGGCGGGGTGCGGCCGGGCGCTGCGCCCGAATGGGTCGTCGTCATCCAGCCATAGCCAGCTTCCCTCTGAGCCGAGCTGCTGCTGAGCCTCCCTTCGATAATGTAATACTGAAGCCGCGCGTAAAAATAAAAATAAAAACGCATTTAATTTCATTTTTTTAAAGATACACGATTGGGCCAATTTGGCTATGAAGAAAAACACAAAGTCTTCGGATCACAAACTCGCTGCTTGTGTTGCACTTCTTACTGCTCGCGTTGTGGCAGGTCGAGGCGTAGCTTTGAGAGCCAATTAAATTGTTATATGGATGTGCACGCGGTTTGGCGAGGATGAAAAGGAGAAGCCGCCGTCTTCGTCATAAAGAGACGGCCTGCGCGACACCTCATGTGAGGATAAGTATACGTGAAAAATTATCATCGTGCAGGCCGTACGCGTGACACTGCAGTGACTGGCGGCGGAGCAGAGAGGAAAAATAACAGTATTAGCAGAGCAAAATCGTTTATTTTTACTCATCGCACTCCACCGTAAAATTTAGGCTTCTGACTGGTCTTGTAAACTACACTTAACACAGTTTATCTGATCAACCAAAACCCTTTAAAAACCAAGAAACGGTCCATTTTATTTTGCGAGCGTCTCGGGCGTGGCGCGGCGGCGGCGCGGCGCCCCGTCTGCTAAACAAGAAGTGCTGCCGGTGTTCATGTTAATGAGAGGCCAGAGGCTCGCCCTAAGGAGCGCTAAACGCCTGTAAAGGCGACACGCCAATGTGAATGTGAAGGCGACACGCCTGCCCGGGCCCGGCCCGGCCCGGCCCGCTGCTTATTGCGATTGGCTCGCGGCGAGGCGAGGCTACAAGGGCCGGCCGGTCGGTCGGCAAGGCGAGGCAGCCTCGTCGGGAAAGAGGGACCCGAAAAATTATTCCTCTGCAACAGTGCGAGGATTTCTACTTATCTACGTGTATGCGGCTTACAACAACAACAACAACAACAACAACAACAACAACAACAACAACAAGGCAAACGGAAAAACATCTTTTTTCCATCTTTGCCGCGCTCGACAAAAAATTTGTACGCGATACGTTTACCTTACACACACTCAAACAGTCACGCCAATAAACACTAAGCGTTATAGCGGCGATATCGCCAAAATAATATCGCGAGTTGCTTGTTGTGTCGCGCTCTGATTACGACTGCTGGAACACACATCGCCCCTTCTGCGTGTGTTTGTGTGCGTGCGTGCGTGCGAGTGTTATTCTCTCCCTCATCGCGTATCGATATTTATTGATGGTCGCCGCCCTTCTCCCTGTTCTGGTATGTCAGTGCCGCCTGGCTGCTGATCGCGCAATGCTCCCGCCGCAGCCGCTCCTACTGGAATGTCTGACAAATTATTATCTGGTTGCGCGGAGCGAAATACCGATTTTATAAAACCATCCACCCTCGAGTACAACCCGCGCTGCGGTTGTTGTGTTAGTTTCATGTCTTTAAAGGTCTATTTTATTTACTGAACTGACCTTGCTTTTCGGGAGACGCCCTTCCGACCCGACTCGACCTCGTGCGACCCCTGCTGAGCGGTGTCCCTCCAGGCGCGAGGCGAGGGGGCCCGCCGGGGGCCGCTGGGGCCCGCGCGCTGCCGGCCGGAAATGCCCGCAGATTAATACAAGTCATGTCGGAACACACGCTCTCGAGTACCGTTCGGCCACTGCGGGTACCCCCGCCGGGTAAGGGTACCCCGCGGTACTCGAGTACTGGGGGATCCCTCATCCCGATGTACCCACCAGTCGGCCGTGA
Source organism: Frankliniella fusca (assembly GCA_029379305.1). Taxonomy (NCBI): domain Eukaryota; kingdom Metazoa; phylum Arthropoda; class Insecta; order Thysanoptera; family Thripidae; genus Frankliniella; species Frankliniella fusca. The sequence goes on along the minus strand of JAHWGI010000058.1, from coordinate 480,163 downwards.
CGGAACCCGCAGTGGCGGCTCGCGCGGTCACTATAGGCGCCGACATCTTGCGTCCACATTCCCCAGTTTACGTGTGCGCCTCTCTCTCCCTCTCTCTGCAACCTTTTTTCTCGCCTCTGCTTTGCAACAAAGTGTATAACTGTGGCTTTAATCCCTATATCCCCAGGTTAGCTGTACGGCCGTGGCCTGGTCCGACGTGGCGTGGCGTGGCGCGGCGGGGCGGCGCCGGTGTGGAGGGAGCGTCCTATTGATACTAGATGACACAGCCGATGCGGTAGCAGATACCGCGAGGACCACGCCCGTGTCTGCCGCTAGCCAAAGCCGACAGGGAGCCGCGCTGCTGTCCTAACCGAAACACCTTGTGCTGCCGCGTGTTATTTCTGGTTTCTTAACCCTCAATAAGGTTCAGCCTTATGGTCAGGGTTCGATGCCAGTTCAGTTTGCTCGAAGGGCAGACGAATCGAACGCGTGGCGGGGCGGGGCGCGGCGGGGCGGGGAGACCTCAGCCCCGGGCGCTTCCGTCGTAGTGGCGCGGTGTGGCGTATTGGCCCCTGGAGCCGGGCCGGGCCGGGCCGGGCGCGGTACCTCCGTATCTAGGGCCATCTCCATGTGGCCGGCGCTTCCTGTCTGGACCTCCTCTCGCCCTCCTCCTCCCCCCCCCCGCCCTACCTTTATGCCCCCTTCTTTCTCTCTTTCTCCTTTACTTCCCGCTCCTCATGGCATTTCTCCTCCACCTCCTCCTCCTCCTCCCATCCCTTTCTCCTGCGCGCGGCGTCTCACACGCCTTTAGATAAATATGGACGAAGTACGAGAATCGCCTCACCTTGATTTGTCCTCTCATTGTAAACGTTTCAGAGATAATATTCGGTTCATATATCCCTGTCAACTTTTCATAATTTTGACTTCCTCCCGCCGCTCCGTGTAGCCCTTCCCCTTCCTCACGAAGTCTGGGAAAACTTCATCCTTCCCATCCCGGCGGCCACGTTGCCTGGACTTTGTCGTCTCCTCTCCCTCGGCGCGTCGTCAGCGTGTCGCCGCGTGTAATTACAGAGCAAGTGTGACATGTCGAAAGGGTGCCAATCCCGACACATCAGGTCAGGGTGGGGCGTGGCGGGGCGTGGCGCCCGGGGGAGGGGCGGAGCCGGGCCGTCATCGGGGCGTGAAGTATACCGGCCCGGAACAGACTCGCACGCACTCACTCACATAACAAACATTTCCCCCAGATATTTTTATTATAATTACTGCCCACGTGTATACTTTGGTGTATCGCCGTGCCACCCCGCCACGGCGATACTCGCACCAGGGCTTTTTGTCTACATGACGAGCCGGAGCGCGTTTCGCAGCCACGTCCGCGCGTCCGTCGTGTCGTTCCGTCCCGTGCCCGTAAGGTACCCGCCGTCCAACCCGCCCCGCCACGCCCCGCCACGCCCCGCCACGTCCCGGCGGTGAAGGGCCTGTACCGGCCCTGCCTGTCCTGTCGCTGCCCCTCTGTAATTTCCTAAACATGACCTGTCAACAAACAATTAGAGGCCTCGGGTGGCGCGGGGCGGGGCGGGGCGGGGCGGGGCGGGGCGGTGTGTCGCTTATTCTGGATACCCGTGCTGTTCCGCGTACCCGCGCGCGTGAGCGACGTTAAGCAATAATATCACGGCCTGGGAAATTAATCACCGATGCGTTGATATTTTTTTCCACCGCGATAACCCGGGTGTGTAGAGTACTATCTTAGCTTCTGGGCAGTCGTGTCACATGTGACCCGCTAATGGCTCCATTGCCCCCCAGCCCAGCCCGGCTCTCTCGTCCTTGCACCCTCCAGTCTTATTTCCTAGAATCCTAGCCCGGCCCGGCCCGGCGGGGCCCCCTCCTTACAGCGCATTAGCATAAGAGATCGAATCGCGTCTAATAACACACCGCGGCATTGCACCGAGACGAGACTGGCGACCTGGCGACACATCGCACGGCCCGGGAGAAATTCTTTCGGAGCTTAGGAAACTGAAAACTGCAGTGGAAACGTATTTTGTCCCTGTATTTTTCTCTCGCGGCAGTCCTGGTTCCCAGGCGCGGGCTTTACGGACTAGTCCTGTTCCTGTGTTGGTGTGCTTGTGTGCCTGCCGCCAAGAGTTTTGTTATTAATTTGTTTGAGCCTCGCTCGCGCTTACCTTCTCGGCTGACTGAGCGCTCTCTCTCTCTCTCTCTCTCTCTCTCTCTCTCTCTCTCTCTCTCTCTCTCTCTCTCTCTCTCTCTCTCTCTCTCTCTCACTCTCTCACTCTCTCACTCTCTCACTCTCTCTCTCTCTCTCAGGTCTGTGACATCTCCCGCTGACAGCTGGAATGTGGAGCATCAGACAGGTAGTTCGTGTGAAGTAAGTCCCTGATTCAGGCCGCAGGCATCTCGACCACATTTGGAAGCAGCGTTTTCTAGGTCCGCATTTTTTCGGGTGGCCTTTTTACAATTTACGCGCCGTGGGGAAAATTTTTCAGCGGGTAGAAACCTTCCGTTGCCGGACTAAACTCCTCGGGATGGCGGGTAGCGCTCTGTCGCCGCGCCGGACAGTCTGACCGGTGCCGTACCATAATGCCATGCCATGCCGTGTGGTCGCCGTCAACACGCTTATCCGAGTTTATGGCGTCTGGAGCAGGTGACCTCCTCTAATTGGCCGACAGTGGGTGCGAGGGTGGGGACCGCAATTCAGAGGAAAGTCACGCTTCTACAGAGCTTTTTTACTCCTACATCTTATATAATATTTTTTTTCAGCAAATATGTAATATTTTTTTTGTGTGTGTGTTTGCTGGGGGAGGGGGGGCTGAGACGGTGGGGGAGAGTGACAGAGCGAAATGCGTGCGTGCACTCGTGTCTTCTTGGCGGTGGGTCGCGGCGTTATAGGCACCCCGAAAGTGACCACCAGTGACCATAATGAAAATCCCGTGTCGTCCGGCGGGTGATATGAACGGTCCTTGTGTGGGAATCGCTTCGCTTGAATGTAACGATTCGTCTTCTCGACGTGTGAGGTAAAAGACGGAGGTAAAAGGGGATAAGGGAGCGGGCTAAACACAGCGGGACCTCATATCTCATTTGTGTCTGCTCTGGTGGACCGCGCCGGGACGACGGGGCCGGGCCGGGCCGGGCCGGGCCGCCGCGCGTCAGGGGACACCAAAAGGAAAAATACAGAGAGACATAGCAGGGAAATAGCAATACTCGTGTGTCAAGAATTATGATTTCACTTTTATATGAATGGATCATCTAAAAAAAATAAAAATAAAAAAATTGCAATGTTTTCTCTATTTTACGACGGTACGACCCGTTCCGGACTGGTAGCCACTCCCCGTGTCGCCTGACTCGCCCCGGCTGGACCACACACACACACACACACACACACACACACACACACACACACACACACACACGCACACACACACACACACACAGCTGAGGCGTGAGGATGAATCAGATGGTGTTATCTGTCAAACACGGTCCTTGCGGCGGCCGGCGGCGGCGCAGCGCGTATCCATGCAAAATGTGCGCGCGTGCCTTGGCCTACCTCGCGCCGCCTCGGCTCCGGCCCCTCCAGCCTCCAGCCGTCCGCAGTGTCTTCACGAAGGGGAAGGGAATTTGGCGAACAAACAATACTCTCCGCGGCCGGGGCGAGGAGGTGACGGCCACTGGCACTCGGTATACTGTATATACGCACCGAGATGACAGGCTGCTGGTTTGGGGCCGCGCCTCGCTGTCGGCTTCCCTTTCGCCCGAGTGTTGAAAACTCGGTACGAAAACAAGTTAATTGCCGTTTGCAGACCCAATCCAACAACGGAAGCAGCGGCGGCCTCCGTCACATGCCAAATTTTCGCGCAAACCGACAAGGGTCCTGTTGTGGCGTCGAAACGGCTCGTTTGCCTTTGCAAAGTCATCGGCTCCTGCGCGAGCCGCTCGTGTTAATTTTACGGCCCGAAGCTTGATTGAGAACCGCGAACGTTTGCGTAGCAAAGTTGTGGATGGAGTACGGCGGTAAGAAGCACCCTGTTTAGTTTGTTACGTCGCTTGCGCCGCTCCAGTTGTCGCTTTGCTTTCCTTTTCTTGGATGAGGGCGATGGAAAACCCGCAATGCCAGTGGCGAAAATAAAAGGGAAAAAAGAGTGGTTGGTCTCCGATCGCAGGGAACGCATCTAAAGGCAGAGATCTGCATTCGGTTGCCTCGCCCCAATAAAACGCTTCCATAAACAGGGCTGCTTGCTGCTTGTTTGCCGATACGTGTGGCGCCTACAGAGTGGACCGACAGCAACAAACTAAGGTCTTTTCTACTGTAAACGCGATAAAAGCGAAGAACTACTACAAAAACTTAAACCCTTTTTTACCCCATTCGCTTTTTTGTGTCTGTAATTGTTCACTGCAACTTCTCTCTCCTAAGGTAAAGATGATCTATCCGTGTACCGCTTAGCATAATGAACTGCAGCCGAGGGGGCCTCAACTCACCCAAAATTTGTACACATGATTTCAGGATTTCACAAGATTTCACATGATTACACCTCTTATAATTGAAAGAAATAATTCGTAAAGTAAATACAAGCGTATTTTGAGCTTTATGAGCCCAAAATACGTACTCAAATCAATTTTTTTCGGCAATAGATCCACATTTTTTGACAATGATTTCGAAGATATCAGCGATTGTGTACACATGATTTCAGGAGTTGAGGCCCCCTCGACTGCAGCGACATGTGGCACTTCGCCCATCGTATTTTCAAACGCTGGACCGGACGGGAAGGGCGTTTGCAGTCATACCAGTATTCAGCCTCTTTCATTCCTTTTTCAATTCGATATTTCTCAATTTTCTTGCCTCCCAAAGCCTGTCCAAGGAGCCGCCTCAATGATAGGCAAACCTCAATCGTCATGTGACGTATGACGTGTCACCCGTCGTTTGCTTCGTGAAATAGATAGCTGGAAGGGCTTAAAGCAGAGTAGTAGCAGGGTTACGAAAGGTAGAGGGAGAGAATGGCAGAAGGGGCGAGGGGAGGGAACATTGCCACCGAACAGCTGCGGTAGCATGTGGCTGCAGGGCGTGCCTCAACGCCAAACACCTATGAAATATAACCTTTTTCCACTTGGCAATCCCCAAAGATAAACATAAAATACGGCCCAGTAAAACTATCTTACAGTCATCATAATAAATGAAAATTTTTCAGCCGCGCGGCTAAGGCACTGCCCCTCCCCACCCCCACCCCCCGACCCCCCTAGCGGCTCGCGGCCAGATTGGCAATCGCAGAAACGCGTTGCCTCGTGAGAATGGCGAGAGGAGGGAGGATGCGGAGGAAAAGCCGTACTGGTCGGTCCAAACCGACGGGGAAACAACTCTGGAATTTTTGTACGCCTCGTAATTCTGGATGATTTAGATAAAATTCACAAAAAATTACAAAATCAGGAAAATTCTCAAAAAAAATTATCTAAAATTTAAGTGAAAATTCACAGAAGTTCTACGCAAATTCACGAAAATTCTCAAAAATTCCCCCAAAAATCATACAAATTTTCAAAATGAGCACACCAAAGTTCAGAGTTGTTTCCGCCACGGTCCAAACCGTATGGTCTCTGATGCTGAGCGGCGCGGCGGCCGCGAGCGCGCATCAAAAGAAAAGTGAAAAATAGTTTGATTTGTCCGATCTTCCGGCGAGGTGGCACAGGGGGCGGCGCGCCGCGGCCCGCGGCCCGACTGTCCACACAATTACGGGGACAACAAATCATAGAGAGCGGGTGGAGAGCGCTCGGTCCTTCCCTCCCCCTCCTCTCAGCTGCACTGCGCGCCGCGCAGCAGCAGCGCCCAGCCGGGCGATTCCGAAGATCGCTTTCATACCTCGGTCCTCGTCGCACTCATGGAGCACTACCATGGCCAGCATAGGGCACCGCTGTTAGTGCAACAAGGACGGAGGGATGAGAGCGATTTTCGGAATCAGACGGCAGCCGCTCGGCCCGATACAGACTCGCCCTTACTTCATAGCGGTGGAGAGGAGGAAGGCAGACACAGTTCGGACGCGTCCCGCGCCGGCAGCCGGGGCAGCCGTGCCGACCCCCCGACCGATGGTATTCGGGAAAGAATGCGGCGCAGAGGAGACAGATGTCGCGCCGAGACAAAACGGCTCTGCGCGTCTGTCTCGCTCGCACCCGCGCCTCTCAGCGCCTTGCTGCGGGGGGGGGGAGGGGGGGGGCTCAGAAGGAGCCGCTGCCACCACAGAGGTGTTGGCGTGATATTTTGGGCTGATACCAGTTTGAAGGATTGTTGCGATTTCTGTACTCTTCCCATGCAAATACTGCTGAAGTACAGCCTACCCCCACCCCCTCCACACACACACACAAAATCGGAGTTTTGGATTTTTCCCTTTTCTGTGGAAGTGACATTCTTTTCTCCCCCGCTCCAATCGCCTACCCATGAGCGCAAGGAACCCCAAGAACTAGCATTCAGCGAGGTGGCAGCTAGTGCCTGAGTGTTAACAAACACGGTTACAACGCACAAATTATTTATGGCGAGTGACTATGTAAACGTTCCCACACACCTTGGAGGAAGCTCATCTCGGCATCAAGATTTATTGAGTACCTTTCAATTAAATTTTAATTTGACTGACGTTATACGATTTTTTTTTCTGGTTTGTGCGTTTGCCGTCTTCTGTGTGTAGAGTGGATTCAATCTCCATGTTCCTGGCTCTCTTTTTTCCCTGTCGCGTCGACCACGAGCCCGCTCCTTGCGGGGGTGGCTCTGAGAACTTTCTATTGGAGGGGCAGATCACAAGGACAGTCTGCAGACAGTATTCAATTTTGGCACATGAAAACATTTCGACCCCACCCCAAAGCTCTTGTCCATCCTTTCTTTCTCCTTGTCGGCCCATTCTTCCCCCTGCCCCTTCCTTTACCCCTCCCCCCTCTTTTCCCCTATCCCCCGTTACCCGTCACCCACGAATGCTTCTGAAGGTGATAATATTGTGGCTCCGAGCCTTGTTCCCACGCCTAGGCGAGGCCTGGACCCCAGACACCGCTCGGAGGAGGAGCGCGCGAGCGCGCGCGCATGCATGTTCTCTCTCTCTCTCTCTCTCTCTCTCTCTCTCTCTCTCTCTCTCTCTCTCTCTCTCTCTCTCTCTCACGCGTACACGCACACTCACGCGCGCACTCACACTCATACCACACGGCTGCCAGACGCGCGCGAACGGAGCTCACCGACACTGTGTGATTGAATGTGTTAGGATAATGAGTGTTTTAAATTAATTTCTAAAACTATGAGGGCACGAAACACTCGAATAGTGTCGTTAAAAGCCTTGGGAAGCTGTGCGTGCTCGGAGCGTTTTTGAATTCGTTTCGGGGTATGCAAGCAAACAAAACGAGAACGCAAGAGCTGGAAGCCCGTGTGTCAACACAACAGAACACGCAAGGACAAATGCGTGGCCACAATCGCCCCAACAAAACTGTGTCACAGAGGCAAGTCACCTCTGATGCTATCGCACCCTGTCGCCACCTTCTCCCGCCCCTACGCCGACCCCCTTCCCCTATTCACACCGTTTTGGGAAGAATGACTGATCAAACTCGACGATTTCTGCCCTCGGGTCTCAGAAAGCAGTCCGTGTGTTATGCACCCCAAAAATTTGTTCCCAATCATTAATATATTTGTCATATTGTGTGTGAGCTTAGCTCTTCTTTTGAATGGCAATACACTCTTTACAGGAAAATTGTATCACTGTAATAAAGGGCGTAAGGGTGATGGAAAAAATTTCCACGGCAAATGTCGTCAAGTTGTACAGTTTATGTGTCGACTTGGATTTATTCAACGAGCAAGAATTTGCTCTCGTAAATTTACGACTCTGAGTCGCAAACTTACAATTATTTATTTCACAGTAATATTAAAATTATCTTTCTCTTTTCGCTGTTTGTCGCTACCTGGAAAGCAAGACACTGAGACTGTACCGGACATTGTCGCCAAGGTCAGTGTTTCGCATGTTATTTTTAGGGGGGGGGGGGGGACACATAAAACTGCGACGCATCCCGTGATGGAGACATTGTCCGTGTCGCGTGCGGAGTGTTTCTCGTCTCGCTCAGAAAACCGGGAGAGGGAGAAGGAGGAAAAGTGAGAGGTAGAAGGGGAGCAAAAGAGAGGTAGAGTGAGAGAGACAACCCTTGGAGCGCTGAGCATGTCGATCCGCAAGGCCTGTGTCATCGTGTGCTGCACTCGGACGATTCAATTTGGTTACGGAGGGAGGGGTCGAGCCGAGAGGAGGGGAAGAGCGTGGCGCCGGATGCTGTTGACGGAGCCGCATTCCGTTCAAAATGACCGAAACAACGTGTTTGGCTCTAGCTGTGTGTGGCGTATAGCTCCGCTCTGTATTTCAAAACAAAAACAAAAAAAAAAATCAAAAAGAAGGAAAAGAGGTTACCAAGAGGAAAAACAAAGCTGCAAAACGTGTTTACTTGAGTCTCCTGATAACTTAATGTAACGCGCACATTTTCCACTTTCTCCCATTGTAGTAGCTGCTGCCCGGAGGCCCGACCGTTGGGTACGTCTGGTGCAGGGTGCCTCCATATGTGCGGAGCGCTATGGTTCTCGGATCCTTATCAGCATTGTCTGCGAGTCTGCCGCTGGACTTAACTCCTTGGGCGAGGCAGGAACGCGCCAAATGAAATGTGTGACTGCCAAACGCATTGAAATGCGTAAAGTATAGGCAGCCGCTGCAACCTGCCCTGCCGGCCTTAAATGTGTAGCGAGCCTTTCTTATTTTTTAAAAAGTTTATTTATCTCTTCAACGCGATTCGGAAAGGCTCGTGAGAGCAACTCTGCAACAGAGTGAATATTACAGGGAAACGTTTTATTTTTATTGCGCCGTTTCTGTTGTTGATAATCTTGCGGGCAAAATAACTTATACGCTGCAGTCTATTCCCGGCTTGCCTCACCTCGCCGTCAAATAGAGTGCGTATGGCGCGCGCGTCGCCCGCGGGGTGCACACCTGCCGACCTTATACCATGCCGTTGTTGTTGTTGTTGGTCATTCAGACACGCAACGGGCTGGCGAGGGATCCACGTCAAGCTGAGCGTCCTTCTAGCTCCAGCAGTACTCGCTCGAGATCTCCGTTACCCGAAAGGCTCGCGGCAAATAGGGCGTGTATACGGTTCCAAGCAAATCAATAGCTGACAAGGACGGTGGCCAATTCCACGTTACAAGCAACGGCCGAACTGGGTTGTGCGGCTGAAACAGTTTCTAGGCTGGCCAACCGTGTGGTATTCCAGCTTATTCCAACAGAAACGGCGTAGTGCAGCCTGCTGATTAGAAAACTCGAGTGGGTACGTTTTGGCCCCTAGTCAATGGCAGCGCGTGGACAGGCGGGAAAACAGGAACTGTTTCCGACCGACTCGTTGGTCTAGTAAGGGGTCCTCTCGAGACTAAAATCGGCCTCTGGGAAGCCTATATTCGGACGTAATTTCGGGGATGGCCAATGGCCTCGGCGCGAGGCGAAGCTGGCCACTTGAGGTGTCCGGCGGACCGCGGTCGTATCCTTGTGGACGGAGAAGGGGTGGGAGTGAGAGAGTATGCCGCGCTTACTGTAAGCGCGACGAGGACAGAACAACGCGTGACTTGCAGTGGTCCTGAGCAGCACGACGTCGCCGTTGGCTCATCCTCCGTCCGGGTGCCTTGTAACGCGCCGTATTGTGATTCCGTGCGGGGTAAACAGATCACTGGGCCTGTGGTAGTTTTCAATATCATTCATGAGGTCTGAGGTGTCGTCATTGCCAGGTGGTCCTAGTAAATCAGTAGACCGCTTCGATCAAAACAAGAAACATCGATAAAAATAAATCGAATTATAAACTACAGCCAATGGGAATAAAAAGCTTGCCAAAAAAAAGAAACGAAATCAGACCGCGACGACCGCCGTTTTAAGGGCAGGTTGGTCAACATGGAGTAAATTTCCCGTGCGGTTGGCAACACCTTCCCTGCCATGTAGAGCAGCAGCCTAGTCCGGTACGCGTCGTCGTTACTCCGCCGATCAGCGTGTCTACACTGAAAAAAAGAAAAGGCGCACGCAACTCTGCCGTATGTTTTCGTTGAACGGGGATTACAAGTTGTAAAGTCGAACTCACCCCACCCCCACCCCCAATACGCACATATCACTCACTTCGTTTTTCCTTCGCGTACACGCGCATAAAAGTGAAGTGTCGTCGGCAAAATAGTGGCTTTTCCTTCATGTTGTCGAAAAGAGAAGTACATGGGTAAGGACCTTCAACGGTTGCGTCGCCCGCCCGGCCCGCCCCGCCCCACCCAGTGTGCGCTATTTGCACGTCGGTGCGGCGCTATTCGCACTTCCCACGTACCCACTAAATGCGCGCGCGCCCCTGCTGTAGGAGCCTGCGTCGCTCCCGCTCAGCTATCCGCGCAAGACGCATCTTATTCGCAGTTCGGCCCCTCTTTAATATCATGTCAATTACTCGACTGAAACTCTCCATTTACGGCGAAAGGAGAGCGGCGCGCGGCGGTCCTCGGATAGAAAATGATAGACCAGTTGTCCCTATTCGGAGGCCTCTATTACCTTCGTACCCTGTCCGCGTGCGATGTTATTTCTATACCTACAACTTTCAATACTTTGCCTTTCTATATAAGTTTGTTACCTATTCCGTATTTTGACTCGCGGTTTTCATGATTTCTCGAGCCGAGCGTCGGAGTGCTGCCGCGAGAGCGCCGCGCGCAGCGCTCGCACCGCTTCTAGGAACGTCATTGCTCGCGCTTCATCATGGACCCCCCCGGGTCCCGGGCGGAGGGGTCCCGACAGGGAGCCACACGGGCCCTTTGGCCCCCATGGGGCCCCCCCCGGGCCGGCCGGGCCGCCGGGCCCCGCGGTACCTCCGGCGACCGTGTCAGCACTCGTCAATTTCCCTCTTCATCCTCCGACCGCTCCGACGCCCCCACCCCCCTCCCCAACCTCCCTCTCTGCCCCCGTCTCGTCTAATGCTTCCTTCGTCTTATTTTTTTCTCACCTCGACATTAATTGCAGTCCTTACAGTGCGGCATCAGTTTATACAGAGCATTTGGTGCGTGAGTCACCGGCTGGAGGAGGACACAGGAAAAAAAAAATCATGAGCTACTTGTAGCTTTCATTTTTTTCTGCATTGCTGGCAGTGATTTTACCACTTTTTGGTTTTACCAGGGAAAATTCAATCATTCACTTTTTTACACCTTGACACGGCTCTTACTTTCAATTTGACGTGTCCTTTACCATAATCACTTCTCGGTCTCATGTTCTCCCTTCTTGAAACAAGATTCGTTTTCGTTTAAATTTAGTTGCACATCTGACGTGCCCAAATTCACTTCTCCGACTAGAACTTTTTATATTGAAGTTCAAAAATCTGCCGTTCCCCCAACATTCAGGTCGAAGAGTCCCGTCCCCCTGGCGAGGTCCGGCGCGGCCCTGTGCGTCCCCCTGGCGAGGTCCGGCGCGGCCCTGTGCGTGCGCCGGCCTGCCCCTCCGTGCGCCGGCTTGGGCCCCGTGTAGCCATTTGTCAGCAGCGGGCTGAATGCAGGGGATTATGAGTACCGAAGTGTGGACAAGACCTGATGAATGAACCAGTTGGCGCTTCATGCTGGCTGGGGCGGCGGTGCGCGGGACGGACCGGCCCAGCCGAGCCCAGCGCCCTGCCAATGACATGGTTTGGGTGGCCCTAAATACCCTTTTCTTTCTCTCTCCCCCGCCCCTTCCCCCACCTATCCCCCTCCTCCCCCATTATCCCTTTGGTTGCCGCATTGGGTGAGGTTTAGTCAACGTGTGACGACGACGCTCCCGTAAGCTTTTGAAACTTGGTTGAAAGAAAAGTTAGCGTATGTATGATCGCGGGTGTGGCGAAGCAGGTCCTCTTTCTGCGCTGCGTTCAGCCGGCTGGTCAGCCGGCCTGCCGGGTCGCATCTTATGGTTTATGAACCGACCCCGGCCGTAACTTCTCGCCTCTCCGTGTTGCAGCGATACAATTAATCAAACAGTATCGGCTCACAAGTCTCGCCGACGGCCACGGCGCCCGCCCGGGACAGGCCCTGAGGAGATAGGGGAGGAGGGGGAAGGGGGGGGGACGAGGAGAGGGTGTTGGCGTGTTTTCAAAGCACACACACACACACACTCGCACACACTCCCTCACTCTCTCACTCACACATACACATCCTCTTGCCCCGCACAAATTGGCCACAATATTGCTGGCAGGTTGATAACGGTTGTGATTCAGCTACATGTCGTCGTCGGCTGCTGCAGAGCGCGGTCGCCACCGCTGCAAGTCCTGAGTAAAATGGCCTCCTGTCGCCTGCCGCTGCTGCTGCTGCTGCTGCTGCTGCTGCTGCTGCTTTTGACCTTGGCCTGGGCTGCTGGCTGGGGCTGCTGCCGGGGCCCTCAGAGGGGCCCAGCCGGTGTCATGCCCGGTGCGGCGGGGCGGGGCCGGGCGGGGCATCAGCGCGCGCATCCATCACGCGTACGCTACGCCGCGCTACGCCCTCTCTGAGACATTTTGTTAATTTTTCCTTGTAATGAGCGCGCGGGGCAGAGGGCAACAAGGTGGCCGGGCCGGGCCGACCGTGACCACGCGATAGCGCCCCCCGCTCCGGGGCTCCGGGCCGGGCCGGGCAGTGGCTGCAGTGGCTGCAGTCTGCAGGAGAGCACCGAGTCATCATGGGGGTCGCCGCCAGCGCCCCGCCCCGCCCCCCGCCCCGCCCCGCCCCGCCCCGCCCCGCCCGCCGCTGATGGGACAAGTGTCGCTGGTGATACGGTGAATGGTGGCCCTGCAGGCAGGCAGGCAGGCCGCCGCCGAGGGCCCTCCCCATTAATCCAGTGTCGAATAAATACATTCCTGCCGATAGCGGGGTACGGGGCAGGGACTGGCGGCGCGTGGCGCTTCTAATGGCGAGGGGCGGCGGACTCCTAAATCTCAATCCTATCGGTACGTGTGCCGCGTGTACGTGTTTGTTGTTGTTGTTGTTGTTGTCGTCTGCTGCCGGCTTTGGGACTCCTTCCTAGCTCCTTCCTCCATATCCTTACCCCGCCGGTCTCTCTTCTCTCTCCCCCCCCTCTCTCTCTCTCTATCTCTCTCTCCCTCTCTCCCTATTTCCCCCCCCCTCTCTCTCCCTCTCTCTCACGCACTCACTCTGGCCGGGCGCGCGCGCCCGGGGCGGGACGGGTACGCTGCCCTGCCACGTAAGTACGCACACGTACCCTCGTAGCGCGCGGCTGGCTCACAAGCGACACGTCGGCCGGCCGGCAGGCCTCCTCTTCCGCGCCGTAACGTCGCGTCCGCCGCCTCCAAACGAGAACAAATGGTACTTTGATCAGACTCATTGCAGAACGTAGTGCGCGCAAAGCAGCCCGCCTCTCGCCCTCTTCACCTCAGCTTCACCTCTCGGTCTTCAAAGATTTGCACTATTTTGTTTTGTCTTCCCCATATCGGAGTTGGTGTGCGACTTTTGGCAACGCAAATTATTGTTCTCATAGTCGTGACGGTGTTATTGGCTGGGCTAAAATTGAAATTGAGATTTAATTTGAACTTAAAATGCTCAGCCATGTCAGAGAGCGCACAAGGGACCAATGGCGCGACGGCGTGAAGTGGAGACGCCAGGCCAGGAGTGAGACCATCACGAAAATAAACTGCGTCCTGGTTTCCAATCAGCCGCGGATTTTTTTATGGAGAAAATGCATTGCAGCCTCTTGGGTGTTCCAAAACTATACTTGAAAACCAATACTGTACGCCAGTTTTTTGCCGAGTTGAATGAGCGATGTGGACATGCTATGCTAGCCAAACCACCAATGCAAAATCGCTAAACAACGGAGCCAAATGATGAAACTAGGTTTCATAATATCAAAGGAGAAGACGTGAGAAATTTAATAATGAGGACTATGATATTTAACGGTTTGTAACTTACAGCTTTGGCGCGCCGCAGCCCAAGGTAGACGCACTTTTTTATAGCTCAGCTTCACACGTATTTAACGTGCGTCTACCTTTGCAGTTGACTGTAAGTTGACCAAAACTCTCTTCATGGCACCGCTTTCCTCTCGTTTCTCTCCCCCCCCCCTCTCTCTCTCTCTCTCTCTCTCTCTCTCTCTCTCTCTCTCTCTCTCTCTCTCTCTCTCTCTCTCTCTCTCTCTCTCCCCCCCCTCCGCTCGCTGCGACCGGAACGCTTCCTGTAAAAGACTGATGCCGTCCGGCCCGGCCGTGCCGCGGGCTCGGCTGAGGCTGCGCGGTGAGTCGCCAAGTGGTTCTTCGTACCGACACGCACTTTCCAGGTACGGCACAGCAGGCACAGTCGCGGATACGAGGCGAGGTGCTTCCCGGCCTGCCCGCCCTGCCCTGCCCAGCTGGGCAGTGTGAGCTAGCGGTGAGTCACCCGCATTTGGTCCAGCGCCTGCCGCGCAGCCTCACCGCCTCTCCCTCTCTCTCTCTCCCTCTCTCTCCCCCTCATTCTCTCCTCGTGCCGTGCCCTCCTTGCCGCTCTCGATGGCGCGGTGTTGTTTCCGAAAGACCCTCTGATATCGATGTGTCGGCGCCACCGATTCTCCCCCATCCATCAGCTGACTTGTTGCGTGGAGGAGGAGGAGGAGGGAGAGAAGAGAGAAAGAGACAGAGGAATGGGAAGAAAAGGCCCCTGTTCCAATGTGGTGGAAAAAAGAGGTGGGTGCGTTATGTTGCCGCCTCACGAAACGATATAGATTAAACTCTTATTATTGTCGTAATTACTGTCGGGTCGTATTGAGAAGCGCTGGTTACAAGCGCGCGCCTGGACGCAGGGCAGGGAGAAGGGTTCAGAGTAACAGGACGAGACTTTGAAAAGTTTACGGCGACGGAGAAGGGGAGGGCTCCGCACCGCAGGCCCCGCTGCTGCAGGTGACAAGTGCGACCATTCACAAAGGTGATCGATGGTAAACTAAACTCTCGGCGAGAGGGGCAGAGCGAGAACGGGGAGGGGGGAGAGTGAGCGAGAAAAACAAGGGAGGCGTGAGACAGAGATGCAGAGACACGGAGAGAGAGAGGTGAACGCGTCCGCAGATCGAAGGGAATAAACATTTATAAAACGAGGGTCGGCTGACGCGGGGTGAGCGGTGAGTGTCCCCCCCCCGTGTCCCGTGTCGCATCGCGCCACGCGGAAGGTGTTTGTTCCGCGAACTAACCGGTAGTAATGAAGCAGGCGATAGCTGGAAGTGTCAGCGCTCCGGCCGCTCCGGCAGCGGCTCCGGCTCCAGCTCCAGCCACGCCCAGCCGGCCGATGAGGGAAGAGGCTGGCTCCAGCAGGAGGGCCGGTGCCCAACACCGCACCTCCTGGTGCCTGCTTGGAGCTGGAACAAAACGCGCGTGTACAGTCCGTACGGCTGCATACGCGATGCAAACTCACAATCGTGGATTTGCCGAGGGTTCCACCCAAAGTGGGATCACTCATACCACTCATACAAAATCAATGCAATTTGTATGTTTTTT
Source organism: Frankliniella fusca (assembly GCA_029379305.1). Lineage (NCBI taxonomy): Eukaryota > Metazoa > Arthropoda > Insecta > Thysanoptera > Thripidae > Frankliniella > Frankliniella fusca. The sequence continues at coordinate 464,722 of JAHWGI010000058.1, read as the reverse complement.
ACTTCTATTTTTTATTCTTCTTTTGTTTTTACATAGAAACTTTCTGGCATTTTCTGATAGCTTTGTTTTTCAAATGTTTTTATTTTTCAGTTTTTTTGTCAATTTGTTCTCGCTTTTTCGGATTTTTCTGTATTTTACTTCTCGATTTTATTTTGACTTTTGGTGTTTTAAAAATAATATTTTGGGGGCTGTACAATGAATTTACGAAGTCCCCCCCCCCCTCGGGTCCACCACTCTAGTAATCTTGTGTTCTTTTTGTCCCGATTGTCCGATACTTTCTGGCTGTCGCACATTCCCCAAAATTCCTCTTTTCGCAATTTTTCACGCGCTTTTTCGGTTTCCCTCATTATACAATGCAAAGTAATACAAAAATTTCACAAATTTTTAAATTTTGCCGAAAAATGTTAGTATGTAATCTCTCGTAATCTGTATTCGTGTTATGGACCCTTCGGATTCAAGTGCTCAGCTCTTGTCGGGCCGAATGTCATTTTCTCTTCAGCAGCCTCGCGCCCTCGCGCGCGCGATGGGCGTTCATCTCGCATTCTCTTGTTCGCCAGCTCCGCGTTCTTCATTACACATCCAACGGCTGACGCGGGAACGGTGCTGCGGTGGTGCCCGGCTGCCCGGCGGCGGACAGCCGCCTCTGGGCCTCCTTCCTCGCTGTATCCTGCCGTCTCCCTTCCCCTCCCGAAGGGAATGCCCGTCCGCGCGACAAGGATGGAGGGAATAAGACACAGGCGCATATCAGTTACAAGCTGCCCTGCTGCCCAGGCAGCCCACCTTCCGTACCGGAGCCGGCGGAGCGACGGAGCGGCGGAGCCCCCGACTTGACTGACGTATTTATCACACAGAGGCGCACTCTGGCGCAGCTAGTCCCGCGGGCGGGCCGGGCCGCGGGGCACTGGCACCAGCACCGCAGCGAGCACCAGCTAGCCGCTCTGCTCTTGAGCGACCGGCGGCGCGCCGGCGGAATGGGGAGCCACAACTCTCTTTCTGAAATACGCCGCTCCATTTCGTGATGTTTTTTTTTCTTTTTTTTTCCCCGAGACTCTGAGGACGAAAATTTGTCGCGCTGCTTGTTAAATGTGTTGTCGACCGGGTGTGTGTCGTCTGGATAGGGCGGGAAAAGTCCACGGCTCGGGACGAACAGCTCGCGAGCGCGGGGCGGGGCGGGGCCGGGTGCGGCTGTTTAGGCGCTTGTACTCAATTTGGGGATTCTGGACAGACGACACCTGTAGCGATATGTTCCGATTCCTTCTTGTGAGGGAAAAGGACGTTTTGGGGGACATGCAGATGTAGAAGAAAAAGGGGGAGAGGGAGGAGATGAAGAAGAAGAAGAAGAAGAAGAAGAAGAAGAAGAAGAAGAAGAAGAAGAAGGAGAAGGAGGAGAAGAAGGGACAAAGCCCCATCCGTTGGCGTTTACGACCGTTGTGGGCGACAGGCTATCACTAACGACCCGGCGCCGTCATGGACGTTCCGTGGCACGCGCTGCGCTGGCTCTGCTGACCGAGCCCCACACCGGAACTTCCGGTCCCGCACCCCGTCTGCTCCGGGCGGGGCGGGCTCGACTAAAAGAAAAGTTTTGTCACTCCCTCAAACCGCGTGTACACATGCTCTTTCTGTCGGAGACTCCGGCAGCAGCGCGCTTCATTGCGCGTCGTGCTTATATTACACGAGCGGTGCGGTGAGGTCACTATGCGGTGGCCGGAGGTGTCGCGCGGGAAGCCTGCCCTGCCGGTCCCATGCCCAGTGGTGCCCAGTATTGCCCAGCGTCTACGCGCGGGGAGGGAGTGGGGTGGGGGGCGGGGGCGGGGAGACCTCCCGCGAAACAAGACTGTCATCACTAGGCGGGGTCGGGGAGGTCGCTTCATTCATAACGCGCCATTCATGTCGACCCGGCCCGGCCCGTCGTACGACCGTTTCTGCTGGTCTTGGGCCTCTGCTGCTGCTGCTGCTGCTTTTATACGTCCTCCACTTCTTCATCTTATTCAGCCTCCGCTACTTTTCCCTACTCGCGCGCGACTCGAAAACTCCGAAACGTCAAATAAGTGTTTCAATTTTGCGGGGCTGTGGGCTACCTTTTTCTTTTTATATATTAAAACGAAAAAAAAACGCGCTCACTCTCAAATTTTACCAACCATCAAGTGCGCTGTTTTGGACCCGTGGTACAGTGGTGTGTGTCAGAGTGTCAATGGGTGGGGCTGCGGTGGTGGTAGTGGAGCCGCCGGGGCGCCCGTGAGGTTTCCACGAAGAGATGTACAGCCGACTGATTGAGAACATCGCTCTCGTATCTCCGTCCTTGTCGCACTTATGGCGGTGCCCCACGAGTGCGACAAGGACGGAGGCGCCAGAGCGATGTTCGGAATCAGCCGGCTGTACAGCACCCGCAGCAGCCGCAGGACAGGACCGGCGCGGCGGGACCAGCTGTTGCAAGGCGCGGGCGGGGCGGGGCTGGGCGGGGCTGGGCGGGGCGGGGCGGGGCGGGGCTTGCGTAAACAGTGAGTGGACGCGGCGATTATGAATGGAGAGAAGGACGGCGACGGCGGCGTGCAAGTGAGGGAGCGAGAGAGACAGAGAAGAGAGAGAGAGAGAGAGAGAGGTCGCGGGCGCGAGCCGCTGCGCGGGTGGTGGAGGTGGAGGGGCCGCTGAATGAATGACTGATGAACTGGATGTGGCCGTACTCCGCCGCGTCCTCTGCAGGTGCCCGCCGTGCAGCAGCGCTTCTGGTCCTTGGTGCTGTGCTATTATCACTATACAACAATTATTACATGTTATTTGTTACAGCTCCAATTGCGCGGCCCCACTGGTGCAGAGGTTCCACTGGTCTGACATACACTTCATCAGCGACGCCCCACCCCGCCGTGCCTCGGCCGCGCGCCACGCCACGCCGCGCCTGCTGCTGCTGCTGCCCGCACTGAGTCAGCTCCTGACCCACAGCCTGCAGGTCACCATCGTGCACAAGCAGCGAGTTAGTCAGCCGCGCGCGCGATGGAAGACATTAAGGCCGGAAGTCGCCCGTCAGGGAGCGGACTTGAAAAGAAAATAAGTAGTGTAAATGAAATTCTGAAAATTTATGCGTACATTAAATATACAGTTTTGGCGCATTTTTGGACGAGTTTGAGCCGTGTCGTCCATTCCTACGCTAATGAGGGTGCCTGGCCCGCGCCTGGCCCGCTCGGGACGCTGCAAGGTATACTCCCTTCTCTTGCCGCGCCGCGGGCCCCGCCCCGCCCCGGCCGGTCGGAAAGCGGTCGGAGAGGAGATGTGCTCTTGATGTGTCCCGAACGCACTCCCGTCGTGATGGTCCCTAAAGATACAGACACGGGCGTCATCTCGGACGCGCGCATCACCGCGCATCACCGCGCGGCCCGGGCCGGGCCGGGCCATCTGCATGCAGACGAGGCCCTGATTGTGTCCGGCCCGGCCCGGCCTCTTGTTTGGGGACAAACATATAAAGCCTCCATCCCGTCGAGCGCGACCTTACACCGCCAAAGGGAAGCGACGAAAGGACTCGATGCGGCTATCGCACCCGGCCCGGCCCGGGCCGGCCGCGGCCTCACTTGACGAGAACAATTATCGGTCAATTTATGTGAGAAACTCCTCTGGTTTTTGTGATGTCGCGTCGTCAACATCCACTTCCAGAGGGCGCCTTTATTATAATCCCGTCCGGTGTCGACACACACACGGGTGCCTTATGTGCCGCCGTGGCGTCGTGGCTCGGTCCGAGTTTTAACGCTGGCGCGGCGTGAGTTTCTATGCGTCAAGGTTTCTTCCGGCTCAAAACGTTTGTCCGCGCAAAGCACGGGATAAAAATGTTGATAATCGAGCGCGGTAAAAACAGAGAAGTGGAATATAGCAAATGACGGGGAGCAGGGAGAAGGGGGCAGTGTAATGCAGCAGGGGGGGTAGGGAGGGTAAACGGGACGTGGCTGCAAATGGCGCTCTTGTGGGGTGTGATTTAGAATTAGCTCCGGCCCGGGCACTGGCCAGCGGCCGCTGCGTGCGAGAGAGCCGACTGGAGCGCTCTCTCGCTAGAGAGGATGGGTCTGGAGCCTGGAGCGCGATAGCGCTCGTTCGAACGCGACCGCCGCGCACACGCCGGGGACGGACGAGTCACCATGGGGGGTGACGCGCGGCGGGGCGGGGCGGGGCGGGGCGGAGCAGGCCCGGAGGAAGGTACGCCCGGCCCGGGCCGGTTGGACCTCTCATGAATAAATAAGGAATCAGTCCTTTGTTTCCGAGGCAGTGTGTCCGCGCAGCGACGCGCGGCCGTTGAATGTCTTCGTCAGGCAATCACGATTACAATGACGGCCAATAACGGCGTGAATAGGCAAAAGGGGTTGACAGTCGCAGTCGTTTCGAGTGATTGCCTCCCCTCGCCGCCCCTCCGCCCGGCCCTGCTAGGCCCTCCGCCCGGCCCGGGCTCAGCAGCTCCAGCAGCTCGCTGGAAAACGGGGAAAAAAGAGTTTCATGACAAATTCGGCCGCCGGAAACTTGCAATGGCGCGGCGGATAGGCTTGTCATTAAACGATGCTGACAGTAAGATGGGTTGCGGAGCAAGACGGGTCGGGGCGCAGCAGAGGCGGGGGCCGTGCCGTGCCGTGCCATGCCATGCCGTGCCGTGCCGTGTCGTGCCGCGCCGTGCCGTGCCGTGTCGTGCCGTGTCGTGCCGTGCCGTGCCGTGCCGTGCCGTGCCATGCCGTGCCGTGCCGCGCCGTGCCGTGCCGTGCCGTGCTGCGCCGTGCCATGCCGTGCCGTGCCGTGCCGCGCCGTGCCGTGCCGTCGCTTTGGCCGGTAGCGAGGACCTGCCTAGTGGGGGGCTTGCTAATTCCCTGCGCAATCGCAAGTGGTGTTTGACACGCAATGCCGGCGGTGCGCATGCGCGGTGCTGCTGCTGCTGCTGCCGGCGTTGCGTGCGGCTAATGCGCGGCCACTTACGCAGGTGCAGTGCGGACAGAATGTTGATTAACTCGGCGCGGCGCGGGTCCTCGCCGCGCCGAGTTAAGCCAGCCGCGGCCAGGGGGTTAGCGGAAGAGAGTCAGCCGTGTCGCGCTCTCAAACCTTCGTTCTTGTCGCACCTACAGCGGTGTGGCCTATGCTGCGGTTGACGCAGGGCCCCACGAGTGCGACAAGGACGGAGGTACGAGAGCGATCCTCGGAATTAGTCGGCTGAGTGTGTTCGCGCTCGCGCCGCTGCGGGGGTGGAGTGGAGCGAGGCGTCCTTCACTCAAAAAAACAAAGCAGAAGGGCTGGTTAAAAGTCAGTGTACCGGGTGTTTCTTTGAATGCGTAGCAGTGTTGTGGGACTGCATACTCGCCGGGGCTTCAGGGGCCATGGCGCCTTACGGGAGAATGGGGTAGGCAAGCCCGCAACACTGTTACGTATTCAAAGAAACACCGGTTACACTCTGAAACAAAATCAGTAAAAAATAAACAAAATAATCAGAAATAAAATCAAGAAAAATATCAGGAAAAATCAAGAACAAACCAGAAAAAAATCAGTAAAAGTCAAGGAGAACCACGAAAAATCAGAAAAAATCGGTGTGCGCTTGAATTTCTAGTGAAGGACACCTCGGAGTGGAGTGTGTTCCCGCAGCACTGTGCGTGCCTCCGTGAGCCCCGCGCGCGTGCAGCCCGGCCCGGCCAGGCCCGGCCCGGCTCAAAGCACTTACACCGCGGCTCGCATGGTGACAATGGGCGTCGCAGTTAGCGCCTTATTCACGCGCGCGACAAGTTCCCTTTGTCTATTTAGTCGCGGGATTTGACTCGTGTTTTTTATGTATCATATGATTCGATTTTGCCCCTAGGCTGCGACTCAACAAGAACAAAAAAATAATTTTAGGACAGCTAACATTACTCGTGATGTCGTTTTCTCCTGGAACTAAGCGTATGGCATCCCGACAAATTTTTGAGGGGGCATTTACTCTTAAAATCTGTGACCCGGCTATTACGCCCACCACGCTGTATTAGGCTCCGAAACTGTATAGATTTGGCCAAAAACTGGCAAAAACAGCCCAAAACGACCCAAAAATGAGTGAAATATGGAGAATTTTGGCTGTTATGCTCCTCGCACGCACACTAGTACTAGTATACACCTGTATTACAGATAGAGAGACCCGACTATAACGCTAGCTCACATTCCCCCTCGCAAATTTTGATAGCGAAAACTGTAAAAACTTGCATCACCAATTTTGTTGTTTGTCAGCGGTGTACCGGCACGCGGCCCGAAGGCCTCACCCATCCACCGCACAATAAAAGTGATTGTAATAGTGACCCAATGAAAATAAAAAGGAAAAAGTGGCTGCTCTGCTCGGCGCGGCGCGGGGCACGGGCCGGCCATTTGAATTGTCTCAACAGGAAGACTCACTTGTGGTGACGACTATGACTGCGCCGCCGAGAGAGGACGCGTCCGAGGAGCGTGGCGTGGCGGGGCGGGGCGGGGCGGGGCGTGGCGTGGCGGGGCGGGGCGGGGCGGGGCAGGGAGGGGCGGGAAGGGGCACTGTGCGGTCAGTCGGCTCGGTCTGGCCGCTCGGGATTCGTATGGTGGCAGAATGGAAATGGAACACACACACTCACTCACACACGGTAAGGCAAACGGGCCGCTTATGGCGTCGTCGCGGTGACCGGGCTGCCGCTGCGACGGCGAATCGTTACGAGGGCGTTGTCGCACACCCGCATCACCTAGGAGCAGGGACCGTCCTCTTCTCCCAACGGCAGCGATGAAAACTTCAATGGGCAGCAGTAACTCTTTTGCCGGTTATGTACCGGGTGTTTCTTTGAATGCGTAACAGTGTTGCAGGATTGCATACTCGCCAGCCCTGCAGGGGCCATGGCGCCTTACGGGCGATCGGTGTAGGCACGGTGGGTGTAGGCAAACTCGCACCACTGTTACGCATTTAAAGAAACACCCGGTTCAAAAGAAATCATGCAAGTGTTTTATTTTCTTTTGTTTTGTCTTTTTCTTTTAGGTGACTGAAATCATTTCCCGCAGGACTGGATGCTCTCATTGGGCCGGGCGCCACTGGGGCAAGGGCCGCCCGCGCTCCTCCCGCTCCCGGTTCCACCATGGCGCAGTGAGAGACAGAGGCGACTCGGAATGAGATTTTTTGCCCCCCCGCGCGCGCGCGCCCGGACCCCAATTACTGCAGTGTGAGTTTCTAATGGGAACAGATGTGTCGTCCTTTAAATCGACCGAGCTTTTTAAATGATGAAGGGCTTCCTTTAACGAGGGCGTGGCGGTTGCGGTAGTTGTGAAAAAAAAAGGGGGCGCGACCCGTAACAAGAAGATGCTGCGCGCGGTATTTGATGTAATTGCCGGCGCGGCGCTGACCTCTCACCGGTAAAGCGACGGGGACGGGCATTCGTCAGTGCGTCTCGCGATCGATTCATCAAAGTGACAATGATAATTGTGAGAGTTATAACTTATCGGATCGAGTCGAATGTACCGGGGCGCAACAACCGTGGTCCGCAATGACATTCATTTTCCCCCCTCGGCTTCTGTCGCCAAGGTGCCGCCGCCTGCCGCCTGCCCCGCCGAGCGGCCTGGCCCCGGCTGCCCCGGCCCGGCCCGCTGATGGTTCTTTTGACGTCGTGGAGGACAGCATCGCGCCACGCCCCATGGGTGTGGACCCGCGCGCGTCGGCCAAGGTAAAGCGTTACAGCCTCCTGCTTCACGGAGCACGCATTCTCTTTATTTCAAAAAGAGAATAGAAAAAGAGAAAGATTTTTTTTAAAAGAAAGGAATAGATGCACCAAGTGCATAGTGCGTTGCTTGCGTGCGATTTAGGCCTATAGCCTCCATCTGGGATGCACGCGTGACCGTCGCGTCCTTTGTCCCCGTTTTACATTTTCCCGCCGTCGTGCGTCTGACCACCGGAGCAATAAATGCAAACGAGGAGGGGCGGGTCTCCTCTCCCGTTGGAGAGGACGGTATGACACTGTTAAAAAGAGATGATCGAGCGCGGGGTGGGGCGGGGCGGGGCGGGTAGGGAAGGTCGCCGCGCGCTGCCGCGCTTGCATGCGTCTGCCGCGCCTGCTGCTGCCTGCCCCTGCCCGCCCGCCTGCCGTCGGTCTTTGCGGTGAACCGAGAAGAAAGAAAGAGAGGAGAGGAGGTGCGGACCCCGCCCGTGAGGGTCCTGAAGAGGGACAGAGAGCGCGCGCGGGGCCGCCGCGGCCCGTGAGGGTCCTGAAGAGGGACAGAGAGCGCGCGCGGGGCCGCCGCGGCCCGCGAGGGTCCTGAAGAGGGACAGAGAGCGCGCGCGGGGCCGCCGCGGCCCGCGAGGGTCCTGAAGAGGGACAGAGAGCGCGCGCGGTGCCGCCGCGGCCCGTGAGGGTCCTGAAGAGGGACAGAGAGCGCGAGCGATGCCGCCGCCCCGCCCGGGCTGGACCGCGCCCTACTGTGTCGTCCGGACATTATCCATGGAAATTTGAAGACGAATTTGGGAAACGCTGCTGCGACGAACCTTCAATGGGCGTCAGCGGAACACGAGATCAGGGCGTGCAGCGCGCACCCACTCGCCCACGCCTCTCTTTCTCTTTTTCTCCCTCTCCCTCCCTTTCCCTCTTCCTCTCCCTCTCCGTCCCTCCCTCCCTCTCCATCCCCCTCTTCCTCAACCATACGCGCCTAAAGATCAGTGCGACACACCTTCTCACCTTTTTCGACAGGCCCCGCTGATGTCTGCGATAAGTACTCAATGTCTCTCGGCAGGCTCGGAAGTAAAATATGGAAAGGCTGGTAAAACTTGAAGTATGTCATTTTTAAGACATGCCAACCACGAAAAGAAATAAAAGTTTAAAAAAAAGTCTTTTATTTTCAGTTAAATATGGCTTTGTTGAAGGATGGCCAGCGCACTGACTTGTGATCAGGCGGTGGATAACTCGAAGTTTCGGTGTACACCAGAGCACGGATAAGGCGGAGCACAGTCGGAGAACACGGCGTACAACATTTCGGAGTACGCGAAGTGCACCTGGAGTACAGCCGGAGTACGCGGATTACTTGGGTCGAGAACAGCCGGAGTACACCTCGGGTACGTCGTAGCCTGTACACAGCAGCCGTGCAGTCCAACCCTTGCTTGTGATGCCCCGTGCCGTCATCCCGAGACGCACCCGGCGGTACCCGGTTTTGAACCTCCGCTCCGCACTCAGCCTGTCGTCCCCATAAATCCCGTAAGCAGCCGTTTCGATCATAATCGGCCAGGTCTCCAAATTACGCCCGTATTAAGTAATGGCGGTGCGCTCCTGGGCAAGCCACACGCGTAGCGGCGATATCAGGCCGCGATAGGCTACCGGCCCGCGCGGTCCTGCCGTGCCGTGCCCTGCCCTGCCCGCTGCCCTGCCCTGCTCTGCCCTGCCCTGCCCTGCCCTGCCCTGCCCTGCCATGCCCTGCCATGCCCTGCCGTGCCCTGCCCTGCCCTGCCGCCAGCAGGCCCGGGCGGCTGGCGAGAGGGGACGGTGGAGTGGGGCCGGACCAAGCATAGAGCAGAACGCCCAAGGGGGCAGGCTCTCAGATATTTGTTCACCACGCAATTCAGATTTTTTTTACAAAAAGGGGAAAAACAAGGGAAAAAGTTAAGACCACTCAAGAAACAAAATTATCACATAAATTGTTGAAATCTTGCGTTCGGCCTTCCAGTGACCCTTAGCAGGGCGGCTCTTACCCTGCTGTGGCTTCAGAAGAGACTGCTGTTCTTCGGGACAGGCGGGACGGGCCCACCGCGCAAGCGAATAAAACTAAATTTATGAATCGGCTGTTGTTTGCTTCGTTTGGAGCGGTATAACGCTCGTCCGGCCCTCCGGCCAGGCGGGGCTAGTGGGCCCGAGGGAAGCCCTTCTCTGCGGTTCAGTAGCCGCCGCCGCCGCCAAGTGGATCTGAGCCGCGGAGCCCCCGCGCGCGCGAGGCGGGAGCGGCGGCAGCCTCTGATCTGATTCGCCGTGACGGGCTACCGAAACGGTTCTGTTCTGCAGAGCGGTGAGCTCGCGCGCGCTCCCTTAAGCCGCCTCCGATTAAGCCCTCAGTAGCAGTCATAACAAGGTTACGAGCCGCGATGCCTCCAATGACCATAACACTCGCGTCTGGGGCCTAAGTGGTCGAGGACCGGCGTGCCCCCGCCGCGGCCCCGCGCGCGGCCTCGGCTGGCTTTATGGAGAAATAATGACCTTAATGGACGGGGCGATGCACGACGGCTGACTGAAGCTTGAACTCCGGTAGGGTTCCGTGTGTGTGAGTGTGTGTGTGTGTGTGTGTGTGTGTGTGTGTGTGTGTGTGTGTGTGTGTGTGTGTGTGTGTGTGTGTGTAGAATATTTCGGGATGTGGCACCACCACTGCACCCTTGGATTAAAAAACCTCTCGATTCGGATGAAAAAGGATATTTTCGTGATTGCACTTTTGCTGATGTCCTGGCGCAATACTACACTGGAAAAACTAATGTGACATATGTCACATGTGCACATGTGACCAGTTTAGGTAACACGTAATGTATCACGTAATGTTACCATATTTTCGGTAACATTTGTAATGTGACATCCTCATCCTCCATGTTATTACTATAGGCAGACATAACACGTGGCACCGGATGTCACATTACCAAACGTGACCGAGAATTTGGTAACGTTTTGAAATGTGACATAAACTGGTCACATCAATTGATGTGACATAAACTGGTCACATCAATTGATGTGACTCATGTCACATTAGTTTTTCCAGTGTAGCACCAGTGTAATTTCCTCCTTTTTATCCTGATAAAAATTTTTGATAGCGCAGGGCTAGAGCGGTATTTTTAGCCCACTCCTGCGTGAAGGTCTCCGGACCGCCCGCCCCCGCCCCGGCCGGCAGCGGACGCCTGCTAAGTAGGCAACTCATTGGACACGTGGGTGGGCGCTGGTCTCTGCGAGGCGCGACATGCTCTGCCAAGCCTATAGCGGGCTTTCTCTGAGCGTTGCCCCTCTCCGCGATTCTCCCATCCCGATGCAGCTTGATTGTCCGACCTAATTTTGTCCGCGACTTGATGATTTCCCCAAATTCCGAAAAAGTGCTGTCCGGCCTGGGGTTTGTCCGACCTTGTTTACACGGGTAAATTGGCGAAGAAATATATATCATGGCCGGAGTATGCACTGAAAAAATTCTACGACACCTCAAAAATCATTGAAAAAATATATTAAAAAAAAAAAAAACGAAATAAGAAAAAATGAATTTGGTAGTCCCCTACCTAACTCGCAGGCTGCAAGTTAGGTAGAAGCCTACCAATTTTTCATTTTTTCCCCTTTTTTTCATTCATTAATTTTTTAATGAATCTGAGTTGTTGTATAGTTTTTTCGGTGCATGCTCCGGCCATCATGATGCATATCCTTTCTCCACTTTAGCCGTGTAAACAAGGTCGGACAAAATCCAGGTCAGACACCCCTTATTTAGATTTTGGGGAAATCATCAGGTCTGTCAAAATTTGGTCGGACAATTCATATAAACCCTCCCACCCCACCGTCAGCTGCAGTTTCGTTCATGCCTGAGAGGGATTGCGGTTGATGTAAGTTCGGGTTTTCGCGAGTGTCGCACTATAGGCGGGAAACGACCCGCGGGTCCCCGACAGGGTAGTAAATTCTGCTCTAGCTTGTCGCGCCCGGTACCCGTGAGGCGCAGGGTTACTATCAATAAAGTACCGGTTGTGCTCTCGTTAACGCGACACTCGCATGGTACCTCTTGCGGTCAAGTGCATCATATTTCTATCTCATAAACAGATGAATACAGACTTATTGTGTGGACTACGCCCTGGTCAGCATCGCAACCAGAGCCGGTGACACTTTAGCTTTCTGTCGTTTATTATTTTATTTTTATTTTTGTTGCGTGTTTCGCATCCTTGTTTTTTTTTGTCCGTATGAAAGGATGGCCGCTGCAAATTCCTGCCGCCGTTCATCATTGAACTTCTTATTTCTCCTTTGCTGACCATCGAATTCGGTGACCCAAAAGTTTATGACTCGGTCGGCTAAGAGTACGGTGCGATGTGTCGGTCTGGGCGAATGCAGAAATTGAGCAATCTCAATGTTTTATGGAAGGTTTTTCATGGGGAAATTAGTCTCCTTATCTGATGAGCTTAAGAACTCCCGTGTCCAGCCCCGGGAAATTATTTATTGCGATAATGTTAGGCATCCCCAGACGCTACACGCGTCAGATCTTGAAAATATATTCATCAGGAGGATGTTCGAGCGATAGACGTCCGTTTATAGCCCTGCCTCTGTCGGATTTCAGTTTACCCAGTCGGTAGCGGAGGGCACCTGCCAATATAGAAGGTAAAATATAAACATTTTATCGCTTTTTTTTTGTGTCGCAGCACGCGCTTGCCCCTGTGTGGGCCGTGTGGGTACGTCGCCTTAAGTGAGTTCCCTTTCCTGAGCCGAGTGCGTGTGGGGGGCCCGGCGGGCCCGGCCCGGGTCACAAGGGCCTCCCAGTCCCGCCCCGCCCCGCCCCGCCCCGCCCCGACCAGTGCGTCCCATTACAATGGGAGGACGTTCACGTGTTTTACAGCATTTCCGAGGTGTGACTCCCGCAATAATAACATTAGATAAAGAATGAGTGCGAGAGAGAAAGAGGCTGGGAGAGAGGGTCATTACTGGAGGTCCCGGCCCGTGTTTGTCGCCCTGGAGACGTTCATAGTCAGTGCGTTGCTGCACCCAGTGCATTGTTTCCCTCCATTTCATCATTTGGGTAACGGTCTTCCAGGGCCCCATGCTAATGTTACAACCACCGTCGATTCTCCTTTTCTGTTCTTTCGTATGATTGGGGTAGCGATCGTAACTGTCCCACACTGCTGAACGTCGACCCTAAAAAATGAAATATTAAAGAAACAAAACAGAAACGAATGTAAATCCTATTTTTGTCCTGGCACGGCTACCCACTTTTGTTTTGTAGAGGGCGTTTCCGGCCTAGGCTTGCGCTAGGCTGCTGCAGAGGCTCGCCTGCGCCGGGAGGTCACCTCTTCCTTAACTGCGCGTCGCTACGCGCTGCACAGTGCAGTTTGAGCCCACCGGAAAGGGCGTTGCTCCGGCCTTAAAGGCGACCATTCCTCTTGCGGACTTGTCGAGCCTTCATAGCCAGGCAGGCAGGCGACAGCAGCTGGCAGTAAGGTGATTCCCGAGAGGGAGACAACTCTGAAATTTTTGTACACCTCGTAATTCAGAAAAATTCCGGAAAACTCACAAAAAAAAATCATAAAATTTGTACACCAAAATTCAGAGTTGTCTCCCCCTCGGCGATTCCGCGCACACTGGTCTCGTCGCTCTTTTCTTTGTCGCACTCATTGAGACACAGCCGCATGAGGAGCAAGAGAGGAGACACTACAAAGCGTTGTTCGGAATCACCTTGGAGCTTAGCCCGGCCCGGCCCGGCCCCTGTGACTGTCAGAAATGAGCTCACCTCGCGCGCCTCGCACCGGCGCGACGCCGGGGCGCTTGGTGATCGCGCTCCATCAGGCTCATGACAGACCGGGCCACCTATACCGGCAGCCCCGCCCCGCCCCGCCCCGCCCCGCCCCGCCGCGGCCAAGTCTTTAATTCGGCCCTTGATGAACTGCCAGCTGGCCGTCGCGCGCCACCAGGACGCCGCCGTGCCCTCCCTGCCTGTTCCGCGCGCGATGGAGAGCTCAGCTCTCCTCGCTGCCCAGGGGAAAAGTATGACAGGACTTTTAGAGAAATATATTAATTACCCGGCCGTCGCGGCTACAAATGAGATTGTAATGGAGGTTCGTACCTCTGTCGCCGCATTTGTCATAAGCGTTGCCAACACAACGGGGACTGAGAGAGGCCTGGCCGCCGCGCGGCGTGCACGCCTACGTGCATTGTGTGTGTGTATGCGCGCGCGCGGGAGACGTGTATGAAAAATTTCGCGGGACACATTCATGTGTAAACACGTCGTCGTCGTCGAGGCCTTTGCTGCGGCTAAGCGAGTTTCAGCGTCACGGTCGTCGAAATAGTAAAGACGTCGCGAATAAATGTCTCGCAACTACAGGATTTAAAGTTTGTCGCCGTATTGGCTCGTGCAGTACGCTGCAGTGTTAGCCTTTTGCGACTACGTACACCCCTCGTGCGCACTGTCGGGATGAAGACGTTCCCAGCCTAAAGACCACAAACAGAGTTATCATGACAGAGAGAAACAAGCGCAGGGGTGTAATTAACACGAAATGACCTCCCTCTACTCTCTCCGCAAACGCAAGGTAACTTTTCACCTCATCCGTAGCGGTCGGGCGGTCACATGCCGGGCCTCACGGATCGCGCAAAACGGAGAAATCGCAAGATATTATTCCTAGGAAGTACTCATAAGAAAACTTACTTGGTAATACATTGAATACCGTCGATATTGCGCATAAAATTTGACCATTTCGGAGCATATTTTTCGCATATTTTTTCATACTCCTTTACGGTTACAAACGCGTAATACCGTAATACCCGGATCAGGTATACAGGGTATTACGGAAGTGAATTCCCCGTCGTACTCTCACTTTCTATCTCTTGCAGACGCAGACAGCACGATGCAAGCGTGCACGGCACGGGTCCCCTCACTCCCCTCTCACAATAACGCGTGTGCTTTTTACGTTTATTTCTTACGGTGTGTTTTATTTTTACTCGGTACTTCTACGAACTTTGCATCCTCGGGCTGTGAAACATCTAACCAGCTACATGCAAGCGGGGTTTCTTTGAAATATAGTCAGCCGTTCTGCTCGCCGGGTCACTCCGGCCACAACATCGTACGCATCTCTCTCTCACTCCTCTCCTCTCCCTCGCTCTACCGGTCATCTCTCTCTCTCTCTCTCTCTCTCTCTCTCTCTCTCTCTCTCTCTCTCTCTCTCTCTCTCTCTCTCTCTCTCTCTGCCTCTCCCTCGCCCCCAGGTGCCCGACAACAAACGTGCCTCCGGGCTGCTGCTGGATTGTCTTGTGGAACCTGATACCCCTCGGCCTCCCCGGCCCGTGCTGCGCAGCTCGGAGCCCGGAGTCTGGCCCTACCGGCGTTCCACCCGGAGCGGAGCGGGGCGCGAGCGTCGGCATCCAGGCCTCGGCCTCGGAGCACATGGCCCTGCCTGCGCCCGGAGGCCTCCGGGACCAGAATAGGACGCTGCGCTGCAGCGTCTTTGGCCTCGGACCGGGTGGCACGCGGCCCCGGCCAGAGCACATGGCCCTGCCCGGGCACGCCCGCCCGGAGGCCTCCGGGGCCAGAATAGGACGCTGCGCTGCAGGGTCATGCACAGTGTAAGCGGTCTAGCATCTTAGGCCTCGGACTAGGCGTAGCGTTGCAGTGTCATGTCATGCGCAGTCTACGCAGCTGCGTCTTATAGGCTTAGCGAAGGGCGGCGATGGCGGTTTGATTAAGCAATTGGCTTGCATCAGCCGCCTGAATGGGTCCCGCTGCGGACCAGAGTGGTCTGTAGCGTTGGGGCGGGGCGGGGCGGGGCGGGGCGGGGCGGCACGGGCGCGCCTGCCCATGAAGTAAATATGTTGGGCCGCGTCCGGCCCGGCCCGGCCCGGGGTGTCGCGGTCGCTCCCACACCCTCGCTCCCGCCGCCGTTGCCGCGCCCAGCCCCGCCTGTTTCGCACGCGCCGCCCGCCCTGCCCCGGCCCGGCCCGCTGCATGTAAATTGGCACGGGAATGTCAATGCATTCGCCAAGTGGGTCCGCCGCGCCGCATACTGCGCTCGCCTTGCGCCGCGTGTCCCATTGAGAAGCGAAAATTGTCGAAATACGGTTTCCCTGCCGTAAAGAGCGGTGCGTGACGTAGAATTAGGCAGCAAGCGTTACATGCGTTTGCGCGTAGCTCGCAGTGCTTTTTTAAAATAAAAAAAAAAGAAAAGAAATAAAGAAAGAAATGTCTCCCGTTTGCGCGGAGCTGGCAATGCTTTTTTCTCTCTCTTTTTTTTTAAAAAGAAAGGTTTCCCATTATTTTGGGCAGCAGTAACCTTTCCTTTTTTCCGTATCTGTAATACTTCCCCTTGTCGATATGGCCGTGGCCGGCCGATATATATCCTGTTCATTCTCGAAGGAAGTCTCTCAGTGCAGTAGCAACAGCGAATGATCTCGTATCGATCCGATATGATCGGGCGATCACGGACTGAGGAGAGCTACCGTTTCAGCCGCTCCGTGGCGCGGCGGTCTAATGAACGAAATGGGACCTGTTGTCTCGCCCAATCAGGGCAAACATACGATAAAGTGCGCTGCTTTATGACGCCGCAGTGGGGGGGGGGGTGCTGCTCTTGCCTGCCGGGCCGACCGAAATCTTATATCCCCCTCTAAATCGGTACGGGATGACTCAGCCGGCCGGAGGGAGGGGGGAGGGAGGGGGGAGGTCGGTGCCTGCCTGGGGAGGAGAAGAGAGTTACCGGTAGGAAGGTCATCCTATAAATTGATACAGTTTTGACATATGACGCACTATCATCTTGTGCGCGCGCTGTTCTTCTTCACCGCCCTCTCGGCTTCTCTTGCTGCTTGCCTTCTCCACTCCCACTTCTTCTTCTCTCCTTCTTGCAGTCACCTAAACAACCATTCGGGAGCGGCTTGTGGCCTGTAGGTTTTCCGATCAGGAGATCTAGAGATACGCTTCGTTTTTGGAGCGAATCCGCTCCGCCCAAAGCCGTGTACGCACCTGATGACCTGGGCCGGGGTTCGCACCCGCCTGCTGAGGCGAGTCGACCTGCCGGCCGGGCCTTATTTACAGCTGTACCCTGCGCCGAAGACTGTGCGCGCCGGCTTTCGCGCCGTCGAAATATTGCCGTTTGGCAGTTGCAGTGTCGCGTACAGGGATTTACTGAGGGGCTGGAAAAAGTGGCGAGGATCGCAACGTATTCAGTTAGCGCGGCGGAGGGACCTGCTGCTGTCGCCTTCCATAAGGAAAGTATGCAGTCAGGTCACGGGCCAAAAATGCATATATGTTCCGTCAATGTTAATTTATCCTTTCAATGTGACCCGTCGCAGCACGCGTTTGAGCAGCGCGAGGCCTGATACATCGCCGACGTCTTCCTTTTTTTCCTCCTCTTTTTTCCCCTTGTTTCGGTAGTCGGCCCGGACCCCAGTAGCCCCGCCGGTAGCCGGACAGACACATGTGTTGAGGTCCAGTCGTGGGGATAAGTCACGGGGGAGGCGGTCGGATCGTCGGCATTTCCTGAAAACAGCGGGGCCTCCGCGGCGCTAATGTCGAGCCCTGCGCGCGCCGAACGTTCTTCTTTCGCCTACAAACAGGCGCCGTACCTCTCTTTTATTATTTTCCCCATGTTTAAAATTGAGGGTCGTTGTTATCTCACAATGGTGACTTGCGCCATTAACAATGCGAGTAACTCACGGATCGCTCTCCGCGCCGCAACACACGGCATGATGGACCGCCTGAAAACAAACGCCGATCGCTTTTGGCGTTCCCTACGCCTCTTCTGATGGACGGCGGGAATAACTCGGGCTAAGTGACTGCGACTGTGGCGTTGGGTTTCAGTGTGAGGGCGGCCGGGCCGGGGTCAGCTCGGGGAACCTCATTAGCCGGCCTCGCACCAACGGATTAATGGAATTATACTCGAATAATTGATTTGCCGCGTAAAATTTTGTAATTAAATATTATACGACGGGGTCTCGTCTGCAGCCTGCCGGCGCGGACGCGCGCGGTACAAAAGGGACCGCCGCAGGGACAGTGAGTCGCGGGTTCAAAACGCCGCACGTATTTGTTTTCTTCCCCGGCTCGGCTCGGCTTGGCTCCCCCCGGCTCGGCTCGGCTTGGCTTCCCCGGCTCGGCTCGGCTCCCCCGCCCCCTTTTTCCCAGGCGGCACGCCCCGCCGTGACGCATTCCTGGATGAATCCATTCCGAGATGCGGCTATAAAACCCCACGGGATCGTCGCTCGGTGCGTCTGAGCACCCCGAGGCACAAGGACCTGTATGTATGTATCAACAGTTTCGGTAAAGTAAAAATTTTCAAATAAGTTTTAATTTTTTTAAAAAAAGAGAAAAAAGATACACCCGATTGCGTTGTGACATGCGTCGTGTATACAGTATGCCGCTCGTGCGACTGCCATAGCGTACCGATTTGATTACGGCAAGACAATTACCGCGGGCGTCATACCTCGTCGGGCCGAACTGAACGCGCATCGGAAATGCTTGAGAGTGGAGGGGAGGGCTCCCTCAGGGCAGGGAGGCCCGCCCGGGCCAGGGCTCCCAGGTCCCAGGCTCCTCACATCTGACCTGCTCCCTGCGGCACTTTCGGAAAGTGAACCGGAAGTCGCGAGTGTTTAAATCTGCGGAGAGGTCGTAAGGGCAACGCGGCGAGAGAAATAACCCAAGCAGTCCAAACATTTCCATATTTGTGGACGAAGAAAGAAAAGAGGTAACGGAGAGTGCGTAGACGCAGCTTCGGTGCGAGAGAGAGCAGTCTATTAGAGCGCTTTGGTAGGCGCGCTGCGGATGGTCCGAGGAGTCGAGTCGACACGGTGACTGCCAGCCCGCCCGGGACGCCCGGGACGCGCCCCGCGCAGAGCGAGCGCGCCACGTCTCTGAATAAATTTTATTTTAATGACATCCCCTCGTGTCGCCCGTGGTGACCGGACAATAACGCGATAACGCAGAGGCCATTATTATGACCGCGGCCATTCATGCCCCACCCCGTCCGACAAGCCCTGGATCACCCACCCCTCCCGCGCCCGACGTGCCAATCCAAACTAAAACACCTGGCAAAACGTACCCAATATACAGGCGAAAACAATCGTGGTTTGGAGTTTACCCATCCATCCACTCATGGATGCGTGAATTCATTCATTCATGTATCCGTCCATCCACCGCACCCATCCACCCATTCATCCACCCGTGCTTGGGCCCATCCGTTATTAAAACACGCCCGGAAATATAGATCACATCGCTGGGTCCGCTTCGCGCCCTGGTTCTGAATGAAATATCATTTATCGAGCAGTGTAGCCGCGTATGAATGGATCGGGTAACATATTAATATGACGGCTGCTCGTGTCCATCACGCCCGGCCGGCTCTCCTATTTCTGTGATGGCGGCGGCCGGCGGCGGCCGGCGGCGTCCTGGGGCCGTCCTGTACATCACGTGGTTATGCCCCAGTTCCGCCCCGGGGGGTGTCCCTCTCCGAGGCGCCGCCCAGCCGAGCCGAAACTCAATCAAAGGTATTAGACGACTGAGCGGCGGCGTGGCGTGGCGCGGCGCGGCGGTGGGACTGACTGTGCGCTCGCGGCGCGGAGTCACATAAATCGGAGCGAAACCGCATCCCGGTCGTTACTCCACCGGGGCGAAGAGCAAAGGGACGCCGCCCCACCCGCGCGCCGTACCGTGTTCAATACGCCGCCGCCGAATATCCTCTTTTTTTGTTTGTTAGTTATTCACTGTGCTTGTCCTTTTCGCGGCGGCGCCGGCCCGGTCCGCCGCGGTCCACCCTGAGGGCGAGCATTTAGTCTGAGCAGCGAAGCCTTCACTCATGTCGCTCTTTTCGCTTGCGAGCAGGCTTGAGCAGAAGGCTACAGACTCGCAGGGGAGCACGGGTACTCAGGGGTGCAATCTTGATTTGCAGATCCCCGCGCCCGTGCCAGGGTGGGGCCTCGGCCCGAGGGGTCGGCAACTCCCCTTAGTCGTGCACGAGGGTGGTTATTACGTATGTTACGAGTAATGTAGGTAATATGTCTGCAATATAAAATGATGTAAAGTAAATATATAGTAAAGAATAGTAATATAGGGGTAAGATAGAGGCAAAATTGTGGTACTATGCAAGTAATATTTGGTAATATACTGGTAATATACAGGTAGTACAGCCACCGCGTACGAAGTATATACGAGTTTACGACCCCTCACCGCGGACCGCAACGGACCCGAAAGGGACACAAGTCTGAAATATTTGCACACATCATAATATAGGAAAACTCAAAAAAATCCATTTAAAAAAAAAAATGAAAAATTCAGAAATTTTTTGGAAAGTTCAAGTGAATTTTTTTTTAAAAAAAGTCAATAAAAATTCACAAAAATTCTCGAAAATTTTCTAAATGTTTACATCAAAATGCAGAGTTGTTTCCCCCCGAGCGGACCGTTCTGGACCATGTCGTTGCGCGGGGTTGGTCGGCCTGGTCCACTCTGCGCTGCACCGCGGGCGCGGGCCGCCCGGTCCCGACCCGACCCGGGCTGGGGCATTTTTAGTGCCGCTACTTTTCCCGCTGCTGTAACTCTCTTTCTCATAAGCCGCCCTGACGCCTCCGACTGGCCCCGCGCGTCGCGCCCGCAATATACACCTTCTCGCTCTGAAATCACACGCATTCCCTCGTATAACTCACCGTTTCGACGTTCACATTTCCTTTTTTTAATTTTTTTTCTTGTTAAACGAACCCTTCGGCGCCGCCGCCGCCTCTGGCTAGATATGGCGGCTGTGTCGGCGGCGGCCGCATTTCGGCAAAAAGACTGTAACGTCGTTTAAATTTCAGTATATGAGTGAGATGAATTCATCAGCGCGCGGGCAGGCAAGTATGACTGCGTTTGATAAAGGGGTTGTTTTTCTCTCGCACTCGCTGATGTTTCAGTTTGACGGAGTGTGGAAAGGCACCCTTGTGTCCCTCCCTACCACCCTCCCTCCCTCCGTGCCCCCCTTCCTCCCTGTCTTCCTCCCTCCCTCTCGCTGCTCTCTCTCTCTCTCTCTTGTTCGCCCCACTCTCTCACGCCACGCGCGTCTGCCCATACCGTTCACGCGTTCCCGCTGGGAATAACGCTTGTTAGGTTTGGCGTCCAATCAGAGGTGTGAAGCTCTTGGAGGCGCCGGGCCGGGCGAGGCGGGGCGGGGCGGGTCCGGGGCGCCGCCTGTCTGCTGGCGCCCGTCGCGCCGCCCCTTTCAGTGATAATTGGAGGCGCCAAGCGGGACAAGCGCCACAGAAAGAAAGAAAAAAAGAAAGAAGAAAGAAAAAGACTTTTGCTAATTTGTCTCTATTAAGAGAACTGCATCTAATACGGGTAAATGAAGTAAACGAAACATTATTGTCGGGCGCCGTGACAGCTACCGCGCCGGTCCGTAGCGCCTAGGTCGCGCAGCAACCTTATAAAGTCTCCGTCTCCGTCGTTGCCGATACTACTGCCGCCGCGCGGACTATGTTGCAAATGCGGGATGCATACGCAGACCCCTGAGAGGTTTCTCTGTCTGCGTGGCGTCGCGCCTGGTTATGACCCTACCAAAATGGGCACGTTTTCAGCACCTCTCTCTCTCTCTCTCTCTCTCTCCTCTCTCTCTCCCTCTTTCTCTCTCTCTCTGAACACTCTAAAGCAGTGAATTAGTCTTTGGCTACACGGTTAAAAGCGCTAAGCGCCCTGGCGTGTTCATCCGTGCGCATTGCTACAAGTTTATATCGCCGCTGACGCGCGGACCTCTTTCTCGGAGTGAGGCGTCCCCGCAGTATAGTAAATACCGCTATCGCACTCTGGATACTGCGCCGAGGAGCCATGGCTGTGACGCGCAGTACCCGAGGGGAAAACAACTATGAAATTTTTGTGCTCCTCGTAATTCAGAAAAAAAATCAGAAAAATTCAGGAAAATTTAGACAAATTTACAATAATTAACGAAAATTTAGAAAAAAAAACGCTAAGGAAAAAAAAACAGAAAAATTCTGTTAAAATTCACAAAACTTTACGAAAATTCACAAAGTTTGTACACCAATATTCAGAGTTGTTTCCCTCTCGGCAGTACCTCATATGCGCATCTTTGTTGCGCGCGCGCGTGCGTGTGTGCGAGTGTGTGTGTGAGTGTGAGAGAGAGAGAGAGAGAGAGAGAAGAGAGAGAGAGAGAGAGAGAGAGAGAGAGAGAGACAGGGGGAGAAGGGGGGTTGGTAATCGTTGCATAATTACTCGCTAGGCGCTCTGGACCACCAACAGCTCCCCAAAGCGTGCGAACAGGGGGGAGGAGCCACGGGGGAGGAGGGCAGGTCCAGCCCGCCAGATGCGCGATACGAGATGAGAGATGGAGACCCGCAAGATTATCGCCTCTCTAATGCCGGACTCATGAGTGAAAATTTGGACCCCGCGAGCGGCAGACGCGTCCGTTGTGACCGGCAACAGTTATATGAATATTTAGAGTGCGACTCGGGAGAGGGAGGGGGGGAGGGAGAGGAGAGAGAGAGAGAGAGAGAGAGAGAGAGAGAGAGAGAGAGAGAGAGAGAGAGAGAGAGAGAGAGAGAGAGAGAGGCTAAAGGGAATATCAGACCTATCTGATCGGCTTCCGCCCCAGGGCAGGAAGGGGAGGCGAACCCCACGCGCTCGTCTGATGGGTCGCAGATAAGCAGGACAGGGACCTCGAAAATTTGGACGACGCCTCAGGAGCTTTCGCTATTGATATGACAAATTTCAGTTTTTAATCGTAATAGGTCAAAGAAAATGACGTCTCATATTTGTTGTTGGAAACGCCTTTCGTCCTACTGTGATGCAAGTTGTGGGGGCTCGACTCTTTTGGTGCGCACCTCTTATAGCGCACTTAAATAACTTACACACAATAATATTCTGTATAGATGCTGGCGCTGGCGCGTCGGGGACATTCTCAATTTAAATTTTTGATTAAATGACCCAGTGTGGACAGTACGTGGACAGTGCCGGCTCACAGCGGGCAGCTCGTCGGAAATGCCTTTCCCCCTCCCCCTTCGCCTCTTCGTCCTGCTTTACTGTATGTGCGCGGCTGTGTGTGTGTGGATGTGTGTGTGCATTTCAGCATCCACCTTCGTTCTGGTCACTAAATTTTTTACTCGTTCTTTACCACCACCTCTCTCCTGAGTGGTGAAAAGAACGAGTATTGTTCTCAGTGAAGTGTAACCCTTAACTGATTCCACTTTCATCTCACATCCCACAATACCTACTACTTTTACCAATACTTTTACTATTCTAAACTGGAAATGCTTATCTGTATTCCAGCAATGAACATTTTCTTTTCTAGTTAAATAGTATTATTTTGAGAACACTTAACAAATTTTGTATGTTTTTATTTTAAGTCCATTACCCAGCTTATTAGTGGAGGTTTCAATCTCAGAGGGCTTCCGGTACGTTTCACCCAATCCGTTTCGCCCAAAACACAGTACCTACAGACATAAAACTTGTACAGATTTGAACCAGAAACCTTCGCCTGAATTTTAACAATGAACCTTTTTTCACAGTATTATTTTGAGAATTCTTAACAAATTTTGTGCTAGTTTTTCCCCGAGTCGGCTCGCGCTCCTTTATGAGCCCCAACAATCGGACCCGAGCGGTGTTGGCTGAACAAAACTACCCCTACTCACACGAGCGTAATCTGAGATGAAAATGGACTCACTCGACTCACATCACGTTTTACACTTCTTCACCTCTGTAGCACATAATTATGAAAAGAACGAGTTCCATACTTATCACAAAATTCATTTTGTGTTCTATTTGACCCTTGTTTATAAAAATTTTAAGAACGCAAAAACATTTTGCCTTGTCAGAGGGCCCTTATATCAATTTATTAATTGTAAAATAACACTCGAAAACATTTTTTGGAACTTTTTTGAAGCAATAAGGATGTAGCGTATGTCTGGCGCGTGCATCACTTTTTAAAGAGCGGCTGGACCGGGCCGCGGCGGGGCGGGGCGGGGCTGGGCGGCAGTGGCGTGGCGGCGCTTGCATACCTTCGGTGCAGTCCATTTCAATATTTGTTTCTCTCGCCTCGCGCGCGTTAACAAATGGGGCGTCATCCATAACGCCTCCTTATTACGAGTCGCACCAAACACCCGCTGTAACTTGCTCGGTGACCCTAGCCAGCTACGGTCCTTCTGCCGGGACGATTAGTTGTTTTTTTCTTCTTTCCCGAGCCCTCGGCCCGTGCGGCCGTGTTGTTTTTTGGCGCCTCGTCGCGGGACGAGTTCATTTGGATGCGCGCGATGGAGTAATGTCCGGCCGCGCCTCAAATTTTTCATTAGGCGCGGCCGTTAGCCTCGTGACATTCCTTGTATTGTTTTAGGATCGCTGGTAGCGTGTGCCGCGCTGTATGACTTGAACATTATGGTTTTCACATGCATTATTTTGCAGGCGCGCACAGAGAGGGTGGGTGGAACAATGAGAGAGAAAAGAAAAACGCCCGCGTGACGTGGTGGGGATGGAGTAGGTGATTAAGCAAGGCCCGTTGCATACGGCGGGAGGCAGCAGGCGCCCCTTACTAGCTCGTCTCGTCGCATGCCTTTAAGGGGGATTCCGGGACTCAGGAGCAAGCTGCCTTCGTGCCCTCGGGGTATTTCCGTCTGCAAGGACGCGCGATTTATCAGGCTGGACGCATCGATACTTTCGCCCTTTCATGTTTATTATTGTTACTTCTCTCGTGATGTTGTCGTGGTGCGGGATGCTCTTGCAGGCAGACCCGCCATTGCACTGGCTACCGTCGGACGTAATCGCTCGCCGTATTTGGATGCTCCGGTCGCACACGCGCCACCGTCGCGTTATTGCGCGCGGTTAAGCAGAGCGCGCGAGCCTCAAAGCTAATACCGTGGATTAAATTTTTACGACGGCTGTTTTGGCAAGCATGCTAAAACGCCTGCGGAACGGTGCTCGGACGCTGCCTTCTACGGGGGGATGCTCTCCGCAAGGCCGTGACCGCGTATCGGCAGTGACAGATCAGGTGCGCGTAAAGCTTTCACAGAGATACGAAACGCACGGGAAAGAAATTCCTTGCCGTGAGAACGACCAATCAGGTGTCGCCGGCGTTGCCAACATAACTCACGCCCGGAAATTATCGGTGAGCTCACGGCGCGGTTGAAATTATCTTCCCTGCGCGGCTACAATCAGACCCTGCGACAAGTGCCACATAATCGCTGACTTGCTGACCTGTATGTATATCCGCGTCGTTATGTTGGCAACACTCTGCCGCGTCCTAAACGAGCGCAAAGAGGCCAGTTTTATGCCACCTCACGGTAGGTTTGTCACAAGGACGCACAACTACTGACGCGTCGCTATCAGGGCGAACGCATCTTTACGCGAATCACTTTTACCATTGCGCAGCGGAACCTGTCGCTGTGGGGCTGTGTGAGGGTCGCCTGCCCGTCCCGTACCAGCAGTGCAGCCGTGTCAGTTTTATTTGGAGGGCTGTGGCATTTTCTGTTTCTGTAGGTTTTTTAAATTATTATTATTTAGAAAATGCACAGCCCGGCCCGTACGTCCTCTTTCTTTTGATTCATGGTTAAAATTTACTTACAGTTCATTCAAGTAGTTTGCACATGTGTAGCTACACTGCTTAAAAAAAAATAGTAAATTAACAGGAAATATAATGTGAATTATGTAAACCGACCTGGCTGTGAATTTACTTTTCATTCCTGTTAATTTACAAAAGAATTCTGTAACTTTACCAAAGAATTCTGTAACTTTACAAACTTTATCAGTTTTTCGTGATTTTCCCTCTCAATGTACTAAATTTTTATTCAAACTACAGTAAAAATCTTAGCAGCGAAACCTGTAAATTTGTTACTCGTTGTCTTACAAGAAATTTTTACAGGGTATACTGTACCGCTTTGGTTGATCGGGGGGCTTGGTTGTTGCGTTTGGTTGTGCCTACGGCTATCTTCGTCCCCAATACACCTTCCAGGCCAGGCTTACTTCCTATCAGTGGTAACTCGAGACCAGGCATAAAATTTGATCTGAATGTCTGGCGGCTAGCTGCGTGATGGCGGGTCGCCCCACAACATGCAACCGGGGCTGCAAGAATAAATTTGACGTATTGAACCGACTCTATAAACCGTGTCCTTGTCAGCACAATATGTTTGGAAGTAGCTTTTATATGGCAAACTTCACGATCTAAAGGTTTCCGTTCTTGATACGGTAAATCAAATGGGTGAACGACAGTGTTTTACTCGTCTATTTCACATACAACATTTTGTTCACACTTTTCAGACCCGTTTATGGATTGAAAAAGAAGAACATTTTGTGGCTGCGGTCGGAGAGGGCGTCCACCTAACAAAGTTGACTGGAAAGTCGGTTTTACGGGCATTCCCACAAATCTCTTCAATCGTCAATTAGCTTGGCATAAATGCGTGATGTGTTCGGTGACTGCCTCGAACTCCTCCCTCCTCCCCTCTCACTCTGTTTCTCTTTCTTTCTCCCCTTTGCGCGCTCGTTCTCTCGCTCTTCCCCTGAGGACATTTTTCGTTTCATTTTCTTGCTCGGCCGAAGTGATGACAGGTGGCCACTTTTACCCATGACCCATTCACATTTTAATCAGTCGCTCATTACGCGCGAGGAGGAACACAAATTTGAATACACGCACGCACACAAACACACTCGCGCGCTCACGCACACATAACCACACACACACACACTAACATCCACACGTACGCACACACACGCACACGTTGCAGAGGGAATTCACCTAAGACGCACGCAAACGATGAGAAGTAATAAATATAAAATGTAATAAAATAGGCACCTCGGCTTCGAGCCTCGGGGTGTCTGCTTATAAATGCTTAATGCTTAGTAGGCCATGATGACCGTCTCGCCGTTCGGGAGAAAGAAAATGAACCAAACAACGACAACTCGTCAGGGTACGGAATGAAGCCCGTGAAAGTACAGACTACGCGCTTTCTTTTTGCAGTAGCGGCGGGCCCTCACGCACGGCGATTGTTGAATTGGCTAATTATTTGGTTGATTTGAAAGAGCGCCGGCTGATAGTGAGATAGAGTGATTAGGGTCGGCAGCTTCTGCGCTCCGCCGCGGCGAGGCGAGGCTCAGGGCTGCGGCTGCCTGCCAGGCGGGTCCGGCCCAGCCCGGCCCAGATGCATTATCACGATTATCATGAGCCGCATGTGCGCTTCATTAATGCAATTTACGGTGGCGGGACCCGACGCGTTTCGAAAAAGAAAAAAGAAAAACTGCTTGATCATATTAAAAACTGTTTGTTTCAAAGAGAAGTTTTGCTCAGAGTAAATCGAATAATAATAACAAATCCCCACTAATATCAGATGTAGGTACATCTCTTTTTCTGTTTTGTTAATTCTTTTCCTTCTTTTCGCTTGTAGGATATCAGAATTAGCGAAACTGCACCATGTGTTATTGCAGTTTCTTTTTCCTTGGTCTGCACGCGTAAACAGTAATTTTGAAATGATGGGATAGGAGCTGTAATCGCACGTTGTGCAGCGTTTACCCCGTCGTGCATCACTTTTCACGGCTTACAGGCATTTAACGGAGAGTGTGTATGTGGAGAGAGAGAGAGAGAGAGAGAGAGAGAGAGAGAGAGAGAGAGAGAGAGAGAGACAGACAGACAGACAGACAGACAGACAGACAGACAGAGACAGATGAGACAGAGACAGACAGACAGAGTCAGGAAGGAAGGAAGGATGAAAGGAAAGAAGGAAGGAAGAAAGGAAGAAAGAAAGGAAGAGAAAAGGGAAGAAATTAGAAATAAAAATTAGGGGCGGGGGGCGGGACATTTGCCGGTTCCGAAGCGGTTTTGGCTTTCCTTCAATTGCTAGTTTCCTTTTGAAAAGTAACATTTTTGGTAGAGCCTATTCTTTTACGTAATGTTTTCAAAGTCGCCCGTGCCTAATAATCCGGAGGGACGCTGTTGACCCGATGCTTGTACCTACGTGTTGTGCCCCTAATTGCATTCGCAGTGCTCGGTGCTGCTCGGTGCATCGGCCTGCTGCCATCTGCAGCACGAACCCATAAACTGCGCCGGGCCGCTCCGGTCCGCGCCGAGTCGCACCGCGCGCCGCGCCACGCAGGCTGCTCTTGCTCGGAATGACATCGAAGGGCAGAGACGGCTGAGTTTTACATGTCCGCCGTGATCACTTCCTTCTCTCGCCTTTCGTTTGAACGGAAACTAATGGCGTCTGCAGTACTGTTGATGGGGCTTTATATGAAAGTCGAAATAAGCTTCCTAGCATCGCATCACATGTGGTTTACAAAACACCAGTCAGTCTATTTTTGTTGTTGTTTCTTTTTTGTCCACGAACAATGACAATGTTAGGGGTCGTCAGAAGTAAAAGATGAAATTAGTCGGAGGGGTCGGATTGTAGGAGCGAGATGGAAAGGGAGAGAGAGAGAGAGAGAGAGAGAGAGAGAGAGAGAGAGAGAGAGAGAGAGAGAGAGAGAGAGAGAGAGAGAGAGACTGAGAAAAAAAAGTGGAAGCGGAGAAGAGCGCGAGTGAGAGTGGGTGTCTGTGTGTGAGCGAGTGTTTACTGGGCCCATGCGGCCGCATGCGGGTGCACCAGTACCGTAATTATCACACACTGCGGGGGAGAAAACGCACTCGGGCCGGGCTGTGTCAACGTCCATTCAGTCGTCGCTTCATTCACTCTCGTTCATTCACGGATTCGAGGTGCTGGCTGGATGTCTCTTGCTGCGCCCGCTGCGTGGGAGCGCGCGGCCGCGCGGGGCGGGGAGGGTAATGAATGAAACACTCGTTGTGTGTGTGTGTGTACGTACACCTCCCGACTACAACTCTATCTTCCTCTCCCGCGCACCCGCGTCGACGCGCTCCGTTCCCCGCTACTTACCGAGGTGCCATACCGTGTCCCCAAAACCGTAAGGGGGCAAGGCAACACTGTAATTTTCTCAGAACCCTTATGTTGTTATTTGTATATGAAAACGACGTAGCCAAGATAAAAATCAAGTCTTTCCCACACACCCAACTTTCCAAACGCTTACACTCTCGCAGAGAACTCAGACGGAATCCATCCGCTTGGCTTTGGAGACATGCTGTCTTACAGCTAAAATTAAGCCGGAGTAAAGGAGAAAAAATAATAAAATAAATAAGCGACATGGGGCGGGTTACATTCTAAACGCGTTTTAATGCCTGTTACTGTCTCCCCGCGCTTGTCCTCTAACGCGCAGCGCTCTAACGGAAGCGCCGCGACGCGCCGCGTGCTGGCGGGGTGGGGTCCATCAATAAGACGTAAGCGCAGCGACGTTTCACTCGCTAATCGAGCGCCGATCGGACCGGGATAAGAGAGCGGGCCTGCAGGGTGAGTACGCACAACATCTCTCTGTCCTCGTCGCACTCATGGAGCACTGCGAGCGAGAGGACACTTCTAAACGCTGTTCGGAATCACCCCGCAGGCTTTGGCGCGTGCCGAGCGGAGGGGAGGGATGCAACAGGCTCCCGTTTGCACCGCGGAGACTGCCGACTGATTCCGAACAGCGCTTTCCTCGCCCTGTTGTCTCTCTCGCACTCGTGGGCTTCGCCGTATTGATGCGAGAGAGACAGCAGAGCGAGGAGAGCGCTCTTCGGAGTGAGTCGGCAGAGCACGGCGCAGGGGGAGTCGAGTGCAAGGGCGCGGGCGGCGGGCGGGGCGTAACGGCAACGGAGGTATTTACTCCGACTGTAAAAGCGCGCGCAGAGGTCTATTGAGCTGGCGCGGCGCGTCAGGGCGGAGTGTCTATGACGAGGATGTAAAGATGGATTAATGGTGGATATGCCCCCCAACATTCTCGCGCCTCCCACCTTCTCTCTCTCTCTCTCTCTCTCTCTCTCTCTCTCTCTCTCTCTCTCTCTCTCCCTCCCTCCCTCCCTCCCTCCCTCCCTCCCTCCCTCCCTCCCTCCCTCCCTAGCACACTCTCCCGCGCTCTCACCAAAACTACTCGCCGGGTGGCACGGGCGCGGGAGAGGGGGTCGTAAACGTTTTGAAATCGATACAACGGCACCAACAATAACAAGGAATTTAGTTGTATTTTTATCGCACCACCCATAGCGCATCGCTTTTATGACGGCAAACACACACAGTCACCGCCGTAAAGTGGACCTGGACCTCACCTTGCGGAAATGGTGGTTCGGTTGCGGCGGTGTGCCTTACGCCCCCGCGCGCGCGCCCCGGCCGGACAAGGGCTCAGCGCTCACCTCCTGCGCTGCAGGTGCCCTGAGGGTTGGTCATCCGTGCATTCCATTAATCAGGAAATTAGCTCGCCCCAGGCCGCATGGATTCTTCCCGTGGACAGCCAATAGTCCTAAACGCCACGTAAATTGACTGTTTGAAATAAGATGGGGCGCTAGGATGAAAAATTTGTGCGGGTTATGAATGGGAGTGTGGAAAAAAAATCCAGGGCCTGATTCTCTCTCTCTGAGAGGAGCCGTCATCGCACGGACAGATTATTAAAACGCCTAATAAATAGGAGTCATTCCCAGTTAACGCGCCACTCGATACGATCGCGAGCGCACCGTAACTGGCCGCGTCGGCGCGTGGAGATACGGCGGTCCCCACGCCGGCGCGGCGGCAGCGCGCCAGCAGCGGGGCCCCTTTGTACGAAAATCGATTTAAGGCCATTGAAGGGCGTCGGGCCGGGCCGGGGCGGGCCGGGCCGGGCCGGGCCGGGTCCGAATGGGATTCGGTGTTTCTTACTCGTAGGAGGAAAACGGAGCGGGGAGAAGAGCCGCGGATCAGGTCACCCTGCCCCCCAGATTCAGAAGATCGTTTTGTGGAGCCCTCTCACTCACTCCCAGCGGCCGAGACCCATGCGTGTGACAAGGACGGAGATACGAAAGCGCTCTTCTGAGTCTGACGGCTGGCCGGTGTGTGATCTCGCACAGTGGTGGTGAGTGGTGGGGCGTGGTGGTGGTGGGTTGCGACGCGTCTGCCTGGCGGGACTGCCTATCCCCCAGGAGGAGGGGTGCGCGCCCCGGGGCACTGCCACAGCACGCGGCGCGGGCCGCGTCAAAGGAGGGCGGCATGCAAAAGAAGAACCGATTTGGCATCGTCTGCAGTGCGGCGGCTGGGCCAGCTGGGCCCGGCTGGGGCTGCGGCCCCACCTCCTGTACACGCGCTCGCCTCGCCGCCCGTATGCTCGGCACACGCACACACATACACACACTCTCTCTCGTCGTGTTTTGGTCCCTGTCACGCCGCGTTACCGGGTCGTCACGGGGTGTTAGAGCGTGACGCCCGAGGCTGCGGCGGCATCACCTTTGTATCGACGCGTGCCTCGGACAGGTACACTCCGCCCCAGAAGCAGCGCCCCCTGCGGGGCCCCTGAGCTGAGCAGTGCTGGATCGCGTTATCACAATTACAGTCGTTACTCTCACCTTTTTCCTGATGCGTCGCTTCCTTCTCTCCGTCGTGGGTCATTGGTGTGTCCTGGCGCCAGGCCTACCCTGCTCTCCCCTCCTATTCCCCCTTGTCTCTCC
Source organism: Frankliniella fusca (assembly GCA_029379305.1). NCBI lineage: Eukaryota > Metazoa > Arthropoda > Insecta > Thysanoptera > Thripidae > Frankliniella > Frankliniella fusca. The sequence goes on along the minus strand of JAHWGI010000058.1, from coordinate 433,641 downwards.
TTTGCCATCTTACCTCTCCTTTCTTCTCCCCCCCCCCCCTCTCTCTCTCTCTCTCTCTCTCTCTCGTTCTCCCTCTTTCTCTCTCTTCCCCCTCTTCTTGGTGGCACCTACGCACTCGTGGCGCCCACTCGGCGCAGCACACGTGAGCACTAACACCTACGCGTGGGTGTGAGAGAGATAGCGGGCAGGGTGGGAGCGAGAGAGACGAACAACACCAGGCCAAGCGACAATCGCTCATTGGGGAGCACTGCTAACCACTGAGCAGTGCGCGATCGCCCACGTCCGGAGGAGCAGGAGGAGGAGAAGGGGGGGGGGAGTCTTGGGGGAAATTACCGTAGACTGCATCGTCATTAGGGGATTAGCGTGGGGACCGATAAAAAATTACAAAAAGGCCTAGTTGGCACCCTGAACTATATGGACACGAAATTACTTTTCATGACGTCGCTGGTTGGCCTGCGTGTAAAGGAAATTATTTTAAAACTACCTCTGGCAAACGTTCGTTTTCTTTACCGCCAAAGATATCCACCAAAGACGTGAAATATAGCAACGGAAGCGAGCGCTGCGAGTAGTACCCTCACCCACACGTGAACACGAGACGTTAGGGCCCGTGGCCTGTTTGAAGTTCGTGAGGAGGAGATTCATCGATTTAAAGATAACGCGCAAGTGATTATTAGATAGGAAAGGAGAAGACTAGGTATAGAAACAAACGGAGAGAGGAGAGCGAGAGCGAAAGAGAGGGAGACAGACAGAGAGAGAGAGAGAGAAAGAGAGAGGCGTGTCGCTCGGCGGGAGATGAATGAATGGACGCCCCCGGAGTTTGGCGGTGTGCAGCTCCGACGCACCTCTGTCGGCCGCGCCACTCCCCGCCACGCCCGGCCACGACTCTCGGCGGCGCCGCAACACCACGTGATGCGGCCTGTCAGCCCATTCACTAGCGCTGCCGCCCCGCCCCGCCACGCCCCGCCCCGCCACGCCTTGTTGGCGGAAGGCGCTTTAGGTGTGAGCCTTCGGCTTAAACACGGTTGCACACAACGCGGAATAAACGACTGTCGGGGTATAGGAAACCGTAAGGGTCGACCGAGGGGAAAACACCTGAATTTTTGTGAATTTTTACTTGAATTTCACCCAAATTTTTGTGAATTTTCCTGAATTTTTATCTGCATTTTTCTGCATTTTCTGATTTTTTTTTAAACTTTTGAACTACGAGGTATACAAAAATTTCAGAGTTGTTGGCCCTTGGGGTCAACCACGGTGGGGTACCCTCTCTGAAGGGATGGCTGCAAGCTTGCCTACTGGGGCGGGGGCGGGGCCGCCTAACGCCCAACAGGTAGGCAACCCACTTGTGCGGCTGTCTGGCGGGTCGGCCTACGCCGCAGGCGAGCAAGCGCCCGTCTGGGTATACAGCTCAGTCGGACAGCTGTGCTCAGCGGGTCGGCCTACGGCCCAGGCGAGCAAGCGCCTTACCGGCAGGCAGCTCTTCAGTATAAATTCTAGCGTATACTCCTATTGTTCTGATTTTGCTCACTGTGAAAAATATCCTCGTAAATTTACAACATTTTTTGTAATTTTAATTTACAAAATATGTCGTAAATTTACGACAGCCCATTCTTGCTCGTCGGTCAATTCCAAGTTGATAGGGAGTGCTTGTAAATTGACAATTTCATATTGTAATTTTACGACTTTTATCATGGAAAATTTTCCCGTAACCCTTACGAGTATTTTTCACAGTGCTGGATTTGGCGTGATTTTTCTTGATTTTATTTTTCTGATTTTTTACTGATTTTGCCCGCGAAAAAAACCTTAATTTATACTTAATATAACGCCATATTTGTTCTTAATTTACTGTTAATATGTAAAAATTAATAAAACTAAACAAAAAGTCAGTATAATTTTAATTTGCCTGCTCTAGTAATGCTTTTCAAAGGCATGGTTTTGTAAAGCTTAAGTGATATTGGAGGGAGATGAGAGCACTCATGCGTTTGGAGGCACAGCAACAAGCTTAAACCCCTAATTCTGACTGTCTTTTTGAGTGAGCCCTTTATAAAATCTAATAAAAACATATTTATTTCATTTTACTCAGTTTAATTAATTTAATTTAACTGAATATAACTAAACAAGTACTGCAATTTATATAAATACTTCCTTGTTTCAATCTAAAAACAGAAAAATAATTTTTTTGTTCTTCATGTTTACCTCCTTACATTCTTTCTTCGTATACTGTACATATTTTACTGAAGTTGCATACTTGAAAGTTACCGTTACCTTACCTGGATTCGAACCCCGGACCTCTTCGTCCGAAGCCCGCCACCTTACCAACTCGGCCACGGAGGACTGCTGACCGCCGTGCTCACAGCATCCCGTACCATTCCTCCTAGGTCTCCGCGTACGTTCGGGCGGTAACAAATTAATATTTAATAAAGCCCTTATTAAATTTTAATTTGCACAATCGCGATATTTAGATTTATCTGTCATCCCCTTTACCCACCTTGCGTGTTTTCTGATATTGACTTAGACTTATCGCGTGTCTTAATGACCGATTCCTGTCTACTTCCTTCAAGGGTGGAAATAATACCTTGATAGTTCGTCTCCGGCTGGGTCAAGTACTGTTGGCAACTAGCCGATATGGCAGGCTTTGGGACGCGAAGACCATGTCTGACTCCCTGGGACACCCCCGACTGCCCGAGGACAGCCCCCAGCCCCGGACCTTCCCCCTCGGCGGGCAACTCGCGAATTCCAAGAAAGAAATAACCAGTTGTCCCGGCGATGCGAGCTAGGAGTCTCGCCTTGGGCCTTGTGTACTCCGGTCAGGGGCACCGCGGATGAGATAAAAACAAACGTTTGGTTGCTACGTACAACTTACATCCAATTTTTGCGTACGTTGTACACGACTAAGGAGAACGGTGATGTAAGGAAAACTGCAAACTAAACAGTCCAAGGATTGCTCGAGGCACCTGGTTCATGTACACGGAAAAAAATTCATTCGCTGTGACAGCTAATAAATTCGCTGATATGAGCCTAGTGAATGTTTTCCTTGCGGCAGCGAATGCGTTTGTTACGAGAGCTAAAGAACATTGGCTGAGCGGACCAATGTAGTGGCAGAGAATTTTTTAAAATTTTTGAACAGTTTTAACGGTCCAATCCAGTCCCGTCCTCGAGGGATCGGCCATCTTGCATATCTGGACGATCTTTATTAGAAACTGAAACTTACCCGAGCGAGTGTCGAACCCACGACCGTCTTGTCGCCAGGCCGACTCGGAGCCACTGAGCCACCCGTGCGCGATAGCGTAGATCGAAAGGGAAGCCAGTGAGGTGGGAACGCGTCGACGTGAAAAGTGGGCTCCCGCATTAGTCCACACAGCTAATCTTATTCGACGCGTCAAGCAGTATTCAAAGTTGCCACAAGCGAATATAGATTAGTCTCTATAACAAATGAGTGTGAGCTGGATGAAGAGAGACTTTCGTTAGCGCAGTGATTTCAAATTATTTTCCGACTCGTTCCCTGTAGTACCTAATATGTAAGCTGGGGCAGACTAAAAGAAATTCGGGCTGGGAGATAACCTGCTGTTAGCTAACACAAGCAGCTGATTGTTCGATCCCACAACTAAGGAGTTAGCTGACACACACGATAATATTGGTTGATCCACTACCAGCGAACATATTAGTTGTCCTAGCTAATAATTCGTTGCGACAACAAACGTATTTTTTTCCGTGTAACCCTGAAGTCTCCTATGGACTTCATAAAAATCATGTAAGTATCAGGTTCCACCTTAATTTGGGTGTAGTGTGATGCCTTTAATATGGTTTCCACCCTAATTCAGATTTAATATGAGCCACTTAATATGGTTTCCACCCTTATTTAGATTTAATATGAGGCACTTAATATGGTTTCCACCTTAGTTTAGATTTAATATGAGGCATTTAATATGGTTTCCACCTTAATTTAGGTTTAATATGAGGCATTTAATATGGTTTCCACCTTAATTAAGGTTTAATTTGAGGCACTTCTGCCGACCTGAGACTAAATTAAGAACTGATATAATCTTTCAAATCTTATTAAGATCCACCAAATTAAATCATATTCAGCCAGACCGTCTTATTAATATTATATTAGGTTTTTATTTGGGCCGTATTAAATTAAATAAAATCCATATTCAATCGAATTTCGCGGGGGGTGGACACTGATTTTTCTTTTTTTCTTTTTGAGGGAAAGATCCCTCAGGCAGGTATAGGTTGAGTACTCTTGCGTGGCCACTATACTGTGATGTGAATACCAGAGAAAGAATTCTCGCCTTCCGCAGAGCGAGAATTTTTTTCTCACTCTTTGTGAGCGAGGTTCGGTTTTCTCGCTTGATGAGAGCAATAGTCTCAAAAATCTCGCCCTATTTGAGCGAGGGTTGGGGAACCTCGCCCCTTCTGAGTGAGGTTTTAGCATCCGTTTTCTCACTTTATAGAGGACATGTCCCGTGTACATAGAAGAACAAGAACTCCGTAAGTGCCCTTCTCATAATAGGGCATATTTCTTTTCGCGGTCAGTGGTTTTTGGTAAATTAGTGAGAAATACAACTAGAAATCACAAGTTTGCTTGAAAATTCACCATATAAGCAATATACAAGCAAAAATTCTCACGCCACTTTCGGTTTCCTTTTTCTTCTAATAATTTGTACGTGACAGGTTGTTTATTTGAGTGATGTTATAGATACTTTCTCAATAAGAGAGAGGTTCCTTAACTACCTTCTTAAAATAGGGTTTGGGGGAAACTCTGGCTCTTTTTAAGATGAGACATCTCACCAATAGGGAAACGACTCAAGGTTTTGGTGTCAGCCGGATTACCCAGACCCAAAGAGCCCGGATTACGCGGAATGTCCCTCGGATAACTATCGATTTCTATCTAAAAATTACCTAAATCTCCCAAAATTTGACACAAGTTTCCTCGGATTACCGTATTACCGCTAGCAATCCGACTGATCCTTGTCAGCCGGATTACCCAAGTCGTTTCCCCCTCGCATGTCACTCCTGCATTTGCAGCAGTGTGTGGGTCGGTTAACGTCGCAGCTGACTAAGTAGGCAACCGGGTGGAGTAGCTGTTGTGTACGGAGGAGAGCTGGCCTACCGCGTCGGCTCTGAAGAAAGGAAAACTTAGATCCAGCGGACCTGTTAGCCGGGGCTGCCCTGTCCCATCCCGCTCGGCCGGGGCCCGGAGCCGCCCGGAGCCGTGGTAACGCCCACCAGGGCACGGTTGGCACACGCCGAGTCGGCAATGACCTTTGGTGTTCGGGGCGCCGCCGCCGCCGCCGCAGCGCCGGTAGCCTAATGACCAGGCGGGGACCTCACCATAGCCGACTGATTCAGAAGATCACTCTCATCTCTCCGTCCTTGTTGCACCTACAGCGGTGCCCTATGCTTGCCATGGTAGTGCTCCGTGAGTGCGACGAGGACAGAGGTATGAAAGCGATCTTCGGAATCGCTCGGCAGGCCCAGGAGCCTGGAGCCGCAGCCTGCCGGAGGGCGCCTCAGCTCGGATTCTGCTGAAGATGTCGGGGGTGGCCTGCTTTCCTTCTCCTGGCTGCCGCAGGGATTTGTCTCAAGAAATTGGTTATAAAAGCCGCGCTGCTGGCTGGCGCCCGCTGGCGCCCGCGAGAGCCCCGCGCCGCGCTCTGCGTGTGGAAAGGTCGGCAGTGGCCAATCTGCGCCGGACCCAAGGCTGCGTCTCGTCCCGTCCCGTCGCGGCGCCAGACCGTTGGCGCCAGACTCTCTCCGCCGGCGTCAAGACATTGTATCTTTTCGCTTACAATTTATATGCTAGTCTCTAGATCTTACATTTATCTTGTATTGATTCACGTTGTATTTTCATTTGGCTCGAAGAAAAGTTTAATGGTCAAATTGAGCGAGGGAGAAAGAGTGCGGATGAAGAGGGGACGGGAGGTTGACTTGACCCCCACGCCCACACGATTGCCAGCGCTGGTGATTCAGCCGAGGTTCTCGGAAATGGCAGACTTTTTTTTTCCTTCTCTCTCCCTCTCTGTCACTCGTCCTTTCTCTCCTCCCAAGTTGGCAATATGCATACGTTACTGCGTGGCTGAGCGAGTGGTGATCGCCGCTCGTGATATTGGGTGGAAAAGATGACCGGTTTTGATGAAGTTCCAAAGCTTTTCGAAGCGCAACGAACAAGATAAATCCAAGGTGTTTCTTTTTTCTTTCTTTTTTCTCCCCAGCTGATGTCTATGTTTCAGGCCCGCTGTCATATGGAAATATTTTTTGTCTCATAATAGGATTCGCTTTATTTTATGCTGAGCTGTAAAACAGAATGGCGCTACCATTCTGCCGGCCTTATATGGGTATCTTAATTAATAACAACTCAGGAAACGATTTCTGTGTGTTTTTTCTTCTTTTTGATTGGGAAACAAGAGGTAAATTATACTTAACTGCGGTTGCTGTATTTTCAGATGTTTAAGAACCTTTTATGCTTCAAAAAGAAAAAAAGTTCGGAATATTTTATTTTTCAACCAAGTAGCCTCGGCCTGGTGTATTTTCCATTAATATTATTATGGCGGTCGTGGGCCGGCTGCAACTCCAGTCGCGCGCGCACGCGCAATCAGCATCTTTTTTTACGACTGTTTGCAGGGAGGATCGGCGAAAGGCTCCTAGGCAGGACGGACGTGGGTGTGCTAATGTAACCAGACGACACCGCCGTGCCAGCCGCGAGCCGAGTCGAGCCCAGCCGAGCCGAGCCCAGCCGAGCCGAGCCAAGCGGAGCCGAGTCGAGCCGAGCCGACTCTGATTCGTCGAGTGTTGCGTTACTGCGGCTCCGCGCGCCGTCGACAAACACAACAAATCGAGCGCGCATGCGGTGCATCCCACCACGCCTCGCCCCGCCCCACACCCCGCCCCGCCCCACCCTGCCCCACCCCGCCCCGCCCTGGGACAAAACGTGATTGAAAACTGTACGCGCGGCGTAAGGACTCAAGAGAGTGAGAGGCCGGAAGAAAAATGCGTCATTACGTCCTCTCTCGGTGAATGACTAACTTCTTCGTCGTAATCCGGGCCACGTGCCCGCCACGTCCCACCCCGCCCCGCCACGCCACGCCCCGCCACGCCCCGCCACCACACTCATCTGCATTCTCCTAGGAGATAACTCGGCGTTAAGAGCCTCGGAGCTGAAAACCATGTCGATCAGTCGTCGATCCGGCGCAGAGGATCAATCAGACGGCAAGAGAGAGGGAGGGGGAGGGTCCAGTAGGAGAGAGAGAGGGAGTGGGCGTAGGCGGCTGGAGGATGGGAGTAGAGAGAAAGAGAGACAGAAGGGGGATATAAAAGATGAAAATGGCATGAATTTTTCGACCTCATGACTCCAGCCGTGTTGTTTAGTGTGATAATTTGATTGATCCCCCGGCCGGGCCGGGCCGGCCAGGACCCCCCCGCGCGGACCGCAGCCCTGGGTGATTGTGTATCAATTTATTATCCTCTCCGCTTTGTACCTCGGGAAGGGGGAGAGGGGCACGGGGGGGGGGGGGGGGGGGGGTACGAACTTGCGCGGTGTGCTGCTGCCCAGGACGGGGGCAATTTATTACCCTCATATCGACTGGGGCTGCTTCATGACACCGCAAACAAATGCCCGACACATTTGGGGCCGCGCCGGGGAAGGCCGTGAGCGCGCGCGCTCGAGCACGCTCCCGGGAGCCCTGGGCCCCGCTCCGCCCCTCTCCGCCCCGCTCGTCCCCACCCTGCCCCGCTTAACCCACCCTGCCCCTTATTTTTGTTCACTCTCTTTCCTCCGTTGCAATACACCCCTTCGCCCGTCGTCTCTATCCTCACCCATGATGTGTTCTTCACGGCACGTGCGGTATACGCGCGCCGTAAAGAGAGCAGCGGATAAGGATATGTGCGTATGACGTAACTCCACTCCCGGGTCCCGGAGCCAGCCCGCCGCGCGGCGCGCCCGGTCCGGGCCGGGCCTCCCTGCACGGCTATCGACCGGGTTGTCCTGTCGGTAGTGATTGGGGACAGCTGGACCGACCAAAGTCTGCCGTCTGATTCCGAAAGACCGCTCTCGCGCCTCCTTTCTCGTCGCACTCGTGCGGGGCCCTGCTGCCATATATCCCTCACGCAGTGCACCGCCGTAGGTGCGACAAGGACGGAGGCACGAGGGCGATCTTCGGAGTCACCCTGCTGGCGCGCTGGCGCCGTCCTCCTTGCCTCGCAGCGCCGCGCCGCCGCGCAGGGGAACGCGGGCCAATCCCCGGTGCGGGCCGCGACAGCAGGATGGTGACTTCGTGGAAGACAGAGAGAGCAGCGGCTGTGCGAGGGAAGGCCGACGAGTGTGTATTTGTTGCGGAATGGTGTAACACCGACACGCGCACCTGCGCACACACCACGACGACGACCACGACGACGACTTGACGGCGCAGTGGGTCGTTAAGTCGGGCGGAAGCAACCCTAGTTTCTCGGTGTGTGGTCGACGCCGGGCGCCGGGCCCGACCGGGGGGGCAGGCAGCGCGGCCAGGGCCCCGGCCCGGCCGGCGCGCGGCCATTCTACGGTTGATCCGTTTCTGCTTTGCCCTGCCGTCGGCTGCTAATCGCAAACAGCCACACACTGCTGATCTCTCTGTCTCGATCGACGCGGGGAAGTCCAATTTCTTCGCGTCTTCGTCGGCAGTGTATGTAATTATTGGCACAGGCCAGGCCTCTCCGCGGGGTCTAAACTGTCTAGCTACTCCGCCGCGGCGCGGCTCGCGGCTCGCGGCTCGCGGCTCGGTGCTCCGCTCCGCGGCCCACGCCGCGCGCCGCCGCTCTTGACATATTAGTATACAACAAACGTGTCTGGGGCGGATGGGGGGGAAAAGCGCCTTAACTCCGCGGTGAGCTGCGCTCAGTTGGGGAGGTGACGGCGGCGGCGCGGCGCCCCTCCTACTCCCACGGGGAAACTGGATGAGGAGAGGCCTGGCCCAGAGGCCCGCGGCCGGCTGCGGCGGGAAAAGCGCAGATATCGAATTCGCAGCTCTTATGCTGCACCCGCCAGATCGCCACACTATTTATTGTACTATGACTTCTAAGGCTCACTACACTTCAAGTTCTGCGAAGTATTCCCACTCTTGGTAAACTGCAAAGCATTTGCTTCGTAACTTACAACGAGAAAAAAATATACTTTGTTGGCTGCAAAGCTCGTACTTCGCAGCCTGCAAAGAAATTCTTTGCAGCCTACAAAGTATCTATTTTCTTTGTAAGTTACGAAGCAAATGCCTTGCAGTTTACGAAGAGGGAGAAGTCTTTGTAGCCCTCCGAAGAAAATATTTCGCAGAACTTTAACAGTGCAACAAACAGTTTGGCAGTTTGTTTTAGAAAATTTTGTGTAGCGCTTTTCTTGTTACTTTTTTGTTATTGTTTGTTTTTGTTGTTGTTGTTGTTGTTGTTGTTGTTGTTGTTGTTGTCGTCGTCGTCGTTGTCGTCGTCGTCGTCGTTGCTGTGTGCTTGTTTTTCTTGAATTGTTGCTTGTTTTATAAAACCCCTTTTTTTCTGTTTTCCTGCTGTTTTTTTCTGTTTCTTGTTTTTCTGTTGCTTGTTTTTCAATGTTTGTTGCTTGATTTGTTTCTATTTATTTTTCGTGTTTTTGTTTTAAATCTGCCCCTCAGACTATCCTTCTGGCCGTGCCGCCGCTGCTCCTGGGCCGGTGCAGGCGGGTGCAGGCCTGCTGCTGCGCGGCGCGCGCCACTGCGTTTAAGTTGCGTTACACGTCGCCGCTGCGGCCCCGGCGGGCTGTGGGGCTGTGGCCTCCCCGCGCCGCACCGCGCCGCGCCCCGTCCATTTACTGACCACACGCCCCTTATCATGTCGCCCGGCCCGGTCCGGCCCGGCCCGGCGCGGCCGCCCGACCAACGGAAGCGACAAAGGATTTAATTTCCCGAAATTCCTGTTGCTCGTGCTGCCGCTGCTCCCGTATCCTCGTCCCTCTACCCCCCCCTCTCTCTCTCTCTCTCTCTCTCTCTCTCTCTCTCTCTCTCTCTCTCTCTCTCTCTCTCTCTCTCTCTCTCTCTCTCTCTCTCTCTCTCCCTCTCTCTCTCCTCGCGCGCGCGTTAATTCCTCCTCCTTTCTTGTTTGTGAATGGAGCGGGCTCCCGGGAGCTCCTCCTCTCTAGGCATGGGTAGGTATAATGGGCTGGGCAGTTCAGGTGGCGTCGTCGGAAAAATCTTTCCCGTTTTCTGTTCTGGTCGAGTCGGTCCAGGAAGACGCCGAGAGTCCATTCATTAAGGGCGGTGGCCGGCCGGCCGGCAGGATGTCCCCGAGTCCTGGCGACGAGGAGTGGGGGGAGGAAGGGGTAGGGGGGAGCGTGATGTACTCCCGCGTCCCTCGGAGTCGTCAAAGTTTTAAAATTTGAAAACGGCAAATGGTAAATGAGTCTCCAAACAAAAAAAAACCTCTGACAAAAAATAAAATTTAGAAATTAAAGCACCTTTGCGAAAATTTTCTCAAAAGCCCTCCTTTCGACCAGCTTTACTCTGCTGGCTTCGCCTGCTGCTCCGCCGCCACTCACTCGTTGTTAGCTCGGTATTGGGTCACGCTCATCAAACACCTCCCGTCGTCAAACACGAAACGTTTGATCGATTCGATTCGTCGATAGGCCCGAGCCGGGCCGGGGCGGTCGCGCTGATCAGAGATACCGGCGGGGCGCGGCGGGGCGCGGCGGGGCTGGAGCCGAGCCGTTTCCGTTGGCTGGCAGGAGGGTGGGGTCGCGCCGCGCCTCGCCACTCCACCGTGATTCAGCTTCCGTCGGGTGGCTCATCTGCGCGGGCTGGGCGGGGCCGCGCCGAGGGGTCCTTCACTAGAAATTCAAGCGTACACCGATTTTTCTTATTTTTCTGGTTTTTCGCGTTTCCTTGATTTTTACTGAAGTTTCTTCTGATATTCTCTTGATTTTTTTCTGAACTTTTTTTTTCTGATTTTTTTTTTCTGATTTATTTTCTGATTTTGTTTTAAGGGCACACACTGATTTTTTTTTGGAGTGAAGGACCCCCCGGGCCACGCGCCCGGCCGGCCGGTGGTTATACTTTTATTTTTAACAGTCGGCGGCGCACAGCCTGCCTGGAGTACCTGCTGCCCCGCGAGCACGCAGGCGCACGGGGTACGCACTCAGGCGCCACGGTACCGGGTACCTGAGCCCGAGCCAAGACCAACAGCGATCGGTGCCGACCACTGCGCACCGTACCGCACCCGTAACACGCGCGCGAGCGCGCCGCCACCGTATTTTTCAATCAGCATTTCATTTGGAGCCTGCTTTACGCCTAATCTACGATTGATATGGTAGAGAGCGCGCGCTTTTACACAATAGCCGTACAAACGAGGTTGGAGCTACAAGCAGCAGATGCGTATCGCCTGAGATATGACGCTCGTGGTCGGCCCCGCCCCGCCCCGCCCCGTCTTGCCCCACCCCGCCCCACCCCGCCCCACCCCGCCCCGCTCCGCGAGGACCACGTCCGCACGACCAAATTCTGGTAATGATGAAAACAATGCAGGTTCTCGTAGACGCTGGATCAACTCCACAGAAGTCAAACTCGGGTTTGATTTAAAATTTCCAATCACGAGGTGAATTTTCGTTGTTGGTTCTTCAAGTTTACCTGGATTTTTTTTTTATTGCTTGTTTCTCTTGGACGTGGTGACGCCTGGGCCGTGGCCTGGCCCGTGGTCACACACGACGCTCGGTTTGTTGTGTGTGCCGTGGGGCGGCGCGTCGGGCGGAGATGTTTTTATGGCTGATACTCCAGGGCGTAACTAATCGGAGATTCCCTCCCTCTATATAACGTTCCCTCGGACACTGTGACGACACTATAAATAACAATCAGGCTCTTATGCCGTAGCGCACCGCGCCGTGGCTGCGACAGCGGACTCCGAAATTCGATTCTAAGTTCTAAAACACTCGGCAACTTTCTTAAGAGCTTTTGCCTCACGAAGCTGTTACGTGCGTGGAGTTGTATCGTGTTTCAGGAAAGTACAGTTTCGAAAACGGAAGCGTTCATAATGTGCGCGCGTCGGACGGTGTCAGAGTCCGAAAAGCCATTTTTTTTCTGTAGTTGTAACAAGCCACAATCATCAGCTGACAGTGTGCGGGCGGAGGACAGCAGAACATGGGTTGCAGAACAGCAGAGAAATCGGGTGGTCCAACCATCTCCTCTGTCTCTCCCTCTCTCCTCCTCCTTCTCTCTCTCTCTCTCTCTCTCTCTCTCTCTCTCTCTCTCTCTCTCTCTCTCTCTCTCTCTCTCTCTCTCGCTCGCTCGCTCGCTCTCCAGCGGTGACGCGCTGTGGCCAGGCTCGGCCCCCGATAGTGCGGTGGAGTCACCTTTCCTCAAAACGAATGGCCACTCTTGACTTGGATTCGAGTATCTGTCTCTATCTCTCTCCGCTACACGCGTCCTCTGCCTGCTGAAGAGAGAGCGGGAGTGAGAGGGAGAGTCAGGCCGGCCGAATGAATGAAACCTTACGAGTGAGTAGCGCGGCGTAGAGGAGTGGGGGACGCAGGGATTTCATTCATAAATGGCCCAGAGAGAGAGAGAGAGGGAGAGAGACGGCAGGGAGAAGGAGGGAGTAGAGGGGAGCTCACAACGCAACCTTGCGAGAGAACTAGGTGGGCGTCCCGTCCGTCCCTCCCTCTCTCTCTCTCTCACACACACACACTTAGTCTGTCTCTCTCGCACTACAGGTCCGACCGTCCTCGGTTCATTCATTCACTCCAGCCACACACACACATACTTACACACACACACACACACACACAGAGGCAAGCACACAGCTGGCTGGCCTGCCTACCGCCCACTCCTGCTCTGTCCCTGGCCTGGACCGTGTTCGAAAATAGCAGTGAGGCGCGCTCTCTCCCCACTACGCCAGTCCTCTGCTCGCGAGTGAGAGGGAGACGCCAACGTCGGCCACTTCGGACGCAGACCTGTGGCTTTGGTCCCCTAATTGCCGAGGGTATATCGAAAGTGCTTCCTCCTGCAATATGCGTGGCGGGGCGGGGCGGGGCGGGGCGGGGCGCGGTGGTGTGCTGGACCCGCCACGCCCCGCCACGCCTCGACGCCGGCCCGGTTTCAAAGCGGGCGTGGGCGCCACTCCTTGATGGCTCTAACGCCTTGGGTCCTCCAGGCGTCGGGACGCTCGGCGTCTGCGCACACACACACTCACACACACACACACACACACTCACACACACACACACTCACACACACACACACACTCACACACACACACTCACACTCAGGCAACCTGGCACAGACATACTGTTGTCGGCTCGCCTAGACCGACCCGCAGAAAACAGACCTACTTCGATGCTGTCACTGCTATATTTTCTTTTTGTTCTATCGATACGTCTTAAGCAAGGTCTTAAATTATTATTAGATTGGTCTTGGTGTAAACGTGATTTCACTTTTACCGATCCGCTTTGCACCCATGTGATTGGTATTCCTGTGTTTGAACGAAGCAGTTGTCAGTGTCACACCCGTCGCGAGATGGCGTGTATTTTTTTTTCCTGTTGCAGTCATCCCACCTCCATCTCTCTCACACTAGGCTCAACAGAAAGTGTCTTTCCTTTCGCATCCTCTCTCTCTCCCTCTCCCAGCCTCTCTCGCAATCTCAACAGCAACAGCACGACGACGTGACGTGAGTCAGCCAGTCCTTGTTACGATATATTCAAGCCGTTGCTGATTTCCGGCGAACGCGTCAGCTGGGTCACCGGCGGAAATCGGCCATGCTTAATAACTTTTCATTTAGACTTCTAAAAATAACCAAATTCATTTCATTCTGGAAAGTAGAGTTTTTTTTTCTAAATAAGATTTTCAAACAAACGTTGGGACTGACAAAACAAGTAAGTGACATTGGCGGGAGGAGCATACAGCGAAAGTGACAATAATGTTTTAAGAAGGTTGAAATTCTGCAATGAAATTTAGAAATCTTCAACGACAGGTCCTGAAAATATACTGCGCTATGCGCTGCCCGGCCCGCCGCGCCGCGGCCTAGTCCTGCTTTATTGACGGTTATGGACGTCCAGTCCTCACATCCGGTGGTCCTGCCCTGCTCCGGCCCGCCCCGCCCCGGCCCGGCCCGCCCCGCCCCGCGCTGCCTCCTGCTTTCGCACCAGACCAGCAGGGTGTGTTGCCTGTTCTGCCCACGTGCCGCGCCACGCCACGCCACGCCCCAGACGTATCTCGACTAATAGAATACATCCGCTGCCCCGCGCAGAGAGGAGTGCCCTACTACCGATACTCGCCCCCCTCGCCCCATCAGTGTCCGTCTGTCTGCTGCTGCTTTCGTTCATTCATTCGTTGGGCAGGGTTCATTCATTCGGCAGCGACCAGCCAGGAGTATTCACGAACGTGGCGCCGCGCCGTGCCGGGCGTGCCGGGCCAGCTCGTTGTCCTCGACCGTGAGGTGGAAGGGGGCAGAGAGAGAGAGAGAGAGAGAGAGAGAGAGAGAGAGAGAGAGAGAGAGAGAGAGAGAGAGAGAGAGAGAGAGAGAGAGAGAGAGAGAGAGAGAGGAGGGGGGGAGAAGGGGGATGCGAAAAAACGCGTAGGCTTGTGTTGGCTCCAGGCCTCGCTGCTGCTCCCCTCCAGAACGCTAGGCTGCCCGGCCACCGGAAGTTCAAAGTCAGGCCCCCGTTAGTCACCCGAGAATATCAAATGGACGCGCCGCACGTGTGCTTTTAATTAGTTCAAAAGTCGTTTCGACCCGGTAAACATTTTCATGGCGATATTCCAACGCGTCCGAATTTCGCACAAATGTAAATTTTCTATCGCTCAATCTTGATGGACAACATGACCGTGACGATGTATTTTCAGTCTGTTTCAGGTCGGGAGTGACGTGCAACAGTGTACCTGCTCAAGCTACTTGCATTAGTATGACGAAGTAATGGGTTCGGATCGCTGGCAAGGTGATCGGGTGATTCATGCCCCCCTGCCGCCAGAGGGCGTCCTAGCCGCCCTTCCCTCTCTCTCGCACTCATTGTCCGGGCCGGGGGCGCTCATATCGGCGGGAGATGAAGCTCGTCAAGTCGCACGTAGCCCGTGTGGTATATTGGTTGTGTCGAGACAAGGAGCCCTCGCGGCAATTACGAGCAAAGTAAGTGGCGGTAAAAAATAAAAGATAAAAAAACTTTTATAAAAACGTATTGCCTAGCTGTCTGCTGTGGGTTGTTGCGGCTATTGTTAAAATAACAGATAAGAAAGTAATTTCCACAGGTTAACAGCTTTCGAGCGAACATCATTGCCAGTCACTCTGTAATTTTCAAACAAGAATAAAAAGAAAAGTGGTGTTGATTATGGCAGGGAATAAATTTTTAACATATAACACTATAATTAGACTTACCAAAATCAGGTCAAATCGTCCCTTACCGTTTTGAGTACATTTTTTCCAGGTTGTGACCACACAGATTTGGCCTGTACCGAGGTGGCTTCAACTCGGGCAATCCAGTACATCCACCCTTTCAACCCATGAACGATCTTTACATAAAACTCGTTACGTCAGCCCTTCATGTTTACACATGTGCATGCGCATCACTGGTTAAACAAAGTTGTAACTGTTCGCTTGAAAAGGTTACGCTTGAAATTAAGAGTAGGAAAGAAATTCTTCCATACATTTAGATAGGACGAATATGAAGAGGATTGACCTGTTACGCTTGATTTACAGCGTAGTCTGAGTAAGCTTGAAAAAGGGCGTAAGGTTACACTTTAGTTTTATCAGTGCGTTTCGCTTTTAAAAGGCCCAATAATACTAACGCAATCCGACAATCTTAACAAATTCAGTGTTATACACTGCAGGATGCGGTATGGTGTTGAGACCGCATTATGTATGTTCCAAGGGAGCTCTTGTCCTGCACTGCGTTCAAGTCTCCAGACATTCAGCCCAACAAGGGGCGCATTATTGAATGCTGCACAAACGGCGGCGCTTAGACGCATACATATATACATATTTTTTTTTGAAGGAGTCGGCGTTGTCCTGCGGGGCTCTCCTCTCTCGCGTGGCTTGCAGCGTTGCGCCCCGCTACCCCCCGGGGGGACCCAAAGCACGCCGAGCCCAGCGGGGCCCAGCGGGGCCGCGGTGGGGCGCTGGGGGCGCAGCGGGGGGCTGCGGGGCCCCCGGGGGGGAGGCCCGCGGGAAACATAAAGAACGGGACAGCGCAAACGATAGATACGAGGAGGAGGTGCGCAGAGGGCTGGGCTGCACTACGCCCTAGCGCCAGCAGCGCCAGCAGCGCCAGCCGGCTGATTCCGAAGATCGCTTTCGTACCTCCGCCCTTGTCGCACCTATGGCGGTCCCCTATGTTGGGAATGGAGGTGCGATAAGGAGGGAGGCGCGAAAGCGATCTTCGAAAATCAGACGGCAGAGGCCGGGACGGGCCCGAGGGGTCCACCACTCGGGTAATCTTGTGTACACTTCGTCCGAAATAACTGGTAATCGCATGCCAAAAATTCCTCTTTACTTAGTTTTTCATGCTGTTTAGGGCTTGTCCTTATTAAAATGTGCAAAAAATTACACAAATTTCTAAGTTTTTTTTTTTGCAAATGGCACCGAAAACTGTTGGTAATCACTGGTAATCGGTAATCGTGTGTACGCTCCGGAACCAAGTGATGCGGACCCCTCGGACGGACCGGGGCGGTTACACATCTGCAGGTGCATGCGGGCGTGTCGCTCCTTTGAGACGGGTAAGAGCAAACACACCGTGAGAAACCCGAGCCCCAGAGCGTTATCGCCGCAACTAGATCGCGACGTTAACAGCTCAATTAAGGCGTTACGGCCTTTATGACGCGGCAGTCATCACGTTTGCCATCCCCGTGCGCGCCGCGGCTTTTTTTAGGGCCGGCACGCACTGATGCGTAAAACAAAAAACAAAACAAAAACAAAGAAAAACAAAACAAAACAAAAACCTTGCGGATAGCTGTGCAGTTTTATTCGGAGGGAATCGATAGTTTTCGGAGGAGAAACATACGGGACCTAGTTTGGCTTGGCCGCCCGCGGCTGTTCGCCGCTCGGGTTGCTCCTCCCCGCCCCGCGCCGCCCCTCCAGCCGGCCATTAGGCCCTAATAGCTGCATATTCATGAGCGTTTTGTTATTATTGTCGATGCGTGGCGCTGATAAGCAGTAGAGTGTGATTGGAGAGCGATTCCGAGCTGGGCCGCGCGCGTCAGCAGTTTATCATCGAGTTATTGGTGAAAAGCGCGGGGAGGGTTTCTGTCGTTCGAGCAGTGCGGTGGCCGGCTACCCCCGCCCTTCCTCAGGTGCGTTTCTTTGTGTGTGTGTGTGTGTGTGTGTGTGTGAGAGAGTGTATGTATGTGTGTGTGTGTGTGTGTGTGTGTGTGTTTTATCCTCTGATGATTGTGAAATATGAAATGCCCGACGGGACATTGTGGCCGTAGCGGCGGGGCAGGGCGGGGCAGGGCGGGGCAGGGCGGGGTTCCGAACTTGAACCCCGCACTTGTTCCCCTGCGGGGGAATGGGGCCTCCTTCTTGGTGGTCTACGGAGATGCGTCTCGTGCCCTCCCCCGCCCCGCCCCGCCCCGCCCCGCCCCGCCCTGCTGCACCGCACCCTACCCTTTGCGGCACGCGCCGGTCCGAAGGGCCGGAAGCAGTAATAGGATGAGGGAGGAAGCGAGACAGAGAGGGAAAGGCGCTAAAGGCGCTAAAGCAATCGCTCAGGACCGCGCGCAGAAACGCAAAGGGCTGATAGTGTTGAGAGGGAACTCGGTGCTCTTGGTTTGACAAACCCGTCAGGTTGACGGTCTAGTAGATCTAGTTCGACCGGTATGCACACACATCTTTAAAAGATTACAACCAAAATAAATCGGGATAAGAGAAAAATGCAGCAGGGAAGAAGAATGGAGGGAAGGAAAGAGATGAATAGAGGAGATTGGTGTGCTCGATCGGAGAGTAGTAGTGAGTCGTTAGAGGTCCGAGCAATCAGAAGTGCTCGAGGGGTCCGGCGCGGCCGGGTTGGCTACCGTTCGCGCGCCGCAACCTCGGACCCGGGCGCGGTGCCGCGGGCCAGACCACCGAGGGAGAGAGAAAGAGAGAAAAGGGTTCCGTGGCGCGGCTCTTGTGTATATCGGAAATCAGCACTTTGCAGGTCGGCCCGGGCCGGGCGCCGGGCTCTGTGGCCCCGCCCCGCCCCGCCCCGCCCCGCCCGGCACTGCTGCTGGACCTCCCTGCCAAACGGCCGCGGGGGCATTCTGTCTAACGAGACGAGGGGCGCCCCACCCCGCCCCGCGCCCCGCCGCGCCCGTGGCCCGTGGGCGCCCGTGGGCCCTCATAGATCAGAGCCACTTTAGGGCGCACCTGCAAGGCGATTCGGAACACCGTTTTGTAGTGCCCTCTCTCTTGCACCTTATGGCCGTGCCCTATGAGTGCGACAAGGAGAGAGCGACGAGACCAGTGAGCGGAATCACCCCGCTGTGCCCTGTGCAGGCGCGCACAGCCAGCACAGCGCTATCCCGCCCTCGCCAGTTTGGGAAGGGGTGAGCTTTTCGACGCCATCTTTTTGGGAGCGCGGCTGCCTCAGCCGTCCCGTCCCGTCCCATTCCGAAGGGGCGCATCACTTCGAAAAATCATTGTACGCCCCCAAAAAAATCCTATAAAAAATCGGGAAAAAAATTAATAAATCAAAATTAAAGAAATAAAAATAAAACCTAGAGGAAAAATTCTGAAAAATCCGAAAAATTGGGAGCAAACGAACAGTAAATTGAGAACTTTACTTGTGAATTCCGAAGTTTTCCAGGGAAATTCAAAAGAATTTTTTTTTTTAAACAAAAGTCAAAAAAAATCACTGTACACACTTTGTATGAGTGATTTGCCCCCTCGCCGCGCACCACCCCCCGCCCTGCGGCCCGCGGCATTATGTCAGCCCTCCTCGTGGAACTCTGCGGGACAAGGACTGACCCACCTCAACACAATAACAACATCCCCCGCTCAGCCGCGACACGCCCAGAAATAACGCCTTCGTGCACTTCCGGCCATTCTGTGTCGCCGCGTCACCCGCGCCGCGCGGAGGACCGCGGGGGCGATGGGTCCACCGTACGGTCAGGTGGAGTGAGATGCAAAACCATAACCGCAGGACCGACCATAAGCCTCGCCGGTGCCTGGGCGGGGCAGGGCGGCGCCCGCGCGCAGGCTGCGTGCGTCCTCCCCGCCACGCCCCGCCCCGCCACGCCACGCCCCGCCACGCCACGCCCGTGCTGTCGGGAGAGCGCAGCTCGCCTCGTCTCGATTTGATTCATACTTCCGGATGATGCACGGCCTCGTATGATAAGCCCACCTCCACGCGCCTAAATGAGATGTCGTTACGGACAAGTCCTAACTACGGCAACATTACCGCACTTAGCCGGGGAAAAGCATCTTAATTTCATTCTGGTGTTAATTCTCGCTATTAGTCTTGTCCCGTGCCTCCCCCTGCTCTCTTATTCCTCCCCCCTCCTCCTCCCCCGGCGGCCCAACACCACAGCTGGACCTTGCCGTTCGAAACGAGTGCAGTACTACCCAGGAAGAGGGACCGGTCGAGAGTAAGAGGAAGAATAAATATACATGTCCAAATGTATGACTGGTTCCTGGTCCCGGCCGCCAGCCTCCTCCGCAGCGCAGGGCCCTTCGCGCCTATCGGGTAGGCAACCACTCGCCTGTCCCGACTCCCGTGTCCCGCGGCTGCCTACCCGGCACGGAGCCCAGCCGTCCGCCCGACCCGCCTGCTCAGCTCGCCCCTCGCCCTCGCCCGCCCCACCGACCGTCGCGTCTCGTCGGCACGGCCGGGCTTATATTTCTAATGAAATAAAAAGTCCGCCGTGAAACGGGTCGGACCGGCTTTGTAAGCAGGCGTCTCCCCCTGTCGCCTGGCGCCCCGGGCCCCCGGCCCCGCCGATGCGACAGAGAGAGAGAGAGGTGGGGCGAGCCGGGTCTGGACCGGGGCCAGGTGAGACGGAGATGGCGAGCTGTTCGAGTCCCTCCTGGAGGCAGGCGCGGCGGCTGAGCGCGGCGCGGCGCCGACAGACGACGGGGACGATTTTTGATGAAGTCGTTGAGGGACACATGCCGACGCGACGCCGACGACACCGCGCTCCCCGGCCCGAAAGAGATACTCATCACCGAATTTCGGACACCGGCGCTCGGTATTTACAACCCAAAAGGGCGCCCCGGTGGTGGGGAAGAGAGAGAGAAAGAGAGAGAGAGAGAGAGAGAGAGAGAGAGGGAGGGAGGGAGGGAGGGAGGGAGGGAGGGAGGGAGGGAGGGAGGGAGGGAGGGAGGGAGGGAGGGAGGGAGGGAGGGTGGCGGCATCTGGGAAAGCTATCTCATCGGTATCCCGACGAGAACTTGACGGCGGAGGGCCCCCTGGGAATGGACGCGACATTGTTTTCGGCAGGAGCGCGTCCTGCGCTGCGCAGCCGTCTGATTTCGAAGATCGCTCTCGCGCCTCCGTCCTCGTCGCACTTATTGGACCCTGCCATCCCCGACGTAGGGCACCGCCAAAGGTGCAACAAGGTCGGAGGTACGAGAGCAGAGCGATGTTCTGCATCAACGGCAGTCAGGTCAGCAGCGTCGTCCGGCGCGAGGGAGGGTGGCTCGGCTCTCGGCTCGCGGTCCCTCCCGCCCGCTCCCGCCCTGCCAGCCCGGACAGAACTCTCATTACTTTGTCGTTACTGGCCGGAGTCCTTAGCACTGTCGAGCGCCGCCCTGCTCTGCTCGGCTTCCTCTCTAGCCCCTCCGGGCCGGGGTGATTCCGAACAGCGTCCAGTCGTGTCCTCTCGCTCGCTCCTCATGGACGCGCCCCACGGGGCCCCGATGAGTGCGACTAGGAGAGAGAGAGAGATGAAGCCACTGTGCGGAATCACCCTACTGACTGACCGCTGTTTGCTGCTGTTCGGCGTCGCGGCGCGGGTCGCCGCGTTTAATGTTCGCATAAAACTCGAGCCGAGGAGAGGAGACGAGACGAGATGAGCCGCCACCGGGCACAGGTGGACTGCTCTCGGCCCGGCCGGGGCGGGGCGGGTCTGGCAATCAAGCTAATCAGCGTGAAATATCGCAGGCGGGCGCCATGCATTGTTGCGCATTGTTGCGAGGCCGCCGCCGCCGCGCCGCCGTACGCAGCAACAACATGTGCTTCAATACTGCCACTGCTGC
The DNA here is from genome assembly GCA_029379305.1 of Frankliniella fusca. Taxonomy (NCBI): domain Eukaryota; kingdom Metazoa; phylum Arthropoda; class Insecta; order Thysanoptera; family Thripidae; genus Frankliniella; species Frankliniella fusca. The sequence continues at coordinate 412,509 of JAHWGI010000058.1, read as the reverse complement.
CTTTTTGTCTCACGGGGCGGCGAATGCACAGGACAGGAGGCGGACAATGTTGAGGGTCTGACTGGGCTCGCTCTAGTCGAGGGAGGGGTCCCTCATCGTAGATTCAAGCGTACACCGATCACTGTAAGAAAAATCGTACCAAAGTACACTAAAGGTACGATAATTTACTGGCCAAGTCATTGCCTGCTCTGAATGTACTTGGCTAGAGCTGTCTTTTGGGGCAGGGGCCGCGGAAGTACTATACGACAGGGGGGACCAACTTCGGTGGTGTCAACACTGTAAAAAATAGTTGTCAGGAGACAAGAGGTTGCACGTCGAGCACCTTGTTCTCGAACAAAGGAGTTGTTTTTAGTATTACACTTCAAAATATCCGAATGTTCTTACCATATGGCCCCATACAAAAAACTGATGTGTATGGGACGGTATGGATGTGTTGTAACGTGACAACAAAATTGTTGTTAACTTTTTAACTAACACATTTTGTCGGAGAACAGTGAAGTTTGTAATTAATAACCTTTCTGCGCAGTAATGAGACCAAAACACTTTTTTTTGAAAAAAAGAAATTTTTTGAACTCTTGACCTTTGACAAAAAGTTTGTTTTTTAACAACAAATATTGTTTAATAAGTTAACAACACTTTTGCTGTTAATCAACAACAACATTTTTTACAGTGAAGGGGGTTGCCTACCTACCCGGCGGTTTGGGGTGCTTTCTTAATGTGAATTTTGTAAAATTCAAAAAGAAATAAAGCTTTTTTTTCCAAATAATAGGTTTTTATAAAAAAAGAATAGCCTTTACATTAAAAAATAAAATAAATTGATCTAGCTAATGACTTTAAGAAGAGTACAATTTACAGGACAAGTTACAGAAACCAAAAATTCGTTTAAATTTAAACATTTTCAAAGCGCACCGTAAATGAAAAGACCTCCATTGACCAGGGAAATGTGTTTTCTGCACATCTCGAACGGGTGCAGGTTTGAATTGAACAAGTGACAGATTTGCATCCGCCCGATGGACCAAAAAATATTGTCTAATAACGGGATGCATGTTTTTCACTTCAAATTCGAATTTGTATCTAGTTAAGATGTGCGCAGAAACGCATCTTTCTACGCATATTGTCCATGGACGGTAGTGAACGAGCGCCGCGGCCATGCCCTCTAACGCAACGCACCCTTCACCCTACATCTTGGGGGATTTTGGTGCTTTGGCCCCACTCGCCCCCCACTTCCGCGGCCCCTGTTTTGGCGTACGAAGTCACTGTAAAAGTTTGAGTCACTTTCCTCGCCCAAAAGAGAGTGACGCAAATCTTCATCGCTTCAATGAAGCATAATTCACGAGAACGACTCAATTTGAGTCTTATTTGTGACCGAAAATGTCTCAAAACGACTCTATACTAGCGGTGTTACTGAACGTTTCCCGTGGAGGAGCGACGAAATCGGGATCAAAATGTCGCTCCCCCAGATTCTTTTTACGAGTTTCCTCGATTACCAGTGGTACACCAGCTTTATCTTATGATTACTGTACTTCATACCTAAAAGACAGTACTAGCCAAGTACATCCAGAGCACTGGAAAAACAAAGGTGCTATCTAATGCCTTTTAAAGGCGTTAGTGAAATAGTGCCTTTAGAAAGGCGCTATCGCCCCAAAAGGTGCTACTTTTGGCCCTAATCGTGCCTTTACAAAGGCATTAGTGCAGTAACACCCCAAAAAATTCAATAGCACCCCAAAAAGGGTGCTATATAGCACCTTTGTTTTTCCAGTGAGCAGGCAAGGACTTATCCAGTAAACGATCGTACCTTTAGCGTGCTTTTTTCTGACAGTGAAGTTTCTGATTTTTCTGGTTTTCCTTGATTTATACTGTTTTTGAATGATTTTTTCTCTATTTTTTCTTCTTGATTTTTTATGATTTTTTGGGTGATTTTGTTTCATGGTGTACTCTCTGATTTTTTTTCATTATTCTTATTATTTAAGTGAAGGACCCCTCGGCTCTAGCACTGATACATACATGTGTGTTTTGCGTTTTTGTCGAGCAATTTTTAGGTGGTGGATGGTCGAGAAAGCCGGGATTTTTCAGAAGCAGATGACACTACCAAAGCATGTGAAACCGGTGAAACGCTTCGTGTTCGAGGCACCTACTGCCTTATGGCCCACGACCACCTGATTGCTGCGGGCCAGGACGTACTCCCTTACTGCATCGACTCATAACTCACGGATCATTTGCCACTGCCATTAGTTCTCCAGGTGGGCCGTGGCGGCTTAATCAAGACGTTTTAATTGCAATCGAACCAGACTCAGTCCGACTGTTGAAAAAAAAAAATCGGCCTGGATTTGAAACTGCGAAAAGTTTATTTAGCCGAAGTTGCACTCGTACGGGGACGGGAGTCGCGTGCGCACAGACATCGGCTGCCTCAAACTCTCAAACCTCAGCTCGGCTGGTAGAAACGAAGTCATCATGCCTTTGAGTAACCAGGAGGGTCATTAGAGAGCTCCCAGCTTTTTGACTTCCGGTTCTGATTGGTCACAAAATATCAGTGTTTTGTTTGCAAAAGGTAAACAAAAATCTTGATATTTTCTTGACAGTACGGTATCCGAGATAAGGACTGGAAGTCAGAAAAGCTGGGAGCTCTCTACTGACACTCCATCTCCAGAACTGTGCGCAGGTAGGCCTGTAAAGTTACCTCCATCCATAACCGGCCGCGCGTCCGGGAATTGACCACCTCGGCGCCAAAGACGTGTAGCTTGGGCGGGCATGGCATCCAAACGGGCCCAGGAGGTGGATGGGTTGCCTGCCGTCACGGCGCTCCTGCTCCACCGGCAGCCCACAGCGTTTACTCTCGACCACTCGATCCTCAGCTTCGGCCTGTGTCGCTCGGTTCAGCTGTTCCGTAGCCTGGTACATGTTCTAAAGTTCTGAGGGCGCCAGTGTCTCTAATAAGGGAGAATTTTAAGGCCCGGGACAGGAGGTGAAATGTTTGTTTTTTGCAAAATGCTGAAGTTGAAAATTTCCTACTCTTATTCCAGTGATGGCACTTTAAATCAGTCACTTGCGTTTGTTCTTTGGACTATGACTAACAAGAATTTATGCCGGTTAGGTAAATTTTCAAAAATGGAGAACATGCAATTTTTTTTGTTAGAAAAACATACAGAATTATTCGAATACATGTATGTCATGAACCACTTGATATTATGGGAAGGGGTTAAGGGTGTATTACTTTTCCATTATAGGTAAGATTTTTTGGGGGAAAAAATCAGCATTTTTGGATTTCTGGTTTCTGAGATCATTATTTCACCTGTCCCTGGCCAAGTGCGAAAAGTGGGCAGAAGTGAGCAAACAAGGATTAAAAATCCGCCGTGGAATGAGAAGTGTATATCCCCGTACAGACTTAGACAATTAGAGGAATACTGAGCACCGAGAACGCTTTGCTGCCCCGACGGCGATACAATTAACACAAAAGCAAATTAGATGATAAAATTCATTCGCCCACTAAGTATTGATTTGATGGATTTTACAGAGCGGAGCTGGCGCGCTTATGAGTCAATGGACCGCGTTTGAGGCACTCGTCACTAACTATCAGAAGAAAAAAAGAACGCGAGAAATATCACCACCATACACACGTCCAGGTCCAGGTAGGGCCGTGAAGAAATAGTGCATCTAATTGCTATCTGAGGCAAGGTAACTTTCTGATTACAAAGGCAACCTTTAAAAAATACAAACCAGGTTAGACATGTTTCTTGCTACTTATATTTATTCCTGCCTTATATACATGTCTTAGAATACATTTAAAATAATTATAATAACACCTACTTTCAGAACATACCATGAAACAATAACATTTAAAACATTGTGCCACAATTTACAAATTTGTATCTAAGGTACTGTGATCAGTCTTGTCATGAAGAAAATAAGTTGTCACATTTGCTTCCTAAATCACAACTGCATTGCCATTACCCTTACAGTTACACCAACTGGGTGTCTTTGGCCGACCCATGAGGAATGTGACCCCCAACTAGCTCAGATTAAATCTGAGAATGGTGGTCAACCAACATGACAAAACACAGGGCAAAAATACAATTTAACTAGGCTTGAGCTTCACTGCGTTAAAAGCACAACATCTAACATTGTGCAAATTACTACATGGAGAGGGTCTACATCAAACACCTCCACCACACAACATAATTCAAGTTAGCCAAGAGAAAACTGTTAAATCACTACACATGACAGACTACTTACTATGGCCATCACAACAGGCAGATTTCTCCTGTGTAGCTTTTGTGATGTGTAAATCCAGGTCCACTTAAATCAATTCATTAACAAAATTAGATTTTCTATTTGGTAACACAGCAATAAATTAAATATCTGACGATGGCCTTCAAAAATACTTCCAGAGACAAAGGCACTTTTATCCATAAAATTTACACCAAAATGCAAGAGGGGGAAAATTAAAATATTCAAGGAGGTGAAAATAGAGCAAACAGCCCATTTAAATGCTCTCTCAGAAATCACTACATGCCACTACATTACATCACAGCTTCTTTTTTTTTTTCCTTCATTTTCTTTGCAAAAATAAAATTGAAATACAAGTCAACCACAATATCAAAACAGCTTTAAGCTGTTAAGTGCAACTGGTCTCTAAAAAAATTCTTCATAATATAAGATAATCCAGCAAAATAGTCTATCACTGCATGTTTCAATTAATACACTGTTGCTGTGCCAGGCTGACTAAGGCCTTTTGAGAAGAGATGCCCATGCACTGGTTGATTTGAAGCTAAAAGGTAATTCCCACAAAAATAATTGCAATAAAATATCAACCCAGTGGAGGACATCAAAAGCTATGGGGAGTTTCTTCCTGTGTTTTTCCTTTTAGCATACCTCACATTTAGTATTTTCAAATTCCCAGAGCTAAATACCCAACATTTGGCAACATTGTGATCTTGGCTCAAATGATGCATCCTATTTTGTTAAATATGACATTTAAGGTACTACATACGGCCCTCTTCTTGAAACTTTGACATTGCTTGACTTGAGTTGAGGGTGATAAAAAATCCAAAACCCGGAAGTAACAGTTATGTAGATATGTTTCAGACAACATATTTCCTTTTCTCTCAAACACAACCCCTCAATACTACATTGGTGGATGCAAAATAGAGAAGATTACTTGTAGGATGAATAGATTTGCCAAATGCAAAACAAGGCAGCAACAACAGATACACTGGAGTGTAGAATTTTACGCCGACCATCATCTCGGCGTACAAGAACAACAGGTGATGTTGAAGACACTGATTGCAATATTGGCATTTTGGGCAAGTTCTGATGGTTTCTTTCTACTTGGTATTTGCAGCATGGATCAAATTGCCATGACACAGTGTATAGCCCAGAGCACAATAGAGATAGAACTCCCAATGGGGTACAGACTAAGGGTCGCTCCCATATCAAACCTAAAACATAAACACAAGAGTTATGAGAGAGTCCTGCCAACCAAAGACCAAAGTACAAATTTGTAACATGCCAATAACATACCAGTGCACACAGCACTTAAGCCAGATATAATGGCAGTTTTATGAAGACAGTTCCCAAAAGCAATCCAGCGGGCAGTTTCGTCTCCTAGCCTGGAGGGCTCAATAACAATGATTTTGTACCCTCGGTCGAGAGCAAGTTCCAATTCATTCTCAAATTTCCACTGGGCATTTTCACTATCATAAACTTCGTGTATGATGGCCACATCTCCAGTTGAGGGAAGACGGGAGCTGAAACAAAACAAAGTGTTGTCAAACATGTGGATTAAAATACTCAAAATACTTTACAGAATTCAGATGTTAGGGGAGAGAGACAAAAAATACTAACATACATTTCACAGATATTATAAATGAATGCACAACTATTGAGCTCAAGATCTGCCAGAGGTGTAAATCGTCGCTGATAATTGTGTCACAAGGACAAAAATGTGTAACAAAAGTAACCACTGTACTCAAAGTCACCATGGCAGAAAATGAAAAACATGATTCAACAAATTATGCCTAAGGTCCTCAACATAGAAAAATTCGGAAATTGAAAGCGTTAATAATTAAACTACGCTGTACTTCAAGAAAATTAAGAAAGAGCTTCAAATCAAGTAATAAAATAACATAAATGTTCCATAACCCAGAGGGCAAGGCAGCTTTCAGGACCTTGTTTTTCTGGCCTTAAAATTAGTAGCTCCGCAACAAATTCAGATAATTTAACACATAATAAAAGATCTTAAGTCTCATGAATTGGGTGAGCCAACAACAAACCGTAACATTGATAAATTTACTTAAAAAAATAAAATCAAACCTTGAAAGACTGTATTCTCTAGCATCCACCATCTTTGAAATCACAGTTGTTGAGGCAGGAAGAGGGCTAAGAGGGGAGAGGAGAGAAAGGGAGGGGAAGGGAAGTGGTGGAGTGTGAGGAATGAAAGCGGTAGGCTACTACTAGATTATTCGTGTCTAGGAAATATGATTGTAATAAAGAATTCTCAATTTTACAGCAACATCAAAAATTTTTAGTGATAAAAAAGTATTTTTTGTTTTTTCTTTTTTTTTCCCGCAACGTGAGAGAAACTCCCTGGCTTATGATGTGGTAGCGTCCACCTCCGTTGATCGGAGAAGAACAAAAATTCCGATGCCAAGTGAAACGCGCTCCGGCAGCCATTATTGTAACAGCTAACACTAGCCGGGCGTTTTAGTCGTAAGTGCTGCCCGCTAGTTGCCTCCGCCGCTGTTTTTCGGGTAATTTACTAGTGTGTTAGTATTCTAGATTCAAAATGGCCGATAAAATTGATATGAGCCTCGATGAGATCATCAAGAAGAACAAGCCGGCCCGCGGGACGGGCGCTCGCAGAGGCCGCGGTGGTGGCGGCGGAGCGCAAAGAAACTCGAATTCCAGTTTTCCTCGTCGTGGCGGATCATCTCAAAGGAACACAGGACGCGTTCAGCAGGGCGGGATCGTACGGAGGCGCCCCGCGGGCGCTCCCATGGCAATGCCCAAATATGCAAGGGTGAGTAAAATGATATCTGATGGGGGGGTCTCCTAACCCACGCTCATCCGTGTGACTCACTCGTCCGGGCCGCGGCTTACTCCCGATGTCTTCACTTTGACACAGTTTTTGCATTCTGTTGGAATTTGTGTACGTTCAGGCCACCATCGATCGACTTTACTCGTGGACGGCCTTTCGAAAGTAGTAGTATTTGTTATTTCGAACCTCTCCAGTGGGACCCAGGAAGTTTTGTTTACGCTCTCCTCAGTCGAACTCCGGCAGAGCGAGTATTGTGTTTAACTCTTGGATATTTTTTGAACCAAACGGTTTAGAATTTGGTAACTACTTTGCCACATCCTGGCGTACATTCAAGAACCATTTAAGGTGTCACGAATATTAATGAACTATTCTTATCTAATGGTAGAATTTCAAGTGATATAAGCCCTATGAATTTAGTATTTATGTGCTTACTTATTTTATTTTGTTTGCAGGGTGATGTGAACAGCAGGTGGACACATGATATGTTTACTGGTGGCCGACCAATTTCCCGAACGGGGGGCATAGTCAGTGGTGGGGGACCCACTAAACTCCTTGTCTCAAATTTGGATTATGGAGTTTCTGACTCCGATATTAAGGTGAGTAGGTTTTGCTTTGATTGTAACAAGTAAAATCACGTTGTCCTGAAACTGCTGTATGTTTTAATTTTAATTGTCTTTTTCTGTAGGAATTGTTTGCTGAGTTTGGTCCTTTAAAATCAGCCGCTGTTCACTATGATAGATCTGGCAGGTCGTTGGGTACGGCTGATGTTATCTTTGAAAGGAGATCAGATGCTGTCAAAGCAGTCAAGCAATATAATGGAGTACCTTTGGATGGTCAGTTACAATGCATTTACCTTTTTCATTCCGTGCAACATCAGTGCCTGGTCTTATTTTGACACTCTCTCTCATCAAGGGCGACCAATGGATATTGCCTTGGCAACAAATGATGTAGCAACAGCTATTCCAAGGTCTTCACAACGAACAAGTGGTGGAAATTCCAACTTTGCTCAGAACCGACCTCAAAACAGAGTGGGGGGTGGAAACTTTAGGAATGCCAGAGGTGGCAGAGGTATGTAAGATTTATTTCTTGCATTTTTTCTCCCCTTCATTTATAAGTCTTAATCCAAGTCTTTCCTACTACCAGGTACCCGTGGTGCAGGCAGAGGTGGCAGAGGTGGTGGGCGGTCAGCCAAATCAGTACCCACAGCTGAAGAATTGGATGCTGAGCTAGATGCGTATGTCAGCAAAGTTCAAAAGTAATATGCCACTATGTTTGTGGTTAAATGTGTTTCAATTAGCTTTTATTTTATTTTCTCTCTTGTGAAGTGTGTTAGCTCAGTTTGTGTAAGGTTGATACACAATAATCTATCATTTCATTAATTCATCAAACCCTCTGTCTGTCTACCTGACTTGGCACATGAGACACAAGTAATGGAGTATGTGCGTGTAGCCTGTTCATTCCTGATACTTGCAGATTATTTGCATCATTTTTGTTTTGGAGTAACCTCATAGAGATGTATTAATTTCAGAAAAATCAAAAGTCTGTTTTACATTAGTAGTGACTCACTTTTATTACTTCATTTTATGGTTAATTATAAATGTGGAACATGTTTTAAAGTCCCACAATTCGTTACTCTTAAGATTGTCTTTGTATAGTGAAAACTTAAATTTATAAAAATGACCAAAACACTAACCAGCTGCCTGTTTTTCTAGTACCCTGAAAACTTATCAAACACCAGTGCAGTGCTTAAGCATGCTTAAGCTCTATCCTGAAAAACAGAACTACTGCTGATAATCGAGACCTTTATGTCCGTGTCCTTAGAAATGTTATTTATTTTGTTCTCTGTAAAGTGCATTTTCTGAAACACCTGATTATCAGTTCAATTATTTCAAGGCTGAAAAGCAATAAGAAATAGGATTCTGAAGACTGGATTGAAAGCATTCCTGAATTCAAGATACTTTACACTTGAAGTTTCTGGTCGGTCAAACTACCAAAAAATAAGAAAATGAAAACTTGAACTGGATTAATTGAACAAATTCGGCTTCGAGACGTCCGCGGGTTGATTGGCTGGTCTGTTGCCATATCACTTCTACGTCGGACGGGCTCCGGCCGGCCCACCGTACCTGTACCTGGACCATCTGGTTCGGCCGCGCGGCCGCGGCGCTCGGCACGGCTCAGCACAGTCCCCGCGACCCGCGGTGCGACTTTAGGTGATTGCGCTGGAGTCGTGGAGGGGCGAAGTACCTATCTGCGAGCCGCGCGGCGCGGCACGGCGCTTCCGCCCCTCCCCCCGCCCACTCCCCCGCGCCGCCCCGCCGCTCGCTGCTCCGCTCAGCTCGCCGCTCGCGCTCCTCCTGCCCCTGCCGCAGCCGCGCCTCAGCGCCTCAGTGTCCCGCCGACCAGCGAGCCGAACGCTACTCCGCGCATGCGCAACTGCGCCGCTCGAACCTTCGCGAGTGACTTGAGCGCACGCGCGCGCCCGCGCCCCAGCAGCCAGCAACGGTTCAACCGCGACTCGAAACCCCTTTACGACAAGTACGACGGCGTCCTGGCCGCACCCCGGGGCCGGACGCGACGTCGCGACGCGCGGGAGCCCTCCTCCCCGGCCCGGCCGTGTGTTTGTGCCTCGAATATGAATGTGCGCGAGTGTGTTGTGCTGTGCAGCCCCGAGTGATCCCGTCAGTGAGCAGCCCGGCCCCGGCCCCGGCCCGGAGAGGCAGAGTGCCCTCCCGCCGTTGCTTACCCGTGCAGTGAACCACGGTCTTGCCGAGTGTGTGCAGCGTGCAGCGAGTGTCACGTGTCTCTGCAGGCTCTGCCCCCGCCCCGCCCCGCCCCGCCGCCAGGATGGGCGCGCCGCTGCGGATCGTCGCGCTGGCGCTCGCCCTCGCGCTGCTGCAGCTGGTGAGTACCGTGGTGGAGCCTGAGGGCCTTTACGCGGCTCGGCCTCCGTCATTGTCGCACCTTTGGCGGGTGCCCTACGTTGCGGATGGCAGAGTCCCATGAGTGCGACAAGGACAGAGGCGCGAGAGCCATCTTCGGAATCGGCACCCCTCCCTGATTCAGATGAGCGTTTTGTAGTGCCCTCTCACTCACTCCTAGTGGCCGAGACTCATGCGTTTGACAAGGACGGAGCTTCGAAAGTGCTCTTCTGAATCTGACGGCTGGGTAGACGGCAAGGTGCTCACGTGCTCACGTGTTCACGTGCTCACGTCTATCATCACTGACGCTGACCTGGGGTCCAGGGGGGCGGGACCTGCTGCTCCCTGCTTCTGCCTGCAGGCGTGCAAGTGCAGCGCGCGCAGCACGGGGCGTGCCCTGCCGTGACGCCGATCATCAACTCACGGAGCCGCACTGCTTCCGTTGGGTTACTGTTCACTTTTTTTCTCTCTCTCCCTCCCGCCGTATTCTTGTCTCCTCCCGTCGAGCTGGCCAGCAGCAGCCAGCAGGCCCCGGTGCATTCTCTAGTCGCGCTCCGTTGGCGCCCCGCGCGGCGCGGCGAGGCAGGCGAGGCGATCCGGTGCCGGTGCGGGCGAGCCGAGCCAAGCCTCGGCGACAGGAGGATAAGACAGGTGCGCGTCGCGCCATTTGGGCCCGACCGAGGACCGGACCGGGTCAACTACGCCGCGCCACCCCGCCGCGCCGCCCCGCCCCGCCCGCGGTTATGCGAGGTTGTTGTTGCGGTGGCGAGGCGCGGCGCTTCTTGTTCAGGTGCCGATGGATCAGGCGGCGCGCGTCGCCCTTGAAAGCGCGTGTTCTCGTTTTTATTATCATGTATGCTTGATTGAGTCGAGTAAATTTCGATCATTTTTGAGAATACATTTCATTTGCGGAAAAGGACCCGTACTCTCGAATCGAGTGCGATGGAACTGACGCAATCAAGTGCAGTTCTGAATTCGTGGTACACGCTTTTCTGGGTGTAGTTCAAGGCGATGCGGGCCTCGGTCGGCGGTGCGGTGGAGGTTGCGGCCGCACTCCGCCGTACTGGCGGCGCAGCGGCGTGGCGTGTCCGGAGTCCGGAGCATAGCGGCGGCCGGTGGGCGAGGTGGGCTTTGTTCGCGGGGCGGGGCGGGGCGGGGCGGGGCGCGCAGGTGGTGCTGGCGGCCGCGAGAGCCCACGCCGCCTCCCTCAGCCCCGGCTCCGGCCTCGGCCAGGCCGCAGCGCCCATGTGCTCCCATGTGGGCGGGGCGGGGCGAGTAGAGCGGTTGTCACTTGCGAGGACGGCGAGACCGGCTGCGGCCCGGCCCGGCAGACTGATTCACAGGATCACTCTCGCACCTCCCCGGTCCTTGTCGCACTCCTGGCGCTGACCGATGCAGCAGAGCACGGTGCTGCCTGTGAGAGCGACAAGGACAGAGGTACGAGGGCGATCTTCTGTATTTAGTCGACAGTCTGACGAGGACGTGGGCGACTACAGCGACCACCCGCTCAGCACCTGTTCGCGACAACGCGCCCCGAGATCTCCCCCCTGCTGAGGGGGAAACAACTCTGAAGTTTTTGTACACCTTATAATTCAGGAAAAAAATCAGAAAAATTCACCTAAATTCTCAAAAATTTGGGTAAAATATCTAGCAATTGCAAAAATTCCGTAAAAACTCACAAAAATTCACGAAAATTCACAAAATTTGCACGCTAAAATTCGGAGCTGTTTCCCCCTCGTCCCGTCCTTACGCTGGCACACCGCTGCAGATTCCAGTCCGAGCCCTGCAGAGGACCGCCCTGCTGCCGGTACGCACCGCGGTTGCACCGGACCGGACCGGCCGGACCCGCCCGATCACAATTTGTCGCACGGTCCAATTAAAATTCCTCCGCGCATGGGAACAGATGCAACACCGCGAGGACGCGAAACGCAGGGAGAGGAAGGATGGGGAGGTAGGGGAGCGCGAAGGCCACAGCACAGCCGCTCCGCTCGGCGCCGTGGAGCTGCCTGCTGGAGCACCTACACTGCAAAGGTGGTCAGCGGTGCATACCTATTCAGTGGGCTTCGTCACGTGAAGTGTATGTGCACTTCTTTATTTTTTGTACCTCTTTGTTTACCTCTTTTATACCCGATTGGAAATTAGTATATCGAAATGACACTTTTATGTGTACTTTTTTAGAAAAAGTGTATCTTAACTATACCGCAGATTGGGACTGCTTCACTTTGCAGGCACTTTCGCATACTTTTTTTGTACTTTTTGTATACTTTTTCTATATTTTTGGCATAACTTTTGCACACTTTTGGCCGCAGTCACTTTATCAGATTGTTATTTCCATGAGGGTAGTCAGTCTAATTTTCATCACTTCGACACTTTTATTCTCTTCGGCGTGGTTTTCTAAATTAGTTTGAAAATATGCCAAATTAGTAGTCGAGCGATTCATGAAAAATATAGTGCTTAGTCCGCACCGCAGATGCCAGTTGGACGTCTGGAGTACGTTTTCGTCTCTGTGTAGCGCCGTCCCGTCCCGTCCCCGCCCCCCTCGCCTCGACCCGGCCCGGCCCGGCCGCGCGGCGGGAGACGAGCGCCAGGGTTATGCAACCCCTTGTGCAGGACAGCTAAGCGTCGTGAGCCGTAAGGTGAGGTGAGCCGCGGCGGGGCGGAGCGGGGCGGCGGGGGCGTCTCCACGGGAGACCAGTCAGACCAGCTGGAACGAGTTGTTGTTGTTGTTGTTGTTGTTGTTGTTGTTGAGACGCTCCTGATGCAGGGTGCCATGTTCTAGTTCGGCGTTGGGTTCGGTCGGGTTGAGTGCGCCGCATTCTAAGACGAAGAAGAAGAAGAAAAAGTCAAGTAATAGGGCCCCGTGTGAGTCATTGTACCCCACACACACCCCTTAAAATGAGATCATAGTCCAAGCTCAGCACTGTGATTTGAATTTGTGTACTTGGTCTATTGCTGTCGAATGTAGAAAAATAAATCACATTGGTCTCGGATTGATTGACAACTTTTGCTCAGATTGAGATTCCAAGTGTTCTTCAGGCAGTTGAAGTCAAATTCTACTTGACTTTGAGCAAAACGGACTTCAAACAACAACCAGCTATTTTAGCCCAGCAGGCTGGACCGCGTACAGTACACTTTATTTCTCTAGACTCTTTCATGGCTGGCCACCGCGGCGTCGGCCCGACCCCGGTCTCCCCCGAACACGGCTGCGGCGTTGTTCAAATCGGATCAGCATCACGTCGGTGCTTTGGGCGTCACGCCCTGCAATGCCCTGTAATAACTCGCAATTTTGCTCATCTCGGTGCGGCACGTTTGCTCTTCTTATTTTCTGCAGTCGTCTCCCTCCCTCCCTCTCCCTCGCTCGCTCGCATGCGGGTACCGCCCGCACCGCCCCTCTCCCCCGCGGATGTTTCTTTTTCGGCGAGCTCGGCCCGGAGCAGCGCACAGCGGCGCGGCGCGGCGCAGAGCGGCTCTTCATCATCGATAACAATAATAGCGATCGCCGGCTCGATTAATCGCGGCGCGCTATCGATGTATCGATGGCCTATCGTTTCCGACTGTTGACCCTGGGCCGGGCCGGCTGAGCGGCCGAGCGAGGAGCAGGGTGGGGCCGCCGGTGTAAGGCGGACCTATGTGCTCTTTGTTTTATTGCGCATGCGCTCCTTTCGATCTCATTATCCGCCATCAAGTCAAGTGGGGAGGGCGCGGCGCGCGAAATCTCGCGTTCTGTTACTTTGCTTAAGGAGAGACCCTACTGAAAAAACGTGAAAATTCGTAAAAAAATCGATTTTTATTTTTTATTTTTTTTTAGCATCTTTAGACCTTTATCTATCATAGTCTAGCCCCGTTTCACTCTTGTTACCCTCCTTATCTGAGGTAATTTAGAACAATATTTTCTCTGAATTATAACCAAATCCTGTGCTGCAACTTTAAACATTGTTTTCTCATTACTACATATTTTGACCATTCACCTACTCCTTGCGACAAGATATTTGAATGAGAACATTGACCCATTTTTTTTATCAAGTGTCAGGGGTAACTCTATCAAAGTTGGCATACCAGAATGTATCCTGAGCCACATTTCATTTTCCAATTCAGATTTAAGACCTAAAATTAATTAAATTTAAACTTAAACCAAATTTCTAAAATGCAAAATTATTTTCTTGAACTCTGAGGGCTTAGAAAATCTTAGTATATGCCAACTTCTGTCACTTAGAGGTAGAAGGTCAGAAAAAACTTCGTGCCACATTTGTGAACCCAAAAGTTTGTCGCAAGGAGCCTTTGAGAGCGACCCATGTTTTTGTGGTGAGGTAAACATACAAATCCTTAAAAATATCCCCAAAAATTCATGTAAATGGCTCAAAAATTCTTTTTTGAACTCAATAACATTTATCTATGCTCTCCTTAAGCTGGGGCCGATTTTTCTGTGATGTCCGGATTTCAGTAGGGTCTCCCCTTAACTGGCTTAAGTTTAGCCCGTGGGGCATTTACTCCGCGAAAACTTGTACATTACGCGGTTTTACACAGGTATAACATAGAAAATTTTGCAATTTTTCGGTATTGCATTACGCGTAATACACATACCGTGTAATTCTCAGTCAGGTGTACAGGGTATTACAGAAGTAAATACCCCCTCGCCCTCGCTTGTGCCGAAAGATAGTGCGGTGCGATCGGCTTATTGCTTGGAGAAAAAAAGTCAATAAAAGGTAAACACCTATATGAAGTTGTATTTCTCGTCTCGTCTGCTCTTCTATCTCAACAAAACAAAACGCGACGCAACGGCCGCAGCTCTGTGCTCCGCTCCGCTCGGCTCGGCCGGCGCGCTGCGCGTTGCGCCGCTCATGACGGCGATAACCATCTCTCTGGGCTCCGGGCCGGGCCGGGGCTCGCATGTTTAACGAGGAGCGCGTCGCGGAGTGCGTGCGTGCGTGCGTGCGTGCGAATGTGTTTGTGTGTGTTCTATTAGGAATGTAGGTTAGAGACGGAAGACGGGTTGGGCTGGGCGAGGAAGTTATCCACCTAGGCCGGAGCAAGAAGCATAGGCCTCGTTAGGGGAGCGGCGACGCGACGGGGCTGCTGTGGCTATGGGTGCGTCCACTGCTGAGTGCGAATAGCGCGACGGGGCTGTGGCTATGGGTGCGTCCACTGCGGAGTGCGAATAACGCGCGCCCCGAGTAGAACTTGCGCAAGAATAAGGAGAGCGAAAACCAGTCACGGTCTCCAGGTCTCATTGACTGGCGTCTGGGTTATGGATTATTGCGGGATTTTGTGTCAGTCGCCATGAGGAAAAAAACATCATGCCCGCCCTGAATTCATTCGCTCAATTCTTCTGGGGTAGAATATGTAATTTATTGTGCCCGGCATGACTCTTTTGTACGTTGTTCTTTGCCTACTCCCGCACACTGATTTGTCGGCGCGCAATGTCTCTGCTGCGCTGCTGCGCTCCGTGCGCCGCTGCCTGCTGCTCATCTCGTCGCCGCACGTTCAGCCCCCCCCCCTCTCCCCGCCCCGAGGATAATGTAATAATTGTCCTCAAATAAAGTATCCTTAATTGACGGCGCGCGCTCTCTTCCCGTGCCGCTTGACCCATGCACGCCGCGGCCACCGCGTCTCAACAGTTCGAGGAAGCAGTCCCCGGAGAGGAGAGGAAAGGAGAGCCCCCCTGTACCCGCTCGGGGCAGGAGGGAGGGAGGGGGGGGCGGTCCATGGGCCGATGCATACCGCGCTGCGGCTGCAGGACGCAGGTGGAGCGGAGGACTGCGCGCCGCGCTGCCGCAGCACCGAGAGGGAATTCCTGGGTAATTGTCAAAGTCCCTCTGCTCTAAAGAAAAGTGACGTCCGCGACGCGGGAGTGTGCGGAAGGGAACGGAAGGGGGTGGAATTTGAAGCCGGCCATTATTGCCCAATGGGCAATCGCTCGCTATCCTATCGGCTGCGCGGTCTCGGCGGCGCGCTGGTATTGTCCGGCACCCGAAGCAGCCGCGGCCGCGTGGACAGGCTTGGTCGTTGCGGAAGAGGGAATTCATCGGTGGTCAGTATCATTATCTTTGTAAAACCTAGCGCGCAGCCCGGCGCACGATACGCGGAGGGTGTAACAGCATGACGTGAGAATGTGGAACGAAGTCTTGGCCGCAGCGCCCCCCCTCTACCTTGTTCCATTTCGCGGGAGCGGGAGTGAGGATGATTTACGAGTATGCAGAGCAGCGCCCAGAGCCCCGACCTGGCCTGCCTGGCGCGGATAACTGATGCGCGCTGCGGATAGTCAGTGCTTTGGCTCGGCCCGAAAAAAATTCTCGTAACCTAAAAGAAAATAAAGTGTTTGTGGTGCCCAGAGCCATCGGTATTTCTCTGGTATCGGGCCCGCTCCGCAGCACTGTGGCAGGGTGGGGCGGCGGTCGCCAAAGTGTGCCAAGTCTTGAGGTCCGCGACGACCCTTCCCCCGGATGCCATAAGGAGGAGCCGCACTGAGCCGCGTGTGACCGCGGTGCGGTCAGGTGCAGCAGCTGACTTATGCCGAAGAGCGTTTCCCTCGCACTGTCTCTCTCGCACTCATGGGCTTCACCGTATAGGTGCGAGAGAGACAGAGCGAGGAGAGCGCTCCTCGCGGGATAAGTCGGCAGGTCACGCAGCCTGCGGCGGGGCGGGGCGGGCAGCTCAGTGGGGCAGCACAGGCGGGCCGTGTGGTGTGATGCAGTGCTGGAGCAGCCCCGCCGGTCTCCTGCGCCCCCGCACGGGATTAGCGGTATGCAGTGCAAAGCACCGCAAGCGCCGAGCTGAGCTGAGCCGTGCGCTGCCTGGACTGCCTGGCCGGGCCTCAGGAGACCGGGACCGGAGCGCGCCCGGAGCCGGAGCCCGGAGCTTGCGAGCTCGGCAGGGAGCAAAGCGGGCCTGGGCGCGCAGGGCCGCGGGCACTGGTGACCGAGCGAGGAGCGAGATACCCAGCACCAGCACGATGGGTCCTCCGCTCTGGGAATCCCTGGGTTGCACACTTTGTACTACGATATTACCTACTGGTAATCTTATCCGACAAATTCCTCTTTTTCTCGTTAAAATGTGCAAAAGATAACTTGGATTTCAAAGTTTCTTCGAAAATATTACCGAAAACTGTTGGTATGTGGTAATCGGTGATCGTGTGCACGTTCCTGAACCAAGTGATGGACCTCTGGCACCAGCACCTGCAGAGCAGCAAGGCGTGCGACAGGCTCTGGTGGTGTCCGGTCCCGCGAGCTAGAGTTTGAAGTCCGGTAATTTTGCTTGTAAAGATTGGTTAAAAAAATAGAGAGAAAGTTTATTTCTTTAAAAAATACAATTGTTTATTTAATTTTTTAAAACCCTATAGTCTAAACGCGGCCTTTCCGGGGCGCGTTGCTAATCGGTTCCCGGAGCATCCGCTGGAGGTGACGCGATCGCTTCCGGTGGCGGCGGCCGGAGGAAGACTCGCTGAGGGGAGAATGACTGGAGGCGTGTGTGCGCGGCGCGCGGGGTGGGGGAGGCACACCTACACTCATCACGGTTCATCAACACTGTAAGAAATTTCTAGGGCAAATTTGCTCAAATGGGTCGGTAAACGCCCCATTCCCCAACCAAGTGGGGCAATTTTCCCAATCCAAACACTGATAAATTTCCCTCTCCATGGATTGAGAAATTTCCGGGCACATGGGTAGGGAAAAGTGTTTTGCGTACCCACATGGTAATCGTCCATTTGCGTACCCAAGTGGTAATTTCACGTTTGGAGTGAGACGATGCAAGTCCCTACCCACATGGTAAATTTTAACAGTGGGGAGAGATGATGCATGTCCTTACCCACTTGGTAAATTTTGCAACGTTTGTGTTGAATCATAATGTATGCACTCAACTGGTAAAATAATTACATGGCGGTCAATTTTGCGGCTGGTTGTGCGTTTCGATTGGTTCAGAATGGGAGCTGCGGGAGAGTTGGAAATGCGAGTCAGTGGCAGCGGTCAGCTAGAGGCAGCGCGCAAGTAGTGAGAGAAAGAGGAGAGCACCCCCCCCAGCTCCACCCAGCCGCCGACTGACGCACAGATGTGGGGTAGTGACAGATTTTTGGTGGTACTTACTACAATCAGCTATAACAAGTTTCATGAAATATGCTTTTATTGGTAATTAAAATTAAAAATAAAAGTAGAAGGTACAAATGTAGTAAAGTTAATACACATATCAATAAGTCGCGGAGGCGACTCCAAACAGCACAAGTCAATGTTTGATTTGATTTAGAAAATATTCCCTAATCTCAATCCCACCGTGACCTGAAGTCTTCAAACTTATCCATTAAACTATCATATTTTTTGGATCTTTTGGGGGGATTGGTTGCCCATGACCTTCCCGTTCTCACACGCTCCACCCTTGATGGCACATCCAGTTCAAAAATTGCTCTGCAGATATAGATGTAGAATTACTAAAGGTAAAGATTGTAACAAAAAAAAAACACATACAACAGCACTGTAATAGAAATACATACCTCTGAATGAATTCCATAATACCTCCTATCCGTTTCGGGATTTTTAGACTGCGATAATGATTTCACACTTCTGATGAGAGCGTAAATGCTTCTGGAGTTACTTTGCCTTTAATTCCAGCACCTCACTGCAATAAGAATACAAACCAAATTATTGTTTTTTTCACTTTCATTTTAAGAAACTATGTCATAAAAAAGAGAAATTTTGACTTTGAAAACAAACTTACCATAAACTGAATGCTACCATCAGAAGTGTTTTTCTCCTTATCCTGTTTCATCGTCATGAGTTAATATACTTAGATTCTTCTTGCTCAACTCCGGACAGTGATGCTTAAACTCACTGCGATAACCATTTCACATTTCTGATGACAGCGAAAATGCTTTTGGAGTGACTTTGCCTTTAAACCAAGCACCTCACTGTATTAAGAATACAAACCAAATTATTATATTTTTTTTCATTTGAAGAAACAATGTCATTAGAAAGAAAAGATTTGAGTTTGAAAACAAACTTACCGTAAACTGTATGCTACCATCAGAAGTTATTTTCTCCTTATCCCGTTCCATCGTCATGAGTAATATACTTTGATTCTTCTTGCTCAACTCCGGACTGTGATGATCAAACTGACAACGATAACCATTTCACACTTCTGATGACAGCGTAAATGCTTATGGAGTGACTTTGCCTTCAATTGCAGTACCTCACTGCAATAAGAATACAAACCAAATTATTATTATTTTTTACTTTCATTTTAAGAAACTATGTCATTAAAAAGAGAAATTTTGACTTTGAAAACAAACTTACCATAAACTGTATGCTACCATCAGAAGTGTTTTTCTCCTTATCCTGTTTGATCGTCATGAGTTAATGTACTTCGATTCTTCTTGCTCAACTCCGGACTGTGATGCTCAAACTGACAACGATAACCATTTCACACTTCTGATGAGAGCGTAAATGCTTTTGGAGTTACTTTGCCTTTAATTCCAGCACCTCACTGCAATAAGAATACAAACCAAATTATTGTTTTTTTTTTACTTTCATTTTAAGAAACTATGTCATTAAAAAGAGAAACTTTGACTTTGAAAACAAACTTACCATAAACTGAATGCTACCATCAGAAGTGTTTTTCTCCTTATCCTGTTTCATCGTCATGAGTTAATATACTTAGATTCTTCTTGCTCAACTCCGGACTGTGATGCTTAAACTCACTGCGATAACCATTTCACATTTCTGATGACATCGTAAATGCTTTTGGAGTGACTTTGCCTTTAAACCAAGCACCTCACTGTATTAAGAATACAAACGAAACTATTACTTTTTTTTTTCATTTGAAGAAACAATGTCATTAGAAAGAAAAGATTTGAGTTTGAAAACAAACTTACCGTAAACTGTATGCTACCATCAGAAGTTATTTTCTCCTTATCCCGTTCCATTGTCATGAGTAATATACTTTGATTCTTCTTGCTCAACTCCGGACTGTTATGATCAAACTGACTGCGATAATGATTTCACACTTCTGATGACAGCGTAAATGCTTTTGGAGTGACTTTGCCTTTAATTCCAGCACCTCACTGCAATTAGAAAACAAACCATATTAGTTTTATTTTTAAATTTTAAGAAACAATCTCATTAAAAAGAGAAGATTTGAGCTTGCAAACAGACTTGCCATAAACTGTTTGCTTTCATCAGAAGTGATTTTCTCCTTATCCTCTTTCGTTGATATGATTTACTATGCCCACAAAAAAGAATGAAAAGAACGATGGATTATAAACAGAACACATACTACTGAGAGGCGTTGGCCAATGGCGTTTGAAACAAGATGTACTCTGGTCTAAGTAAACAAGAAGTAAGGTTATGGTTGTTGAAAAATAATGAATTCCGAATCGGCTCCACAGGTCTACGTAAAATAAATTAATTTTGAGGCAGATTGAAGCGTCCTTGTTGTAGAAAATATACAAAGAAGAGTAGAATTTTGAGTAGCAAAACATTGTTTACCATCTGGAAAGGAGCCTTTACTTCGCCTCATAGGCTTTCAAGCCAACACGTACAAAATCACATGTTACCAAAACGTAGCACCATTCGTGAATTACAAAAACCACTTCATAATGTCACCCACCTTTTATTTGTTTGAAGTAGAATAGAAGAGAAAACGTAGTTTTTCCTCGATCTTTGAGACGAAACACGAACACGAAACTTAGCAGTCACGGCGACAAGGACAGGACAAGCGACAAAATGGCTGACGAAAGGAGAGGAGAAGTAGGTGCAGGCTTGCCCGACCAGAGTGCGCCCACATCGCGTCGGCGACGGTGCCCGTGCCGTGCCCGCGAACGCCCGAGCGCACCCGACCGCTATCGCAGCCGATAGCGACCGGATTGCATGAAAATCTCAAAAGATGGGCATACGAAGACTTGTCGGTCCCGAAAACGTTATGTCGTAATGGTGTCAATGCTATGAAGGCTCATTCTTAAGTTATATAAAGTTAAGGAACGACCCGAGCCAGCGCCAGCCCTCACACTCGGCGCAGTGCTCCAGTATGGAGAGGTAGGGGTAGCTTTACGCCGGAATAAGGAGCTCCTTATTCCGTCGAGTTTCGTTGTAGAGTTGAATGACGATTTGACTTGAGCGTGAACTGTATATTCGCGAAAAGTTGGATGCAAGTCCCAATTTCATAGAAAACCAAGCTCCGGAGGAAGAACCCTGGTGCAGAGGGAGTTAACCGGAAAGCGCAGATAGAGTAAAATGAAAAGTTTATTTCGTATTACGTTTCCGAAAATGACTTTTGGAGTTCTGAGAAACTCGACTTGCAGTTAAGTTTCCGGTCTTCTTTTAAATAAATAGATGTGTTCATTACAAAGTCAACAAAATGTTAACTGGGAGTGTACTTTGAAGTTCAATCTTCGAAGTTAACTTTGTAATGTTAACTTTCAGGTGAACTTAGAGTTAACTTTTTTCCACCCGGGGCCATCCCGACACTCGCTCGTTATTGTGACATTAAGACGGTGCAAGGGCTTCAGAGCAGATATTATTACTTTTTATGAGTAACAATACCAATCCACTTCTAGTAAAATTTACCACTTGGGTACGCAAATGACAGTTTCCCCTCCAAAACGGAATATTCCACGCAACTTTGGAGGTAAATTTACCACATGGGTTTGCACTTGCACTGCTCGCGACCCATTTGGTAATATTATCCCTGAAGTAGTTGGGATATTTACGAAAAAAAAACGATACCTCTGCTTTCTCAGTCCATGGATTGGTAAATTATATTTCAATGCCATGCGGTAAAATTTACCCACAACATGTCTGGTAAATGTGCCCCTGATTTCTTACAGTGAAGAGACGTTTCTTCCTTTCCCATCTGTTTCCCGCGCTGTGCGTTGGTCCCCCTGCGGGAATAGGAAGGGGGAGAGGGGACGGGGAGGTCCGGGTGAGATGCGCTGTTACAACAACAATGTATCCAGCAATGCATTCTCCCGCCCCACCGCGCCGACCGCGCCTCGCCGACAATAACACTTTCACTGTTACACCCTCGGCCGCGAGCGGCGGTTGCCGCGGGGCCGGGCTGGGCCCTGGGCCGGGGACCGGCCGGCAGGGGACTTCCCTTTCATGTGCATGTGCGTTGTCCTTCACGAAGTAATTAGACAAATTCCGCGCAGTACCTAGAAACCAATGTAATATATTTTTTTTTTTGCGACTCCGCTGAATCCCAACGTTCTGATTCTACTAGTAATAACAACAATGCCTCCTGTAATGTGTGCCCATCACACTGCGACTGTCTGTGGCGCCGCCGGCGTGGCGATCTGCCGCGCCGGCCGGCCGGAGAAGATATTTTCCAGGCGATAATAATTACTGATTGGCCTCGGTGCCGCGTGATCGCGATTGTAGTGATCGAATTGTGTGACTGGGGAGGGGGAGAGAGAGGGGGGAAGCACGCCGATGGTACGTCTCCTTCCAGGAAACACAGACGATACTCTCCATGCAGCGCGCCGCGCAGTGCTCCGGGCTCCGCGGGCCGGGACGTCACGAGCAAACTTATTTGCCGTGACCTTTGCGTTGGAAAAGGAGGCGACTCTTTGCGGAACGGGGCGGGGCGGGGCGGGGCGGGGCGGGGGGTTTCGGGAAAGTGTAAGTAGTGCGACCCGCGGCGTGGCCTCTGTCCTGCCCGAGTTTAAAAGAGGTCCACGGTTAAGGGGGGGGGGGGCGAAGAAAAACTAAGGTCCTGAGACTCGACAGATGGGGC
Organism: Frankliniella fusca; assembly: GCA_029379305.1. Lineage (NCBI taxonomy): Eukaryota > Metazoa > Arthropoda > Insecta > Thysanoptera > Thripidae > Frankliniella > Frankliniella fusca. The sequence continues at coordinate 389,847 of JAHWGI010000058.1, read as the reverse complement.
GTGGCGGACTGTCGCGGAGCTCCGCGTTTGTTTTGCTGCTTGACAGTGGCACAATTCGGACGGTGTCTGCGAAGGGCGGGGCGGGACGGGCGCGGTGGGGCCGTATCGAGGGCAGGGCAGGGCAGGGTGGGGAGCGGGGCTGCAGGGAGCTACCTGAGACGGGAGCCATCACCCCCTAAAGGGTCCCGACCTCGGACCCGGCGGCGCGGCGGGCAGGAGGACCGTCTCTCCATCACATCACACCCGCGCGACTCGAGGTAGAAAAGAGAGAGAGAGAGAGAGAGAGAGAGAGAGAGAGAGAGAGAGAGAGAGAGAGAGAGAGAGAGAGAGAGGAAAATGAGATGAAAGGGGAATGGAGGAAGTCAAGGTGATGGCGGTAATTCCGGGGCAATAAGGCCAATAAGCAAGCACCTGTCCCGCCCCGTCCCTGTGTGCGCGCCTCGCCGCGCTGGCTGTCAGCAAGCACGTCACATCTGGCCCAGGGCGGGCCGAACCAGGCCAGGCCAGGCACCCAGGCGTGCTGGTGCCATTTATTTCCATTTCTTATCCCCCTTTTTTTTTTTGCGATCAGGAGTCGCGTCGGGCGGGTCGATTGAGCCATTCGTGTTCCAATTATTGTGGGGACTGTGGGACGACTTCTGAATCCTGGGTGTAATAGAGACCCCGCCCCGCCCCGCCCCGCCCCGCCCCCGGCCGTCCCCGTCGGCGTGCGGCATAGCAGAGAGAAGTATATTGAGGACATAGGGGATCGGGCCCGGCAGCCTGCGGCACGCTCCTGACTCATTCAGAGCTTCCCGTCGGCGCTGGCCGGCGCACAGAGCGGCCCCGCGCCGCCCCGCCTCGCCCTGCCCGGTGCACGCAAGGTGAATAAGTCCCTGTTCCTCTACTCTCCTCCTCTCTGCCCCTGCCTGGCTGTTCCTCGAACACCGCGCCGTGACGTCACCAGGTGGGAGTGCCTGCCTGTGCCGTGGCTGTGGCTCCCCCCGCCCGAGGCGAGCCGCGCCCGCCGCGCGCCATGAGGAAGCCCCATCCCAGCAGACCGCGCGGCCCAGAGGCGAACGCTCTAGATCTACGGAAACAAGGGCGCCGAGCAGCAGGGGACACGGTTTACGGCACGGCTGTTGATATATTTTATTTCTGACCCCATTCTCTCTCCCTACTCCCCTGCTCCCCCTGGCGGGCGGGTGTCCGGTGTCGTTGGCACGATACTCGATCAGGTAGTGCGGCAGCGGGCAGCGGGCGGCGCGGTGGCGGTTGTGACGAGGCTCCCGCCCGATTGGCAAACGCGTTTCTGCCTATACCCTCTCCATCACCATCCCCCCGGGTACTACCCGGTCCCGGAGAGCCCAGACAGGATATCGAGAAAGTGCAACCCGATCCTGGCCCGGGGCCGGTGCCGGGCCGGTGCGTCGGGCAGGCTGCGCGCGCGGTGCGGTGCTGCTGGTGCTCCCGTAGGCCATGCTCCATGTCCTTCGGCGAGCCACCTGCACCGCGAGGCGAGGCCTCTTCACTCCTGCTGTCGGCGGGCCGGGCCGGGCCGACCGGAGGAGAGGAGTGCGTCGTGTGGAGAGAGGCGGGGAGCCGTGTCTCGTCCAGGAGAGAGAGAGGGAGAGGTCAGGGCGGCGCGGCGCAGCGGCCCTTCATTAGGACCCACAATGGCGCCCCGCCCCGCCCGCACCTCTCTCTCTCTTTATTGTGTGCGCCGGCGGCCGGGGCCACTTCATTGTGGGGACAGCAGCAGCAGCCCCGCGGCCCATCCCGGCCGCCCCGCCCCGCGCCCAGGGGGTCGTTTTGGGGACCCTTCGGGGTACCGTTCAATGGGCCTTTGTCGCCGCGTGCTGCTGCTGCTGCGGAATCGGCGTGGCGTGCACATCGACGCGACGCGCAGCGGGGGAAAGTCGCGGGGCGGGGCGGGGCCGGAGCTCTGCCTCCCGTTCCCATGCCCCGCTAAAGGACAAGCAGCGCTCGTGGGGGCGGGGCGTGGCGGGGCGTGGCGGGGCGTGGAGTTGTGAGAGGGCGTTAGCGCCACTGCAGGCGCCGCAGGCCCTCGCGGTCACTCTCCTCTCTCTGTCCTCCTCCCTCCTCCTGCGGGAAGCTATGCCTCGCTCCGCGTGATTGTATTACTTTGCGTGTGCGTTAGTGTGTGCTAGAGAGAGAGGGGGAGAGAGATATATGGCAGACGGGTGCTTGTACGTGCCGCTGTGCTGCGTGCAGAGGGCGCTGCTGCTGGTCTGAGCGGTTGCAGCCGTCTGATTCCGAAGATCGCTCTCGCGCTTCCGTCCTTTCCGCACTCATGGGGCCTTGCCATCCCCGACATAAGGCACCGCCGTTGGTGCGACAAGGACGGACTCGAGAGCGATGCTCGGAATCGCGCGGCAGGGCGATGCGTAGCAGGTAGAGGTACGAGCTCCCCACGGCCCCGCTTTCAGAGTGCTCGGAGGGGTGCAAAGTCATTGCCGAGACGGTGGCATCATTACTACTCGACATACCGCGTTCGCATAACAGGGCCGGGACGGTACAGGACGGGCTGGTCTCGCGCGTGTCGATACGTCGATAGTACACTCGATACTATCGATACTACACGCGATACCCGACCGTTATACATGTGGTGGCTAACAGCCGCCCCGGTGATTATCTCTCCTGGAGACTGTTGTTGCTGTTGTAGTGGGAGAGGGACGCCGCGCCCGGAGCAGCGGAGCAGGCTCTGTCTGTAGGGCGCGGTCCTAACTAGTGTCATTACGACTTCCGAGCGCTTCGGATTTGATGATGATACACTCACACATGCACACATACGCACACACACGCGGGCGCTAATAACCAAACAAACTCAGCCGCGCCGAGGGGTCCTTGTCCTTCACTACGAATTCAATTAGGGTAAACCAATTTTCCTGTTTTTTTCTGAATTTTTTCTTTGTGATTTTCCTGATTTTCCTGAATTTTTTCTTTGTGATTTTCCTGATTTTTGCTGATGTTTTGCAGATTTTCTTCTTGATTTTTTCTTGATATTTTTCTGACTCTTTCTGATTTGTTCCTGATTTTTTCTGATTGTTTCCTGATTTTGTTTTAGGCTGTACACTGATATTTTTTTAGAGTGAAGGAACACTCGCGAGCCGCTTGGCTCGATCGAAAAATAAGATGTCTGAACCTCTCTTTGTCGCGGGCGTGCTATTACTCTGACGCGGTCCGTGTGTGTGTATACGTGTGACCACAGAGCGACCCCGTCGCGTCGGCGGCTAGGCTAGACGAGGCGACACCGATGCATACCCATTTATACCAGCGTTTAGCGGTACTCGACCTGCTCTCGGTTCTGTTCCGCTGCGGCCGCGGCGCCGCGGCAGCAGAGCTGATTCAGAAGAGCGCTCTCCTCGCTCCGCCTCTCTCGCACCCAAGCGGCGCAAACCATGAGTGCGAGAGAGACAGAGCGAGCAGAGCGCTCTACAGGCGAGGCGAGGCGCGCCGCGGTGCACCGCGCATGAATGGTCAGGAGGCTGCAGGAGACACGTGTGCCGCTTTACTCGCCGCTTTATTCACCGGGCAGAGCCGATATGAACCATCATGCACACCTCATTACAGCATGCTAGCGCCGCACCACCGGCTCGAGTCGAGAGAGTATATTCAGATGAGCGGTAGTGGCACTGTGCTCTCTCTCTCTCTCTCTCTCTCTCTCTCTCTCTCTCTCTCTCTCTCTGTCTCTCTCCCCCTGTGTGTGTTTCGCTCCACCGCGGGGGCAGCAGATGAATCAGTGCGTGGTGCCTCTTAACATGCGTCCTAACGGGTGCCAGCCAGTGCGGATGCCGGCTGAGCGTGTGTGTGTGTGTGTGCCGAGCCGGGTGAGCGGGTAGCAGGGCTCAGTGGGTGCCACGGTGCCCGCTCCATGTGGCGGTACAACCATGGTACCTCTCCTCTTCTCCATAGGTATTTGCTGCACATGCATGCTGCTGCTGCTGCTACTACTGCTGGTCTGGATCTCAGAGTGGTGATGATATGTTGCTGGTTATGAGGGACAGCAGCAGCAGTAGCAGCAGCAGCAGTCATTCGGCTCGGACCGTCAGGCATCCTGGACCACACCGCAGTACGCTCTGTACGTGCGGATTTGCGGACGCTGCTCACACAACCTTCTCTCTCTCTCTCTCTCTCTCTCTCTCTCTCTCTCTCTCTCTCTCACTCACACGCACGCATGCCGGGCCGGGGCAGGGCGGAGGAGGACGAGGAACATGAACAGGAGGATGGCTGGAGGGTAAATATAATCCCGCATCGGAAAAAAAAACATCTACCGCACGGATGAACGGCCTTTCAAACGGTTCTTTTTCGGATCGTGTTAATTTATGCCCCACGCTACCATACTCACGTGTGTGTGTGTGTGTGTGTGTTTTCGCCATTCACGCACTCGTTGGCGGGTTTGCAGCAGGTTGGGCCTCTCAGCTCCCCAGCTCGCAGCCCCGCCCATATGACCCCGCAGGCGCCCTCCGCGATGACGTGCGTTTAAATTCCCATTCGTGTCGACGCGAAGCCTCCCTCCAGCCCCTGCCCCTGCCCCCTGCCCCCTGCTCAGCCCCTCCCCGCCCCTGCTGTCCTAACGCGCAGCGCTTGAGCCCAGCTCGGCACATGGAACGCGCTGGGCTCGAACACATTCACCGCCAGGAGCCTAGGGACTGTCAAGTTCAGCGCGCTAGCCCCACCAGTCCGTCCGGGGTGCACCACGGAGGAACCCCCACTGAAATGACCACAAATCTGGTCGACCAAAATACTTTTAGAAAGCGAAAGGTCTGAGGAGTGCAAGGAAATAAATGTTCGTTAGAGTGAGGAGTGTGTCTGGGCGGGCAGACTGTCGAGGTCGAGGGAATTACTTTTGGCGCGCGGGGCAGCGCGTGCTGGAGAAGCTAAGCCAAACGCCCCGCCCGACCCCACCCCACTCCACCCCGCCCCACGCGACTCCACTCCACCCCACCCCACCCCACCCCACCCCACCCCAGCCCACCCCACCCCACCCCACCCCACCCCACGCGACGCCCGGTCGTTGGCGCGGCTTGTCTCGGTTGGCGTTGCATTAGCGTTGACGTCCCGTCCCGGTAATACCTCGACCACAGGCGCGGCCAGGCGCGGCATGTCGATCTCATTACCCGGTCGGGCGGTGCGCGGTGCGGGCAGGGTGCATGATGACGACCAAACCTCCCGCCCCGCCAAGCTCACCGCGCCCGTGACGAATATTATTGTGTCTGATTGCTAGGCCGTCAGTATGTGAGTGTGTGTGTGTGTGCGCGCGCGCGCCCATGGACCACCCCGAGTGGGTGGTGTTGGGACTGAGCACTTGGGCATGCTGCCCTCCTTGCTGACGAATGGACCGGGGGGGAATCACCCATATACAAAATTTGTACAATAATTTTGTTGACTATAGATTATTTTTGTGATTTTTTGTTTTGACTTTTTGTTTTGATTTTTCAAGGATTGATAAAATTTTGATTCCCCCCCCCCTCCTTCCATTTCTGACTTTTCTCCTTTTGTTTCCTGTTTTCTTTTTTAATTTGTTCTTGATTTTTCGTATTTTTCTATAGCTTTTTCCTTGATTTTGTTTCGATTTTTTTGATGTTTTATTTTAAATGATTTTTCGGGGGCGGCAGTACAATGATTTTTCGAAGTGACCCCCCCTCCCCCCACTCACTAGGAAACTCCATTTTAAACGCACCGAGAAGGGGCTTTAGGCGTGCCCGGCGGCTGGCCCTGCCCTGCGCTGGGCGGCGGCTACGGCCTCGCCGTTTTGGTTTGCTCGAGCAGGGCGCCGCCGGGCCGGGCCGGGCCGGGGCCCCGCCGCTGATTACAAAATAGTCGATGAGGTCCGCGGTGTCCGCCCCGCCCCGCCCCGCCCCGCCCGCGGTCGCAGCGCCGCACCGCCGCAGAGTTGGCAACACAACAACACAGTTTGACAGCAGAGCAGCCTCGCCGCGCAGCTCCGCGCTGGCGTCGTCGTCACGGCCGACTGGCGGGAAATAATTGTTTCCAAGGAGCGCGCGACTGAGCCTCTCTGTTGGTGATCTGTCCTGCTGGCGCTGGTGACGCTGTCCTGTCGCCCTCTGCCCGGCCCGGCCCGCGGGCGCCTCAAAGGAGCGCGTCATGGCGGTGCGCGGTGCGGCTCACTCATTCTGGAGATCACTCTCGTACCTGCCACCGTCCTTCTCGCACCCATGGTGCCGCCCTATGTTGCGGATGGCAGGGCTCTTATGCGTGCGACAAGGACGTATAGACGCGTGTAGGCGGTGTAGAATGTGTAGTTTTGCTGCAGACCTGTTGATGGCGGCTGATTATGTTTTTAACAGTGTTTAACCACGCCGCGTGTGAGGGGCGGGACGGCACGCATTCGCGCCATCCCATCACCATCTCTGCACCCTACCCCCTACCCCCACCCCACGCCCCCATCTCCCGTACCCCGTACCATCACTCCTCTCTCTCTCTCTCTCTCTCTCTTCGGCGCGCTTCTTACGACAAACGATCCTTTTCGGGCCGGAAATTGCGAGCAGAGCAAGCAAATGCGGGCGGCGTCGGCTAGGAGGGTAAGGTCTTCGGCGCGGTACACTGCGAGAAGAAACAGGAGGTTGCGGAGAGGGTTGAGGTGTGGGCGGGGCAGGTGGTCTCTGTGGGCGAGAGCGAGGCGTAGCGAAGCGATGAGGGCGAGGTCGGGCTGCGGGACGGAGCCGGGACGGGCCCTGAACTGAACTGACCCGCTCATTACTATCATTACAAGTTTTAGTGGTGTATCACTCTCGAGAACGGCGCTTTCGGCCCTGGCTATATTTATTTTTCAATTTTGGATCGGCGCTCCGCTATCGGGTGTGGCCCGGCCCGCTCCTAATAGCGGTATAGAGGTACGCACGGCTAATGGTCCTAAGTGCCGCCAGCGCCAGTCCGCTCCAGCCCGCTCCAGGCTGCATGCCACCCGGGGCAAGGAAGAACCGTTCTAGTGAGGAGTTCATTTTTTATCGTCACAACAAAAACATGCCTTCCGGATTTCAAGTCGGTTATTTCACAATTATTATTCCCATCAACTGTCTTCTCCGGTGCGCGTCTAGTTAGGGAATAATTACAAATGAGCATGCTTAAAATAAAACATGTGAGACGTAGAAACATAGAGAGAGTATTACTGTGAAAACTAGACTGCTTGCCTGATAAGTTACGGTGAGCCCCGGTGAAGGGGAAGAGGAAGTGAGCGGAAGAGGATGAGGCTAAGAGGAGAGGAGGGTGGCTGGGGGGGAGAGGGAAGCCCGGATCGCAGGAGCGGATAGTCGCGCGTACCTGGCAGGGTCGGCAGGGCAGGGCTCACCAGCGGATAGCTGCGCGCCACGCCACGCCACGCCACGCCGCGCCGAGCAGCCCGCTTCTGCCGCTGTACTCGCGCGGCTGGCTGGCTGGGCGGCATCCACAGGCAGGCTCGGCCCGGCCCTGCCCTGCCCGGCCAGGCACTCCTCTGTCTTCTGTCTCTTTCTCTCCCCTTTACTTTGGCGGACCTGCCCGGGCTGGCCGGGCTGAGCGCCGCGCTGCGCTGCAGGGAACCGTTGCGTCCTGCTGGTCCTGCTGCTCCTGCTGCCCTCTCTCTCCCTCTCCCTCTCCTCTCCCTATATGCACCTCGCTGCCCCGGTGGTCCTGCTGCACGGCTTTGCTGCTCCTGCTCGTCCTGCTGCTCCTGCTCGTCCTGCTGCTCACTGCTCGTCCTGCTGCTCACTGCTCGTCCTGCTGCTCACTGCTCGTCCTGCTGCTCACTGCTCGTCCTGCTGCTCCTGCTCGTCCTGCTGCTCCTGCTCGTCCTGCTGCTCCTGCTCGTCCTGCTGCTCCTGCTCGTCCTGCTGCTCCTGCTCGTCCTGCTGCTCCTGCTCGTCCTGCTGCTCCTGCTCGTCCTGCTGCTCCTGCTCGTCCTGCTGCTCCTGCTCGTCCTGCTGCTCCTGCTGATCATGCTGCCCCCTCTCTCCCTCTCCTCTCCCCACATGCACCTCGCTGCCCCGGTGGTCCTGCTGCACGGCTTTGCTGCTCCTGCTCGTCCTGCTCCTCCTGCTAGTCCTGCTGCTCCTGCTCATCCTGCTGCTCCTGCTCGTCCTGCTGCTCCTGCTCGTCCTGCTGCTCCTGCTGATCATGCTGCCCCCTCTCTCCCTCTCCTCTCCCCACATGCACCTCGCTGCCCCGGTGGTCCTGCTGCACGGCTTTGCTGCTCCTGCTCGTCCTGCTCCTCCTGCTAGTCCTGCTGCTCCTGCTCGTCCTGCTGCTCCTTCTAGTCCTGCTGCTCCTGCTCGTCCTGCTGCTCCTGCTGATCATGCTGCCCCCTCTCTCCCTCTCCTCTCCCCACATGCACCTCGCTGCCCCGGTGGTCCTGCTGCACGGCTTTGCTGCTCCTGCTCGTCCTGCTCCTCCTGCTAGTCCTGCTGCTCCTGCTCGTCCTGCTGCTCCTGCTCGTCCTGCTGCTCCTGCTCGTCCTGCTGCTCCTGCTCGTCCTGCTGCTCCTGCTAGTCCTGCTGCTCCTGCTCGTCCTGCTGCTCCTGCTCGTCCTGCTGGTCCTGCTGCTCCTGCTGGTCCTGCTGCTCCTGCTACTCTTGCTGCTCCTGCTACTCCTGCTGCTCCTGCTCGTCCTGCTGCTCCTGCTAGTCCTGCTGCTCCTGCTGGTCATGCTGCCCCCTCTCTCCCTCTCCTCTCCCCACATGCACCTCGCTGCCCCGGTGGTCCTGCTGCTCCTGCTGCTCCTGCTCGTCCTACTGCTGCTGCTCCTGCTCCTGCAGGGCGATTCCGCGCGCCGACTTCGTCTCTCTGTCCTTGTTGCACTCACGGGGCTGGCCCATAAGGAGTGAGAGAGAAGACACTACCTAACGATACCCTGAATCCGCCTGCTGCTGGTCCTGCTGCCCCGTCTCTCCCTCTCCTCTCCGGCATGCACCTCGCTGCCCCGGTGGTCCTGCTGCTCCTGCTCGTCCTGCTGTTCGGGACGGGGTGGGCTTTTTCCCCCTGCCCTGCCGCCCCGTCGAGTTGGCACGGCGCGGCGGGTCCTGCTGTACTTAGCACCATAGGGCCCCCCGCGCCCTGCGCGCCCCGCCCCGCCTCGGCCGAGTTAGGGCATAACTGGCGGCGTTCTCACGGTGCTGCACGCCACCGCCACAGTTGTTGTTGTTGTTATGTGTGAGCTGAGCGCAGAGGGAAAGGGAAAAATTATTTTCGCTCTGAATATGGAACGCGATATATACTATAGGCGTGGCGACACGCGTGCTCGAGGTTGTCACATCGACACGCACATGTATGCCGCATGGGTGCGGTGTGGCGATGAATATGTGTGAGTGCGTGCGCACACACACACACACACACACACACACTCGTGTGGACTGTACGTTCGCTTACACACAGACGCAACCGTGTCAGCCCCGCCCGACAGGTGTGTGTCGCGCTGCTTTTGGTGGCGTGGCAGGGTGTGGCGGGGCATTCCCCCTCCGCCGACAGCGTCTAGTAGGTCTGGTGTAGTACTGGGCCGTGCCGAGGGCTACGCAACAACCGGCCGCCCCGCCCTGCCCCGCCCCGCTCTGCCGTATCGTTGTTTGTTGTGCGCGCGCGCCGGGCCGGGCCGGGCCGGGCCTGCGGCACACACGACACCCGGATGTGGGTCACTCATGTCCGCCGCGCCGCTCACCGCCCTGGCCCAGCCCTCCAGCCCTGCACTCACCAGCACTGTCGCCGTCCTGTTCTTCGCATCCTCATCGTGCGGACGATGCCGTATGCCGTGTCCCCGTCCTCGCGGCGCCGCGCCAGCCGCCTGCTCCGCCAGCGGACTAACCCTGTGCAGAGCTTGTTGTCTCACTCGCTCCCGCGAGGTCGCGTGAGTGCGACGAGGATAGATGGGATGCACAGCCGCGACGGTTCGCTGTGCGCGCCTTGCGTAGGAACACTGGAAAAACAAAGGTGCTATTTAGCACCCTTTTTGGGGTGCTATTGCATTTTTTGGGGAGATACTGCACTAATGCCTTTGTAAAGGCACGATTAGGGCCAAAAATAGCACCTTTGGGAGGCGATAGCGCTTTTCTAAAGGCTTTATTTCACTAACGCCTTTAAAAGGCATTAGATAGCACCTTTGTTTTTCCAGTGAAAAGGTTGTCCACACTACTCGGTATTACGCTGTATGACAGCTGTATTTTAGCGGTATTACAAACAAGATTTGATAACTTAAGGGCATTTTGTGTTTTTCTGTATTACCCTACGGGTATTGCCGCGTAATACACAGATGAGGTGTACAGTGTATTACGCAAGTGAACTCTCCCTCCTCGCCGCCCTGGGGGAGCTGGGCGCGGCGATTTAGATGAAGTGATGCGTTGTGAAGGATGGAGACGAATGAAGGTCTCCTCGTCCTCCTACGCGCCTCGCACGTCGCACACCTGTCGAGTCCGCACGAGCTGCTCGCCGCGGCGCTTCCTGGATGCGCGGGGCGTGGCGAGGCCGGGGCGGGGCGGGGCAGGGCGGGGCGGGCGGGGCAGGGCGGGGCGGGGCCGAGCTGCGTGGGTCCGCGAGGAGCACCACGCCCGTCGAACTTCATGGAGAGGCCGTGTGTCGTGTGGCGTTCAACGCCCCGCCAGGCCCCGCGGAGCAGAGCGGCTCCGCTGGGCACTCCCGCCCGCAGCCGCAGGCTTGGGCTTTGGGCGAGTAGTGCGACACTGTCACGGTGTGACGGGTCGCCTCCGTGACTGGCGCGCGCGCACGCGCGTGACTGCCTGGAGACGTCCTTGTGGTGCGGCGGGGTAGGGCGGGGCGGCCAGCCCTGCTCGCGTGGCCGTAGGTCAGGCCACGCTGCTCGCACGCTCGCGCGCGCATGGGTCATGAGTCATGAGTCAGAGCGACGTAGTCCTGCAGTGTGTGGTGCCTCGCCCTCTTCCGCATGCAGCTCCAGCAGCAGCAGCTGTAGCCTCAGCAGCAGCAGCAGCAGCAGCTCCAGCGGCTCCAGCAGCAGCTCCAGCAGCAGCAGGAGTTTTGCGAAAAGTGATCCTCTCTGATGTCTGACAATTTCCCCCCCCCCTCCCCCTGCCTCTTCTCCTTTTTCCCCAACCCAGTCCTTCGTAATTCTGTTTGCCACCGCTAATGACGGGGCCGGCTGCGAGGACTGCTTGTCTCAGCCCCCCCGCCCCCCCCCTCCTCCTCCGCCCACCTGTCCCCGCGCCCCCACCTTCCCCCTCCCCCCTCCCGCGCGCCGCTCCGTAGCGCCTTGTAGTAACGCGATGCACCGCTAGGCGTCGTGAGCGTCGTTACGTCGTCTGCTCAGTGATGACTGCATTTGGAGCGAGGCGGCGTATCCCCTCTCTACCTATTCCTTGATCTCCCCAGTCGAACAGGGCACTCTCCGTATGGAATGTGTGTGTCGACTCGGCGATACGAACGATAATTTTAAAGGCTACTTTGTGTGTTTGTGTTTTGCGTCGGTTTAAGACGCATTTCCCCCCCTTTTTTTTTGCGCTGGACTGCGGATTATTCCGGTCGTCCTGGAGGCGAGCCGCCGTAAGCAGCCGTGGTGCGGCGCGGCCCGGCGCTGCCCGGCGCTCCCAGGGCGCTTGACCTCCTTCTGGGCGCCGCTTGATCCCAGCGGAGCAGGCTGCTGCTCGGGGCTCAGCAGCCCGCTCGGCGCTCGGCCCGCTCGGCCCTCGCACGCACACGCCCGGGCTGCGTGCTGCGTGCTGCGCGCATTCCTCGCCTCGCTGCAGTCCGTCTCCCTCTCTCTCTCTCTCTCCCTCGCGCTGCAGGCCGGGATGGTGCACAAAAAGCGCACCGGCCTGTCCTGTCGGCGTGCAGAGCAGGAGCGCGCGCTGCCGGCAGTGCTGCTGCTGCCGAGGGGGACGGGCGGGCTTCTTCAACTTCAACTTGCTCACTTCGAAAAATCATTGCGCGGTCCTGAAAAACTTCTTTTAAAAAATCAAAAGAAAAAACATGAAAATAAAAAATTCAATAGAAAACATGAAAACAAAAAATCAAAATAAAATCAATAAGAAAGATTCAGACTAATCCGAAAAATTGAAAACAAATAAATAAAAACAACTGGAAAAAAATTGTCAGAGATAGGGGAGAAAAGATCAAAATTTATCAAAAAGGGTCAGAATTTTCCTTAAAAAATACCATAGAAAAACCAAAACAGAACATTTTAAAAAATTCACTGTACACAGTTTGTTTTGAGTGATCCCCCCTCGGCTGCCACTGCTGCAGCCTCACGTGTCTTTGGTTCCCGAGGTTGTTGTGGTGATGGAGGAGGGGGAGTTTTTAGCCCCTGTTCGTCTGCAGGGCGTTAACGGTATACCCAGCGGCGCCGGAGGTGCCCGACCTGTCTTTGAGCTTGGCGGCGCCCACAGGAACACCAACCCCTGGGCGACGGCCAAGACCCGCCCCGTCGTCACTGTGTCCCCCTCGAGGCCGACCGGGCCGCAGCAGCGGGCCCAACGCATCCCATAGCGCCAGCATCGAGGGGGAAACGACTTTGAATTTTGGTGTACAGATTTTAGAATTTTTTCTGACGTTTTGTTGAATGTTTCTGGATTTTCGTTGAATATATTTTGCAATTTTTGCTGGAATATTTTTTTCCGTGTTTGTTTTTTAACGTTTCTGTTTTGTTTTCCTTTCTCTAAATTTCTTTGGATTTCTTAGATTTTTTTTCTCTAAATTTTCTGTAATCATCCGAATGTCTTAAAATTACGAGGCTTACAAAAATTTCAGAGTTGTTTCCCCCTCGGTCAGCGTGCCCGTCGACGGGGCCTGTGCGAGCGCGGGGGGGGCAAGGACGGGGCGCGGCTGTGCTGACCTCGGGGAGGGTCTGTTCTGACTACTCTGACACCGTCCGTACCGGGTCATGCCTGTAGGCCGGGCTGGCCGCGGGCCGATGAGGCCACTGCGCGTGTGTGTGTGTGTGTGTGCGTGTTGCGGCCATCCTCGCCGCTCGCGAATCGATACCTCTGGACGCGATTGCGATCGAGACGAGGCGAGCTGCTCGCTGCTTTCAAGCTGCGCGGCCACACGCCTGTCATGCCTCGTCAACCCCCCCCCCTCTCTCTCTCTCTCTCTCTCGCCCTGTCTCTCGCCCTCTCACTCGATCGCTTAATGCCCCGCCCGTCTCCTGTGTGAAAAAGCCTTACACAGATCAGCCTGCCCAGCCCGATTTAGAAGTTGCCGTCATCCGTCATGAACAAATGCGGACGGCTCTGTGTGATCTGACCGTTCCAGAAAGAGGGTGGCGTAGAATTACGGGATGCGCTTCCCGCATTAAGAGTGTAGGCCAGGCGAGCAGCCCTCCAGGCACTCGTGCTTCGTGCGTGCTGAGCAGTGGCAAGTGACCGACATTGTAGTTCTTGTCTGCGTGTTTTTATTTTTTTTATTTTATTTATTTTTTCTATACGGTGTATTAGGTCGCTTCGTAATCAGAGTGGAAATTGCGTTCCTTTCCTTTTTCTTTTGCTCAAAAATAATAAAACAAGGAGCCAGTTGTCGGGCGCGATTTATCGCGTATGCGTACGCAGTGCGCTATGCGGCCGCTCGGCTCCGCTCCCAGGCACCACTCACACGGGGCGTGGCGCGGCGTGGCGTGGCGCGGAGCGGCCGTAGCATCCCCGTGATTAATCGCAGAGCGGTGTGTAGTGTGAGGCCGCCGTGTGAGAGAGAGAGAGAGGGCAGTGTGAGAGGAGGGGAGAGGGAGAGAGGAGGGGAGAGTTCTCAGACGTGAACCTGTGGACAAACTGACTCGAGAGATTTTTGCCCCCCACGCTCATGGAGAAGGTTTGATTAATATTTAGAAAATTGATCTTTTTTGCATGACCCTTCAGTGTTGTGCGTCTGTCTATACCCAAGGGATCCATGGCACCGTACGACGAGAACAGATAGGCGAGCCCAACTAACCCCTCCCGCATGGAAACAAGTACTCCACAATTTTACTGGCAAAAGTACACGGGAAAAAAATCGCTCAGCTGAAATTAGATGTGAAATATTAGCGCTGTCTGAGAAGTTCAAACAGCCGAAAAATAGATAGCAGGTTAGCTAGAAAATAGGCACGGTAGCTTAAAAAAAAAATTGCTGCGCCTATGAAGCTAAAAAGTTAGTACACCTGGTATACACCAAGGTATACACCAAGGTATACAAAAAGTATTCTAAAACTATAGCAGTTTGGGACCTCCACACTTTGCTTTACTTTAAGCAAGTGACACTTTTCGCGTACTTTTTTCGTGAGTATACATACATACTCATCTCCATGCAGGTTATACTTTTAACTTTTATGCTACACCCGGTACGTCCCTGGAGGGTCTTCGTTCGCCTCCAGGCAGAGTGACCATGACGGGGATCTCTGGCCTCGCGGCATCAATGGCCTCCAGCAGGTCTCCCTGGAGGGACTCCCGACCCGACCCGACTCCAGGGAGACGCTCGCTGCTGCGGAGTTGTCGTCTGGTCTACGCGCTCTAATTATCAGTCGCGGTGAGTGAGAGACCTCTCACCGTACACATCCTATATACAGTAATGCGAGAGTCGTGTATTTAATCCCGTACACTACCATCACGCTGCTGCTGCGCCACGCCTCGCCACGCCGCGGTCACAGAGAGCTCGACGATATAATGCTTGTCTCGGGCTGGAATGAGACTCGAATGAGACGCTCGGCTCGGCTCTCTGCTCCGGCTGCTGGCAGAGCCCGGCGGGCCAGGCAGAGTCACGACTTGCGAGGTGGAGGGGGTAGGTAGGGGCTCGGCCAAGGGTAAGTGACATGATGACGATCAAGGGAGTGATAGTCACGTCGCACCTGACTGGGACATTACGACAATTATTACGCTGCTGAAGACACGAGAGCTCTGCGGGTATCAGAAACAACAGAAATTAAAGAAAAACGTAGCAGATAACCAAGACAACATTTTTTGGGAGTAAATTTTTATAGGAAATTTACAAATAGTCGAGGGTAGAGAGTGGGGGATGGTAGAAAATAGCCCCGAACGGACTACGCCGCCTTTTAAGCGGCTAATTTCGATAATCAGAGATGGGCAGTGCTAGCAAGCAGTAAGCGGCGGGAGCAAGCGAATCTTGGGCGGGCAAAGAGAGGAGAGGGCAGAGAGCCCCGTGTTGCGTTGGGATCAGTTGTTCTATTTTCCGGTCAGGATCGGGTCGGGTCGGGTCGGCCGAGCCGGTCCGAGAAAAGAAGGTGGAGGCTATCGAGGGACGCGAGAGAGGAGCGTGGCAGCGGGGTGAGGCGTCCAGGCCAGCCGTCTGACTCGTACCTCCGTCCTTGTCGCACCCTAAGCGGGGCGGTGCCCTATGCTGGAGACACCAGGGCCTCGCCATGACCCATGAGTGCGACAAAGAGGGAGGCGCGAGAGCGGTCCTCGGAGTCGGACGGCAGCTCCTCCTCTCTTACGTGAGTTGGCGAGCTGCGTGCGCGAGGGAGGAGAAGAGCCCCCAGAGCGTGAGACAAAGGCCCTGCGCCCCGCCCCGCCCCGCCCCGCCCCGCCCCGCCCCGCCCCGCCCCGCCCCGCCCCGCCCCGCCACGCCGCCGCTGGACTGGGGCCGGGCGGGCAGCGTGACATCATCCCGATGCTGGGCAGCAGCGCCGCGCTCGCCGCTCGCCCCGCCCCGCCTTACTTCCTGATGGATACTTGTTGTGCTGACCAGGTCGCGCTCCGGGCCGCTCCGGGCCGCTCCGGGCCACGCCCGCGGACGCCTTGACTCCTCACTCTTTCTCTCTCCTTCTTTCTCTCTCTCTCCCTCCCGGCCTGGCTGGTCAGGTTGTTCCTCTCTGCTCGTCTTTACGCCTTTCCGGCTCTGCACTCTGCTTCCTGCTCCGGTCAGGTCCGGTCCGGTCCCCGCGCCGCGCCACACCATACAAGCGCAGCAGCAGGTCCCACACGGAGAGAAAAGACTTGCTGCATCAGCTGACCTGACCTCGCTGCAGTTGCATCAGCAAAATAACAGCTGCGGCAGCCAAACTCTGCAATGTTGAGGCTGCAAACAGCTTTGCTGCTCCAGCAAAGCAATTGCTCTCACGGCGTTATTAGTTTGCTGCTTGTAGCAAAGAAGAAAAGCAGAAAAAGAAGAAGAAGAAAATAAGGTGCCGGCGCTGTTTACTGATGTAGCAAGTCTTTTCTCTCCTCTCCGTGCATGGCCGCGATGTCCTGTTTTACCTGCTTTTCGCGGCAGCAGCAGCCGCATAGGTGGCTGGCGAATTTTTGCATACGGAAATAACGGCACGGCAGTGACATTGGCAGTTCCGCGCGCGGCTGCCGGCCAGGGCTGGTGGCAGGTGGCACTGTATGAATCCTGAACGACAATAACCTGTCATCTGCGAAAGCTAGAAGAGGTAGAAGATAAAGAACGGGACTCACCCTGCTGCCCAAACCCCAGCCCAGCAGCCGCCGCTTTAGTATTCCGGTGTGTTCGCGTGATGGTCCCGCGCGGCGCGGGCTTGAGTGAATAGAAGGAAAGATCCGTCTCTCTCTGCCTCTCTCTCTCCTCTCCCCCCCCCCTTTCCCCCACTCCCTTTTTTTCTCTTCCTCCCAGGTGGCCAAATCATCACCGCCGCTGGCAAATGTCAAAGTCAGCCGGGGGGTGTGAAAAGCCGTTTTATTTCGGCTGAGCGCGGCTCCAGCAGCAGCAGCGGCGGCGGCGGAAACCGGCTGGCTGCGTGTGTCAATGCCATGAGGAGGGCGTTGCCGGCCGCATAGCGAGAGGAAGAGAGAGGGGAAATAACGACTTAGATATGGGAGCTCCTCCTCGCCCTGCCCTGCCCTGCCCTGCGCCTGTCCGCACGGTTTGCTCTGCGTGCTCCTTCTCTCTCTCTCTCTCTCTCTCTCTCTCTCTCTCTCTCTCTCTCTCTCTCTCTCTCTCTCTCGCGCGCGCGCGCTCGCTCCCGCCACTGTGTCTCGCAGTCTTCATCCTTCTCTTTCGCTACGCGGCCGGTCGGTCCCATGGGCTATGGGTGCGCCATTGGCGTGCGGCGGGACCATGAAGGGCGGGGCGGGGCGGGGCGGGGACCTGAACGGTACCTCCAGTCCAGGCCGGCCGGGCGGGGCGGGGCGGGGCGGGGCGGGCACCTCGCCAGCGTGCCATGGGCTGCGGGGGCAGAGCGGGGCGGGTATTTGCACAGGGCGACGGGTAAGTAGCATGCCGGCTTATTCCGCGGAGACACATAGGGAAGTGAGCGAACCTGCTCGCCGCGCTCCCTCCCGGGCCCCGTGGAGGTAGGCAAGCGCAGCGCACGCCTGCTGGGCGGGTCTGCCGTGTACGCGACATGTTGTGATGCGTGTGCTCTGGAGATGGCGTCGCGTCACGTGCTGTGGCGTAACCAAACAAAGATTTTCTTGAGTTATTGAAAAACGGGTCTGGAAAGGATTGTAACATCCTCTTTAGCCCGGAGCAGCTGCTGTGCCGGAGTCGGGAGCTTGCTATAGGTCTCCTCCGCGGAGACACGAGTTGGCGTTTCTTATCGATCCGCTCGATGTGCGGTCATCTCGTCTCGTCAGTGAAAGTCGATCGCTTTCATACTTGTTTCCTTTTCCTTGTTCGGCAGCCGTGCGCGCGCGCTGCACCGCTCAGTGCTCGGCGCGCCGTGGCGGGTGGCGGGGCGGGACGGGGCGGACCTGGCGGAGGAAAAACACATTCTTCTTGTCCATCTTCCTCGCCTGTTCTCTCGCGTGCAGACGGTCGGGTGGGCCGCTTATGAGTGCAGTGCGTCTAACAAGTCACACTCCGCTGTGCAACTTTCTTCAGTGAGCTAGCCTGCTTGGCTGCCTGCCTGCCAGCCTGCCTGGCGGCACGCTTGAGAGAGAGGGAGAGGGGAGACTGAGTGTTGGTGATTGACTGTAATGCGAGTACGTGACAATTATGGGACGGAACGAGAGAGCAAGAGAGTGAGAGAAATATGGCGCGTCTCGCGGAGGGAGCGGTGCCTTACGTGTGCGTGAGTGTGAGAGAGACAGAGGGTGAGGAGTGATGTAAGGCCGCACTGCACGGCCGCGGTGCGACTCGTCCCCATGTTTGTTTAGCACCCTCGTGGTGCTATGCGATAATGCCCGTCATTTTCGTGCGTGTGTGAGTTGGTGAGTGAGTGAGAGAGTGAGTGTGTGAGTGAGTGTGTGATTTGATTTTATTTATTTGTGAGTGAGTGAGTGTGTTAGTGCGCGCGGTAACTGTTTCACACTAAAAGGCCATAAAAGAAAATAGCAATGAAAAAAAAACTAAATCAGTGTTCCCATAGAAAGCGAGACATTTTCGTGCTGTTTATCGCACACGAAACCTGGCCAATACGGTACTCCTCAATCAGGTTTCGCTTAAGGCTGGAAGCCGTTGTGGACGCAGGCTGCGTTGTGGTTGCGACGGTATGGTGATGTCACGGCACGCAGGCCTCGCCTCGTACATCACGCTCTGGATCCGATCACAATCTCGTGCGACACTGCGTGGACCGCCGCCGTCATGCGATATGGCCCGGGCCCGGCCCGCTTCGCGGGGACACCAACCGAACGCTTTTCTCTGGGGCTATGGACGAGGTTTTCCCCTGCAGTGGCACCTCCGCCTCCCTCCCCTCCCTACCGTCTCGCCGAAATCTAGGAGACAGTTTTCTCTCACGCGCGGTGTGGCGTCCCTTTTTTTTTTTCGCGCTGCAGTGGAAGTAAGTTGAAAGTGTGAGAGCGTTGCGTCGCCCGCGGCTGCCGCCACACACAGCGAAACGAGGAGGGAGCAGGAGAAAGATATAGACAAAAAGAAGAAAAAAAACGGCACAGGAGTAAAGAAGGAGGAAAAAAAAGTTTCTCACATCTGTAAGGAGCGACAGGCTGCTTGTTTTCCCGGCAGAAAGTGATTCAACTACCTGCGGCGCGACACACGTCACTCCTCCCAGCCCAGCCGGCCACGCCCCCCCCCCTCCCCCGCAGGGAGCACTTGGCGCTTCCTTTAGCGGCCCTGGGGACTCATGTGCGGTTTTACTCGAAGATCAACTCACGCTGTTTCTACAATTTTATTTTACATTATTTGCTACTCTCGCTGTTCAGGTATAGGCGTGGCATTTATTTTTCACAGCAGCAGCATCGTTTATTATTTTATACGAAATTTTGTGTTGGCCATCAAGTGCATCGTTATGATGACGACGCGCCGCGGGAGGATGCGGCGAAACTGAAGACCCGAGCCATGACTCGGGCGGTGAATAATTCATGCGCCGCGGCAGTCTGAGCCCCCCGCCGCACCCTGCAACGCTATGTACTCGCTCACATTGCCCCGACGAGCAGGCGACTTGACTCGCTCGTGTGTTTTGCGTGGTGTGGAAACTTGTTGGTAGCCGGGCTTGAGTCTGTGTGTGTGTGTATGTGTGTGTGCGTGAGCTGTAGGTCGGGGATGGGCTGGGGACTCTCCCCCCCCCTCCCCCCCGGCGAGGTTCACGTCAGCAGACGCGTCACGTCACGTTAGGGTGTGACGGGCGTAACGCTCCACACTGGCTGCGGCCCGGCTGAGGTCATGCTGCAGAAACAAATAACACACTGCGCAGGAAACCGAGGGGGAAACAACTCTGAAATTTTTGTACACCTCGTAATTCAGAAATTTAAAAAAAAAATTAAAAAAATCAAGAAAAAACTCAGAAAATTCCAGAAAATTAAAATAAATCAGAAAAAATTCCGAAATTTATAGAATTTTAAGAAAAACTCAATCAAAAATTCACGAAAATTAACAAAATTACTCAAAATTTGTACACCAAAATTCAGACTTGTTTCCACAACGTAGGAAACCCATGTGTGTGTGTGTTTATGTATGTGTGAATGTCCTACACTTTTGTAGGATTGCGAACTAGTCATTCGCGTTTAAAATCGTTGAGGTGCAAATCTTCACGGGTGAAAAAGAAAAAGAGGAAAAAAAGAGATACGAAATTGGGACGGGCGTGTGCACCGCTAAGGTATCGTAAGGCGTTCGCACTGGCAGGAGGTGAGGTAGAAGGGCCTGCGTCTGACTCCCGCCGGCCGTTGAGAGGAGAGGGGGAGAGGATGGAGACGTGGGGGTGTTTAGTGCGGTGCGCTGCCCTTGCAACCGCAAACGCAACGGAACGCCCGCCCGCCCCGCCCCGCCCCGCCCGGTCGTTCACGCCCCACCACACGAGCTGGAGACCGCGGCGGAGCGCGCGGGAGTACACCGCAAACAGACCGAAATATACTGGGCGAGCTTCGCGAAACGAGCGTGCAGGCGAGGTGGTTGTAGTGGCGATGAACGCCCCCGCACCGTTCCAGGCGCGACTCACGGTCCGTCTGGAATAAGGTGTGTACACTGTAAAACTAAG
Source organism: Frankliniella fusca (assembly GCA_029379305.1). Taxonomy (NCBI): domain Eukaryota; kingdom Metazoa; phylum Arthropoda; class Insecta; order Thysanoptera; family Thripidae; genus Frankliniella; species Frankliniella fusca. Next base: position 369,581 of record JAHWGI010000058.1, on the reverse strand, counting down.
TGTGCAACTGTTCATCACTTGTAAGTGTGCAACTCCATGTTAAACACGTGTAAGTGTTCGACTAAACAGCCATGCGATTGCAACTGCTCAACTCTTCGGCGGTGCACTTGTTAGTGTTCGACACGGCAGTTTGTGCACTTGCAAGTGTTCAACTGCTCCGGACAACACTTTCTTAGTTGAACACTTTCAAGTGTATAACTGTCGAGTTGAACACTAACAATTGTAAAATTAGCGAGTTAAACACTCGTAATTGCTTAACTGTGGGTTGAACACTTGTTCATTTAAAACTGGGAGTTGCACACTTCTAGGTGTTTAGCAGTTGCACACTTGGTTTTACAGTGTATGTGTGTAAAAGGATTGCAGTGTACGTCAAGTTGCTTTCATGCACGTGCCAAAGTGCTTACCTTTTAGACGCGCGGTTCACCATATTGAGGATGATACGGGGCGATGTCCCCCCCCCCCCCTCCCCTAAAGATCGCGTCTGCCCCGCCCCCGCCTCCACGACGCAGGCCTGTCGCGCCGCGTCACGGCCTTGTATGGCGTCGACCCGCAGCAGCAGCCGCCGCCGCCTTGCTGAAACGCGACGCGTCCGCGACACCACCTCGCGTCGCTCCTGTCGTCGTCGGCTTACGACGCGCGCGACGTCATTTAAATAAAGCGACAGATGATGAAAAAGGGTAAGGGGGGGAGGGCATGGCCGTCGTGACGTGCTCGTCGCCGGCGGGGACGGCCGGGCCCCGCGCGCGCCGTGGGCACGTCGTCGTGGTGCCTGCCGCGTCCTCGGCATAATCAGCTGTGCGGGGCGGGGCGGGGCGGGGCCGGGCGGGGCTCTACTCGGGCGCGGCGGGTCGCGTGGTTGGTGGTTCGTGTGGCCCCACCGCGTTGTCCATGCCGCCGCATGACGTGACGCGACGTGACGACGCGACGTGACGCGACGTGACCGTGACGACAGGTTTCATTTTTACGTGCCATCCTTTAACCAGGAGACGCGGCGGCGGTGGCCGGCGGCCTCCTCTCCTGAGCGCCGCGCGCGCACGACCAGCACCGCCGCAGGTGTCGCGGACTCTTATTCGGGACGGACGGGGGAAGATGCCGCTAAAGTCGCGGCGGCTCGGACCAGCAGCAGCAGCAGCGGGACCAGCCGGCCAGCCGAAATAAATCGTGTCACCTCATCGCGCTTGCTTCAGCCGCCGGTCCTGTCCTGGAGGGAGCCCGCCGAGCACGGCGGTGCGGCATTTATCTTGTCAGCAGGCGTTCGCAAGCTCAGAAATCAACTGACACAGCTTTTATCCTAATATATTAAAAAAAAAGAAAGAACAAAAAAAAGCATTTTTATTATAAAGGAAGAACGCTTCAGTCGAGGACCGATCGTGAAAGCAGGTGATGCAGAGTGCAAATTTTAGAATGGTGCGATAGCTTTGTAACTTATCTCCATAATAATTATTATGTTTTGTTTGAAATTTAGTTTTTATTATGTTTTTGGAAGGAACATCGTAATCAGTGAAGAGGGCTTTTTCGTGACAATTTGGCTGTTTGAAGGTATTAAGGGATCTTCCACCCAAAGTTAAGCTGTAAGGCATGTTTGAAGGTTTGAACGCTGATCAAGTTTAGTTTGGCGTAGTTTCCGCCTGAGCTCGTGGCTCGAGGAGGTGCATTCCTGCAGCGGCAACGCGGCGTCAAGACTAGGCAACAATTGGACTCGGTTGGGCAGCGGCAGAGTAAGGGGCTGGGAGGACCGGGGGGGGGGGGGGGTAGCGAAGCGGGAGGGTTGAGGGGAGAGCTGCGGCTCGGTCGGACGACAGTGCGACAATGTCGGTGCGGGATTATTACGCTTCCCTCCTATGGAGTACCGCACCGCGTCAAAAATTGCTTCGTTCCTTATCGAACGTTGAAGCTTACAGACACCTTATTTGTTTCATTTTTTAGCAGATGATACATCTTAGCAAAAATAAAATAAAAAGAAACTAAAGAGAACTGATGTTTCATCGGCTTGTACTCTCGCAATAGTATAGAGCGGGCCGGGTTGTCACAGTGCGGCATGCGGCGCGTGTGCAGGCCTGGAGAGGGGGAAGCCAGGCGGGCCAGGCGAGGGGGTCCGGTATTGTTGCCTTGCGGCGCCCGGCGGCGCCACGCTCGGGGCTCTCCCGAGTGTAACACATTTATAGCAGTATGTGCCAGACCCTGGGTGGGTCGACCCGCCAAACACATGTGTAACGGTGGCTGACTACCCAAACCCCGTAAGTGCAGAAGGCGCGGAAATAAAATTATTCGTACGCACATTTTCGTAACGTCGCCTTAATACACAAAAGTGCAAGACATAATAAGGTGCCATCTAGCTTTTACTCCCAAGTTCAAAAACCAAGCGCGTACCCTGGCTATATTGTACCTAGGGGGGACTGATGAATGGCTCAATGGCTCGCAGTCCGCGAGGCGCAACACAGCAAAAAAAAATCCAGAAATAAAAATCAGATTTTAGTATCATCTGCTTTCATTTACGATCTTGATTGAAATTTTTTTTTCCTTTTAGACAAATTTTGACAGTGGGTTCTAGCTTGGTGAGCAGAGACATGTATAAGGCTCACAGTGCCGAGTGCTCGAGGGTGCATCTATGGCGAGAACACGCAGAGGCCTATGTCCTGCGAAAGATTGGCCACACTGGTCACTGGTTCCCCCCGCACGTTACCCGTCAGTCAGACCCCGTGCCAAAAATGTACAGTTATATCAAAATAGTTCAGCGGTGTGTGTGTGCGTTGTTCCGGGTCCCCGGCCCAGGCAGCGAAGCGACCCTATAAGATATATTTTTCCCCCTTTCTCCAAGACGAGCGGGACCCCGTCTGATTCGGTAGGACCGCGCCGTGGCCTCTATAGCGTGTTTATTGGGTAGATCTGGCCTGCCGTCGAGCCGTTTATCGCTGCGGAACTCATCCTAAGGACAGGCGAACATCCCGAACCCGTTTGATGGAGTCGGCATCGTTCTAAGCCAGTATTTATATATACTTGGGGGATTTTCGGTGTTACACTGGCTGTGATACGGTTAGTTTTTTTGCCGTTTATTTGTTATATTGGCCCCTCCTAAAAGCGTCGTTGACTCTCTGGCACAGGAACGCGAAAGAAAAAAAATGCTAAGGCTATCTCGCTCGTTAATCCTCATCAGAAATGTGTCTGTTTTCTAACGATGAACTTATTCGGTTAAAATAAGCCTGCGAAGCATGCCAGGCTGCCTCTTAGTTCTTTTACTAAGGTGACGCACCGCCTGGTTTTGTGTCTTTCTAAGAATGAATGAATGAATGCTTGGCGTTACACTCATCCGTCCAAAGCTGCGTGAGTCACCCGGCGCGCACGGCAAACGCTTGAGAGGCCGCCCTGTTGACGGATGTACTCTGGATAGCAAGATGGTTTTAGGGGCCAAATCCTTAAATTTTAGTCTATTTTAAATTTTCCGTGTATTGTGACAAAATACGACAAGTGGGACTTGGTTGAAAGGCTAGTCTGCACTCGGGATTACAGAGGTGGCATCACTGTAAAAATTTGTTGTAAAAAAACGAGAAAAAAAATTTACAGGTTTCGCTGTTAATTCGGTAAACAGGTTTTTCCTGTAGTTTGATGAAATATTTTCTAGATTAACAAGAAAAATCGCGAAACAACAGATAAAATTTGTAAAGTTACGGAATTCTTTTGGAAAGTTACGGAATATTTTTGTCTTGTTACAGAGTTCTTTTGTAAATGAACACGAACAAAAAGTAAATTCACAGTCAGTTCGTTTAACAAAATTCACTGACATTTCCTGTAAATTTACGAAATATTTTTTTTTTTTTTTTTTTTTTTTTTTACAGTGCTCCTCGGAACCGATTTTGTCTCACCTCAAAGCGACAGACCCTCACTTAGTAATTTGATGGCTGCAGTTACTGCCTGCTTGTTGCTTATTATGTGACACACGTGGTTCCGGCAATTAGGAGCGAGTAGTGTATTCTGTGTCGGATGTGCGCGCCGCGCGAGCCATTGTCCGATGCTGTATCTGTCGCGCTGCGGAGGCGCGCCCCTGCGCCGCTTCCCGAGGAGGCGAGCGGCTACTTCCTGGAGCGGTAGCGGCGCGCGTGCGTTGAGCTCTCCCAACAAGACTCTGCAGCAGCAGTCAGCGTGCTCCCATTCCGCGCACTATACTTCACGGAAGGTTTACTTATTTGTTTCTTTTTTTAACATTTCCTTTTTTTCCCGTCGTGTGATTTTTGCGGACGGGCGAGTCATCTTAGACCTTGGCTGCACGCTGGTTGTTGCACGCCTCTGTGACCGCCCACGCTACACTCCACATCGCCCCACCCGTCCGTACTTCACCCCGCCCCGCCCCGCCCCGCCCCGCCCCGCCCCGCCCCACCGCACCCCGCCCGTCCCCCGCCCCACCGCACCCCACCCTGCTCCGAGCCGCACGCGTCGCGCCCACCATTGCGACTGCATGGCGTTGAGGTGGTATTTATTTATCGCATATTGACCGGGGTGGGGCGCGCCCGGTACGCCCTCGCGCGCGGAGCGTAGGGTAATGTCGCGATACCGCCACTCCGCCCCGCCGCCGACCACCGCCGCCCCTGCACGACGGAGCACTGCACTCACCGTAGTACACTGCACATCTCCCGCAAACAAAAATTAGTGTCAATAAGAAGAAAGCTAATGCGTATGGTTAGGAAATGTCGAGGGAAACGTGTTCCTAACTCTCCTCTTGGTGTAAATGTTGCGCTTATTCGCTTCTTAGTCGGTATTTTTTGAAAGAAATCCTGATCCCCCGTTTTTGTTAGTATATATAGCTTTGCGTCTTCCAGTGAATAAACGCGAATCGCGCGAGCCGTCTCGTCTTGTCCCAAGCTGGCCCCGCCCCGCCCGCCGTGCTCTTCCACGCCCCACCACACCACGGCCTGGCCCGGCTCACCCCAAGGCCAGTCGTGGGCAGTGGCGGGGGAGGGCGGGGCGAGGTGGGGCGGGGCGGGGCGGAGAGTGCGTGTACGGCCGTGCAGTGGTCCGTGTGGGCCGCGTCTCGGCCAAGGCGAAGCACCGCGCCTGGCGGCGGCGGCGGCTGCGGCCAAGACGTGCACGTCGCTGCCGAAATGGATTCCCTTGTTTCCGTTTTATCACCCTGGACCTGGACGCGACCGGGCCGGTGCCGGGGCGGTGGATCGGGATCGGACCAGACCAGACCGGCCGCGTGGGGGAGAGAGGCGAGGCCATAGCGCCTGGCGAGGTAGGCAGGCCAGCCGAGCAGCCCTGGGCAACGGGCTAGCCTATCTCTCAGGCGCTCCGCCCGCGTAGCAGCAGCAGCAGCAGCGCGGGTGGGCAGATGTAAGAGGGGTGGGGGGTGGGGGACCTCTCCAGAGAAAGAGAGAGAGAAAGAGCCGCCCCCTTACAATCAGGTAGCACTTACCTCTGCATTCAGATTAAAAATTTTAAAAAATATAGTTTAAGAAAATGAAAAATAAAATAAAAAACAGACCCCTACCCTCCCCCATCTGGTTTTGGCAGGTTCCGGCGAGGGGGCCTCAACTCCTGAAGTCATGTGTACACAATCGCTAAAATCTTCGAAATCATTGTCAAAAAATCTGGATCTACTCTCGAAAAAAATTGATTTGAGTGCGTAAGGTGGGCTGATAAGGATCAAAATACGCTTGTATTTACTTTACGAATTATTTCTTTCAATTATAAGTGGTGTAATCATGTGAAATCTTGAAATCATATGTACAAACTTTGGGTTAGTTGAGGCCCCCTCGGGTTCCGGCCCTGCGAGTGCACAGGGCGAGGAGAGCTCCAGTTTGTGCGACCACACCCGCCGACCTGTGGCCCCGCCTGCACACCCGGGCCGATGACACAATACAGAGTTATTTTCGGTCGGTTGAGCGTGACCCTCTCCCAGCTCTACCGCCCACCTGCCCGCCACCAGCCAGAGGGACACGACGAAAACGTGAGAGAGAAAAAAATACAGGTGCGCGCGCAGGGACAAGGAGGGATCAATGAATGGATGGATTGATGGATGGATGGGAAAAGAGCACAGTGCGAGGAGAAACAAGTCTGAAATTTTTGTGCACCTCGTATTTAAAACCTTAGAAAAAAATCGCTAAAATTACGAGAAATTTAGGAAAATTCGGGAAAATTCTGATAATGAAATAAAAAAGGTGAAATTCTAGTCAAAATTCACGAAAATTCACAACACTTCACATAATGTTTACTTCAAAATTCATATTGTTTAGCCTTTGGAGAGGGTGAGGGTCGACGGCATGGCTGGGCGCGGCGTGACCTGCCGCCAATAGGATTGTAATACTTTATTTTGCACTGCCTGCCGGGTGTTGAATGAAGCATCTGCTGCTCGTGAATAATTGAATACGACCGTCTCTCCTAATGAAGGATTATATTATGCAAATGAGAACACAGGAGATATGGCTGCGAGTAAATAGAGAGCGAAAAAAAGGGGTCGTTCTGTTTTCTTTATATCTCTCTCTCTTTCTTTCTATCATTCTCAACGGGTCGGCTGCTCGTTCACATTTCACAACCACACACACACACACACACACACACACACACACACTCACACACACACACACACACACAGAGGCGTGCTCGCGCCCGCGCAGGCTGGTGCCGGTGTGTTACCACAAGAGTGCAATAGGCCGAGGGGGCATTCACTCTTGAAATCTGCGACCCGACTACTACGTCTATTACGCTGTATTACGCTCCGATTTGGCCAAAGTCGGGCAAAAACAGCCTAAAACGACCCAAAAATGAGTACAATATCGAGAATTTTGGCCATTATGCTTCTATTACCCAAACTATTACGCCTTTATTACGGATAGTGTGACCCGACTAACACGCAAGTGCATGCCCCCTCGCAATAGGCCAACACTTTCTAATTGCGTGCGCTCTGGTGTATGTGTTGTGTGAGTGTGAGAGAGAGAGAAGGTGGGAGGATGGAGAGGAAGAGAGTGTGCAGGAGAGAGAGAGGGGTGTACTGTGGAACCTGTTCCTCTCCCTCACTCCCCGCGCGCGCTTGACCCGACCCGAGGCGGCCGCTGATGAAGTCATGGGCGGTCTCGTCCTCCTCCCCGGCCGGGTGGCGCGCGGAGGGCTTTGTCAATGCGCGCTGCCGCTCTGCCGACTATCATTCCGAAGAGCACTCTCCCTGCTCTGTCTCTCTCTCTCGCACCTATACGACGAAGCCCATGGGTGCGAGAGAGACAGGGCGATGAAAGCGCTCTTCAGAATAAGTCGGCCGCCCCTCTGCGCCTGCTAGGTTATCGAACTGTTCCATCCGCCGGGTCCTGGGAATAACCAGAACCAGCGCTGCGTCGGCGGCGGGCCCGGGGAGCGAACGCCTGACCTTGGCCGCTCAGGCGGGCTGTGATTTAAATACGGCGGGGTGGTGCGGGGCGGGGTGGTGTGGTGTATTCGCGATTGCGCGCGCGTATGACTCCGTGGGAGAGGCAACCGTGCCGCCGTGGTGCCGCCCCGCCCGGTTTAATCAAGAAGTTATCTCCCTGCTCCCAGCAGTGCGCTCCCAGCGGCCCCGCCCGGGCGGCCTGGAGCTGGACTAAACAAAAGGGATTCCGAAAATTACTCGCGAATAATTAGGCGGACCCTAACCCACTCAGAGGCACCATACCATACCGCACCGCACGCCGCGCCGGCGTGGCGCAATGTTGGCTCAGCTCAGTGGGGGGCCGAGGGCCGGGGCCAGGCCTGGCCAGGACAGTCGTGCTAATGGGCGCTCTGCGGGCCGTGTGGTGAGCCCATCAATGGATTATACTCTCCTCAGCCGGCGCGTCCTAATATGGAGGCGTTGTCTCTGAAGACGGGGCGGGAAAGAGGGATAACGTAATCGTGGCGACTTTACTCATCTCTTTTGGGTGTTTTTTTTGCAGGCTGCGGCGCAGTCGCTGCTGGACAGCACCGAGTTCACGCCGACGGTCACGGCGACCTGCAAGGCGGGACGCATGACCATCCGGGTCAACACCAACGGCTCCTTCTACGGTAAGAGAGACAAGACGATCCGAATCGCAGCAGAAAATGGTGTTTCTGTTTCATTTACTTTCCACCACCAAGGCTGTGTTTTTTTTATTAACAATAATACTGTGCCTTTAAAATTAGTCCTAAAGCTTTGGCTGCAGCCGACTTCAAATAGTTAATTCTGCTGCTTGATATAGACCGAGGGGTGACCAGCACATATTTATGTGTTCACATACTTTGTATTTCTCGCATTTCTTATGAATTTTTCGGTATTTTTCTTGTGTTTTTTGATAAGCATTTTGATGAATTACTTAGTATTCTGACGTGCTCTCTTTTTTTTCGTGTCTTACTCTTATCTTCTTCGAAATACTCGTGTATTTCTGTGTACACGATTTTTCCGCGCTGGCCGCCCGTTGTTAAAAACCTTTATTTTTTGAGAAATAACCTTCAGAAAACCACCTGAATTTGAGGAAAACTTTTATCTCCCTCACTTTGACGAGACTTTCTCTAAAACTGAGGAGACCCTCAATGTTTTCGAGGTTTTCCCTTCATTTAAAAAATAGAAAACAATCAGACCTGATTTTTACCGTGTGTGTTTACATCGAGAAAAAATTAAGGCGAACTTCTTTTGCCACCGGGTGGCGCAGCAGGTCGACAGTTTTCAGTACGTAACAATAAGGAAAAACTTATTACAGGAAACCCTCCCGAGGGCTGCGCTGCCCGACGGCCAGGCAGGCCAGGCCCGTGTGCTATCAGCGCCACGGCTTTTAGCTTTTACTCTTTCCGTTTGCCAACGTTTGATGGGGAAAGACTTCCCGTTCGCGTATCAGCCGTTCCCGGCCCGCGGCGGCCCCGGCCCCAAGGGGATCGCGCCAAGGCCCTGGTGCCGGACGCGCCCATGTAGTGAGGCATATAGGCCAGCCGGTGTGCTGCTGCACCACTTGAGACTGCAGCTTCAGAAACGCGATAAAAGCTTGATGGAAAATTGTCTTAACGGGTCGACTATCGGCATTTCGTTAATTTGCCGTCACCTCGTGCGTGCAAGTCTCTCGCTTCTGCAGGACGTTTTTGTTGCTGGAAGAAAATGCTGAAGAAATTTTCTATTTTCACTTTTATTCAATGCATAAAATGAGTTTTGGCCTTGCCCCCTCCCCCTTCACCCCCTCCCCTTGTTGAGGTTGAACTCGTGGCGTGTGGCAGCGGTCCGCCCCGCTCGGCGGCTCGGCTTGCGCTGCTGAGCGGACTGTACTTCCCTCCACCGCGCCGCCCCGCCGAGGTACTCACGACCCTATCAATAGCCAAGCCGCAGCCTGATTATTGTTTCCGCTGCTGCCGGGGCGGGGGGAGAAGGGGGCAAGGAGTACGACCGTTACTGCACGAATTGATTTAGCGGACTGCATGTTATATTCGTGTTTGATAGCAGGCGGAAGTGGCTGCTTTCTGCTCGGCTGGGGGCGGTAGGTGAGGTGGCCCGCGGGGGCCGCGGCTGCTGGCACGGCAGACCGTATAGGCTGCTGGGCTGGGCAGGGCACTCCTCGGCCTGCTCGGCGGCGCGCCCGTCCACCGCACGCCTCGGGGCGCGCACACTGCGGTTCTGTTCTGGTTTGGCGAACTGTTCGGTTCCGGTCCGGCAGCTCGCCAGAGCAGGTAGCGCCGTGCGCACGGCGCTCCTCCAGGAACAAGAAATATCTCGAATACCTATGTATTTTTTTTTGTGATATATTTTTTATTATTATATTATCCCAGTCCGTTTGGTGAACGGCACGTGTTTGTCGTCGTTTGTAGGATCAGAGACCGCTATCTGGGTGCTGAGATCGGAGGCCCCGCGCCGCGCTACGCCGCGCCGCGCCGCGCGCTAGCCGGACAAGGACTAATCGCAGGGACCCGATTCACCTGCAGTGCCCTCTGCGCGGACCTGGGGGCGGGGCTAGCCGCCAGATCATAATCGATGGCTGTGTTAGGTCATTTGGACGGGGTCGTAGTCTGACGGCGCAGGCTGGGGCGCGGCGCGGCAGGGCGGGGCGGGGCGAGGCGAGGCGGGGCGAGGCGGGGCGGGGCGGGGCGGGGCGGGGGGGGGCGGGGCGGGGCGGGGCGGGGCGAGGCGAGGCACCAGGCCGAAGCGTGAACCCCGCGCGACCCTTTTCCTGCTTGTACTTGCTTGACGAGTGTCTGTGGAATGAGGTCGCCGTATGATGAGATTAAGAAAAGGAAAAAAATAGGGAAAGGTTTAAATAAGATGGAAAAAATTTTCCGGAGTGGTCAGAGCCGCGGGGCGGGGCCAGTAAGGGGGCGGGCCGGGCGGGCCGGGCGGGCCGGGCGGGACTTTCCAGAGGCGTGCTGCGTTGCGCACCGCGCATTTCCATACGCACGACAGCCTGTCGTTCTCTGTGCGTGTGCGCGTTATCGGGAGACCATTACCGCGCGGCGATAAGGCTCGGCGAGGTGGCGGTGGTGACACCTGGGGGGCCGACACCTGCGGGGTGACGGGTGAGTGGCGGCGGGTGACACGCGGGCGGGGGGGGGGGAGGGGGGCAGGTGAGGTGCGGCGCAATGACCCAGCGTGGCCTGCCCGGCCCGGCCCGGTCCCATCAACATTCTTGCAGCAGTGCGCTGGGGCGCGGCGGGGCGGGGCGGGACGGCAGCGTGCCGCGGGCGCGGCGGGGCCGAGCCGGGCTGGGCTAGGCCGCGCACCTGCAGCCGCGTAGGCAGGCAGACTCGCGCGCCAAAAGCTCTTAAGAAGCCGAAGAGAGCCTTTAATTTTATTTCTTTAGGAATAATCCCAATAATAATAGTAATGATGATGATAGCAACAATACGGAAACTTTATAGTTTCGGGAAAGTGTGTCTAGTTTCGCACACAATCCGGTCGTGATATGCGTAATATGTATGCGCGACTGACTTTGCCGACGGGTTCAGTGAGCGAGACGTGCAACCTTTCGCGGCGTATCGTTGAAACTTTTCGCATAGCGCCGCTCTAACAACGTTCTCGGTCGAGTTTTAGTTTCGCGATTACCCTTCGCCGCTTGAGTGACTGATCAATCAGAGAGGAAGTGCGAACGGGCGCGGGCTATTTGCCTCCGAGGCGGACTTGCATTTCTAGCAGAGTCTTATGGCGCGAAGCGACGTTAGCTGAACCGCTACTCCGCATACCCTCGTACTCCTCTATCTTCCCCCTCCCCCCTCCCACCCACCCCTCCCCTTCTCTGTACCTCTTACTCCTTCTAGATCGCTCTCTCTCGCGCGCGACCTGGGCCAAGACAGGAGGCGTTTCGCTCTCAAATAAATCAAGTCTGCTTTTTCCCGCTGCGGCCGCCCTGCCCTGTACCCTGCCCTGCCGTGTATGCTGCTGCCCTGGCGCAGCAACTCAGCTCAGTTATTACTAATTTTGCTCCTGATTATTTTTCACACAGACACGCCGAATGATAAAAAATAAACAAAATAAGAGCTCCGAATGCGTTTTTAAATGGTGTGCACGCACGCGCTGCCTCTTTCTCTGGCTCTGCATTCTTTTTTTTTCATGTTCTTTTTTTTTATTTTTTTTATTTTTTTTAAAATAAAATGAAAATAGGTAGTGTATTAGGTCATCCTTGTTCGGGAAGCGCGGCCGCGGCCCGCGGCCTTTTGCTGGTCTCTGCGGCCGGCCGCCGGCCTGAGCACACCAGCTGCACTGCGCCGCGCGGCCCGGCCCGGCCCGTCCCGGCGCGCCTGAACTGGGTGAAGGCCAAGTCAGTGAGTCCCTGGTGGTGGCGGTGGTGCCCTGCTCCCTGCTGGCGGTGCGGTGCCCTGGCGGCGGGGCGGGGCGGGGCGGGGCGGGGCGGGGCGGGGCGGGGCGGGGCGGGGCGGGGCGGGGCGGGGCGGGGCGGGGCCGGGCCGGGCCGGGCGCGCTCTGCTTAAATCGAAAAGGCTTTGCCAGTCACTCGTCGACGAGGAAGGCGCGCGGGGGCCGGCACCGCCGCGCTCCTGCTGTACTGCTGCACAATGGACACTGTGATGATAATGTGATTCATTTTGCGCAACGAGTGGGTCGAGCGGGGCGGGGCGGGGCGGGGCGGGGCGGGGCGGCCGCGGCAGCATAGCGCTTCCGTGGAAGTGCCGCCGCATTGCCGCCGCGGCGACGGGTGGGAAACAGCGGACATCTGGGGCTGCAGCGGCTGGACCAGCAGCACCACTGGTCACGGCCCCGTGCCCCAGAAACACGGCCATTCACCGACGCGACGCACACCTTACAACAGCGCGCGCGTAGTAGTAGTAGTAGTAGTAGTAGGACTCCGCGCTGCTAGCGGGACGCGCTTTAGCACCTCATTTAGTAGTTCGTGCGGGGAACAATAACTACAACAAGACAATATGGCAGCATGGTCAGTCTATGAGGCCCGTGTCCGCGTCAGCGTTTGACAGCTCTGGCCCGCCCTGCCCCGCCGAGGCCCGCCGCGGCTGATACCTTCTCCTCTGGTCAAACCCGCTTACTCGCCTGAATATCCCACCAAACGCATTCTTTATCTCCCCTGGCTCTGCCCCGAGGGATGTCGGTCCCGGATGCTTTGACCCGACAGGCGCCGCCAGGTGGTGCGCACCTGATGCAGCTGCAGCTGCCTAACTGTATTGCCGGCTGCATAAATCACTGGATTGGCGCTGCTGGGGCCGCGCCGCTGGGGAAGTCCCCCCGCCGCCGCCGCCGGCAGTCAGCAGCGTGCCTGCGCAGCCTGCGCCTCGCCTCTGCAGCAGGGCTCTTCCCGCGCCCCGCTACATGTGACCCTGCCGCCGCCGTTCTGAATATGGGTCGCCTACACTCTTGCCAAAGAATGAAACAACTCTGAATTTTTGGTGTACACAGTTTGTGATTTATTTTGTTGTGAATTTTTCTGGGATTTCTGTAAATTTTTACTTGAGTTTTACCCAAAATTTTGTGAATTTCCGTGAATTTTCCTGATTTTTCAAAGAGTTTTCCCGATTTTTCCGGTATTTTTGTGATTTTTTCTAAATCAATGGCGCTTAAAAATTTCAGAGTTGTTTCCCCTGTGCATGTTTCGTTATTTACACCGCCCCCCAATTCCATCCTGCTGCTGCGGCTGCATTCGGCGAGTTTCAGCTGCTCACAGCAGTGTTTTTCGGAAAAGTGGGCAACAATGAAGAAGGCTAAGCCCAGTGGAGTAGAGAGGGCTGCATCTGCGCAAGCCCACTGGGCAGCACCTGGGCAGACCGCGTGAATGTTTGCATACTCGGCAGGCGCAGATGTAGACCGCTTTACACCACATTGTTCGGACTTAATATTGCCTACTTTTCAGGCTACTCTTGGCTCACAGTGGAAAGAGCATCACTTACTGGATCTCCCTCTCCCCCCGTCTCTCTCTCTCTCTCTCTCTCTCTCTCTCTCTCTCTCTCTCTCTCTCTCTCTCTCTCTCTCTCTCTCTCTCTCTCTCTCTCTCTCTCTCTCTCGCGGACTATATCGTAAAGTTTAATCCTCTGTTTGGTTCTCTCGGCCGCGGGAAGCTGATTGTGTGGTGCTGGTGGACTAGCGGTCCGCGCGAAGGTTGGCTCCTTGATTGTTATGCCCAGACAGATCTGGTCAGATCCATATAATAGCATGTCGGCTTCAGAATAATTAAAGCGAAAACAAAAGAGCGTAATGAAATGGAGAACGCACGCATGATGTGTGACAGTGACAAGAGCAGCTCACGTGATCGAAAAACCTTATTGTGTCATTTTGATGCTCACTGTCTTTCCTGTTGGCGATTGTTTGCGCGTGCTATAGAAATGGTTGGTATAGTCAATACCCCTTAATGTTTTTCAAACAGAGATATGTTTTCAGCCTGATACGCATGAAAAAAATGTGTCATTTCGGCGTTCTTTTCCTTTACACTAGAAATAATAAATTGGTCCTCAAAGCAGAAAAAAAAACAGGTTAACTAAAAAACTCAAAATTTTTCAGAAAACACATGAAACGTTTCTTACCAATATATTTTGTCTCTTTAAAAGGAAATACGTGAAGACCGCCCATAATGCATTTTTGTCACTTGAAAAACTTCAAAATTGTTTCTCGAAAGACGACCTGTGTTGCAATGAGAGTATGCAACGCAGGTGTTGTAAATGAGCAACACACATTTTACTTTACCGCGATGCACTGCACTGACCACCCGGGTGGACGCTCGCTCGGCGGGCCCGGGGGCGGGCGCGCTACGCTCCGTCATTTGTCAACATTTTACGACTCGTCGCTGCGAATGACGGCGCGGTTTAATTGAATGGCCGGCCGCGCTGCGTCGGGCTGGTTGTGACGTGGGCCGCGAGCGGCCGCGAGCGTTCACAGATGTAATCGTCGAGGCGGGGAGGAGAGAGAGAGAGAGAGAGAGAGAGAGAGAGAGAGAGAGAGAGAGAGAGAGAGAGAGAGAGAGAGAGAGAGCAGAGGAAAGCAGCTGTGATGTGATGTGAGGCGATGCCGTGTGATGTCATGTTTTGTTGCGCTGCTGCGCGCCTCCGCCTCCGCCCGCCTCACCTGGCCGTCGGTCGGACATTTGTTTTAACGATAACTGTTTGAAGGTTCCTCGCTGCTATCCGACGTTTTTCTCCGATTTCAAAAGGGGGGAATCTCGGCTCGGCGGCGCGGCGGCCTCCAGAGGGGTTCGGCCATGGGAGATGTGGCTGGCACACTCAGCACTCTTAACTTCTTACAAAGAAAATTCCTTGTATTAACAAAGAATTCTGTGCAACCGTAATACAAAGCCAATACAAAGCAAAATCTTTGTAATACGAAGAAAATTCCTTGTAGTACAAAGAAAAACTTTTTGTAATACAAGAAAATTTATTGCATATCACGCGGTTGCACAGAATTCTTTGTATATTCTACGAAAAATTTCTTTGTAGAAAGTTCAGAGTGAGGAAAGCGTGTTTCTTGAATCGAGCAAACGTACGGGGTAATCAAAGTAAATTAACTTTTTTTTTCATCGAGCTCTTGTCTCGTGAACAGACCGTTCTTCGGTGCAAAGGCTAGTCCCACATATCACTCGGCGCGGCCCTGAGGGTGACCCAGGCCCCAGGGCAGGGCAGGGGCCGGGCCGTACCGCCGTGCGAACGGCGCAAAATCCATTCTAGATGAAAATATGTTTCGGAGAATAATGAGAAATCATTTTTAAGTTGCTAACGAGCTGGTCGTGCCGGGTGCGGGGCAGAGGCGGGCAGGAAACGTGATCCCGCCGCGGAGCTCGGCAGTCGCGCCGCGCCGTACCGTACCGAGCCGAAAATAATTAAATTTGGGAATTCGATAGTGCCTGGCCGAGCCGAGCGGGGCGAGCTGGGCGGGGCGGGGCAGGGCATCCGCGGGAGATAGTCATGGTGATGGTGTTGATGACCAGGTCCAGGGCGGGGGCCGTGCCGGGGGCCGTGCCGGGGGTCGTTCACCGCGGTAATGCACTCCGCTCACACTTGGGGCCGCAGCGGAGGGGAGGGAAGGGCTCTCTTACAGCGAAGAGCACGATCGGGCGCCTCGCCTAGTGGCACTAATGGCCCTTCAAAGTCATCAAACTCATCCTCCAGACCCTCCGGGTCGAGCGGGAAACAACTCCGAATTTAGGTGTATTTGAATTTTACCTTAACTTTCCTAAATTATTCTGAATTATGCTTCTGTATTTTCCTAAATTTCCCTGAATTTTCCTCCTGAATGACGTGGTGTACAAAAACTTCAGAGTTGTTTCCCCCTCGGGATGGCGAGCGTCTCATGAAAAGCAGGCCTCGGACTGACGTCTGATTTGCTCTTGTCTCGTGCCGCAGGTGCGGTGCACGCCAGGGACTTCCGGACGGCCAACTGCATCGCCCTGGGCAACGGCAGCACCCTCACCACCCTCGACATCAACCTGGTGGCCACCAGCGGCGCGCCGGACTACTGTGGGGTGCTGGTCAACAACGTAAGTAAAAGTCAAGTTGTGTGACACACCTTTCGCGTCCCTTGGGCTGGTCGCTCGGTGAGGAGGATCACAGGTGTTTTGGGTGTTTGTGATCGTGTATGTGCGCTTATCGATCAGAGCTTTGCCTCGCCGCGCCACGCCACGCCACGCCCCCGCACCGCACCGTGTCGGCATGGCCTCGAGGTGAAAGGGCACGCCGGCGCGGACCCCAAGCATTATGTGATTTGTTCGTACGGCAGGTAGCATTACCTTTGTGAGTGCAAGGCGCGAGGCAAATGGGTGATGCAAGCAGAAACCACACTCGGGCGGGGGCGGGGGGGCGCCGACCGGGCGGCTGTGGCCATTTATATCTCTTTAGATGCTGCACACAAAAAAAGGAAGAAAAGGCTTTCTCTCTCTCTCTCTGTCTCTCTCTCTCTGTTTGCTTACCTCTCCCTGCGCTGCGCGCCCCGCGTCTCTCAATCTCAAATCGCGGGCTCAAGAAAAAGCGAGGGAGACGACAAGTGGGTCAGATTCGTAGGAAACGTTTACGTTTTTATTTTTTATGTACTACGGTGTCGTTGATATTGAGTCAAGCAGCCCAGTTCAGCCGGCTATGGGCTGCGCCGCAGGCCGGGCTGGGCACCTGCCATAATCTCCACCGCAGAGCAAAGCAACGGGTCTGACGCCTCGGCCCGCCCGGCCCGGCTGGCCACACCGCACAGCGCAGCGGTGTGGTAACTCTGTAGACGGTATCTCGTAGCTTTTAGCCCCCCGGGAGAGGAGCGGAGCGGAGCGTGCGGGTTTACTGTGATGCCGCCCGCAGAGTGGAGAGGAGAGGACTCGTCTTCAGGAAAACGTCTGCCCGGCCGGGGCCCGGGGCTCGCGTACGGCGTACGGCCGCCTTCCCTCATGCAGGCACCGCCGCGCGCGCTCGCACCCGCCAGTCGGTTGCGTAAAACGCGTGTGTCATTTTCCTGTTTCGATTCGGATGACCTCGCGCGGCTTGGAGGAGAAATGTTTGAAGAGACCTCCCATAGACCAGTCGGTCAGCCGCCTGCCTGCAACTGACAATAACCTCCGAGTTAAAATAGCAGAAGAGAAAAAAAAGACCGTAATTCACCCATAATCGTTCAGATAACTGGTGTACTCCTATTCTTATTTTGTGCTCAGCAAAATTGAATGGTGAAATTTGTCGATGTTTTGTGTACACGGCAATAAATGGACGATGAACAAAAATTACATTGTTGTAATGATCGACTCTTCTCGATGGACAAAATTCGATTGCTGGTATCGAAAATACGCTACCGAAAACCGGATGCTAAGTAATTTTGTGGACCTAACACTCACATGACGAGAACTGAGCTTTGGTTTATTGTCATCACGTGTCTGGTCGTCAACCAGCTCCTGGCTGTGGGTATCAGATTTTCGAAACAAGCCATCGAAATGTGCTAATCGAACAGGGTTGATCACTACAACAGTATTTATTTTTTTTTCTCGCGTATACACGGAAAGCTGGCGTAGGCAGCTGGCAAAGTCTGATGGTTCGCATTGCCGCGGATTTGAATACGATCCGTGTGGTAGGTGGAAAGTCGCCTTTGTGCTGTCCTGCACTTAAAGCTAGCTCGCAGCTCAGCTCAGCTGTGGCGCTCTGCCAGCTGGAGGGGGAGGGGGGCGCGGTGCGCGGGCGGAGCGGGGCAGGGCTGTGGCGAGCGGGTGGCGGCCGCACGGTACTTCCCTCCGGCCTGCTAGCGCGCGCTCAGCTTCCCCCTGAATATGGAAAAGAGCGGCCCGGGTGTGTTTCGACTAATTATGTCGGCAGGCCTAACGGGCCGCGAGGCTGGACCGGGCCGGGCCGGGCCGGGCTGTGGTCGGGCGCGGCGCGGGGACCAGAGGAACTATTTGGCCTGGAGTCTGCCTGCAGGCCCGCTGGAGCTGGAGCCAGAGCCACTGGAGCGGCCCCCAGCAGCTGAGCTTTGGAATGCAATGCGAAGCGATGCAGCGGTTCGGGGCGGGGCGGGGAGGGACCCATTAGCCCCGCAGTGTAATAGAGCCGTTTGGAACGGTCGCGCCGACCGCAGTGGAGCAGCCCCGGCGCCCCGGCCCATCAGCCCGGCACCGCACGGGGGTGAAAGTCAAATAAGGGAGGCATACCGCGGAGGTGATGGCAGAGTGCTTATGGGTGTGCATGCACCGTGCAAGCAGCAGGTGATGGCAAAGTGCTTCTTACTTTGTGCTCGCACCCCAACGTGCTCACCACCAGGCCTGGCGGGTGGTGCTACTGTACCGCCTTGCAGTGGTGTATAGGAGGGTTGCCTGCACGGCAGGCGCCCTGGCGACGGGCGTCGCCACTCCAGTCGTCCGTCCAAGGTACCACAGAAATAAAGCCCACTTCTCCTCATGGCCCCTCTGACTGCGCATCTCCCGCTGCAGTATGTACTCTTTTCTAATCTCGAGTCGAATGGTATGGTATTTAACTGGCGCAGCATTAACGAGTGCGCCGGTTTGCGTTTACGCGCTCGCTCCCTCCTTCGCCCCTCTCCCTTTCTCTCTCTCTCTGTCTCTCTCTCTCTCCCCGCTCTAACCCAGTTTAGAAAAGGGCAGCAGCGGCCGTTTGTAGCAGATTGCCAACTATGTCTTTTTCCCCGGCCTTAATGGACCGCAGTTACCGCGGGCGCGGCCCTGCGCAGCCCTGCGCAGCCCTGCGCGGCGTGTCAGTTCCGTTCCGCACGGGAGCTCGATGGGGCCCTATGGGGCCCTATGGGGCCCGCCCCGCCCTCTGCGCTCTGCTTAATCAGGCGACAGGACAGGGTCAGGGAGAAAGGAACGTGGCGGTGCAAAGCTCGTGCGATAATAGAAAGGGCAGGAAAAGGAATGGGGAATGGGGAATGTCTTATTTGTGCACGAGGGGCGGGCCTCAATTAAAAAAAATATATTGTACACCGCCATAAAATAATTTTCAAAAAATCAAACAAAAATTAAGAAGAAAGATTCAGAAACATCTGAAAAATCGAGAACAAATGAACAGAATGATGAATTAAAAATTAAAAAATATCAGAAATAGGGTTCAGGGGATATCAAAATTTATCAAAAAGTGAAATTTTACTCAAAAATTAAAAAATATATATATTCAAAAACTTAAACGTTAGGAAAATCATTATACGCATTTTGTACGAGTGATACCATACCCCCTCGTTTTGCACGCGTTAGAAACTTACTCGTTGCCCATCAGAACGATTCAAGGACACCCGCATTCGCGTTTTTTTTTCCCTCTTTCCTTTTCCCATTTATATCGACGTCCTTGAATCGTCCCGATAGTCCTTGGATGTCAAGCAACCCCCTATTTTTTACTCGTTCTTTACCACCACTTCTCTCCTGAGTGGTGAAAAGAACGAGTATTGTTCTCAGTCGAGTGTAACCCTTAACTGTCCACACTTTAATCTCAGATCTCACAATACCTACAGGCATAATAGTTATACCATTCGAAACTGGAAATGCTGGTCTTTATTCCAACAATGAACTATTTTTCAAGTTTAATAGTATTATTTTGAGAACCCGACGCAAAATGTTCTGTACGCCAATGGTGCGCGTTTAGTTCGTCTTGACGAACTGTGCGCGACCTTCTGCTGAGGTCGCTAAGAGTACGCTAAGGTTCGCCGCCCGTGTTCGCTTTTAGGTCGCATAGGTCTCACTACGCGACCTTTTGAGTTCGCTCGACGTACTTGGCGTACCAAAAACGAACTCAGTTGCTCGCGCGCTGAGGTCGCTTCTTGTTCGCTACAGGTTCGCTTTTAGTGCGCTTTTAGGTCGCTTTACATGCGTTTAATGTTCGTCATGCGGAGGGGGGCAGTTGTGCTGGGGGGGGTTGGGGGGGGGCAGGCGTGCCGCAGGGGTTGGTGCTTCAAGGGGTAGGAGTTGGAAGATAAAGTAGCATGTGATAATTTTATTACGTTTATCTAGCTGCATGTGAAAGTAGACAAATGCAGCACTGCAGAGTCGGCTCGGATACCCCCGGGATATACCCACACCAACATACATCAGGAAGTCTTCCAGTTCAAATGCAGTTATAAGTCTTAAACACAATTTGTTGTACACTTAAGAGTGACCAAAAGAAAAGCCCGCTTTAATAGTGTGTAGTAGCACTCAAGCATCACTTCTCCGAGCGCAGAGTACTCTGCAAACTCAAGTGTGAGACAGTATCACACTTTTTACTGCAGTACCACTGCGTCTCACACTTTCAAAAACTATTTTCTGTCGTTGAATAGCAGTTCCGTTTTAGAGAGCAGCATCAGCTTTGGTTGAAAATCTCCGTTAAAACAAGCTACCATGTGATGGGCTTTGGAACAACAATACATGAAATAATCAGAAATTAATGGTTTCGAAAATTTATAGGAACGTTGTTGTTTGCGATCAGAACCCCATCACATGGTAGCTCGTTTTAACCAGGATTTTGAACCAAAGCTGATGCTACTCTCCAAAACGTGATTGCTATTCAACGACAGAAAATAGTTTTTGAAAGTGTGAGACGCAGTGGTACTGCAGTAAAAAGTGTGATACTGTCTCACACTTGAGTTTGCAGAGTATCATGGACTGTTCTGCGGGCACTCTAAGTGGACTACACTGTGTTAAAGATCCTTTAACTGCTTATACCAGTAGAACACTCAAGACGTCAGTCAAAACGCTACAGCCGCACAGCTGCTGCCTTGCTGCCTCGCGCTGCTGCTCCGACTGCACGCACGCACGTCCTTCCTCTGCGGCTTCCACTCTTAGACTGGTGACTGGTGTGGTCTCCGTCCCGTCCCGTCCGTCTCCGTCTCTTCTAGCTGATGTGCTACTGTGCTGAGACGAGACCTCAGGTAGGTCTCTCTACCGTGCCTCAGGTACTCCGAGTGTCCAGGGCCCGGGGCCGCCCCATCCCTCCCCTCCCCTGCTCGGAAGTGCGTTGGCCGGGGTTTCCCGGAAAATACCGACATCGCGGGGCTCTCCAGGCCAGGCGAACCTGACGACCAGAAAGCGTACCGAGGTCGCTCTCAGAGCGAACTAAAAGCGTACCCTGACGACCCAAGCGAACAGAAAACGTACTGAGTCGCTCCCAAAAGCGAACAGAGCGTCTCGAAAACGAACCGTAGACGCGCCTCCTCGAGGGCGCCGACGAACCCCGACGACCCGTTAGCGTACCATGCGCGACCCTCCGCGCACCGATAGCGAACGAAAAGCGAACGTTTAGCGAACAATCATTTTGGGTCGGGAACACTTAACAAATTTTGGATGTTTTCATTCTAAGTCCATAACCCAACTTATAAGTGGAGTTTTCAATCTCAGCAAGTACAATACCCACAGACATGAAACTTGCGCTGATCTCAGCTAGAAGCCTTCCTCTGCATTGCAGCAATGAACCTTTTTTAACGTTTAATAGTATTATTTTGAGAACTCTTAACAAATTTTGTGCGAGTTTTCATTCTAAGTCCCCGAGTCTAGTCGTAGACCGAGTCGGCTCGCGCCAGCTCGCGCTCCTTTATGCGCCCCAACAATCAGACCCGAGCGGGAGGGCCGAAGAAGGCCCGAGCACCCCGAGACGAGCAAGGGCGAGTGTCCCGGGAAAAACTTCCCCTGCACTGCACACACGAACGGTGATGAAATCTGAGATGAAAATGTCTTCAATCGACTCACTTAACGTTTTACACTCCTACCTCTGTAGCACATAATTATGTAAAGAACGAGTTCCATACTTATCACAAAATTCATTTTGTGTTCTATTTGGCCCTTGTTTTTTTATACTTCTAATTCTTTTTTACCGTGGGAATGCTGCGTGCAATGGTATGGTGAAGAACTGCAACTTAGAAATCGACGAAGCTGTTTTGAATATAATGAGGAAATGTCGAGTGGCCGCCGAGCAGCAGCTGCAGCCACAGCCAGTGAGGTCGTTACGGATGTACTGCCCTGTGCAGCCCCGCTGCTGTTGGAAGTGGGTTTTATGACACCCTCTTCCAGAAAAGCGCGGCCCCGCGGCCCGGCTGCGCGCTGGAGTGTTGTTGCTTGACCTTGGCGCCGCCGGGCCGGCACGGGAAACCGAGTTCCCGTGAACTGGGCATGTGAGTCAGTCACTCTCTATCTCTCTCTCTCTCACTCTTTGCAATCGATTTGGCATGTATGAATCGTGGGAACACGTGTGGTAAATTTTACCATAGTAGCCTATAAAGTTCCCTGTTAAAAATAGAAAATTTTTTTTTCTTTTCGGCGTGCGTTATTTTTTTTTTTATATATGACAGTTTATGAATGCGTGCTCATCACGTCGTTTTCCGAATGGGTGGGGCTAGATAAAAACTTGAACATTATTTTTTCCCCCCGTCTAGAAGGAATGTGCTGGATGTGCGAACGCACGCGCGCGCCGTTGGACCTGTTGCCCAGCCCGACGCGACGGGTGGACCGCTCAGTACATATTGGCTCATGCCTGGCGAGCGGCGCGAGCAGCACGGTGATTCCGAACACCGTTTCGTAGTTTCCTCTCTCTTCCTCATTATGGCCGTGCCCCATGAGTGCGACAGAGAGAGAGTGACGAAACCAGAGTGCGCGGAATCAGCCTACAGGGTGGGCTAGGCTAGGCTAGGCTGAGGAGGGGAGAGGAGCTGGCTTGTGCTTAGCAACGGGTCCTTACCGGGCGAGCAGGCCTGGGAACCACTGTGCGCGAGGCTTAGAGCGGGGCCGGGCTGCGGGGCAGGCCGTGACATCCGTCTCCCGCGCGGAGCGCAGCGAGAGCAGAATCTGCTCATCTCCCTGCCGGTCCTGTTCCTGCCGGTGCCGGTGTAGCATGGCTACCACCGTGTGTGTGCCGAGTAGCCCTGCTGCCTGCGAAAGCACAGCGAGAGCAGTCGCAGGCATCGGTAATGCAATTAATGGCACTCGGGAGGGGATTGAGAGATCCCCGTGGATAGCGCTCCCAAGCAGCGGCGGGGCGGGATTTATCGCGCGACACGTCCCGCGACCAGCGAGCCTCCGCGGGAGCATCCCTCTGCCGCAGATCCCGGTCCCGGTGCCCTCTCATCGGCGCAAGTCGGAGAAAGGTCGTAATGTCACCGACAAGGAGAAGAAACCCCTCGAGAAGCACCGAGTGCTGAGCTTGTGGTACGGGACGGACCAGGGATTAGTCAGTCAGCACACTCGGCTGCTGACCCCCGAGAGTGCCAAGTGTTGAGCTAGTGCGAGGGGTACATCACTCGCTTCAGGAGCGTACACACGATTACCGATTACCACTGATTACCAACAGTTTTCGGTAACATTTTCGGAAAAAACTTAAAAATTCTTGTAAATTTTTTGCACATTTTAATGAGGGAAATATCTAAACAGTATGAAAAACTACTTAAAGAGGAATTTTTGGGATGTGATTACCAGTGGTTATCGGACAAAGTGTACACAAGATTACCAGAGTGGCGGACCCCTCGAGCTAGTGGCACGGGGCGGGCCAGGGACAAGGGATTAGTCAGTCAGCACACTCGACACTCGACTGCTGACCCCCGAGAGTGCCAAGTGCTGAGCTAGTGGCACGGGGTGGGGCGGGTTGCGGGTTGGGCCGGAGCCGGAGGTCAGAGTTCATTGTGCCGATGACAGACGGTCCGGAGGTGATGTCATGGGACCCGGCCCTGCGGCCCAGCCTGGCCGGGCCCCACGAGGAAACGTGTTCTGTGACGAGTGTTTTTATTGTTTTTGTTCCGCCGGCTGTCACCTCATTACAGATACATGGGGCATCACCTCGCTAGCACCGCCAGGCCCAGCCCTCCTGCCACGCTGTGCGAATTCAAAGAGCCGCGCGCTGCAACGGTATTTGCGAGACGGGGCGGGCCGGGCCGGGCCAAGCGCGAGATTCTCCGCGATAACTAAATAGAAGCAGCAGCAGCAGCAGAGAGGAATCTGCCGGGAAACACACCGTCTTCAGATAGCGTTACAGCCGGCTCGGCCCGAGCCCCCGGACCCGGACCAGCCTGGCTGCGCCCCGCCCCACCCCGCCCCACCGCGCTCGGCCCACTTGGGCGAAACGTTATGACTTATCGGGCGGGTGCGCTGCTGCTGACTGCCGGTCCCAGCCGGCCCCGCCCAGCCCCGCCCAGCCCCGCCCGGCCCGGGCTCCAGACCGCAGTGCATTTATTCTAAAATCACATTTAATATTCCTCCTCGGTACCTGCGCTGGCGGGCGGGGCGGGCTGGGGTACGCACGGACGCTTTTTTTTTATTCCTCCCACTTCCTCCACGCCACCACCGCCGCCGCCGCCCGGGTCTGCTGGGCCCCTCTTTGCTCCAATGAATCACGTTTCCGCTCGTGATCTATTTTCCTGCGCGGGTCGAGTAGTGAGAAAGTGATTAGTTTCCCTTCCGCGCTGTCGCCGCCGAGTATTTTACCTTTTTTTTTGCTCCTATTCCTTCTGTTTCATATTTTTTCTCACTAGAGGTGATTGTACCACCACCAGGAGCAGCGGCGGCTGCACGGTGTCGAGTCACTGCGCAGACATGCCCCGCTGTGCCGGCCCGGCCCGGCCCGTCGCACTGTGCTGTGACTCGGCATGAACCGGGCGCAGCGGGAGGGGCGGGGCGCCGCCGGGGCCGGGAGCGCCAGCGCGCCAGCCTACTGATGTGAATCGGGCGTGGTGTTGCACCCCGCCCCGCCCCGCCCCGCCCCGCCCCGCCCCGCCCCGCCCCGCCCCGCCCCGCCCGAAGCACCGCACGCACCAGAGGCCGGTCGCGTTATGCGGCGCGGCGCTCCTCTGGGCGAAGCAGAGGGCTCCGTCGTCGGGGAAACGGTTTGGGGATTGAAATAGGGAACAGTAGCTTAGATGTAACGTACACAATTTTGCTACATCTCTTGGATCTATTTCTTCGTCTTTAGTCCTCGTCGAAGTATCATATCAACTATGGTCTGTTTTTCTCCGCTGACATTTCCTTGAATGTGTTATTGCGGGTCGTGCCAGAATTTTCATTTTAAGTGCTGCTATAGACAGCCGCTCGAGAGCTCAGGAGAGGTCCCCGAAGTGCCGCATGGCCATGGGGCCCCAATAGCGACTTCAAAAGGATGCCACCGAAAGCGGAAGTGCTGACACGAAACGCAGGGGGGACCGCTCATGCAGGCAGCGCTGCAGCGGGCTGCTGGGCCATGGTCTGCCTATCCGCCGCATGCTGGACCGGCCGGGTCGGGGAGCCATTTCGATGCCGGATTGATGTGCAACTCGTGTCTTGCGTCGCGGCTTGCTGGATTGGATTCGGCGCGCGGGGCGCGCGGGGTCGGGCCGGGAAGGAGTGGAGAAGAAGGTGAAGGAGGAGGAAAAGGAGGAGGAGGAGGCGCCTTTTGGACCGGCCAATTTAGGCGGGAAAGGGGAATATCGTGATGCGGAGAGTGGCTGCGGCCTGCGGCCCGGGGCCCGGGGCCCGCGGGCGGGCCGAGCCCAGAGGGAGGAGTGCGGGTCTAATTCAATCCGACAAATTGAGGCGCAGGCTGCGCAGGCTGACTGACCGGCTCTGCTTGACTGACAAGAACACGCCTCTCGCAGAGTAATCGCGACCGCTAGGTTGCCTAAGCGGTGGCGATTGGGAGGACGGCTGAGACGTCCCTCACTATAGGGTTTCGGACGGACGTGCTCCCGGCGGAGCAGGGTGGTCCTGGTCCTCGTCAGGTTTCCCGCCCTTGCGTTTCTTCCCTTTTTTTTTGGGGGGGGGGGGGGAGGGGTGTTTGCTTGCAATGCGCTGCGCGCACTCAAAAAGGAAAATGCAGTTCCGTGTGCTAATCGGATTAACAGACCAATTTAGCATCAGTGGAAAAAAAAATCTGCAGGAAAGAAAGCTCAGCGTAGGGATAGGTGTGCAGCTAAAGCTAAAATATAGCCGTCGTGCTGTTAAAAATGTGCACCGGTGCTAAACAAAGCTGCTCAGTCTCCCCGGAGATGTTTTCCCCCAACCTAAAAACTTGTCTGAGTTGCAGGTTTTTGTTTTGTTTTTTGTTTTGCGTGCGGTCCAGCATGATGGTACGGTGCGCGGCGCATCCCCGTGACTACGTCGGCGGGAGGCGGGAATCGTACATTCATACATATACGTGAAACACGTTGCACAGCGGTGGCCGCGGTAGTGAGCTCCAGCCCCGCCCCGCCCCGCCCCGCCCCGGGGCCTCGGCACCCTGCCCTGTCCCAGCCCAGCCCGTCTCACTTCTTGGGACCGCGGGACCGGGGCCGGGGGGACCGGATTGGCGACCTCTGGGAGCAGTCTGGGGTCCATGCACCGCGATGGTCCTGGAGGGACAGATAACTACGTACTCCTTTACGCGCAGCAGTGCCCACACTGTTAAAAATGTTTGAAATTTCATTACGCAATCAACATTAATTTTAATAAAGTTGTCATGAAATTTAATGACACTCTTAATTTAAGAACAATGTTATTAACTTTAACGGCAATTTCATTACACGTCATTGAAATTTCATTACACGCCCATTTTCATAAACCATGTTATGAAATTTTCATTACATGTTTATTAAACAAATGGGAAACGCTCTCCCCCCAGCGGCGGCATGATACCACGTTACAGCTCGGCTCCTCTCAGGTAGTCCTCGTGGTCGAGTGGTCTAAGGCGAGGGGTTCCCAACCCAACGGTTCGGGTTCAACTCCCGGTAAGGTACGGTAAACTTCGAAGGATTCCGTCCTAATAATCCGTTAGTGCGTTGAGGAGTCACATATGAAAGAGTTAAAGTCAAAGAAATTTGTTTTTAAAAGTTGCAATTATTTTAATGACATGTGTTATGAAATTTCATTACAAAATTGTAATGAAGATTTAATAACATTGTAATGAAATTGTAATGAAAATAGCTTCATATAAATGTTATTAAAATGTAATGAAATTTTTTTAACAGTGCACGGTCTCTAAATGTAACGCAGTGCGCTGCGGTGCGCTGCCCTGATTTGTTAAAACTTTACAGAGATGAATGTAGCGCTGGGTGCGCATACACTCAGTCGTGCCTCACGTTGGGATGCAGTAGTTGCAGCGATGTCCCGCATGTAGCTGACCTGACCAACCCCCCGCCGTCGTTCGGTGGTCTAAACGTCAACGGCATAAAACGACAAGTATATTGTGTTTTCGCAGGGACGCCGCACTCTGACACGGCTGGGGCGGGTCGGGTCGGGCAGCTGACAGCGCAGCTGACCCCCCCCACACCCCACCCCGGTCATCAAACCGTCGTTTGCATTCCGCACGCAGTCTCCCCCAATGTTATGTGGTGCGCTTCAACAGTGGACGGCCCTGGGTGGCCCTGGCCAGGCCCGGAGCCACTGGTGTTCGCAGCCATCCCGGTGTATGGATATGGACGGAGGGCAGGGCAGCCGAGTAGAGGGCTCGCGAGCACTTCCTGGAGCAGTAATCTGCAATAACAAGATGCACCTTGAGTAGTATCGCACAAAGCACTCTACTGTGGTTCTTTAATTAGTTTTGCAAGCAAGGGATGTAAACACATCAGACATTTACTTTTCTTTTTATTTGTTACATGAATAAAGTTTCCGCTTGATTTCGAAAAACACGTCCCGGTAGCTTTTACCCATCGGAACTTTTTACCTGATGTGTTTCATTTTCATGAGATGAAACACGGTATATTTGATGATTCAATGGCTATCTTCACTGTTAAAAATTTATTGTGATTTCCCAGCACTCCTCGATACGGAACGATTGTGAAATCCCAACACTTCTCTGTAATCAGAAAGGGACCCTTTTGCTGCCTCAAAGTGAAAAATTTTGTCGGACAGTCGACCATATTTTTGAAACCAGTCTATTTTAAATACAGAGGACAGTTGTAATTTATTCCCGAATAGTTGTGATTAAAATACAGAGGTCAGTTTTAATTTCCTGAGGAGTTCTGGTTTAAATACAGAGGACAGTTGCGATTTTCCGAAGAGTTTTGATTTAAATACAGAGGCCAGTTGTAATTTCCCGAGGAGTTTTTGTTTAATTACAGAGGACTGTTGTAATTTAACGAAGAGTTCTTTTTTCACAACAGAGGTGCTGTGAATTTTCCATCATTTTTTAACAGTGTAGCTGGGTGCGATTTCGTTTTATCTGACTAGCACACAAAACATGTAACACATGTAACATACATATTTACTTATTTGTTTTCTTGGATATGGAAATTCTTTAACTTACGCTCGGCGAATGTGTCACTGGTGTCACACATCACATGCCCTGGAATCTTTCCGAAAAAAGCCGGAAACATTACAGAGAAATGTTTGCCTTGAATGAAAAGTATTTCTGATTATGGGTCGCATATTTCTTCATAAAACTTTGAATCTATTTATTATCGGTAACTTAAGGTTTTTTTTTCGACGTGTTGTGATCGTCCTTTTTTTTTTATTTTTTAGCGGTCCTTACTCGCGCGGCGCGGCCTGTACCCCGCCATTCACCCTCGCATTTATTGACGAGCTGCGAGCTGACCGCACATCACCCGCCGCACCCCGCCATCACTTAATGATCACTCCGGAATGGCCGCAGTGTGCCCCGCGCGGCGCGCTGGTGCGGGCGATCACTCTAATGCCTCGCCGCAAGAGGACGCAGGGCGTGGCGTGGCGTGGCGGGGCGGGGCGGGGCGGGGCGGGGCGGGGCGGGGCGGGGCGTGGCGGGGCGTGGGCGCAGCAGCAGCAGGCTCTTTCTTACCAAAACAAATCTAAAGCTTTGGTGTTGTGTGTTTGCAGAAGTCTGAGGAGCGGTCCGTGCCCGTGGCGGTGCGCGTGCACCGGACCCTGGAGCTGCACGACGACAAGTTCTACGTCATCACGTGCGGCAAGGCCGGCTTCAGGAACTCGAGGTAAGGAAGGGCAAGCCCACCGCGTTACACTGCAAACCACAAGTGCCTCAATGTTCATAACGGGCGCTTGCGGGCGCTTGTCCCTGCAAATGTGCGAAAGTTTAGGGAAATTTCACGCTGTATCAACCGTGACTACAAGCGTGGAAAAAAAAATGGTATACACCTACAAGTGTGTGACTTTCACTCACCTGCTTGCTTTCAAGTTTAAATGTCTGACCATTTGTCAGAATTATTTTGAAAAATTGTGCTGCTTTTTTATTTGGGTTTTTGGATGTTTTGGAATTTTGGTCTGCTCTGCTTTCCCGTATGCAAACCTTATGGCGGCGGGAGGCCGGGCCGCACCGGGCCGGGTCTTCAGCTTCGGTTCGGTTCGGTTCGGTTCGCCAAAAACGCCACGCTCCATTCTCTTTTTATGCCGATCATAATCTGCGGCAAAGGTGTCAAGCTTCGTCCTGTAATTTTTTTATAGCCCTCCGTCGGCCCCGCCGGCCCCGCCGGCCCGTGGCATCACGTGGCGCCCGCCCCTCTAATCTCGTCATTCGCGGGGCAAAAGCGGTCCACTGCGCCACTTTCCTGATAAAGAGTAGGAATTTGGGATGAAGCGGCGGGCGGCGCCGAGCTTGAGCGCCATTGGGTCCCATTTGGGTCGTGCGGGGCGGGGCGGGGCGGGGCGGGGTGGGGCGGGGCGGGGCGGGGCGGGGCGGGGCGGGGTGGGGCGGGGGGGGCGGGGCGGGGTGGGGCGGGGCGGGGCGGGGCGGGGCGGGGCGGGGCGGGCGGACCCGTTGGACCGAGCAGTCGCGGGCCCAATCGCGAGGGGCGGGGCTCGGCCCGGCGCCGGGGGGAAATAGTGTGCGAAACAACCTGTTTCGGAAATCTTTTTTAATTTAGTGTGAAAAGCGGCTCGGAACAGGTTATCGCGATGATGAGTGTATTTTTTTATATCTTCTTTTAGATAAGGCACGTGGGGCCGTTTTGCGGACCCGTGCGCCGCACAATGTTTGCGGGAAAAGCGGTTTTATACGGAGCGATAAGTAGCTTCGATAGGCGTGCATAATGTTATTTGGCGGTGGACATGGGGGTCCTGCCCCAGGCCTTAGCCCGTGCCTAGGGTAACCGTGCCCGGGCTGCATATTCGTATGGGACCCAGGCCTGAGACGCTCGACATACTATCGATGTGCTCCACGCGTAACGAATCGAGCTATCAGGCCGGGAATAGTAACAGAAGTAATAATAATAACCACAAAAAGTAGATGAGGAAGAAATAGGAAGACAAATCTTGTATCCTCCCTCCCTCCCTCCCTCCCCTCGTGTCTGAATCTCAATTTGCAATTATGAGATCGTCAGCAATTAAATAATGACAAATAAAAGAGAATAAATGAGAGCGGAAGCTCGTTAGGCGTTTATGTTTCCTAGCCCGGGCTGCTGGGCCGGGCTGGTCTGGTCCGCACAGCCCAGGGCGACGGGATAGAGTGACTCGACTCGGCTGCCCTCCACCGGTCGGCACCGTTGTCGCCGATCAGGTCCGTTTAATTAACCACTATTCTGTTTTGTCTTTTTTTTTCATCTTATTCGCCCGATAAAATATGTAAATTAATTAGACAACGCCGCACCGGGTCGGTACTCGGCCGTGCCGTAATAATTATTCCGTCACGATGACGTTTGGTCCGGTCCAGTCCGGTGCCGCGGCCGATGCTGTACTGCTGTGCACCGGCGTCCTGCCTACTCTCCCGACCCTTGCCACGGCTGCCGTTGGGATAAAGCTCCTTTCAAATAGAACTTTCATAATTTTAGCAATGATGGTACATGTTTTCTCTATAACGAACAGAAGTTGAATTTGTCCTCGAGGGTGCTGGGAGGTGACACACTGTGTATGCCTATAGAGGGTGCTGGGAGAGGACACACTTTGTATGCCTAGAGGGTGTTTGAGAGGGACACGCTGTGTATGCCTATAGTAGGGCTCTTATTTGTACCCGGGTATCCGGTAACCCGGGCAGGTACCCGCCTGGGTAGGAACCGGGTCGGCGGGTTTTCCCGGGTACCCAGGGTCGCCCAGGGTACCCGGGTAAACCCGTCGGACCCGCGCCTGTAGGTAGGCAAATTGACCAGCCTGTATGCCATTTTGCCTATACTTGCAGGCGCGGTTCCACTGGGTTTACCCGGGTACCCCGGGTACCCGGGAAAACCCGTCGACCCGGTTCCTACCCGGGTTACCCGGGTACCCACGGGTCGGATTTTTAAGATCCCTAATGCTTAGAGGGTGCTGGGAGGGAACACACTGTATGTGCACGCTAACTGTATTTGAAGGTTTTTGTGCAAACCTTCGCACAAAGTTAAACATACAATTCGTTTCGAATGAATTTGTGCAAAGAAATGTACTTTTTCGTGCATAGACTTGCATAAAAAGGTGCAAGTTTGTGCATAAATTTGTGCAAATAAAGCGTAGGTTTAACTTTGTGCAAATGAAAGCTACAAATCCAGTAAGCGTGTGTTATTCGAGGTTGGACAGGGACACGCATTGTGTGTGTTTGTGTTTCTATTCTCTTCCTTTGCACAAGCCGGTGCAAGGCCAGCCTAGCGGCGGTGCAAGAGGTCAAAGAGGAAGGCCTGATAGTGGGATGCTAATCGTATTTTTTATTTTTCTTTAACCTTGCGGTTTGGGTTTTTCGGTGTAAAGTTTCGTCGTTCGCTAATTGTGTTGCTCTTCCCTGCAGGAACGAGACGTCGCACGTGTCGCTGAAGCTCGTGGACAAGGGCAGGCGGGTGTCCGAGGTGGTGTACAGCCACCCCTACACGCTGCGCGCCGACGTCACCAGGCCGGACGGTGAGTGCTCGAGAGTTTGTGGGGGTAATGGTCAGCTGGTTAGTACGTGTCGTCATCCGATATGCGGGTTCAGTTCGACAAGACCGTAGCTTTTTTTCTCTTTTTTTTCCCTTTTTTTTCCCGCAAAAGTGAGAGAGGACACGCGACAAACCTTAGTGCCGCAACAGCCCACCAGTAAAAGTTAACAGAGGATTTCAATGAAGCTACAGTGAGACCTGCTGTTCAGCATACTGTGAGCTGTGGCTTACGGCGAACTTTCAAAGAAACCTATACGGCGAATGCCACTGTAAGTTACGGTGATGCACCGCCTGATGCAGTCGCGTGTGTACGAGAGCGCCCGTCCCACCGCCGCCCCTTCTTATTGAAGGGTCACTATGAATGGAGGACGCCGAGATCCCATCCCAGCTAGACACGCCACGCAGCCGCATCGCATCGCGTGCGCGGTGCGTGCACGGTGCGTGCGCACGCACGCACGCACGTACGGCTCGCGGACGTTGTGTCACGTGTAATGGCCCGGCGGCCTGTTGTGGGAGGACCCCGCTAGGAGTAAATGCCCCATCGCCCCCGCGCACGCACTGTGTGTGTGTATATGGGAGGAGTGCGCGGAGACTTGCACGCCCGAGTGGGGGGCGGCGCCCCGCCACGCCCCACCCCGCCCCGCCCCGCCCCGGACGCACTCGGTCCACTTTCGTGTAATCACGCTGCCGCCGTAGCGACGACAGCGGAAGGTGGAAGCGTGCGAATTCCCCGCGGGGCCTCCGGGCCTCCGGGTGT
The DNA here is from genome assembly GCA_029379305.1 of Frankliniella fusca. NCBI lineage: Eukaryota > Metazoa > Arthropoda > Insecta > Thysanoptera > Thripidae > Frankliniella > Frankliniella fusca. The sequence continues at coordinate 337,323 of JAHWGI010000058.1, read as the reverse complement.
CGTGTCCTCATAACGTCAACGCCTCCTCCTGAAGGGCGCCGGGCCGGGCCGGCCGGAAGCCCTCGGTGAGCATGGGAATGCGGCCCTGCCCCTGCCCGGGGTCGTTCGCTTCGAAAAATCGAGGAAAAGTGAACTAAATAATGAAAGAAATTTTTTTAAAAATCAGAAATGGGAGTAAAAGATTAAAATATATATAGTGATGCTTGACTCGTCAGGCAAAATGAACAAGGGAAGGGGATATTTTTTCGTGAAGGAGGTAGGCCGAGCCGAGCCAATACGGAGGTCTCCGTTGCCTAAAAAAAAAGGGGGGGAGGGTGCACCAGCCCTAGGGCTCATGTACACACTCCCGGGCTATGTACATTTTAGTACATTGCTATGTACGTCTATAAACTTACGATGCTTATGCACAAATTTAGTACATCGTAAAGCATAATATTGTGTGTAAGTGTGTAAAATTTGTACATAGCTACACATAATATTATGCGTAACGATGTACAAAATTTGTGCACAAGCATCGTAAGTTTATAGACGTACACAGCAATGTACTAAAAAGTACATAACCCGGGAGTGTGTACCCCCTGGGGTAAACCAGCCCTAGGGCGCATGTACCCCCGGCGGTACACCTACTCTAGGGCATGTGTAACCCCCCACCCCCCACCCCTTTTTTAGGCAACGGAGATCTCTGGAAAAGGTGTGTTTTGACAGAATGACAGAAAATTACTTTAAAAAATCGAAAGACAAATAAAAAAATCATGTGCACATTTTCTATGGCCCCTGGTGCAAGTACGGGTGCGGCTGGTTCAATGCTGCGCGTGTAAGGCCCTTTAAGCCTGCCGGCTGGCGTTCTCGGCGTGGTTTTTTGGAGGAAAAATGGAGAACTCTGAAGATCTCCCTGATTTTAGGAAAATCCCGGGGGAAAACCTCGCTCCTTAAATTTCGAGAATGTTTTCTTTCAAAAGCATGGGAATTACTCTCATTTTTCGCGAGGACATCCTCAAAATCTGACGCGAGTTTACTCCTCCAAATCAGGGGACTTATTGCTCAAAATTTTTCCCTCTGTCCCTTCCTTCTTAAAATAAATCAGATATAGTTTTTATTACCGTGAGCGGTCGATCACTGTACGCCTTTAGCGCGTATGCAGTTACTGAGCCCCTCAAATTGGCGGTGTAGAGTCCTATAGTGCCGGACAGACACTCGACGCACCGCGCTCTCTGTCCCAGCCCGGCCCATCGGTGTCATGCATGAGGTCGACGATTTGCCAACCCGGACAGCGGCGTGGCGCGGCGCGGTGCGGCGGAGGCAGCCCAGCGTCTATAGCGTAGAACAAGCCATAGGTCAAGGCGTAGGCCAGGGAGGCGGGCGCGGGCGGGGGGAGCGGCAGGGAGCTCCCCACCACACCTCGCCCCGCCCCACCCCGCCCCGCCCGCCCCGCCCCGCCCCGCCCCGCCCCACCCCGCCTCGCCCCGCCCGCTGTCCCCACACTCGCGGGGCGTGGCGGTGCCGAGTGCGTTGATCCCGCGCAGCATATACAAGGCCCTGCCCTGCCCTGCCCGGGCTGACTGTGCTGTGCAAGCCCTCTTGAGCCCTGCAGCTCGCTGGAGAAAGCAGCAGCCGGGCCCGCCCCCGGGGCTCCGCCACGGGGCCAGCTGATATCAACAAATAGTGTATCCTAGGAATGCCAAGAACCCAGGGGGAGGCGGGTTGGGGTGCGTTATTGCAGGCTCATTCCATTCACAGGGTGCGCGGAGGCGGTGGTGGCGCTGCCGGTCGCAATTGGATTATAAGTAGACTTGGTATCGACTTGTGAAGTGAAGAAAATAATGGAGAGATTTTACAGTTCATTTGTGTTATTGTTTTCCAGGTACCCATGGCATTCGCGTCAAGAACTGCTTCGCCTTCAACAAGCTGAATAGCAGCGTCAACCTGATCGACGAGAGAGGGTGAGTGAATGGGATTGCTCGTAAAATCACACAAACGAACTCGTAAAAAAATGAAAGAAAAAAAAGGGTACAACAGATATAAATCAAGACGTACAAAAAAAGGAAAATAGAACCACAAGCTGCACGCTGCAGCGCTCACTCGCCGATATGGTAACGCCGTGCGTAGTGCGCCCAGACAAGCCCGGCCGCGGCGGCCGAGGCGGTGTGGAACTGGATGACCTTCTTGGTCGCGGAGCTGAGCGGGTCGGTATCGGATCAGATCAGCGCGGCGCGAGCGATGCGATCGGTTCGCCTGTGGGCCGACAGGCCGGGCTGGGCATATCGTGCGTACCGCACGCACCGCACGCAACGCACGCTCAACGAGTGCGGTGTGCGCAGCTCGTCTTGTAGAACCGAGGGGGAAAAAACTCTGAATTTTAGTGAACACATTTTTCGTGATTTTTTTCGGATTGTTTAATGAAATTTTGTTGTGAATTTTCACTTGAATTTTACCTAAATTATTGTGAATTTTTATGGATTTTCCTGATTTTTTGAAAAATAAAATTGGGGGATTTTTCTGAATTTTTCTGAATTACGAGTTGTTTCCCTTATGAAAATGTTGTCTACCGTGCTCGCCTGCTGTGTCGCGGCGGAAACACCTGCCACCATTCCGTCACCCTCAGCAGCGTCACCCTGCCCAGCGCGCCGCGGCGTCACCACCATCACCCCCGGCTCTCCTCTATTGCTGTAATGAGAGCGCTGTGCGGCACGTAATAAGGGGGCAGGGGGGGGGGGGGTCCGCCTGAAGGTAGGCAATTTGAGCTACAGGGCCCCTGAATGTAGGCACCTTTCGATACATCGCCCATCCTCTCCGCCCCCCCCTCCCCCCCTAGTTACGTGCCTTGCGCTGTGCGGGGCTAACAAGGTGGGGCGGGCCGGGGCGGGGTGGGGCGGGGCGGGGTGGGGCGGGGTGGGGCGGGGTGGGGCGGGGCAGGCGTCACTCGATGATGATGGCATCCTACATTCTCGCCCTGCTCGCCATCACGCCGCGGTACGGGATGCGAAACGAAACCACAGCGTTGCTCCTCTTCGCTTCGCTCAGCTCGCGCGCCCTGGGGTCGGGGGGCGTCGTCACACCATACCGCAGAGGGACGGGCGGGGCGGGGCGGGGCGGGGCGGGGCGGGGCGGGGCGGGGCGGGGCGGCCGGCACGCTCCAGATGTTACCGCAGAGAAGCGCCGCCGCCGCCGCGCTGCTGTAAGGCCTTAACATGGACGTGAGAACGGCGGCCGCGTGGCGAGGCGTGGCGGAGAGGGTGGGGGGGTATGTGTGAGAACAAAAGTGAGAGCGCTACGCGTGTGGCAGCGGCCCGCACGCACACTGGAGCGGCCAGGTCCACGCTCTTCTCGCGGGAGCCCTTGTCATCTCAAGGCTCACGGCTCGTCTAACAGTAGTGGAGGTCGTGGTCGCCGTCGGCGCAGTCGTAGGAGAGCTCTGTCAGGTCGTAGCTGCACCATGACTCCTATGTGTAGGTCGGACGGACCTGCACGTCGCGGCCGGGAAGAGTTCTCCTACACGACTGCGCCGACGCGACCACGACCTCTATAAGTTATTCCGTAGAACGGGGGGAGAAGAAGAGCACCAATAAGAAGATTATGGTCGATCGGTTTCTGCCCTTACCTGTGCAGAGAAGTCGGGGAGGTCTTTTCTTATTCGTGCTCGTCGTCTTCCACCTTTCTGGAATAGCTTATTGTGGAGGAGCCTTGAGCTCTGCGCCGCGGCACCGTGTGCTGCACACACACACAAACACACTAGCTCTAACCCTTGTGCGTTTGCGTGTTGCAGGTGCCCGCTCAAGTCGTCCGTCATCTCGCCGTTCAAGTACGACCCTTCGACGAGCTCCGCCGAGGCCGAGCTGCGCTCCATGTTCCGGTTCCCGGACTCGAGCCAGCTGCACTTCCAGTGCGACATCGCGCTGTGCCGCGGGCCGTGCCCGGAGCCCAGCTGCGCCGACGACGACTTCCAGCTGCAGCAGGCCGGCCTGGGCCTCGGCTCGGGGCTGACGGCGCAGTCGCGCGCCCTGGACCAGGACGCGCTGCAGGCCGAGGAGGGCGCGCTCATGGCCAGCACCAGCGTGTTCGTGCTGGAGCCCGGCGAAGCGCCGCGTAAGTAGAGTACCTGTACTGGGGTTGGGGCGAGGGGGCAGTCATTGTACGGCCCCGAAAAATACACTTAAATTTTTTAAAAAAAAATCAAAATAGAATCAAGAGGAAATGATACAGAAAAATCCGGGAAATCGAGAAAAAAATAAACCGAAATGAAGAAAAAAAATTGAGAAATTGGGGTAAAAGATCAAAATTTACCAAAAAACAGACATATTTTCTTTGAAAAATCAAAAAAAAATATCAACACAAAAATCAAAAGTCAAAAAACTAATTGTATGCATTTTGTATGAGTAATCCCCCCTAGGGTTGGGGTTGGGGCCACTCACTCACAACCACCCCGATGAGGGGTGCCGGGTGCCCAGCTCGAGAAATGTGTGTGCACCGGATCGCCTCAGTTGCCGCGGATCGGTTGATAGTAATAGGCCTCATACTCTCTCTCTCTCTCTCTCTCTGATGGCGCAACGTTTCCATGTACCATTATCTCCAGTTAGCGCCCGCTGTATGCGCGTAGGCTTTCGGGCACCCTGGGCGGTGTTCGTTTCGACGCGATACGCGGTGCTACCTGTCAGGCGCTCAGGTCTTACAGGTCGTTACGGGCCAGGGCGTGGTGTGGTGCTGCGGGGCGGGGCGGGGCGGGCGGGGCGCGGCGGCGCCGACACGAGCACGTGCCTCATGTGAGCTGCCCCGCCCCACCCTGCCCACCCCGTCCACCCCGCCCCGCGGCCTCGTTCAAATGAGCGTCATTGTTCTTACTGGCCGAGCGGTGCGAGCAGTAAGTATAGAGGTGCCAGGAGCACGCCCCCCCCGCGGAACACTGATCTCTTTGGGAGGGAAACTTAGCAACGTGATCGACCACCGTCACTGTCACCGTGATGGGGGAAGGAAATGAAGTCAAAATCATCTTGACAGTCTTCTTGACGGAATCGCTGGACTAGAGGCAGGACAAAGTTTTACCGCGGACGCCAGGAGGTGCGTGTTTGTTCTGCGTGTCTATCGGGTGTGCCGTCGTGCCCCCCGGCGCTGCATTCACCTGCTGGCCCGCCCCACCCCGCTCCACCCCGCCCCACCCCGCCCCACCCCGCCCCGCCCCGCCCCGCCCCATCACGGCTCACCGCAGATCCCCTCCTCCCCCTCCCCCTATGAGGTACGGGCCGGGGCGCGTGCCGCCCGGTGGCCACGGCGAAAGGGGAAAGTTCACGAGATGGTTGAACGAATATGCGCCAAGGGGTCCGGGCGGGAAGGCCCTTGTGCGGTTAGCCGGAGCAGAGGGGAGGGAGGCAGATTCGGGCGCCTCGTTCTCGTGTCCGCCAACAGGACTCTCTGCCTCGATAGGCTCTGCTGCAGAGGTGCAGGCGCAGCTGGCTAGACCGCATGGTACAGAACGCTTTTCTGCGCATTTCGAACGAGCATTTCGGTCGGTCCACTTCGGAGAGCTAACACTGCTCTCGCCTACAGCAGGAGATGTGTGCAACCCGTATGCAAGCAGCACTCCCCTGCAGGGGCGTAGGAACGTTTTGGGGGCAGGGGGGGCCGGCCCAATGCGGCCGTTTTGGCGCCCCCTCGTCGATTTTGGCGCCCCCCCCCCTTCTCCCCAAAAACAATGAAAAATGCACATTTAAAGCTGTCAAGTTTTGTATTTTTTTTAAAACAACTACAATAATTACTGTTTGCCAAAAACAAAGGCTCGGTAGGGGCTATTAACAAAAAGATAAATTAAATTATTGACATCTGAATTATCGACCTCCTCTTGATAACAATTTAAAACAGCTAGATGGTTGAGACGTTCAGCCGTCATTGTTGTCCGGAGGTACGTTTTAAGTCCCCGGAGGAGAGAAAAGCTCCTTTCAGCAGAAGCTGAGGTAGCCGGCACCACTAGGGTGCCCATCTTGGGCGCCCTTCGGGCGCCCCTGTGGGGCGCCCCTTGACGCCCCTCCTTGAGCGACCTCACAGAGGCATTTAGGCGCCCCTTCGGGGCGCTCAGGGGGGGCCAATGGCCCCCCTGCGTTCCTACGCCCCTGCTCCCCTGCATAATACAGAAAATCTCTATTGACTCACATGGAAAAATATGCGTTGCTGGAGGTCTGTAAAAAAAAGGGGGTAGGCGAAAAAAGAAAAGAGCGAGAGAAGATAGTTGACTCGAATTACCCCCCTGCCCTCGACCCTGCCATGCGCTAGGCTCGTCTCGGCTCGGCCCATGACCTGGATCAGAGCGTTCCCGCCCCGTCTCCTCGGCACACCCCGTCCATCATTTGTGCGTCCCGGCCCAGCCCAGCCCAGCGCGGGCCCGCATGCAGCCCGTCATGGCTCGAGCGCTATACGTGCGCTCGTGCGTGCGCTCGTGCGTGAGCGCCGCCCTGAGCGTCGCCTTGTTGCGACACGGCTAATGACGCCCTCCTGGCCCGGCGCTGCACTGCGCTCCGCTGGCTCATAGCTGCGCGACCTTTCTTCTTTCTGCTTCATATTACATGAAATTGTATAGCGTTCTCCAGCGCCTATGGCGGCCAGAGGGGACGGGCGGGAGGGGAGGGGGGACGGGAGCGTAGCTTAAAACAAAAATTGCCTTATTTAACCCGTTAAAGGTAATAACTTTTTAGTTATGGGTAGTAGACTAAACGTAAAGTTATGGATTCAATTTACCGGATGGAAATTTACTAGAATAGTTTTACAAAACCATAATTTTAAATTTTACTATTTTAACTTTATCTCTTTTACTTTTTTTATTATTTTAATACTCCTACTAGCTTGTCGCGTGGTTTACGGACGCTCCCCGCCGCTCTGACCGGTCCCGCCTCTCGTACTCGTTGATCACTTGACGCCCCGCCCCGCCCCGCCCCGCTACGCCACGCGGTTCAATCGTTCCGGTCGCGTTACATAAACGCATATCGACGGGAGCGGCCGCATGGTCGGGCCGGGCCCCGGGCCGGGCTGGTCCGAGCTGGCGTGCTGGCGGCGCTGAGCCGAGCCGAGCGAGAGAAACACGCGCCGATAACTTTATTTTATGCACTAAAAAGGTAAAACTATCCCTTCGCTGCTTTTTTTCCGCTCTCCCTCGTACCTCGCCAGCTTGGCTCGCTCAGGGGGAAGCCCAGCAGCCAGGCGGGCGCGTCCGCAGCAGCACCGCGCTTCATTGCGTAACTTAAACTCGCGCCGCACCGCTTTTGTTTCTGCTGGAAGCAGGCGAGCTGTGGCGGCGCGGCCGTGTCGGTGTCCTGCTGCGGCGGGGCGGGGCGGGGTGACGGCCAGCACCGTCTGTCTGTACAGCGTTTTGTCTTGTCCTCGTAGCGTACTCCTTGCTGGTGTCGAAACTACCTGCCGCTCGCTTCGTACGGGAGCAGTCGTCGCGAATTATTTTAACAAACGTTTTATTTTATTTTTCTTTAAATTATTATGCTTACAGCCAGTTAAACCAGATGGGGACTCGCATTTTTGTCCCACCACTCACAAACATAAAAAGCCTTGTCCGTTTGATGGGGAGGAGGGAGCAGAGCAGACCGCTCTCGCGCCCGGCGGCGCCCCGCCCCCGCCCGAGGCGTGTGCAGGGGTTTGCGTAGGCTAGCCCGCCACGCAGGCGTGAGGCCGCGCTGCCTACCCGCCGGGCGTTCCGCTTGGATGGTCCAGTCGGAAGTGGGCTGTCACCATCTCCCCCCCCTCCTCTCTCTCTCTCTGTGACTCGCACGCACATGCACACATGCCAGCTCACCTGTGCACACACACACACACACTCACACCCGGACGGGTGTAGACGCTCATGCGCAATGCAAACACGCGGCCATCCGTGCCGCGTGGTGTGCTGCGTTGCCAACGCACGCCCCTGCCGTTCCCACCCCACCCCACCCCGCCCCGCCCCACCCCGCCCCGCCCCGCTATTCAAGCCACACCCATGGCCACGGTCATCTACGTCCAGCAGGGGCTCTCGCGGCCAGGTGCGTCAATCAATATGGATGCTATGCGCGGGGCGAGCTTTGTGGCGGGGCGGAGCGGGGCGGGCATAGCGGGGCTGGAGCCACGGCAGGTGTGCACCTGTCCGGTCCGGCTCGCAGACAGCAGCTGCAGCTGGGGCGCTGCTGCTATTCATGCCCAGTAGACCGTACCTCTCCGGCGTTCTCGCCTTTCCGCCCCTATCCCACCCCACCTAAACCCTCTATTTTTTTCCCTCCTCCTTCCTCCCGCCGTGTTCCACTCTCCCCCCCCCCTCCTCTTCCCCACAGCCGCCTCCTCCAGCGCGATACCAATGCAGCTCATCGGCCTCCTCTTTGCCAAAGATTTCGCGGACTGAACACGCCTGTTATTTATTTCTATGCTCTCCCGGCGCGTCTCCTCTCCCCTTTTTTTTGCTCTCTCTCCCTCTCTTTCTCTCTCTCTAGCTCTAGAAGAGCAGCGGCGGTGATGGACGGCGGTCGCTGATCGGTAAAACGGGGAGAAAAAACGGGAGGGAAAAGAGGGCCTGAAGCATTGCGTGGAACGTCGTGACGGGCGATTTCCACCGTATAAAACAGCTATATAAAAGTCGTGAATGTGTCGGCAATACGTCTGCGGGGGCTAAGCGGGGCTGAGCAGAGCGCGCGCTCGCCTCCTGTACACCTCAGTGGGGGGGGCTAAAGGAGGAGTGAAGCACCAGCTGGAGTCGAACACGGCATCTCATCTTCGTCTCCCGCGGTGACGAGACGAGCCTGCAGTCTGACGTGTGGCCGGTCGAGACATTTTTCAATGAAAGCGAGGAGCGTTAATAAGATACCCGTTTAGTCTGGTTTGTCCTGGACCTTCAGTGTAATTCCGTTGAATGTTTGCCGTACGCCGCTGCCGGGCAGCCGGGCTGGGGTACGATAAGAGGACGGGACTATCCCTTGTCGTTGAAAATAACAACCTCTTTGTCAGTGAGTCTCGTAGCTCATATTGCTGAAGTTGAAGAGGGCGCCGTGCCGTAGTGTAGCTATATATAGCTTATGCGTGCAAATGCGTGGGGCCCACACAAGTCTGCCGTATACTGGGCCATATACGGGTCGGGTTTCACGGGTAAAGATGCCGTCATGATGAAATACTCATTAATGCTCATTTTGAAGTTGAGGAACTCGCCATACGCCATCCATACCTAGATCCACATGCTGATCTCTTGACCTTTCTTCCCCTACTGCATGGTTTCCCTGGCCGTAAGTTAACATGTCCTGTTCCCCTGTTGCAGTGGTGGCCGAGCTGTGCGACGGCGGCGTGCACCCGCCCTGGCTGCTGTGGCTGTGCATCGCGCTGGGCGTGCTGTTCGCCATCATGCTCATCATCAACTGCTTCCTGTGCACGGCCATGACGTGCTCGTGTGCGCGCACCGAGGTCATCGAGAAGGAGCCGTCCATTATCGAGGACTACGACCCCTACCGCTCCTGGCACGGCTCCCAGTACGGCTCCAGGTCAGGAGGGGGCTCACAACTTTATTTTCACCTCGCCTCTGTTTCTGCTCATTCTGTTGCCCTTTTCAGGGACACTGTTGTCTAATCGCTCCCCTCACGTGCCTCTCCTTCAGGTATTCGCTCAACGGCAAGCCTGGCTACACCTCCGGCGGGTCCACCATGAACTCGACGCGCTCCGTGTCGACGAACAGTGACCACTACGCCATCGTGCACTCGCGCCCGGGCAGCCGGTACTCGCACAAGAACCACCGCGACAGGGAGCGCGACAGAGATGGCCGCGACCACCGGGACCGGGGGCCGCCCAGCCACATCGGCAGCCACTACTCGGGGAAGATGTGATGTTATCAACCGAACCACTTTGACTGAACAATTTCTAATTTTTGGTTGTAAAGTAATGGAAGAGAAACAGAAAGAAAAAAAAAACATCCTTGTGTCCCTGTAGTTGAGATGCGTGCGAGCTAGTGTCATATCTGCACAACTGCCCCCCCCCCCTCCCCCCGGTACTATATCTTTTAAGAGAGGGAGCGGATAGGGAGGTATAGTAAGAAATTTCTTGAGAGACATTTGGATAGAATTCCAAAGATACCCTGTAAGACAATGCTAGCTGCTGAGTGCGCTGTATTTCAAATTAGATTTGCCATATTTAATCATTACAATGAGATTGATTTTCGTAGAGTTAAGTCTGATTCTTAGCTTTGTTTTGGCAAATATCGAAATTTATCAATTTATTACACGTGAACTTAATTGATATTGAAAACATGAAGTTCAGTGAAATGTCAAGTTACCAGTTTACAATTTTCTTTAAGTTTGACCTTGCGTGTGTCAAACTACAATTAATGTCTAAAATTCAATATTTTTTAATTATTTTATCAAAATGACCAGTTCTTAAGAAATGAGGTCTAATTTATTGGCATGAAAAGATAGACGAGTCATACTTGCACTTTTAATGTTTAACTTTATGTATCTATTAAACATATTTTTTTCTTCTACATATATATATTTATGTAATGGTTTTGACCACAAATTCCTGCAAACTGTAATATTTTATTTTCTTAATCTCATAATGTGATTGTGCAAACCACTGCTGTATTATACTTCTTAAAAAATGCTCAATTTGGTAGTAAAATTACCAGGAGCTCTGACCTCTGACCACAGATTGTCATTAACAATATGTTTTGAAACGAGCAGGACTCGGTAAAGAAAAGATTAAGCCTTTGGCTTCAACACATTGTTTTAAAATGAATGGGTGCTGCCTAAAAGTGATGATGTTGTTATTTTTAAATTAATTTAGTGTACATTAATACTTTAAGTATGAGTTTCCAATGCCTACTTTTTCTTCCAGTCTAAATGATGCTCCAATTCATAGCAAAGACTGACAATGATCTTAACAAGGAAAGAAATAGTCCATCTTATGATAAACATCTTGCACTAATTTTTCTAGCACTAGATTATCCCCACATGCATTTAAAAAAAAACTGTAACTACAAACATCATATTTGGGGTCATAAAATATTTTAATCTCTACTTGCCATATTAATTAAACTCTATTTTCTCAATCTATTTCTTGTGTTGTCAAATTTTCATTGGAAACTCAACAAGTCGATAGATGAAATCGATATTGCCATGTCATAATTTAAGTGTACCTAATTGTAAATGTAGAAATGGATGCTTCTGCTCCCAACAAGCTATCTTTTTGTTTTAGCTTCACTCCATATCACCCACTATTTCTGCCCAGTTGCTGAGAGAAAGATGCTTTATATCTTGTCTAGTTAACAAGGCAGCTTCTACATCTCTTTCAAAGTTAGACCTGTTGGGAGCAGCAACCATGAAAGTCAGGTGTTTGTAATGAATGTTTTTAACTTGAGTGCTTGAGCTGTGATTGAATAAACTGTGTGTATATAGAATGCCAATAAAACAAAATTGGTGGAACTGTGAAGGACCCGAAATCTGTAATTCATGCTATCAGTGTTTTTCTTCCAAGAAATTCTTAGTGTATTTGTTTTCAGTTAGGTGTGGAGGAGATAGTCCTCATTCCTCAATTTTGGCTAACTGGTGTTACTCTACTAATATCCACTAAAGTAATGACCTTTTTTTTCTTCCGTTATTTTTCTCTCTCCTTTGAAGTGACTTGTAAGTATCTTGAAGGCTCATAGGTTTCAGGACGTTACATTAAAAATGACAGATAATACTGGTATCACATTTATCTCAAAACTTCATTCAAAGAATGCATTAATTTGATAGAAAACAATCCCTAATAACATAGATTATACAGTTCAAAACATTGATATCATTCAGTCTGAACATGTTTTTTTCCAGTCTTAGCCTTTACTTTGCCCTTTTTAGTCTTCGTAACTGTTTTCACTCCATCACTTTTCTTATTTTCAGCCTTCTTAATTGCAGTTAATGTGGCCTTGTCTGTATTTCCTTTCTTTCTTTTAGGAGAAATACCATTAGATTTTGATGGCTTTGGAGGCTTTGCAGACTGAGGAGATTTGGAAGACTTGACTGACTCCTGGGAATTTGCTTTTCCCTTTGCGTTTCCTTTCTTCTTTATTTTTTTAGGTTTCCTGATTTTCTCTTCTGTAGACAGACTTTCTTCTTCTTTCTGTTTTTCAAGGATTTCCTTTGCCTTCTCAAAGGCATCTCCCACAAATATATCATCATCATCATTGATACTATATGATTTTCCAGGCTTGTTGTGTTCATGATGGGCCTTCTTTGTGACCCTACTGAGGTATTTGGAGGCTGCACTTTTGTTCATCTGCCTTCGATACTGAAAACACAAAATACGTCAGTATAACAATTTGTCTGAATTCCGAATCAAGAATATTTGAGTTTTAGTGTATTACCATTGCAGGAGACACATAATAGGGGATTTTCCCACAAAGTGGCCCCACCAAAGCTCCCATCAAAAATTTTGATAGGATTTAAAACAAATCTAGGTCCTATAAACAGGTAGAAAGAAGTGTTGGGAAACCGCGTACATACTGGATTGTAATAAATTTCATATGTGAAAGTTGGTTTACCTATTTCAGCTAGAGCTCCATCCTCCGCCAAAATCTGATAGTTGCGAAACCAGATACGATTGTCAAGGATTGAAAATGTGAGGACATGATCAACAAAAGGCTGACTCTTAGGATGACCATTAGGTGTGCCAAAGATCTGGAAAAATACAAGTAACAAGGTAAATTAGCAAGATTATTTTCAAAGTGGAATTCCTATTAAGCAGTTTGAGAGAGGTACCTGAATTAACAGTTCCTTCAACAGTTGATAGTGAGGTTCTCCATCAAAGGCCTTGTCAAATGATAATAGTGGTCTGCTTCCTTTTAAACAGTTACCTGTTAGTTTAAGTTCAGCCATAGTATACACTGAAATGGACACATGACAATTAGGATAAAAATAAAATAAACTGTGACAAGAACACTAGAAATATTCTAACCGTTCTCAACCAAAAATTTGGCTGAAGGTCCACTTGATATATTTGCAAGCCACATGTACAGATCCCTACGCAGACGTCCTTCAAACAAAATTGCTTTGTTGCAGTTACGCATTTCACAAACCTGAATGAAAGAAAAATATCAAATGTCGCACATTTTAACAGAAAAAAATAAACAAAGGGCTAGTGCTTTACCTCATTAACGACAAATAAATTCTCTCTTCTTTCAATTTTATTCTCACTCCGGCAGTGAGGCAGCAGGGTTCGTATATCTCCCATTAGATGACGGTCCCTGTGATTTATGCCTCTTGCAGCAAAGACAAGAACTCGCTGCTTGTTAATCCATTTTGCCTGTCCAAAGAACATAAACATCGCAACCATTAAAAGGGGAACAAAGAATCTTTTGTACAGTTGATGACAGAGGCACTTCTACAGAAATTATTGCTTAAAGCTACACTGAACAAGAAAATTTCAATCTTGGTGAAACATATATCAAACATCTTAACCCAACTTAAGGGGCATGTTACTTCTGACATGTTACCTTTTTCAAGGGCGGTTCGTCGGAAGATCTGGTGGTTGGCGGTAATTCAACTTGATCTTCCTCGTCAGAGTCAACATTTTGAACAGGCTGCTTCCTCTTCTTTCCAATTTTAACTCCCATTTCGAAATAAGTTCGGACCACACGTGTTTTGCTGTTTTGGTTTAGAATGTGTGTGTTGGTCTGAGTTTTTCATCCTGGCTAGGTTTTCGACGCAAAGAGTACCAAAGCCTGAGACCGTATTAGCAATGTCTTTTTGCGGTGAAATGAAACTTGCTGTATGTCTTTATACATTAAATCATTATTTGTTTTCAGTTTAATAGAGTTACAATTAAAACGTTTATTGAAGACAAAACTGAAATTTTCCAGGGAAAGAATATGTTGTTGTATACTTTTGTTGTGTTGTTAACACTCTGCTTTGTGCGGCAACTGTGAAAGAGTAATTCAAAAATTTAAAACACAAATCTAATTTTTTTCCCGAGCAACAGGTTATAATGAAGATCCTCCCTTAATATTCCATGTGTTTTATTTGAAAGTTAGCTGTCTGATCTCCTTAAAAACTCTTTGTCACATGGGAGATGACATTAAATGTGAGCAGCCATTTCTCATATCTAAATCTTCCTTCGAGCTAAACTCAGCACCACTGCAATTCACGGGGTGCTTTAGCAAGCAGTTAGTTGATGTGATGTCTAGCTTCAAGAGTGGTGTGCGAGTGTCCATTCTCTCGTTTATGTCGGACGATGAACTATATTGTTGGGCTTGAAAAGAACGTTTTCTCGTATCGAATGATCTAGGTATTATATGAAATAATACTGTGTTGTGAATTACTGCCTTCCTTGTCTTTTGTATCACTTAGCGTCTCTGTGTTTCACTGTTTTGATTTCGTTATTGTACTATTTCGTACGTGCAAGTTCAATCTGTATGTTTCATAAATTGCCAATGCAAACGGGTTTTCCTTACCTTGACGGAACTGGATTAACTGTACTCGGATATTAAACACAACTTTTTTCTGTGGTCATTTTAATGAAAGTGGGTTAGTGAACTTGAGAAGACAACAGTTTAACCTTAGCTACAACGGATTACCATTTTCAAGTAAGAATTTTAAGGTTTATTATTCTATGCATGCAAACTACGTTTTTAGACTAATTAAATATTCAGTTAGTAGTGTAGTTGAGACATCAACCCTATTTGAGCTCATTGTTCTTTAGATAACTACTTGTCTTTGACTTATCCAAATTCCTATTTCTTTTTTGGCAATCCATTAATATGAAAGTTGGTTTTAAAAGCTAATCAGAATTTATATTCCATTTCCTCTTAACCAATAAATAAAATTCTGCATGTGAGTTAAAGTGCTTACCCTAGTTGGATAAACCTACTCCAACTTCCTTCCTGTGCAGCAAACATCTTGACCATAACTTATCCTTTACCTCTTAATAATCTTCAAAGGCTGGTGGTGGTAGTGGTATCTAGTTGGTCTTGAATCTTGATGCTGTGTGTCAAGGTAGCATGACTTCTATGATTTAGTTCCTTTGTAGAATTCCTGTTCTATAAATGATTAGACTTTAGAAGTCTGAACTATTTTAGGCAAAAGACAAATATTTTTATTTTACCCATGTCATCTCTAGAATTTTGTCTGGAAACAGTAAGCATTTTAGCTAGTCCTACACTGAGCCGAAGACTTTATGTATGTCCACGGCTGGCGCGGCGGGGCAGAGGGCTGCGAGCAGCGCACGTGAGGGGCAGGGCTGGGGGCAGGGGGCAGGGGGCAGGGCGTTCCCCGGACCGTTGGGGTGTCAGGACACGTTCCGGTCGGGGTGAGTGTGGGCTGTATGCTCTTGTAATGTATTCTGTCGCACCCAGAAGTTACTGACAATCTTTTTGTTCTGTTGCTTCTACGACCTCTCCTAAAAAAAAAAAGTTGTTTTTTCTCCCTTCCATTCTTTCTTTTCTTGCGTGTTACTGCTCCGGCCAGGTCATTGAATGGACACCTGGCGCAGGTGCAACGGGGAACGACCCTCGCGGCTTCGGGTCGCGGCTTCCCGCTAAGCATCGAGGTCCTTTTGAGAAAGCGCCGCCGGGCTGGGCGTCGGGCGTGAGTGTGTGTGATGGACCCTGAGCTGCGAATAACGTGGAAACTTCCCCGTGCTTTACCTGTCTCGCCTCCCACGCTCACGGCTCTGGGCTGCCTGCTTGCCTGGCGCCTGGCCCCTCTGCTCCAGCAAACCTTGTCTTTGACGCCGACCCCCCGCACCAGCCCCAAACCCCTGAGGACTGATTCCGCTTAATGCTAGCTTACCCCAAGTCCCCTCCGCTACCGTCCGCAAGAGTGGCTTTCGGATGTCGTCGTCGTGGTCGGTCCGTGACGACGGCATCAGAAAGTCACACTAGTCACCCTTGCGGACGAGACTTGGGGTAAGCTGTCATTTTGCGGAATCAGACCGCAGGCCTCTCGAACTCGCTGCGGCGCCGGTCCACTGGCGAGGTAGGCTACCCTCGACACGCGCCGAATCACTAATTACCTGCCGTCACTGCCATCTGATCTCCGAAGATCGCTCTCGCGTCCTCCCCTGTCCTCGTCGCACTCATGGGGCTCTGCCATCTCGCCACCGTAGGTGCGATAAGGACGGAGATACGAGAAGGGCTATTTTCTGAATCAGACGGCCGGGAGGACCGTCGTTTGAGCGGCACCATTGGATCTCTCTGCTGAGCGCCGCCTGTGCACGTTCAGCCCCACGGTGGGTCACCGCGAGCCCGCCCCCTGCCCCAGTTCCAATCCTAAACCCTTGCCCATCATTATCCCCGCGCCGGATTCTCCCGCGGGACCGGTATTGGGTTTCGATTTTCTCATCAGTGTGTGTCGCGCAGAGTCGTGTCGCCGTGTCGCAGTAGTCGTGCCGCACCCGACCTTGGCTGCGACGGGCCGGCCTGCACGCCCTGCACGGCCTGCACTTTACTCGCCACCGACACACTGCAGGCAGGAAACTGATCCGTGTGGGATGGACGCTCAATAACAGGACAGAATGAATTAGCGCCGGGGCAGCTGTTCAGCGCGGCCAGCGGGGTGATTCCGTGATTCCGAGCAGCGTTTCGTATAGTGTCATCTCGCTCGCGCTTCCATATGGCCGCGTGGCCGCGCCTCATGAGTGCGACAAGGACAGAGAGACGAAACCACTGTGCGGGGCCTGTGCCTGTATATGCCTCGCGGGCCCGGGTCGGGTCGGCTGTCAGCTGTGCGGCGCGGCCGGGCCGGGCCGGGCGATCTGCTCTCCACTTAGCACGGTAGCGGTCCTTCCCTTCCCTTCCCAGCCTCAGCCGCAGGAGGCAGCAGGTGGCGCTGCAGGGACCAGGGCAGCGCGCCTGGCCTGGCCTGCCGTCTGATTCCGAAGATCGCTCTCGCGCCTCCATCCTTGTCGCACTCATGGGGCCCAGCCATCCCCGCAACCTGTGCGACAAGGAGAGAGGTATACGAGAGCGATCTTCGGAATCAGACGGTTGGCCTGGCCTGGCAGCATGCTGCCAGCGCCGCGCGTCCTGTGGGGGGAAAATCCATCGAGATGCGGTGCGGTGATTGCAATCGTAATGAAGAGCGGAATCGTGCCATCTGCAGGTGGTGGGGCGAGGAGGTGGGGTCGCGGCCGCAAGTCTACTTCAGCCACGCCACGCCAGGGTCGTCCACCCCGCCTGGGCTGGGCTGGGCCCGCTGGGACAGCCACGCCTCGTCGCCCCCGCCGCCCCCTCCAGCCCCACCCCCACCCGTTCGTCTATTTGTCAGACGCATTAGGCTAATTGAGTATCTTTGTTTCGCGTAGGGGGGGGCGTGTTTGATTTTTCCCACTCCACTCTCCTCTAGCTGGCACTGTATATCGAGGGGGTTGTATCCTCAGTCGCGGTATATCGCCGTGAACACGGTTTAACGCTATACCGTCTTATTGCACTGTTGAAATTTTGTTGGGTTTTCCCAGACATTAGATCAGGCCTTCATTGGGATTTCCCAGAGGACTTCGTTTTCTAGATCTAGGTTGCTTGTTGTTTTAAAGCCTGATTAGACAGTTCAAATAGTCCTCATCAACGTTTACTCTCGCGGTTCTGCGCAAGACGCGAATTTGGCACCCCGGCGCAACTACGGAGGGTCTGGAAAATCCGATGGGTCCCTTACTCGCCAACTCTTTGTACACTTGCCCGAGCCGAACTCGCGTTCAACTCGCAAAAACTCGCGAAAAAATTGTGCTAAACTCGTTGTACACCTACTTTGGGAGTGGGGTGTGGGGTACCCCTCGGGAAAATCCCAGAGGACTCCGGAAAGAAAATTCACGACTGTTCATTCGTGAGATCCCAGAACTTTTTTTAACGGTGTACGCACAGTGTATTACGTCGTATTACACTACGCGGTGTATGTATTTCACCAGAGGTATTACAGGACACGGTGCACACGTTAATTATTAAGCGAGTGAAAACACACAAAACGTGTATGGTGTGTCGTTCACCTTATAGAAGCTTAGGGTGATTTTCACTTAAAGGTACTGTCATCAACCCCTGCATCACTTAGCTTACGGTGAATTTTGAGCGAGTAAGCTTCGGCGAACGTCATTGAAACCTACGACGGTTGCAATGTGATTGACCGTCGTTTTTTCCTATGAAATCCCCTTTAAGCATTTTTATAGAGTTGCTCTTCTTCGCCTTACTCGCATTGCGCCCTCGAGGGGTCCTTCACTCACAGAAATCAGTGTACCGGGTGTTTCTTTGAATGCGTAACAGTGTTGCGGGTTTGCCTTCCCCATTCGCCCGTTAAGGCGCCACAGCCCCTGCAGTATGCAATCCCGTAACACTGTTACGCATTCAATAAAGAAACACCCGGTACATCGTAAAAGAAAATCAGTCAAAAATCAGAAAAAAAAATCAAGAATACGTCCTCCAGGAAAAATAAATTTGGGACTCGCTGCACCCACTCTGGGCGTGTAGTTGGGCGCGGGCGCGTGCCGGCGTGCCTCCTCGTGTTCATGTTCGTGATCGCGACGTCGGCCGCTCAGTCGATGAGGCTAGGGTCGGCGCGTTAGTGTACACACTCGGCGGGCGCGATGCGATGGGATCGCCTGCGCGCATGAGAGCCTACCCGCTGGCCTATGGTCTGGACAGGCGACTGTGTCGATGTTAGCAGCAACCCCCCCCCCCCCCCCAAAAAAAAAAGGAAAACCAAATTAACTTGGTCGCAACACGCAAACTGCGCGCGCTTCCACCCGGCGCTTCCCGGGCCTGCGAAAGGCGTTTCTTTCTCTCTCTCTTTTTTTCCCCCCTCCTCCATTTCAGATTCCTGCCTATCATTCAAACTTTCTGATGTATCTTTCGTGAACGCCAGAGTTGTGTGAAAGGGACAATAAGGTTATTCCGGTAATGCCCCCCCCTCTCCCTTACGCCTCTGTACACACACATCCGTAACACACTCTCATTCACTGGAGTTCCGTGCGGAGCGGACGATGTGCATTACCCGGCACGCCTAATGGACGGACTAGAGTAGGAAGGGGGAGTTGCAGGGGTGTGTGGGGAGTGGGGAGGGAACTGGCCGCAGATTATTAAATGGCGTGGGCCGCACTGCCGACTGACGGCCATATGCATCTACTCTGCGCATGAGCCGGACTGGAATAATTGTTGAAAAAAAATAAATAAAATAAATAAAATGTCTGCTTTGTCAGCTCTGGATGATGTGCTATTCTCTTGTTCTTTCCCCGTGCCTGCCACTCAACAGAGGATGCGAAAGTGAGGTAAGGTGTCGAAGACATTTTTCCCCCCTCGAAAGTGTGAATATAAGCCCTGGCGCCGGGTGGGCGAGACTTGTGCTGTGCGTTTATTGCCGCTTCCTGGCTTCGCTCTCTGCCTCTCTCATTTTCAAACATTCGTGCGCGGCGCGGCGCCGAGCCGAAGTCAGAAGTGAGTCGCGCCGTTAGTGAAGTAATGATCCGCTGATGCAACGGGCGGGGCGGGGCGGGGCGGGGCGGTTGAGTATCCCGCGAGGTGCGGGCCCTGCCCCTCCAGCGGTACTCCACCTGCTCGCCCCGCCCCGCCCCGCCGCCAGCGGGTCAACATCTTGGCAGACAAGTGAGCAAACACTTCATACCTCGGGCGTGCCCCGCCCTGCACTGCTTTCCTACCTTCCCGCTCAGCCCGCGGGTGCTACGGCCCTTGCGCGTGGCGCGACGGCAGGGGCTGTTCGCCGTCGGGAAACACCTTGTGTGACTCAGAATGTAAGTTGGTGTGAGAAAGGAGTACCGTAAACTATGGAAATGTGAAAAGTAAAAGAAAGAAAAAAAGACAGAAAAAAATCTGCCTTGTAAGGAAGGAAAACACCGGGGGCATAGCTTAGCTTTGTGCCAAGGATCCGGTCGGTCATACTCCTCAGACTATATGGGGAAATGGAAGGGGAATCAGAGGGAGGAGAGAGAGAGAGAGAGAGAGAGAGAGAGAGAGAGAGAGAGAGAGAGAGAGAGCTTGCCTGGTGCGGATTTGGGTTAAGCGGAGCGGTAGGAGAGGAGAGCAAAGTCCATAATAAATAAAAAAGCGCCTGGTGGGTAGGCAAAAGGCACCACCTTCATCCTGTAATTTGGCAAGAAGCAAAACTTTGCCCCCGCTCCCGCTCAGGACCGGTCTAGATCCGCCGCTGGAGCTTGCTGGGCCTCGGCGGCTCTGTCCTGCGCTGCGGCGCGCCGCAGGGCCACACTTCTTTTTATTAAGGCGTAACGGTGGTGGTTGTCGCATGTCTCTGCTTACCTCTGGTGACGCCGCCGGATTACTCCTTTTTCTTACCTCTTCCTACCGGTTGTTATTTTCCGGTAGTCGCCCAGCAGCTCGGCGGCCAGTGTAACGAAACGTAGGCGGTCGTAACGCGCGCTCGGGTGCGCATACGGTGTCGCTAGCGTAGAAGAGGTAATGTTATGTAAAATATAACGCACGCTTCAGGGATGGTCTGTGTGTGCTGTTAGGGCGGACGCCGCGGACGCGGATGAGGGCGGTTTAATTACTAACGATATGGTCATACTTTCGTACAATTAAAAGATGACAAAGCTAAGCATGTGGGAAAATTTTGAAAGTTACCAAAAATATGTCCATAAGAATTTAGTGTCGGCCCTCACGCAGTATCAGTGGGTGGGATGGTCGCTATTTCACCTCTGCGAACAACTATTTTTCTCTCTTATTCTTTTTTTCTTCTTTATGAACTGTGTGACTAGGGTTTGTTTGGCGCTGGCTATCCGGATGGCATCACAGGTGTGAAACGTGTTTTTGTGTAAGTGTCGGGGCCGGGCACACTTGTGTGATTTATCTTTACGTTTTGTCTCCGCGCTGCCCTTCACCCCCACCCCTCGTTTCCCTATTTCCCCCCCAACACTGCGCGGGCAGGAAGAAAAACTTGGCTGAAGACAAACACAAACACTTTTATTTGGTTTCTTTCGCTGACGACCTTATTTTGACCGAGCACTAAAGGGGAGGTGGGGGGATCAACACCGACGCCCAGCGTCATGGGCCAACAGCAGCAGGGCGTATCCTGCCGTATCCGGCGATCCATTTGCTCTCGCTCTCCCTGTCTCGCTCTCTTGCTCGCTCCCTCTCCCTCTCTTGCTCGCTCTCTCTCCCTCTCTTTAGCTCTCGCTCTCTGTATCTCTCGCTCGCTGGCTATCCCCACCCCTCCTGGCTGGGAGGTATTTGCTAGTCCTGCAGGCAGCAGTAAATGTGTAAGCCACCGCCTTGCGTGGTCCGGTTTCTACTTTCATTCTCATCACTAGCAGTATTAAAAGAAAATCTTCATGACGTATATTATTGAACAACTTGCAGCTGAAAACTCTCTGACGTACGACAGCGACCTACGTACTCCTTGCGGGACCAAGGGACCGGCAGAGCCGCCTGCAAGTTAGGCAGTCCCACTTGGCGAGCTTTGCTCTCGGTTGTCGCCAGTCCAGGGGCGAATTAAGGTCCGACTGACAGGGGGGCTTCAGGTTGCCTACATACAGGGGTTTTGTAGCCCAATTTGCCTACCCTTCATGCGGCTGTCTAGAGACCACGGGGGGCGAGCGCCTGCGCCTGTCGCCCATACCAGCCGCATGCTCTCGGGCGAAAAAAAAATGTGTTCGGAAAACAGCTCTTTGCTGAAGTTTGTTCTCTAAAGGCCGGCTCCCCGGCCCCCCGGCCCGTCCCATGCCGACTCCTGCGGCGGTTTTACTAATTTGTTTTTACGGGGCTTTGGCTTTGGACGCCGCGCCGCTCGCTTTGTCTCGGCTCTAATTTTACCTTGTCGCCCTGCGGCCGTGCGCCGGCCCGGCCTGGCTTGGCGCCGCCCAGGCTGGCCGCATTGCGTCGGGTCGGGTCAGGACCTGCGAGCTGGCAGTGCCGTGCTGTGCGTGCCGTGTACCTGCCGACTTATTCCGAGGAGCGCTTGCCCCGCCGCCTGCCTCTCTCGCACTCACGGGGTTCACCATACGGGTGCGAGAGGGACAGAGCGAGGAGAGCGCTCTTCGGAATGCGTGGCGGGCATGCTTGGCCACCTGGTGCACCAGGGTGTCCTCCTTGTCGTCCGCGCGCCGCGGTGCGGGCGTTGTCGTCCTTCAAGGTGTCCTGGCTTGGCCCCGTATGGCCCCTGTCGCGCCTCGGTCCGCTGATTGTTTTTGTGGGCGCTGAGCGGCGCTGAGGGCATTGTGCATCCTCTTCTCTCGGATTGGACACGGTGGCCAGGGCGAGCAGCAGGTCTTTGTTCGCCCCGCCCCTCCCCTTCCTGCCCCACCTTGCCCTGTCGCGCCCCGCCCCGCCCCGCCCCGCCCCGCCCTGCGGGTGCTGGCTTTGCAACAGACAGGACGCCCTTACCTCCCTAACTCTACCTCTTGATCTCCGGCTCCATTACTCTCCCTTCTGTCTCCTCCTGGGGCCGGAGGCGATAAGCACGCGTGACAGCCTTTGGGGAATTCCTCTTCCCGCCTTTTTTTTCTCTCCTTGCTTTTGGTCCGAATTACCGGGGAATCCTACGCGCTATACCGTGCTATACTCGCTGGCCTCTGCACTTGGAATCCCTTGTCCGACAGCTGATGCAGCTTCTGCACCAGTCAGTAGTCGGGCCCAACGCTGTCGCAACTCATCTCGCTGAGAGGGAGAGGGGAGGGGGGGGCGTGGAGAATCAATCTAGGCACGGGACGGGACCCCACCAGTGTTACGCGACTGACTACACACTGACGGCGCAAACTCTTCCCCGCCCGCATGACCTTGACGTCAAGAGCTCTAGGATACCCTCTATCGGTAATCAATGGGTAAACTGTGAAATAATAGTGATGGCGGTGAGTGATTGAGTCGGAGCGTGGACCGGGCGAGGGCAGGGCGGGGCGGGCGGGGCGAAGCGCCCCATCGCTCCAGAGAGGAGGGAGGGAGGGAGTCATTTGGTCCCGGAATCTGTCGCTCCGCCCCGCCCTTTCGTTTAGTCCCTTTTGTGCCCCCCCCCCCCCCCCGTCCACTCCACTCCTCTCCAGCTTGCCGCGGGGAACCATCGGTTATTTTCTCCGTGGCGTTTTACATAAGGAACGCCGTGGTGGCTGGGGAAGCATGGCGTGTCTGCGTGGGCTCGGTGCCAAGTGGAATTCGAAATTTAAGCTAAAAAGCTTGGGAAGGGATTTTCGCTCTCTCTCTCTGCCCCGCCCGCCAACAAGGGCCGCCCTGGCACTGCCCGCGGGAGCCTCTATAAAGCCGACCCGTTCTGTCTGTTCGAGTACCGTCCCCAACCCACCCCACTCTGTGCCTCACTCCGCCCCGCCCCAGATCAGCGCACCCCCATCGCCCGTGCCGACCCCTGGTCCCCCTGGTACTAGTGGTAGTTGTCCGTGCCGCCGCTTTGTCCTCCCTGCCGGTCCCGGTCCGGCCCGGCACGGCCCCGGGACGCTTTTTGCTGAGCCATGCACCGCTGAGTGGCGGGGCGGGGCGGGGCGGGGCGGGGCAGGCTGGGGTGGGTGGTGCCCCATCGCGTTGTGTTGTGCCCTTTGTGCTGGGGCCGGGGCGGGCCGCAGGCGGGCAGGCGGGCCGGCGGGCCCCATGGGGTGGGTGGACCCGAGGTGGACCCCAGACCCCATAGGCTCGTCTTGTCTCCCAGGCTTAGCCGGGTTCTAATTATTGACTGGACGCTGCGGCACTGTGCCCGTCACACTGAGGAGAGTTGAGGCCTGGCGTGGCGTGGGGTTCCTCGCTCCGGGATGAGATGGGCAGATGAAATGGGATGAGCTCTCCCCTGCCGTCCGGTGGTAATGTTCTATACAGGGGCGTTCTACCTCAGTGCCACACGGCAGTCACCGACCGGTCACTCTTCTCCACGTCCCGCCGATGGATATAGGCGAGGGGAGGCAGGAGTACGGAGTGCACCCGGAGTACACAGTGTACTCCCGGAGTACAGCTGGGTCGGAGTCCTGCCGGAGTACCTCGAGTACGTGGAGTACAGGTGGAGTGCGCGGAGTACACCTGGATTATACGCGGAGTACACCTGGAGTACGCGGAGTGCGACCACCCGGAGTACACTCGGAGTAACCGGAGTACACTCGGAGTACGCGCAGGCCTGTACACAGGAGTACACTCGGATACAGGTTTTGGCCGGGGCGGTCGAAGTGCGGCGTGCTTATGATCCAGGCTGCTGCAGCGCTGCAGCTCGCCTGGCGCCTTTTTTTTATGTATCGGGGTTCTGATGGGCCCTTCTTCGTTCTTTCCGCCCCTCCCATCCTCCCGCCCAAGCCCAGCCCTCTGTTGTTGGACAGAAGAGGGGCTACGCTGTGACCGACAAGGCGGGTCGACGTGGGCAAAAGTGTTCCTTTGTGTGTTTAATTTGGGGTCGGGCGAATGGATGGGGTGGATCGACACGTTGGAATAGCGAACCGCGCGACTGATAAAAGGCGAAATGTGCTATCTGTCTGATCGGGCGGCGGGGAGGGGCTCACCCCTCGCTGGCTGCGTCTGGTCTGCCCCCACCCCAGCTACCACCCCAACAACCCTCCTCCCTCCACCCCCTTCACCCTTCCCTTTGACCTCTTCCCCCGACATTCGCCACGACACCGCATCGACACGGCGCGAAGTCTGACAAATGAGGAGTGGGAAGCCCTGTTGTGTTGTCCACCACATTGGGGGAGGGGGAGGGGCGAGGATCTGACCGGGGGGCGGGGCGGATTATAGTGTCGGCGGATCGCTTCTCGCTTCGCTGGTATCGCCGCGAATCTCTTTCTGTATTCCACGCCACTCGCTCCGATTTCCACGTGGCGAGCCGAGCCGGGTGCCCCCGAGGGGTCCTTCACCTTAAATTCAAGCGTATGCCAATTTTTCTGATTTTTCTAGTTTTCTTTTAGCGATTTTCCTTGATTTTTTTCTTGATTTTTTTTTCTGATTTGTTACTGATTTTTTCTTCTTTTTTTCTGAATTTTTTTTTTTTAATTTTGTTTTAGGGTATACACTGATTTTTTTATTTAGTGAAGGACCCCTCTGTCGCCCCTACCGCACCACTGCAGGGTTGCCCGGAATATCAGGAAAATGTCAGGTTTTTGAAAAGTTGTCAGGAAAATGGGGAAAATGTCAGGTAATTGGGGCAAAAGTTTAACGAAAAATTGGCTCAGAGCTTAAGTTTTTTGCCTGTCGGCTGCGAACAGGACAGTGCAGCTATTTAATTCTCTATTGAAAATTGTTCAACAACAATTAAAAATTTATTTTCGCTTTATTTTTATTTTTTTTTGCTTTGTTTTGTAAGGACACTCTGCGACCCTTTTTTACTGTTATTTTACCGGGTATGTGGTTTGAATATTTCAGGAAAAACACTCATTTTCGTCAGGAATTTGTCCGGAAAATGTAAGCAAAATCGACAATTCCTATGATTCTGTGGCGCCGTGCACTGAACTTGCGCGTTCCCTCCGCCCCGATCCGGTTCTACTCTAATTCCGTGACATAACCGTGACGTTTCTGTTGCAGACGGGCCGGGCGCTGCGCCATGGGTGACGGGGGGCCGGAGTGACCTGCCCACCTGCGAGCCAGTCGAGTCATCAGGTGAGCAGAGCTGGCAGAGCCTGGCAGAGCAGAGCAGAACCAGCGGGGGCGCCTGCGGGCAGGCAGACCCGCCACGCACCGGTGCATCGCTCCGCTCTCGCTGCCTACCTCCCAGGGGCGCGGGCCGCTCCCGAGCAGGGGGGAAAAAAGGAGGGGGGGCAGAGGCAGGGGAGTGAGGGACGGGCGGGGGGATGCGTTCCGGAAATTATTTTTATTTGAACTGCCCCTCTCTTCCGGCGCCGAGCTGATTGAGCCGCTCCAGCGTGACGAGGCGGTACGGGTTCGGGGCACCGAGAGCTGAAAGCCGAAAAGCCCTCCTCCTCTGGTCGTCGGATCGGACTGGGTGGGAGATGGGATATGGGGGAGGTTGGGCGAGCTATAGCCGCGTCGAGTCCTAGACACAGTCTAGTTAGAGGGGTCGACGAGGGGGCATGCACTCGCGTATTAGTAGGGCCACTCTTTCCGTAATAAAGGCGTAGTAGTGTGCGTAATAGAAGCGTAACGGCCGAAATTCTCCTTATTTTACACATTTTTGAGTCGTTTTGGGCTGTTTTTGCCCGTTTTTGCCTGACTTTGACCAAATCTGTAAATTTTCGGTGCGTAATACAGCATAATAGACGTAGTAGTCGGGTCACAGATTTTAAGAGTAAATACCCCCTCGGTCTAGTACTCTATAGCCGCGCGCCTCGCCAGCTAACCAGAGAGAGAGAGAGAGAGAGAGAGAGAGAGAGAGAGAGAGAGAGAGAGAGAGAGAGAGAGAGAGAGAGAGAGAGAGAGAGAGTGTGTGTTCCGCCCTCCACACACCGAGGCTTACTCACTCACACAAGAAACCGCCATGCGCGCTGCGCTAAAATAATAATCAAATACTCCTACACTGCACACTCACACACAGCCGGGATGTAGTTCCTGTTTATCTGCCTCTCGGCTGCGGCCGCGCTCAGCTCTGGGCCTGGCGCGGTGCGCTGGTCTAGTCTCGCACTAGGAAACGCGGAGCAGTATCGAGCTGGGTCAATTTGGTTTGCTTGAGCTCGTCGGCCGGTGGTCTGCGTTGCGCGTGGTGTGGTGCTTGGCAGAAAAAAAAAGAAAAAAAGTCAATTCTCTTGTGCACTCTGAAAGAGCGCAGAAGACAATTATACCTGTTACACACGGAGGAATAAATGAGTTAAATCATCGCTGCACTCAAAAACAAATCTCTTTGCTTATACTTGTCCCGTTTGTCCCCCTCAGATCAGCCGGTCCGGTCCGGTCCGGTCCGGGATGGTGGTGGACGCGGGGCACGCGGGCAGGGGCGGCCTGGCCGGGCGCTTGGCGGGCCGGCTGGGGCTGGCGGCCTGGCGGCGCAAGTCGACGCTGCTGCTGGGCGCGGGCGCGCTGGTCCTGCTCGTGCTGTGCCTGCAGTACAACGCGCTGGGCTCGCAGCAGGCTCAGCAGGCGCCGGCCAACGCGCTCGCCAACGACGCGCCGGACCGGGACCGGGACCGCGACCGGGACCGCGACCGGGACCGCGCGGCGCTCATGGGCAATAAGGCGGACGCCGGCGTCAAGTTCGTCAAGGTGAGTGTGAGCGCGATGTGCTGGGCCCAGGAGGATAAAGCGGTGTGAGTGTCCGCTGGCGGCGCACCGCTGACCCATGGGCTCCCCTCGTGTTGCAGTCCGCGGAGTCCGTCGGCGCCGCCCCCGGGCTGCGCGCGGCGCCCGATGCCGCGGATGAGGCGGCCGCGGCGGCGGCGGCGGCGGCTGCGGCGGCGGCGGCCGTGCGCGCGGAGCAGCCCTCGCGGGACGCGGTGGCGCAGCGGCGCGCCGACCCCGCCGAGGCGCGACCCTACGTGCCGCCGCAGCGCATCGCGCACTTCGACCTGAAGGGCGCGCCGCCCAAGGTGTCGTACCTGCGCAAGGTGTTCGCCCTGCTGCGCCAGCTGGGCGCCACCGGCGTGCTGCTCGAGTGGGAGGACGCCTTCCCCTTCTGGGGCGCGCTCGAGCCGCTGGCTGCCTCCAACGCCTACTCGCGCGTCCAGGTGCGCGAGATCCTGCAGGCGGCCAAGGACCACGGGCTCGAGGTGATGCCGCTCGTGCAGACCTTCGGCCACGTCGAGTTCGCGCTCAAGCACGCCAAGTACGCGTCGCTGCGCGAGGTGCCCGAGTCGCCGCAGGCCCTGTGCCCCTCCAACAACGCGAGCATGGACTTCGTGCGGCTCATGATTGACCAGGTGAGTCCGGAGGAGCGCTGCGCTGCTCTCCTCGAGGGAGAGTCGCTAGGTGCCGTACATTTAGCCTACCCCCAGGCGTGAACCGTGAAGTAGCTTCGCTGCCCCTCCCTACCCTGGACCTGTATGCGGACCTGACCTGCTCTACCTGACGGCGGTCGCTACTCGCAGGTGATGGAGCTCCACCCGGGCGTGCGCTACCTACACATCGGCTGCGACGAGGTGTTTCAAATGGGGGAGTGCCCGCGATGCCGTTCCGTGCTCCGGGAAAACCTATTCCTGGGCCATGTGGCCCGCGTGGCCTCGTACGTTCGGAGCAAGTACTCGTACCGAGGGGCGCCCGTCACTCCCGTCATCTGGCACGACATGCTGCAACACCTGCCGCCCCAGAGCATGGAGGAGTACCATCTGGGCGAGCTAGTGGAGCCCATGGTAAGTGCCCGTACATGCCTGGCCATGAACCAGCTCCTAACTGTCTTGAAGTTTATTAATTATTATCCACTTACATTGTGTGTTCATTTTATAGGTTTGGGTTTATGCAGAGGATGTGTATAGGTTTGTCCCTTCTATTGTGTGGGATAAATTTGCCACAGTCTTTCCTCGAGTGTGGACCGCTTCTGCATTCAAAGGTGCATTCGGAGAGACTATGTACATACCCAACATAAAACGACATTTAGAAAATAACCTGAAGTGGCTAGAAGTTATGGCCAGCGAAGGACCGAAGTTCAAGGAAGGATTTCAAGGGATTGTTATTACAGGATGGCAACGGTAAGAGTTCTTATATTAACTTCATGCTTTTTCTTTTTAAATCGGTCTGTGAAGTGACATTTCATCTTTTGTTTGATTTCCAGATATGACCATTTTGCAGTTTTATGTGAGCTTCTTCCAGCAGCCATTCCATCCCTTGCAATCAATCTGTTAACTGTAACCCATGGATATATCAATCCCTCTCTCAAAGGGAAACTCAACACAGCTTTAGGATGTAGTGTGGGTGGTGGTGATGGGTCTGTGTCTGGAGGAAGTGATTCTGGAACAAATACTGATCAAACATTCCTCAGTCTTAATTCTGATCCTTTCTTGTGGGATATGTTCAATCGTTGCAACTTTGCTGGTGTTCCCTTTTTCCGTCTTACGTATCGTCTTCACAATGTTCAGAGAGAAGTGCGGGATTTTCTTCACTCTGTTACAAAAGCGAAAGGTATCGTCCATCTGCTCTCCTATTTTAAAACCTTTATAATGATTGTTTTCACTAAAAAATTTCTATTTTCTATTTGCAGGTTGGATGACTGACTTTAATGTCAGACGTAATTTTTCAAGTCCATTACGTGTTGATGAACTCATGATGGACCAGCCTCGAGTGTACCACTCATTAGTTTCATTAGCGCACTCTGCAAATGATGCATTGAAAGATGTGTTTGATGCGCATACTATTGCAGAATGGGTGGAGCAAAGACTTTATCCGGATATCAAAAGATTAGAACAGCTAGCTCAAGAAGCTTCTGCTTTGAAAGGTAGAAAAGTGTGGCCTAAAAGGCCATTACCTCCACTTGCAGAACTTCGAAGACTTGGAGTTGTACTCCCAGATGATGAAAAAGCAGGGACCATAACAGATAGCCCACATTAACCATGACTGCAAAAATACTAATCATCAAAATTTCATTTTCTCATGAGGATTTTTCCTCTGCATTTTAAAAGAATGAAAGTGAGACCAACAAAATGCCACTGCAGCATTGTAAGTTAATGCATTATTTTTCAAAGTGACTCACTGAAGATTTTAAAACTATAAATTATCTATCATTTCAAAGTGTATTATACCCGTGCATTCAGAGATTATTTCTTCTTAGTATTTATTTGTGGCAGAATTCATTCTATTGAATGATAAGACCTTGTATTTGTAGTGTTTTTTTCTTTCTTTTTTGAAAAGAATAGAATAATATTTGTACCTGCTGGTTGGCTTATTTTTTTTAAGCCAGTGTATAAATGGCTTGACAACTATTGATTTGTTTCCCTGTCTCTGAAGACACAATCAAATCATGAACTGTTTTGATGTAGGGAGGCCATTTGATCTTGTGAAGCGTAGTAATTGAAATTTCTTGTTAAAAAATTGCCTTTTGTTTTTCTCTCTTAAAGAGCTACAGAGGTAAGACTTTCAAGAAGTTTATCGAGAATTTTAAGTGTTAGCTCTGCAACAGTTTTCTAATGTGGAATTGGTTTGTACTAAAATCTCACCTTCAGGCAGAGAATATTGATAGGCCCCTTTAGACTGAAAATATAGGTCTGTCAATTTGGTTGAATTCTCTGTGCCAAATGCGCTCTGCATTTCTTAATATGCAAACATTTTAACCTCACAATCAATAATGCCAACCATCAATGGTGATGATCATCTTGGTCTCTCCTTATTTCATCTGACATTGTTTTCTTTCTTGCAAATTATGACATTGGTAAGTGAGTGATATACATAGTTATTTGTTTTCTGAGAGAGGGTCCAAAATAATTAAGACATTGGCCTTATGTGTCAAATGAATTTTCATTTATACCTTTGTGTCATTTTGTTTTGATTATTGCCCTAGTTCAAATGTTATATTCACTTAATTTTTCCTCAATTTAAAAATTTGTTTTCCAAGGTTGCATTTTTCAAATGTATCAACTACTTTCTATGGCAATAATACATAGTGAAGTAAAGTGTAGAACAACAGAACAGCTGTGAAAGTATTTATGAAGGAACATGAGAGATTGCTTTCTGTGATTTATTTTTGAACTGCACAACGTTAATTTTTTTTAAAAATATTTATTACTGCCTTATTTTTTGTTTGCTTGTAAGTTCAGAAAACTTTTCATGCCAGATGTTTTTTGAGCATATTACAGTACTTATGTTTAATTTGCCCTTGTAACTCTCTACTTTTAGGCAGGACTACTGTCGAATAACCTATTATTTGCTATTCTGATTTACTTCCCTTCACATGAACTTTTGTACAGTAGTGACAGGTGGGCTCAATAATTTTTTTTCTTATACACAATTTTTAAATTTGTAGCTTTTTTCTAACCGTCGCATACAGGTCAGGAGGTGATTTTAAGTTGATAAGCTTTATTTAAATTCAGTGTGATTGTTGCCTTAACTGCTCATTCTTATTAGTTTCTTTTTTTACGCCTTTCTGAAGCTTTTTTATTTTGAAAACCGTAACAACTGTACAACGTGTTGGATAATTACATCACAAGCAGGCTTATTTCCTTTTATTTTTGTGTGAGGTTTCAATGCCAGGTAGACCACTAGTCATTTAAAATCTTTCTTTGTCTAGGTCTCTCTCAAAAAATTATGGTAAAGTAGAGTCTAGTAGATCAAATTATTAAACCTGTTTCAAAAAGTTGAGTATCTTGTTTGAAGAAAGTGAGTAATTGTTCAATAGTTATGAATTAAAAAAAAAGGGGGGGAAAGAAATATTGCTCTATGTACAGTTCTGTTGGCCAATGTTCTTTTGATACCTTCTCTATTGTTCTATTGTCTCACAGCTTTTTGCAATGACTTGAAGTGATAGTTTCTTTAAACCTTACTAGTGGTACAATGTTGTGTGTTGTGATTACTCTGTCATTTCTAAAGAGTTTTGTTATTATTTATGAACCATGTGCTTGGGTCATTCATGGATTTTCCTCCTTATTTTCTGTACCTGCCATATTCCTCTGTGCCCCTTGTTACCTATACTTTCTGTCCTTCATGTGTTGATGTGTCCCTCTATTCTTCTTTCTCCTGTATTGTACATAGGCACATAATACTTATACCTTTGTGGAGCACTTCCCTAAAGAACTATTTATTTGCTGGTTTTATTTGAAGATAGAACTTTATCTCAGTATTAGATTTTACTGTATGTTCATAAGTGAAAGTGTGTATTAAGAATATTCCATCTGCCTCCCTGTTACCATGGTTTGCATCAAGACAATTTTGATGTAAATGCAGTAGTCTGTTCTTTTCACATATTTAAAAAAAAAAGTATTTGTCATTTATGGTTTTATTTAAACTATCATGATCCAGCCAATCTTCATTTGAAATGTCAAGATGGTTCACTGCCTACCTGCGGTGATACCACAGTATTGTACTTGACAGGTTCTGTGATGAATCTCTATGGTTTTCTTATTTATCTTATTTTATTTTCCCCAGAGAATCATTTCTTGGAGTTGTTTTACTGTCCCCAGCTCAAGAAATTATTCTCTTTGAAAGAGATATTATTATTATTATCATCATCATCATCATTATTATTATTATTATTATTATTTAATTTTTATTGAAAGATTGGTGTGGTTTTTGTGTCCTGTACAAGAGTTCAGTATTGTTTGTTTCTGAATGATGTGTGAATGTGTATAGGTTTATGTACAATTTATTGTTTGGAGGTGGACTGTTGTTACCTTTGAGGCTTTACAGGTTGTTAATAAAGCAGTTGTCATTGTTGTGGACAATTGTTTTATATGTTTAGGAGCAAAGAGAGATCTTAATATTTCCATTATTGTAGATTCTCTTGTAAAAAAAAATAAAAAAATAAAAAAATAAGGAAAATAAATGCAATTACTTTTCAGTTGTTTATTATGACTAGAGAGTTTGAGCTTATCCTGACCCATTTCTAGTGACACCGTGTGCTCTCGTGTCCCACAGCACGTCTCCGGACTTTGGTCATCCCCCGCACCATCATGAATCATGAAGCAGCTAGCTCGGCCTGCAGGCGCAAGGGCGGACGGGTCGGAAGTCCTCGGTCACACCCTCGGCCCCGGGTTGCGGGTGGTGCTACTCCGACCCGTCCCGCCAGAGTCTGCTATGGTCACCGTCTTGACTGACTCTGCTCTGACTGGTCCGTGACATGACAAGATTCCTTCCCTCCGGGGTGGGGAGCGGAGGGAGGGGTGACTCGCCTTTTACTACGGCCGAGCGATAAGTTGGATAACTGAGTGCCTCACGAATCACGTGCGCCGCGTAGTAAACCACGCACTGCGCCACTGCGCCCTCGCGGTGCTTAGGGTGGAATCGAGTCGGTTCGGTCGACTGATAAAGACGGATTTCTAGATTTCTAGATAAACTACTTTCCGAGCGCGACCATCGCGGTGCCTCGCGAGTAGCAGTGGCGGGTCGCGCGGGAAGCAGTACCCACTTCCTTCTAGTTCGCTTACGTTTCCGCAACAGCGATTAATGAATGACCTGGTTCATCGGACTGAGCGCGTGCGTAGGCTTAACTTCGCAGTGGTGGCTGTCGTGATATTTTTTCATTCATCATCTCGCCACAGTCTATCCCCCTCCCTCTCGTTAACGAAGGTAGGGAGACGGAGTGGAGTGTCTTTCCGTCTTTCCTGAACCTGCGCTGCCTGCGCTGCGCACTGACTGCTTTGTTTTCCCGTGATGCTTTGCAGCAAACAGCTGTACTGTCCGACTGAAGCTCGTCGTACAATGGACTTTTGTCATGTTATAGCAACATTTTAAAGGTGTGTGGACTTTCGATTTGGCTGGCTTGTAGTGCATTTTCATCGAGCGAATAGAACGAAAAAAGAATCATGTAAGATTATCGCAGCGTCGTCTGCTGGCGTCAACACGAAGTGGGGCTCCTTTGTTCAGGGTCAATGTTATTGTTTTGATTCGCATTTTAGAGTCACGAGAAATTTCTTACCGAGGGGCTTTGTTACTTTTGATCGCAATGCCGTAGCTTTTATTTACTGTTCAGTCTAATTAATCAGTTTCAAGAGAATATTGTATGTGCGCAGTTCCTCTTTGCCTAAGGTAGGTTAACTTCCTTCCCAATTATTTTCTCGTTTTACAGTTATTTTTTGTTAAGTCATATTTATTGTGACATCGTTATCATTCTCGCTTTCACTGACTCTGAATTGGTGTCAGTTTGATTGTTTTTGTTGTTTTGTCGTTTCTGTCTATTTTGGAGTATTTAATTAAATTCCTGAAAATTGAAAACTGTCAAGCCATCATGAGTTTTATAATTTTGTTACAGCAGATGACAACTCATAAGTAAGTTTTCAATCAAAAGTTACAAGATGCCTATGGCTTGCATGATATTTTCAAATTTTTGATTCTGATTTTGACTTTTTATATTAAAACAATTTTTCCAATTTTTGAACTTGCTAATAAATTATGTTATTCTGTAAAGGATTCAACGCTGTTGTTTTGGGATGGTCGTCATGTTTTAAATATTCTCTGAACCTACGATGTGAAAGGCTGCGATTCCCATTTTTCTTGATCAGCTGTTTACCTTCGCTAAATTCAATATCATTTTTCAACTTTTAACTTATGTGTCTCTAACAAACAAATCAATCCTCCCTGGTCATCGCTAGGTAATTTCTTGTCTGAAGGATAGTATTTTTTCTTTTCCTTACAGTCCAAAAGAATACAAAATTGTTTGAATTTATCAAAACACCACTTGTGCCGGAATTTTAAAGTGTACCTGCACATTTTTCTCCGTTAACATTATTTGTATAATTCCTCTTTAGATGTTAACAATTCGTATTTTTCGAAACAGGACACTTTGTTTACATCCCCTGGAATTAACTGTTTATCCTACCACAAGTACCAACTGCTAGATTATGACACGCGGCCGATTAATAACCTTCCAGGGATCTGTGACTTACAAATTTTGTTTTTTTTTGTTATTTCTATTTAATTGAGTTTTGGTTTTTACTTGGCTCCCCTGCAGCTTTCTGTACATTTGTTTTTGTATTAAGTCTTGAAGCATGGGTGTTGGCAACGGACTGCCTATGGGTCCTGAGATGCGTCTGCTAGGGAAATGGTTTGTTGTGGTGCACAACATTTGCGAGACTTGTTTCTCTAATCAAAGTTCGTTTATATCTCGTCTATTGAAAATGTGAGTTTGGTTCTTAGTACGAAGTCTGATTCGCGGAAGAGGTGATGTATGACTTCCGTCTTAGAGTCCGTCTTAGACGGTACAGCTTAGAGCAACGACCCACGACCTCCCTGCACCCTCCCCCCCTCCCCAATTTTCCCTTTGATCGATGTCGGTATCAACACAGTAGTTTTTCGGCTTCAAATAGCAAGTTTTCGTATCGTCATCTGTAGGTGTATCTGTTAGTTCGAGGAGAACACTCTCCCATGAGAAGTTAAATGTGTATGGATGAAATAGATACATCTCTATTTTGTTATAGCTAAGATGTTGCTACAGAGTGTCATTTTGTGATAATTGATGAGAAATGAGGTACTTTTACAGGCTTATGCCTAAAGTGTAACTCAATCTTTCAAAGTTTCACAAGTAGCATGGTTTTAGGTACCAGTTATATCCTCACACCGTTCCTCACACATTAATTTTGCTTTACATTTCTCTATTCTGATTACAGGTGGACACTGTATTCAGGTGTCTGCCACTAAATCTTCGTACCACTGATGTTCACAGTTTGACAAATCTCCTTCGGGAGAACAGGTTGTGCATAATGTTGTACATTTTTCACGTGGACACTGGGTCAATGATGACCTTTGAGATGAACTTAGCTCTAGAGAGGTAAAATTTCCTCAAATATTGTTAGTTCCTATTTCTTTTCAATGTTATTCTCTCAATATTTATTAATTTTTAAAAATATTTGGAAATTTAGTGTTGCTCATCTAAAGGAAGTCATTGAAAGAGCTTGCCGCATTCCTCCAGAGAAGCAAGTTCTTTTAGTAAGTGGTGGTCTCAGCTTAGAGCCAGCTGCTAGAGTATGTTCGTATTCTGCTGGAACAGATACAAACCCAATCTTCCTCTTCAGTAAATCCTCGATTGAGAGTGTGAGCCCACCCTCTCCCAGCATTGACTATGGATCAGGTAAGTCTTTTTTCCCCTTTTCCTTAATGTTCTTATCTTTCCAGGTGTGTCAGCAATCTAAACCATCAATTATATTTTTTTAATTTAGATATGGATCTTAAGGAACAAGTAGACTCCTCTCTTAGCATGCCAGCTTCATACAATACTGTAGTAGTAAGATCTCAACTAGCTCAACAATTTTGTGAGCTTGCCAGGGATCAGACACGTATTTGTGAGAGACTTGTTCATGACCAGCATCTTCAGCAGCAAGGTTCAGTTTTATTTGCCTATTGGAAATCCTAGCAATTCTTCAAAATTGCTTCAATAAAATTGCTAATTTAAAAAAAAATAATATATTTTTTAACAGGCTGGGCTGCAGTTGTGGCAAATTTGGAGGATAGTGTATCAGTCTTTCGATCGCAAGGTGATGCTTTTGAACAGAGCTATCAACAACACTTGGAGTCACGAAATCAATATATGGATCTTTTGAAAAAGTATATGGAAGATGATGTTAAAAAATCAGTCTTTATGTTCACCAATTATATTAAATTTACAACTTATCATATTTCTCATTACAGTTTTAATGAAGTTCTCAGCACATTGTCTAAAATTCCAATATTACCTGGACTTCTTGCCTCTGCCGTAGAAAGTATGCAAGCTGCTGATATGAAGCCAAAGGTGGTTGACATTGCTGAAGGACTGACCAATGCAGAGAATTCCTCATCTAGTATGTCAGCAGCAGTACCTGGTGGTGAAAATGAGTCAATGGCAGTTTCTAAGAAGAGCAATAGCAGCAGTGGCGAGGATTGGCAAAGGCAGCGAGAGGAGAAAGCTGTGACCCTTCTTCAGTGGATATCAACCAAAGATAATCAAAGCACTTTAGAACAAATGGTTGATCAATGTGCAAGGGGTCTGGAACAGGTACTTGCTACCATTTTATACTAGTAAGAGCTGCTTAAAACGTTTCCTTCTGAAAGCATTTTCTTTCCCAAATACCCTTTAGACTTATGACATGTAAAAAAAAAGTCCAGTTCTTGTGTTTTAAAACTCTCTGATTTCAGTCAGAAGTATCGGAACATTTCTGGCAGTTTTTTCTGTAATATGTTCTGCATGGGTATTTGCCTGTTTAGAGTTACCAACACCATCTTTGTTATAGCTTGATGAACGTGTCTTGGAGAATCTGAGAGCAGAAGTACAAAGTGCTCTGGAAGCAGCTACCAAAGTAGATATGAAAGAAATTAAAGGTCTTGAAGAACGCTTATTTGGCTTGGAACAACTTATGTTTGAAAGCAAAAGGATAGTCCAAGAACAGTCTGATCTAGCAATGGTCAGTAAAACTTATCATTTGCTTCCTCTTCTTAAAAGTAAATTACTTGTCTACAATGCTCCACTGTGATGCAGGCTTTCCAGTCAAATCAAAACCGTGCCAACAATCTTGGAGATGCATCCATTCTCCCTGATTTGTGTGCATCTCATCGCCGGCAATTACATGTCATGTCTCAAAACCACACCAGATTAAGAGATATACGGAAGCGTTGTAATAGAGCCAAAGAGGAGCTTTCTGTAAACCTTTATCATAGGTTGAGGTAGGTTTTAGAAAAAGCTCTCAACCTTCTACTTTTGCAAACGTCAGAATTTGGTCACTGACCTCCTTTTTAATCCTGTTCCTATTTTTAAAATTTTCTTTAAAATTTTCTTTGGGTAGGTGGGTCATGTATGTAGAGAACCGCATGTGTGATGTTGCCAGCAAATTAATGATTTATCATGAAAATTTGAAGAGGCTAAAACGACATTTTGAAGTAGTCCGTCAAATTCAAATGGCCCCTGAAATGTATGTTTGTGCTGTTGGTGAAGTTGTACGAAGGCGCACCTTTTCCCAAGCTTTTCTTGCCTGGGCTGGGAAACTAGCCTCACAATTGCAAGCAGTACATTCTGAAGAAATAACTAGAAGAAGGGATTTTCAGTCAAAGTTTGAAGGACACTTTCTAAATACTCTTTTTCCTGGCATGGAAGACTGTCCTCCTCCTTTTGCGACCCAAGCTCCTGCCCCTTTTGACTCCATGTTGCCAAAGGTAAAGTTCAAGTTTTGATTTTAATGCTTTCGGACTGTAAAAGATGATTATGTTTTATTTATGACATTCTTAAAATTTCTAGTTGAGCAGAGAAGATGTGGAGAAGCTGAAAACTGATGTCCCAAACTTAGCTATGTCTTTGACTTTGCCTGAACCAAGTCAACTAGCCAATCTTTTCCTCAAATCTGCTCTCAGAACACAGAAATCTCTTGAAAAGGAGAATGCTGCTATTGAGGAGCATTTGGTAAACATACGTATTCTATATCTAGTGCAATCAGAGCACCATAAAAATATTGGAGGGTACATAAATTTTACTTTTCTTCCTATTATAATGTAAAATTTTCTGTTTGGAAAGGTTAATGCTGTAACCTCAGCAGATCTAGGTGACACAGGTTCCAATGTGTCAGGTGGCAATGTACCAAAAAATTCTGTAGTTCCTGGAGAAAGCCCAAAGTCCCTGCTCTTGAAAGATGACAGGTAAAACATGTTATCTTGTTTGCTTTTCTTCTTCGTAGTTTATCTGTACTTATTTTATTGTATTATTAACAGAGATTCAGAAACTGATACAGAAGAGTTTGAGAAGGTGGGTCAGAGTCCAGATAAGGAACGTTCAGCTGCCACAACTGCTACAACTTGTGAGGTTGGTGTTCAGAGTGTGTGCTATCAGGATGTTGGCATACAATGCAATGCTCGACGCATACCTCTTCAGTCACGTTCTAGTGCCCGTTCAGGCGACAGTTTCTCGATGTCAATGGAAAGAGATGTTTGTGAAATGCACAAAGTTAGCTTGGTGGAGGTGGCCATACAATTTGATGGAGAGTCAGAGGCCTTGGTTTTGTGTGGAAGCGAAAGTCCTAGTGATGTACCCACACCATCCACTTGTTCTTCTCTTTTTCCGGCCACTGATTCAGGAATACAGTGTGATACTCTAGTAGGCGGTTGTCTCCGGACTTCCTCTTCTTTGTCTCATGGGGATGTTGCTATTCAAGTGTCCTCCCTTGAGGCTTCAGCTTCTCCCTTATCACGAATAATTCCTACTGGCTCACAATGTGAGCTGTCTTCTTCACCCACCATGGATGTTGGAATCCAGTGTACCTCACCTGCATCTGCTACATCCTCATACTTTGTTGATCGTTCATGGCCTCTTCGTGGTCCTCGTCTTCATTCTGGTAGTGACTTGCGCAGTGATGTTGCCACTCAGTGCTCATCACCAGTCTTGTCATCTCCAACACAGTCACATGCTCCACAGCATGTTGGAAATGAATTCATGGCCACAGAATTCTTTATGGACGAATCTATGCCATCAAGCTTCACAGAAAGCAACAGTATGAAAAGCCACAATGTCTCTGATATGGACAAACACATTCAGGATTCCCAGACTTTGGTGCGGCTTCTACAGGTACTCTTGTAGCTAGCTCTGCTCCATTGTAGCATTTGTTCCTCATACTTTTTAAAATTTATTTATTGATGTAGTTTTTCTTCTATCTACTCATAGATCTATCAACGTATCTCACATTTTATTGTAAATTATATTGCACCGCTAGACTTTTTTCGTTCAACCCCAGTTTACATCCACAATGAGATTAGTGCCCCACTATATTGTATTTACTTTTTTTTAAATTTCTTCTGTGAAATATTTTGTTTATTGCTTTGTGGCTCTGAATTTGCTAGATTAGCTGGTGTTAGAAGTGTTTGAGTTCGTTTCTTATTTTGGCATGTTTCAGTCCAGATCTATCAAATTTTTATGCCTTACAGTATTTTGAAATTTCAATTCTACTCACCATTTACTATTTTCTTCTGTGTGGCATTTCAGGACAACCTGGGAAATGCTCAACTTCAAGTCGAAAGAGCAAAAGCTCAGTTAAGCTCCGTAGAAAAAGTGGCTCTTGCTGCCACAGAAAGCTTACGTGCTGAATTAGGTCAAATCAAAGGTCAAGTTGCTGTTGAGAGGGATGACTTTTTGAAGCTGCTAGATACTTTCAGAGTTGCATGGGAGCAGCTCCTTGCTGCAGGACATGTAGCACAATCTGCTGCTAATAATTTGGACTTGAAAGTTGAATTGGAAAAAGAAAGGAGAGCTCTGTCAGCTAAAGATGAGATAATTAGAAACCTTGCACAGGTAAGAGTGTATCTGTCTTTCCTTATACATAACATTTAGAAAATTTAATCCTTATTGATATTCATTGTTGATTCATACCTTAGTCAGTTGAAGAACGCACTGCAACAGTTGAGCAGCTTGAAGCATCATTGCGTCAGCGTTTGAAAGCTGAAGAAGAGCAAAGAGCTCAAGCTGAACAGTTCCAATGGTTTGAAGAAACAAAAAAAAGTGGAAGCAATCCGGAGCAACAGCGGTGCGCTGAACTTGAACGTCGCTTGCTAGAATTGGAAAAGGATAGAGCCCACTATGAAGATTTACAGTCCCGCCTTGACAGTATTAGTAAAGACACTGTTGATGATTTAAACCGAGCATTAGAGAAACAGAAAGCAGCATTGGAGGTGCTGTATTGTAATTTTTATTAGTTTTAGTGTCCTTTTCTATTTTGCCATACAAACTTTATTTTTCCTTTTAATAGAATTTGCATCATCAGAGAATGAAGCAGCTGCAGGAAGAGTCTGAAGCTGAAAAATCAAGAGCTCTCAAGGAACTATCTGATCAATTATCTAGAGATCACCATTCCCAATTAGAAGGTTTGCGATCGCGATTCCGACTCATGGCATGCACCTCAGATAGGCCTCCCAGTGATAGTAATCAAGAAAAAGCAGAGGTATTCTACCACTTTTTTATTTTGAAAAATAAAATACACCTACTTTCTCAGTTATTTCATTTTTATTCTCCCATTTGTTTAGCAAATTGCAAGAAATACAAAGACAGATGTGGACTTAGAAACTTTGATGAGAGAGAAAGAAGCAGCAATCCAGGCTGCAGTGCAAGAAACAGAAAAGAGAATGCAAAGTGAATGGGAAGCCAAGTTACAACAGGAGCTGAGAAATATCAGACTCAAAATGGAGGCTGAGAAGCAGGTTAACATTTTTCTAAATCAAATGAGACAAATCTCTGCTATAGAGCTTTATATTTTATAAATTCTTTTTCCAAAGGTATGGTTCAATGAAGCTTTGCGTCGAGTTAGTGGAGACAGGGAGCGCCAACTTCAAGCTCTTTGGGCTAGAGAAGCCTCTTTGAAAGAAGAATGTCAGAAACATAGAGAGACAATTCGCAGAATAACAGAGGATGCTGGCACGTCCTCGGGGTATGGACTGTCCTCTCCTTTTCATTTCTTTCCCTTGATGCCCAAGAGAGATGAAAAAAATATTTTTTCTTCCAGGAACCCTGACAACAATGGAACCCTTTGGCAGCTTCAAGAGAGAATAAGTCAGTTAGAATCAGAGCTCACATTAGCAAGAAATCAGATTAGTGCGATGGGAACGTCAGTTGCTGTTGTTGCTCCGTAAGTTTACAATTGTTTAGAAAAAATTTAAGTCTAAGTAAGATTATCTAACTATCTTTTTCTTTTAATAACAAATTTTGTAGGGAAAATATTACTAGCTGTGATGCTGCTACCAGTCCAGAGCCACTCAGTCTCAAGAAAAATTTAACATACAGTGCTAACAGTTTGCTGCAACAAGGCAAAATAAGTATCTTAACGTAAGTATACAGCATTTCTATCCTCATCTGTTTCTCCATTCTGTATTTTATCAATTAAACAGAGATGACCCTGTTTATCCAGGTGTGTTCCTGGTGATATTGTTCTTGTCGTTTGGAATGACACACACCAAAACTATGTGATTTTACAAGAGTCAAGTACGCTCTTCTTTGTGAACTGCGATTCACTGGAATCGCTAGGTCTGTCTCTTCCAGCAGGTTAGTACTAGTTTTGTGCTCTAAAATATTTTTTGTGATGTGTCATCAATGATGCTATTTGCAAACCCTTTCTTTTTAAAACTCAGATGAAGAAAAATATAGAAAACCCTTTAGCGTTGCCGAAGTGGTTGAAAAACAATATTGTCATGCTAGAAAGGTGAGAGGAAGTTGAAGATTTGTTCTTTCCATTACATTTTCTTTTTCTGCCACTAACTTCCTGTCTGCCCCACAGTCTGAAAACCGCTACAATGTCCCGAAGGGTACAAAGTTTTATCGTGTTAAAGTCCGCCCCTTCCTGAAGGACAATCTTATGAAAAGCAGTTATCGTCCCAAAGCTCAACATCAGCTACAACAAAATGCTCAATCACACGCTGAAGAGACGAAGAAAGTAGAGATCACTTTTGTAAATGGTAAATTTGTCAATCTTCCGAAATTTCAGCTTTCCATATAAACTTTGACGCCTTATCTAGTTCTGCAATTTCAAAACTTAATATGACATATTTTTTTGTTCAGAGTCTGAGGCTGCCTCACTGCCCTGTGCTGCATCAGGCCCTCTTAGTGGAAGCAGTGCAAGTAGTATGCCCAGTCTGCCCGACTTGGGGATAACTGATGCATCTCAATGACAGCATGAGTTTATCTATCTAATTATGTAAAATTCAAAATTATTCTATTCCCTTTCTCTGAAGACACATTGTCCTACCTCATATATCATAAGGGGGTGGAATCCATGTAGATGTCTGGTTTGGTGAAGTCATTAAATTTGGGTGGGACTTATGAATATGGCTGTGAAAAGGTAAGAAGTTGGTTGAAGAATTTGCAGATGTGACACTAGTCTGGGAATCATTCAGCTATTTTTTTGTCAACTGTGTTGGAATTTTTGAGGTGGACATGAGGTGATGTGTTTATGAAAGTATATTTAGTTGAAGTTTATTACATATCTAGATTTCATAGGTTTGACTCCACTTTTCAAGTAAGTTTTATTAGCGTAAGACGTTTTTTTCCTTTTTTATATAAAAAATTAAAACAAATTTGTTTTCAATTTCTGATCTTAAAAAGACTTACTTCACTTTTTATTATCTAAGACAGCCAACCTAGAAGTTATTATGACACTTGAATCAATGTCTGTTGGTAGTAATTATGTGGTGCCATTTTAATAAAGCTGCTGGCCTAGACTTTGCGCTTAAAATTATTTTTTATTTTTTACTGACATAGTCCTTAGTGATCTCCCACTGTCATCATTGTCGTACCTTGTAAATGTGCATTAAATTCAATCTCAGTCACACGGTCGACACTTCTTTTAATCTATTGTATTATTAGTATAAATTGAAATCAGGCCAGTAACCACCGGTAATTTATGGCTTTGCACATTGGAGGAAAGATTGAAAGGTAGGAGGATTGATAAAATTGAATGGCTTTGAATCAAAATAGCATTTATCATACGTAGGTTTTTATTTATCTCTTCAATACTGTATTTTATATCTATGATGTTTTAAAACATTGGCTTGATAAAAAATTTGGTTCCTTTCCTTTCTGCAAGACTTGCGATTGAATCCTTTGGTGAAATTAAAAAATTGTTGCCATCTGACTCTGTTGATATTGTCTTGATTAGGCATCTGAATTCTGCTACTTTGTGTTACACAGTGAAATGGAGTAATTTGTAATCTTTTCATAAGGAAGAGAGAAATCAAATTTCGTTTCATTTTGTATTATTTTTGAACATTCAATAGGTACCATTATATCACTGAAAATAAGAAATGTAATCAAACTGTGACTGTGCTTAAGTTTGTAATTTATAAAATGGTCTGCATTAAGTGATTTCAGGAGAGAAAAAGTAACATACACTTTTCAACTGTAGCTTGCAACCAACATGGAGTTAAAGTCCCACCTTCTTGTAACTGTAGATTTGAGTGAAATTCGTGACTTGCACCATCTTACTGTTGCCTAACCAAAACAGTTACATTGTGGAAGGAGTTTTAGATGGACACATTGATTGCAAAAGTTTCTAGGGCCTCATCCTTTCGACTACTCTGAATTGTGAGACAGCTGTGTAATTCAAAAAGTATTATCTTCCAGTATCTGATGTTCAGTTTTTTGACTTCATTAAGTCCTCCAGGTCATTAACTTGCTATTAAGTAGTTTAAAACAGGAAAAGAAAAGAACGCTGTCAAATGTTGTTGCCTCTACTATGTCCAACTTTGTTGTTTTTAACCACTTACTTTTGTTCAATTGCCATCGGTTAATAATCTCTTCACTACTATTGAAAATGTAGGATGTTGTGGTCATTTTTACTTAGTTACATAATTCAAACAATTGCAAAACTGAGCAGTTTTTGATAAAAAGCAACTGCTGTAGGACTGTGATGTATACCTTTCGATTGAGTGCAATTTAATGAAAGAGTGTTGTCCCTTAGTGTCCCTGGTTGTAGCTGTACTCTGGCATGGTATGTTTCTAGTGCCAAGTGGTTTAGTCTGTTTTGGAAATGAGTACATGGATATTTTCAACTGGACTCACTGCCTTTTGGGACAGAATCCATCTCAAGTTATCAATGAAACCTTAGGCAAGCTATTCTTTTTTTCTTAAATCTATGTGTACTAAACTGCATTGTAAATAATTTGGCAATAT
The DNA here is from genome assembly GCA_029379305.1 of Frankliniella fusca. NCBI lineage: Eukaryota > Metazoa > Arthropoda > Insecta > Thysanoptera > Thripidae > Frankliniella > Frankliniella fusca. The sequence continues at coordinate 293,314 of JAHWGI010000058.1, read as the reverse complement.
CTATATAGAATTTTAGTTAAATACTTAACATGGTGTAAGATATACCACAGCAAATTGTATTTATATTTTTCATATGTACCAAGTATTACCATTATATCTATCCAGGAATTTATAGTAGCAATGTGATATTTTAATGGGAGCAGCATGAGATGAGGTAATTTTGTAAGAATACAAAAGATAGCACTTCTGATCTAGATGTGATAAATAAGAGCAAATCAACTGACGTATAAACCAGAATGTGGCAATTCATTGAAAATTATAAAATGTCACCTTATTTCATGCACTTTCCAACTATGGAATTTCTTTCAGATCGGAAGCAAGAGAAAGATACAATTTTGGGAACGACAACTTTATTACATTACTTAAAATTAAAAATGGAATAAGATTGTCAGAAACCCCTCACTTCTTCTTCGACACACCGACAGTCCTTCCTCTGCGACCAGTAGTCTTGGTGTGCTGACCACGCACACGGAGGCTGTAATAAAATTTCCGTTCAAACTGAAGGAATCACATACACACTACTTGGAAGAATACAGCAACTGGCTGAAAAACTAAAGCAAATGATGCCGGCAAGGAGTCACTACTTACCCCCAGTAGTGTCGCATGCCTCTGTGGGCGCGGATCTTCTTCAGCCTTTCTAAATCGTCACGCAACTTGCTGTCCAAGTTTGAGGAGGTGAGCTGGTTGAATTTACCATCAACAATATCTTTTTGTCTGTTGAGGAACCAGTCTGGAATCTTATATTGCCTAGGATTGGCCATAATGGTTACAATCTTTTCCACCTGGGAATACAGAATTTTTGTTTGTTTTACTCTCAAGGGGCTCTAATTGAGATGAAACCATGTTGACAACCCCACCAACTTACCTCCTCCTCCGAGCACTCTCCAGCGCGCTTGTCCAGATCAATATCGGCCTTCTTGAGAACAATGTTGGCGTAACGGCGACCCACACCCTTGATAGCCGTCATGGCAAACATAACTTTCCTCTTTCCATCGATATTGGTACCGAGGATACGCAGGATGTGCTGGAATTTCTCGGGGATGACGAGAGACTGCAACAATAACATTGGGCATGAGCAAGTCTGTTACCAAAGGAACCACATTCACCAGTCTGATCAAATTGTCGCGGACAAGACACAAGGCAAAATACAACCGGTATTGAGCCTCCAACATCACCGCAGTTACTTTAGCACAAGCTACCAGATCGCCAACACACAAGTGAAGTGATCTGTTGATTGTGCTACAAAGTATAAACGCTCAACTCAGGTATTAAACCATACCATTATAATAGAAAATAGAAACCTCACTTGAAGAAAAAGCACGTTTATAGTAAAAAATAAACAAAAGCGACACTCAATATCATGCCTTTGCACTACCACAGAACACCTGATTGGTTAGGACGCGAAAGTCTGGCAGTTCAGACGAAATTCGGCTAACTTAAAGTAAGGACCGAACGCTAAATAGCACATCAAATGCGCGGCAATTAATGCCGGTGGCGTAAATTCATGGATGCATCGTGATTAAATGGATTTAAGACGAAACATTTCACATACCATCTTGCCGGGATGAGTGGGCACCGATGAAGGAAACTGGCATTCGGCTTTCCGTTTGTTGGGTATGTTTACCGGAAATGTAAATATATTGTATTTTTCTTCCTCATATCGTATGGCTATAAGATACCCAGACATCAAAGAAAGCAAAGAAAGCTATTTTGGGATTTTAATAAAATTATAACTCTACAGTGACTGCATTCTTATTAATTATCAAGGTCATTATCTCTTAAATTGAGACCTATAGCTTAGCCCAAGCTCTTAAAACGTTCGATAAAGAAACAAAACGAAGACACAATTTCTCATATCGAGTTTCGGCTCTGAGAACTTTTGTGTTTGTGTGTTTTGCTCAACATAACCTCCTTCCTCTTTCGGAGTCTGAACTGAAAGATTGAGAGCACCGGCATCACGCACTTTTGTACTGTCCCGTCAAGTGCATAATGTCGTTCAGGGAAATGAAAAGAAAGGGGGACGAGCTAAGCCTTGTCCCCTCCGCGAAAAAGACAAGAAATGAAGTAGTTGCTATTCATAGCAGGGAGAAAAGTGTCGTGCAAGTTCCTCGGACGTCCAACCTTCAAGCTCCCATTATGTTGCTTGAGGGTCAACAAGGAGATATATATAGTATTAAATTCCACCCCGAGGGTTCATATCTAGCTTCTGCTGGCTTTGACAGACAGATATATATTTGGAATGTATATGGGGATTGTGAAAATGTTTCCTTGATGAGTGGTCATAGTGGGGCTATTATGGAGTTACATTTTTCCACTGATGGCAACACGATTGTCACAGGCAGCACTGACTCATCAATTGGACTGTGGGATCTTGAATCAGGAGCGCGTATCAAACGACTGAAAGGTCATACTAGTTTTATAAATTCTTGTAACGTCTCAAGGAGAGGGCTCCTTCAAATTTGCAGTGGTTCTGATGACTGCCTAGTACGAGTATGGGATCCACGAAAGAAAAATGTATCAATTTCTTTAAACAGCACCTATCCAGTTACATCAGTATCATTTAATGACACAGCAGAGCAGGTACAATGAGGGCTTGTTTTGCTTGTTTTTACTTACGTCTTTTCTGAAAATCATTAAATTTATGAACTTATTTGATTTATCTAGGTTTTCTCCGGAGGAATTGATAATGACATCAAGGTGTGGGACCTCCGTAAAAATAGTATATTGTACAGTCTGAAAGGCCATGCTGATACCATCACAGGAATGTCATTGTCCCCTGATGGATCATACCTCCTTTCCAACTCCATGGATAATACAGTCAGTGGTCAATTACTTTCCTATGTGCAATGATTGTACAGAACCAAATAATTTTTTTGTCTTTTCTTGTTGTTCCAGCTGCGTATTTGGGATGTGCGCCCCTTTGCACCTCAAGAGCGCTGCGTAAAAATCATTGCAGGCCATCAGCATAACTTTGAAAAAAATCTTCTTGGGTGTGCCTGGTCTACTGATGGCTCAAAGGTGTCTGCTGGATCAGCAGATAGATATGTCTATATTTGGGACACAACATCACGACGTGTCTTGTACAAGCTGCCTGGTCACAATGGCTCAGTTAATGATGTAGCTTTCCATCCAAAAGAACCTATTATTGCTTCAGGTTCTAGTGATAAAACTATATATTTAGGGGAAATTGAGTGAAAATTGCATGCATATGAACCATACATATGTATTTTTAATATTGTACAGCACTGCTATAGATTTTAGGAGGAAGAATTCCCTTCCAATGTTATCTTTTTGTTATCTGCAACTTAATTCAATTCGTAATTTCTTTTGAATGGAGTTAGAACATGTAGTCTAAGACAATACAGCCGGAGTTCCCTGTTTTTTCGTATTTGCAGAACAGCTATGAATTTCTCATATCACTTGTAGCAGTGAGTGAATTGAAGTCATTGAAGTGGTGCTTGGATGCGCGGCGCAAGTACAATCGTGACCGTCTGCTTGGATGCTGTGACTGTCAACATGATAAAAACATGAAGATGCTGCTTCAAATTTGTGTTTGAATCCAGATGCTTAATTTACACGTGAATCAAGAAATCATCTTCAGATCCTGCGTTGTTTGTTGACTGTATAGGTTATGTTACAACATGTTCAGGATTTTTGTTTCCAAAACATGTCGAACACTCGTTCGGGCATGTTCAGATTCACTTTTAATCCGAACCAACGCAACACCTTCAATCATTCCGCACTTGAAAGTCTTGTCAAGCACGTCAATCAATTTGCATTCGTTTCATGTTAGTTGTATCTTCAGCGATTCAAAGGATGTGTTGCAAGAAAAGAAGAATGATACAGATGGTGAGGATTGCTCACGAGTTGCCACAGGACAAACCAGTATAAAGATGCACTTGATGTACACATGTAAAGTTTGTCAGAGTAGAAACCATCATGTCATATCTAGGTTAGCGTATACAAAGGGGGTTGTCATAGTTGAATGTGAGGGGTGCCATAACAATCATCTTATTGCAGACAACCTTGGCTGGTTCTCAGATCTTGATGGAAAACGAAATATTGAAGAAATACTAGCAGAGAAAGGGGAAACTGTTCAAAGGATAGTTGATAGTGGTGGATTTTATATCAATACTCCAAAATCAAAAGAAACTGATCCTACTATTCTTCTTCCTTTGAATAACAAAGTTTAAAGGTTTTGTTCAAAGACAGTTTGTCCTGTATTGTTAAAATTATTGTGCACAATGTGTGCTGAGAAATCATCTCAAAATCTTGAATCTACAATGGCTGTTGTGTTTTCATTGTTGGTACCCTGCTAACTAGTTCTACTGATGATTATTTTCCCTCTCTTGTCAGAGACAAAAAGAGAAACAAATAAATTGATTGTGGTCTATCTACCATGATTCTGTAATGTCTTTCACAAACTCAAAACCACATGCTCCTGCACAACCCCAGTCAATATAAAAAAAAAAAAAACTTTTTTTTTCCCACATGAGATAATGTTGTAGACTTATAATATTCACGCAATAACGCACTTAAAAAAAAAGAAAAGCAGGCTGATACTTTCGCACTTGCATCATCTGCCATAAAGTGCGTCCGGGATTTGAACTCGTAAGACATCTAGCCAGTCAAACTATCTCAACGGAACCCACACCATCCAGTCTAACAGCCATGCGGCAAGAACGAAGTCGGGTTGAAAGTCGTCTCCGCCGGGCCGGAATGTCTTACTTTCCTTGAGGTTTATGCTGCATTAAATAGCGTATCCTCTCGACGCATCTTTTGGGCTTTTGCAAAAATCGGAAAGGGAAAAAAAAGTAAAAAAAAAATAATAAAAAAACACGCTTTTGTCGTGTTCGAATCTCGGTAAATTCAATTTTTTTTTTTCGTCAATTTTCGGATGATTTAACCCTCGGTGGTTGGTCTGGGGGTGCACAAGAGCCCCCCTACACAAGCTTTGATAAATTGGAGGAAATTTTTTCGGGACTAAAATCCCCCAAAATGCAATTTTCATAGTGAATTGCCTTTGGAAATTTGACAAAAAATCGAAAGTCTCAGATCACGCTGAAATTCACAGGGAATCCTCTTCACGCACTGTGAAACATAAATCAGTAGCCAGAAGCACAATACCGTTCTTGCTTAGGGAGAAATTCGGAATCCTATTCGGAAAGGAAAAGTCTTCTGCGCGCGCCGGGCCCGTCCAGGCCGGTAGATACGGAATCCTTTTCGCATCGGCAAGAAGTGTGCGAACCGACAGCGTAGTGGTTAGCATACCCGTCCCCCGTCCCAAACCAACTACGCTGTCGGGACGCTTTTGTCGTGTTCGAATCCCGGTCGATCATCGTTTTTTTTTTTCGATGATTTTCGGATGATTTCACCCTCGGGGGTTGGTCTGGGGGTGCACTAGAGTCGACTCGGACACGATACCGTTCTTGGTTTGGGAGAAATTCGCATTTTACGCAAGGAATAGTGAATTGTTCAATCGGCGCCTTATTGGTAGGCAACCCATTCGACGCCAGCCCGCGCCTGCATGTTTGAGAGAAAATCGTGCGAAACGAGCCGTATTCAACCCGGAGTTCAGAAGAGGCGAGGAGGTAACCTCCTCGAAATCGGCTCCTGGTAACAAGAGATTTTCGGAAGATATGTGGTGCCTGCAGTGCTACTGACAGCAGAAGTCTGTGGTGTAGTGGTTAGAGCAGCTGGCACCTGCTCAGAAGCTCTCGGGTTCGAACCCGGGCGCCGAAGAAATTTTTCTTTTTCTTTTCCTTTTTTTGTTAATTTTGGCAACGGTCTTGGGAGGGAAGAAGAATACCTGTTTTCGTTCGAGTTGTATGATGCGTTAAATAGCTTACCCCCTCGATTAGGGCTGGGCGGTTTTTCAATATATTGACTTCAATTTTAATATTTTAAGATATTGAAATCAATATTTTCAAGTATTGGTGGTTGCAATATTTGGAAGTCAATATTCAATATCAGCCAATTTTCAATATTGACCGATATTGAAAAAATGAAATATTGACACTACTATGCACGGTAACGGACTGGCTGGAAAAGCTGGAGCACAGGCTTGGCATAATGCAGAAATTCTCATATTCTGCAGCAAAAACCAAAAGTACATGCCTGTTTTTAATTAATTAGAACGGTTCCGATTGTATCAAAACCAAATAAAATATAAAATTTTAGTTCTGTGAAATTTTTTCAAAATTTGCATAAATTTTTCATTTTTTTTCAAATATTTCAATACTTTCAATATTTCAATATTCAATAACCGATATTGATATTGAGGATATTTCAATATTTTAAAATATTGAGTATTGATATTGAAATGAAAAAACCGCCCAGCCCTACCCTCGATTGCATCTTTTGGGCCCTAAAAAAGTGACAGGGAAAATAAAGTTCTTCTGCGCCGCGCGGAGCTCGTCCAGGCCGGTAGATAGGGATTTCAATTCGCATCGACTGAAGATGTGCGAACCGACAGCCTAGTGGTTAGCACACCCGTCCCCCGTCCCAAACCAACTAGGCTGTCGGAACGCTTTTGTCGTGTTCGAATCTCGGTCGACCTAATAATTTTTTTTCGACGGTTTTCGGATGATTTCACCCTCAGGGGTTGGTCTCTGGGTGCACTGGATCCCCTCTGCACAAACCCCGTCAATTTGGAGGAAAAATATTTTTGGACCAAAATCCCTAAAAATGCAAAGGCTATAGCCTTTGGAAATTTGACCAAAAATCGAAAGTCTCAGATCACGCTGAAATTCACAGGGAATCCTCTGAAGGCACTGCGAAACATATACCAGTAGCCAGAAGCACAATACCGTTCTTGCTTAGGGAGAAATTCGGAATCCTATTCGGAAAGGAAAAGTCTTCTGCGCGCGCCGGGCCCGTCCAGGCCGGTAGATACGGAATCCTTTTCGCATCGGCAAGAAGTGTGCGAACCGACAGCGTAGTGGTTAGCATACCCGTCCCCCGTCCCAAACCAACTACGCTGTCGGGACGCTTTTGTCGTGTTCGAATCCCGGTCGATCATCGTTTTTTTTTTCGATGATTTTCGGATGATTTAACCCTCGGGGGTTGGTCTGGGGGTGCACTAGAGTCGACTCGGACACGATACCGTTCTTGGTTTGGGAGAAATTCGCATTTTACGCAAGGAATAGTGAATTGTTCAATCGGCGCCTTATTGGTAGGCAACCCATTCGACGCCAGCCCGCGCCTGCATGTTTGAGAGAAAATCGTGCGAAACGAGCCGTATTCAACCCGGAGTTCAGAAGAGGCGAGGAGGTAACCTCCTCGAAATCGGCTCCTGGTAACAAGAGATTTTCGGAAGCTATGTGGTGCCTGCAGTGCTACTGACAGCAGAAGTCTGTGGTGTAGTGGTTAGAGCAGCTGGCACCTGCTCAGAAGCTCTCGGGTTCGAACCCGGGCGCCGAAGACATTTTGCTTTTTCTTTTCTTTTTCTTTTTTTTGTTATTTTTAGCAACGGTCTTGGGAGAGAAGAAGAATACCTGTTTTCCTTCGAGTTGTATGATGCGTTAAATAGCTTACCCCCTCGATTGCATCTTTTGGGCCCTAAAAAAGTGACAGGGAAAATAAAGTTGTTCTGCGCCGCGCGGAGCTCGTCCAGGCCGGTAGATAGGGATTTCAATTCGCATCGACTGAAGATGTGCGAACCGACAGCCTAGTGGTTAGCACACCCGTCCCCCGTCCCAAACCAACTAGGCTGTCGGAACGCTTTTGTCGTGTTCGAATCTCGGTCGACCTAATAATTTTTTTTCGACGGTTTTCGGATGATTTCACCCTCAGGGGTTGGTCTCTGGGTGCACTGGATCCCCTCTGCACAAACCCCGTCAATTTGGAGGAAAAATATTTTTGGACCAAAATCCCTAAAAATGCAAAGGCTATAGCCTTTGGAAATTTGACCAAAAATCGAAAGTCTCAGATCACGCTGAAATTCACAGGGAATCCTCTGAAGGCACTGCGAAACATATACCAGTAGCCAGAAGCACAATACCGTTCTTGCTTAGGGAGAAATTCGGAATCCTATTCGGAAAGGAAAAGTCTTCTGCGCGCGCCGGGCCCGTCCAGGCCGGTAGATACGGAATCCTTTTCGCATCGGCAAGAAGTGTGCGAACCGACAGCGTAGTGGTTAGCATACCCGTCCCCCGTCCCAAACCAACTACGCTGTCGGGACGCTTTTGTCGTGTTCGAATCCCGGTCGATCATCGTTTTTTTTTCGATGATTTTCGGATGATTTCACCCTCGGGGGTTGGTCTGGGGGTGCACTAGAGTCGACTCGGACACGATACCGTTCTTGGTTTGGGAGAAATTCGCATTTTACGCAAGGAATAGTGAATTGTTCAATCGGCGCCTTATTGGTAGGCAACCCATTCGACGCCAGCCCGCGCCTGCATGTTTGAGAGAAAATCGTGCGAAACGAGCCGTATTCAACCCGGAGTTCAGAAGAGGCGAGGAGGTAACCTCCTCGAAATCGGCTCCTGGTAACAAGAGATTTTCGGAAGCTATGTGGTGCCTGCAGTGCTACTGACAGCAGAAGTCTGTGGTGTAGTGGTTAGAGCAGCTGGCACCTGCTCAGAAGCTCTCGGGTTCGAACCCGGGCGCCGAAGACATTTTGCTTTTTCTTTTTCTTTTCTTTTTTTTTGTTATTTTTAGCAACGGTCTTGGGAGAGAAGAAGAATACCTGTTTTCCTTCGAGTTGTATGATGCGTTAAATAGCTTACCCCCTCGATTGCATCTTTTGGGCCCTAAAAAAGTGACAGGGAAAATAAAGTTGTTCTGCGCCGCGCGGAGCTCGTCCAGGCCGGTAGATAGGGATTTCAATTCGCATCGACTGAAGATGTGCGAACCGACAGCCTAGTGGTTAGCACACCCGTCCCCCGTCCCAAACCAACTAGGCTGTCGGAACGCTTTTGTCGTGTTCGAATCTCGGTCGACCTAATAATTTTTTTTCGACGGTTTTCGGATGATTTCACCCTCAGGGGTTGGTCTCTGGGTGCACTGGATCCCCTCTGCACAAACCCCGTCAATTTGGAGGAAAACATATTTTTGGACCAAAATCCCTAAAAATGCAAAGGCTATAGCCTTTGGAAATTTGACCAAAAATCGAAAGTCTCAGATCACGCTGAAATTCACAGGGAATCCTCTGAAGGCACTGCGAAACATATACCAGTAGCCAGAAGCACAATACCGTTCTTGCTTAGGGAGAAATTCGGAATCCTATTCGGAAAGGAAAAGTCTTCTGCGCGCGCCGGGCCCGTCCAGGCCGGTAGATACGGAATCCTTTTCGCATCGGCAAGAAGTGTGCGAACCGACAGCGTAGTGGTTAGCATACCCGTCCCCCGTCCCAAACCAACTACGCTGTCGGGACGCTTTTGTCGTGTTCGAATCCCGGTCGATCATCGTTTTTTTTTCGATGATTTTCGGATGATTTCACCCTCGGGGGTTGGTCTGGGGGTGCACTAGAGTCGACTCGGACACGATACCGTTCTTGGTTTGGGAGAAATTCGCATTTTACGCAAGGAATAGTGAATTGTTCAATCGGCGCCTTATTGGTAGGCAACCCATTCGACGCCAGCCCGCGCCTGCATGTTTGAGAGAAAATCGTGCGAAACGAGCCGTATTCAACCCGGAGTTCAGAAGAGGCGAGGAGGTAACCTCCTCGAAATCGGCTCCTGGTAACAAGAGATTTTCGGAAGCTATGTGGTGCCTGCAGTGCTGCTGACAGCAGAAGTCTGTGGTGTAGTGGTTAGAGCAGCTGGCACCTGCTCAGAAGCTCTCGGGTTCGAACCCGGGCGCCGAAGACATTTTGCTTTTTCTTTTCCTTTTTTTTTGTTATTTTTAGCAACGGTCTTGGGAGGGAAGAAGAATACCTGTTTTCGTTCGAGTTGTATGATGCGTTAAATAGCTTACCCCCTCGATTGCATCTTTTGGGCCCTAAAAAAGTGACAGGGAAAATAAAGTTGTTCTGCGCCGCGCGGAGCTCGTCCAGGCCGGTAGATAGGGATTTCAATTCGCATCGACTGAAGATGTGCGAACCGACAGCCTAGTGGTTAGCACACCCGTCCCCCGTCCCAAACCAACTAGGCTGTCGGAACGCTTTTGTCGTGTTCGAATCTCGGTCGACCTAATAATTTTTTTTCGACGGTTTTCGGATGATTTCACCCTCAGGGGTTGGTCTCTGGGTGCACTGGATCCCCTCTGCACAAACCCCGTCAATTTGGAGGAAAAATATTTTTGGACCAAAATCCCTAAAAATGCAAAGGCTATAGCCTTTGGAAATTTGACCAAAAATCGAAAGTCTCAGATCACGCTGAAATTCACAGGGAATCCTCTGAAGGCACTGCGAAACATATACCAGTAGCCAGAAGCACAATACCGTTCTTGCTTAGGGAGAAATTCGGAATCCTATTCGGAAAGGAAAAGTCTTCTGCGCGCGCCGGGCCCGTCCAGGCCGGTAGATACGGAATCCTTTTCGCATCGGCGAGAAGTGTGCGAACCGACAGCGTAGTGGTTAGCACACCCGTCCCCCGTCCCAAACCAACTACGCTGTCGGGACGCTTTTGTCGTGTTCGAATCCCGGTCGATCATCGTTTTTTTTTTTCGATGATTTTCGGATGATTTCACCCTCGGGGGTTGGTCTGGGGGTGCACTAGAGTCGACTCGGACACGATACCGTTCTTGGTTTGGGAGAAATTCGCATTTTACGCAAGGAATAGTGAATTGTTCAATCGGCGCCCTATTGGTAGGCAACCCATTCGACGCCAGCCCGCGCCAGCGTGTTTGACAGAAAACCGTGAAAAGGTGGCGATCTGGGGCCGTTTGACCCGGAGTTCAGCAGAGGCGAGGAGGTAACCTCTTCCAAATCTGCTCCTGGTACCAGAAGCATTTCGGAACCTATTTCGTGCTTACTGGGTGCCCAACAGCGGTTGTCAGTGGTCTAGTTGATAGAGCGACGGCCGTCTGCTCGAAAGAGCCTGTGTTCAAATTCTACCGAGAAAAATAGTTTTTCCTTTGATTTCTGGACGGTGTTGGCGGAGGAGAAGAATGTCTTATTTTCCTTGCGGTTTATGCTGCATTAAATAGCGTATCCTCTCAACGCATCTTTTGGACTTTTGCAAAAATCGAAAAGGTGAAAAAAAAGAAGCCACCGAGATTTGAACCTGCAAAACGTCTCGCCAGCCGAGATGATTGGGGACAGGGGGAAGGTGCGTTAACCATCTTGGCTGGCGGGACGCACATTTGACGGCCATGCGATTCGCTATCACTATCTACCTGCCGTTTTGTCGTGCAACCGGCAAGAACGAAATCGGCCGCGCCGGGCTCGTCCGGGCCGGTAAATGGGATTCCTTTTCGCATCGGCTGAAGGTGTGCGAACCGACAGCCTAGTGGTTACCGTCCCAGTCCCCCGTCCCAAACCATCTAGGCTGTCGGGACGCTTTTGGGTTCGAATCTCGACAGAAATTTTGTTTTTTCTGCTGTTGATTGAACGTTGACCTCTTTTTAACCTCTTCTGAAGATGAGATTTTGGATTCACGCAGACGCACAATTTCGTGTTCACCAAAGGAAACGTCATGTTGTGTAACATATTTATTCATAGAACTAAACTTTGGCTCCATATTCATCACAGCTAAAAGATTTAAAATAAAGTAAACATTTGGAAACAGGAGTTGGTCATATAAACTCATTACATCATCTAAACTGTTTATATTAACTACACTTTACAAAGTATGTAATTGTTAGCTACTGAAAGCTCGGTAGCCTTTTCCGTGACCTCGCGGCTCTTTTGTTTTGTAGACTTTTTCCTATTAGAAAGGGAAACCACAGAGAGCGCAGTCGTGATAGTTTCGTTGTGGCGGGTTGGAAAACTTAGAGGGCTTTTGAGTGCCTATTTGCAGATCTCCACCCATCAAAAAATCATACATAATTTCAGAACTTTCTTTCTTTTTACAGGACGTGCAGTATGCTTAGGCTTGTCAAACAGGTACTCTACCGAACATTGAAATATGTTTTCTGTACGAAGACTTAATTGCACATGTAATACTAACGAGTTCCTTAATGGCCTAGTAGCTGGTATTTATTATTTAATATTTAATGGCACGTAAAACTTATTTAAAATAGTAAAATTCCGGCGAAGTGGCCACACCACACTGCTGGTGTCTTGCGGTCTTGCGGGTTTTCGAGAAGAGTGGGGGGGGGGAGGGGGGGAGGGGGGGGGGACTGCACTCTTATCGTCGCGAAACTAGTTCGTCCACAAATGTCTGGAATGACCGGCTCCAGGATGGCGAGGCCACCGGGGGAGGTAGGTAGGTGGTACGAGGGTTGCAGCTGCTGGCTGGACGACGAGGAGGCGGCGCTGGCCGTCTAGTGCGCGGCGTGCTGCTGCTGGTGATGGTGGTGCAGACCGGCTAGCATGCCCGGGTCGTAGCCGTAGTAATGGGAGCGGTGCAGCTGCTGGCTGGACGACGAGGAGGCGGCGCTGGGGCCGCCCAGCGCACCACCGTGGCCGTGGGCGGGCACGCCGTGCTCGTGCTTGACAAGACCGTCCAGGGCGTCCAGACCGCTGTTGTACAGCTTGACCGCCGCCACGGCGTACAGGGACTTGATGTCCGCGCCGAGCGCACCGCCGCCCAGACCGCCACCCACCGGGCCGAGGGAGAGGCCGCCGCCACCGACGGGAGAGCTGCCGCCGAGGAGCCCGTCGCCGTGGCAACCCAGCATCATGTCGCTGTTGGAGTAGAGGGGAGACAGTTCGTTAGTACGTCACTAGAAGCCAAATTCTGCCCGTTTAAAGACGGCCTTCCACAGGTGGTGGGTCCGGGTCGCCATCGGAGGAGGATTGCGCCCGTTTTCACCAAGCACTATAGCGGATTGTTGAATACTTTTTCTACCCGTCGGATAGTTTGCTCAGTGCACAGGGGCAGCCACGTAGCCTCGTGGAATGTGCGTTGCCGGTAGAGAAGAGAGCCACGTGGTGCGACTCTCCTGTCGGTAGGCGCCCGCTCCGTGGACCGCTAGCGCCGTGGACATCGGCAACCCAACCTTCACCTCTGTGCACCCGGCGGGCTATGTGCTGTTCCGCGGGCGCTCCCCACTCCCGCCCGTCTCGTCCCGCTCCCCACCCTGCCTAAACTCCCGCTCCACTTCCACTCTCTCCCTTATGCCTTTTGTTGCCTCGTCCTCTTTCACGCTTCATTCGCTTTCCAACCTCCCTACCCTACCCCTCTCGTGCCTCCTCCTCCTCCTCTCTCTCTCTCTCTCTCTCTCTCTCTCTCTCTCTCTCTCTCTCTCTCTCTCTCTCTCTCTCTCTCTCTCTTTCTCTCTCTCTCTCTCTCTCTCCCCCCGCCGTCGAAATTTGAGACGCGCCTGTCCCAGCTTTGTCATTGGCTTTGGAGGGTCCCTGCTGGTCTCCCTCTCTCCCGGCCTCCCCCCTCCCCCCCCCCTCCCGCCTCACACAGGATGCTCTCTTGCCCGTCCGTCCGTCGAGCGGAGCAGCAAAATAACTCCTGAAATCCTCTATTCATCATTGTGATCAAAGAATGAGGAGACTGCTTGACGCGGTGCTGCCGTGGCCGTGCGGGGCCGGGCCGGGCCGGACCGGGAGGCGACAGCGACCGCGCAACGCGAGCGCGAGCGGCAGTGCTGCACCGCGCCCGAGCAAGATGGCGCTGCTCGAAACGAGTTATCTGGCGTGGCGTTCAGCATCCCCATTTGCAAAGCAAGTGACGAGGGGGAATAAAGCATTCCGGTAAAGCCAAAAAAAGAAGAATGCGGGGAACAAGTAAACGGAAATCCGAGGGGGGGATCACTTCGAAAACTCATTTAAAAAATCAAAAAAATCAAAATAAAATCAAGTAGAAAGTTACAGAAAAATCCGAAAAATCGAGAAAAAAACTGAGAAACAAAATAATTTTTTTTGTAAAAGTTACGGACAACTTCTCTCTTCTCTTAAAAAATCAAAAGAAAAATCAAAATCAAAAATCAAAAAAATTATTGTACACATTTCGTTTGACTGATACCCCCCTCGCGGAAATCCCTATGCTGTAAAATGGTGATTTCCGTTTACTTGTTCTCCAAATTCTTCTATTTTTGGCTTTACCGGAATGCTATATTCTCATCGAAAAACCTTGTATGCTCGGTATTACGCTGGTATACATCGGTATTACACGCAAGATTCGATCACCGAACGGCAAATTTTTGTGCTTTTCGGTATTGCCTAACACATGGATCAGTTGTACGGTATTACGGATGGGAATTGGACAAGTGTGCGACGCTTTTAATGGCTTTTAAGCGCAGGGATGTTTACAGTAATAGACGTCTCGTGAGCACCAACTTTCCTAAATACAATTAATTCCAGGAGGCGCTTGTCTTGGGCGTGGGAACATGGCGTTCACGAGGACCATAGGCAGGGTACTTTGTGAACTTTATCGCGGCGGCGTCAAGGTTGTCCCGTCGACAGTCGTAGGACCTAATCGCGTTGAGCATCACAATGGCCGATTGAGTTGTAGAGCAAGGGCGCCTGCATGGCCGCGGCGAGGCGAGGCGCTCAAGGCGGCAGGCACGCCTCACTCGCATCGGGTTCTAAAGGCCGGGGAAATGCCGAGAGTCAGCAGAAGTTTGTCAGGGACCAGGGAATGAGATGTTCAATAAACAACATTGTTTCAGAAGCTGCAGTATAAAGTCAACAGGTAGTCATTTCTAAAGTAAGTACGAAGTAGAGTAGTGGTGAGTAAAATTAATGAGCAAATTTTCAGCTGCCAAGAAGGCCTACATTGCTATGCATGCTATGAAAGGAGAGCAGTCATGCAATATTACAACATGCAGTAAAAGAATATATTTTATAAAACTGCACAGTAATCTAAAAGGGAAGGAAAATTTTTAAGGACAGATGGTTGAACTAATGATTTCTGGGAGAATTGAATAATACACAACGGCATGCAGACAGGTGTAATAAAATTTTGCGAAACCCACAGACGGGAACGACCGAAAAGAGCGTGAGTGTTCGTGCAGGAATAGTAATAGTTCCATAGTTTATTATTTTTTTTCGTAAGCCTTCAGGACAGAAAATCAAGCATTCTCTCCCAAGCAATCATTCCTAAGTGATATGTCTGCTCATTGGTGGACAGGCTGCAGTCTTAACAAATCGTCAAGTGTTGAACTGTGCGGGGCCTTATACTTAACAAAACTGACAACATTTTTGAAGAATTACAATCTCCGTACTCTCCCCTTTCCAAAAATGTATGGGTTTCTGAATTTTCAGGTCATTCCGCTTAGTATAAGTTACGCACGCATGAGTGCTCAGTGCTCACGTGAGATGAGCGTGGGAGTGCCAAGGAGATAGGCGCACAATTCTAAGAGAAATGGCCTGATAATAGACATACCCGTACATTTTTGGAAAGGTAAGAGTACAGAGATTGATTTTTTTCGAAAACATTCGCAATTTCGCTTAGTATAAGGCTCCGCACAGTTCTCACGTGAGCGCTCACCTCACGTGAACGCTCACGCGCACTTAACTTTACACGCTGGCCCGGCACTAGTGCGGAGGTGCGGACGGAGCACGGGCGCAGACGTCGTCCTAAATAAGGAGGGTCAACGCCGCCTCCACAATGGCCAGGACGCTGCCCTCGGTCGCCTCCTCAGCGGTCTGGGCCCGGCTCGAGTCTATCGGCGTCCCCACGTGTTCCTCCGGGCCCGGGCTACAGCAGTAGCAGTAGTGCGTCCACGTCTCGGGGGGCGTCTTGGTCTTCAGAAATGTCTCAGGGGTGGTGTGGTCATGGTCCGTCAGGCGGTGCGTTGCGAAGTCCCGCTTGGGATCGTCCTCGGGGTTCGTCTGATGCCAGTCGGGGGCGGCCAGGCGTGCCCGCCTGGTGCCGTCGTCCGCGTCAGTCGGGAAGGGTGTTTGACTTAAGTCCGCCTGCTCCGTTAGTGATGTCGCACGCCTGCAATCGCCGTTCTGTGGGACTGGGGACGTCGTCCTAGAAGGCGTCGTTGGCGAGAAGTTGTAAGTGAGGGACACAGGGGACAGGACCTTAGCAGAAAATTGAGCTACTAAAAAACTAAGGACTTGACTTTAAAAAAATATTTTTTAAAAAAATGAATGTTTGTGAATGAATCTACAAGGACACTTAACGTTAAAAAAATGGCTATCAGCAGTGCTCTTGAAAATAAACGCGATTGAACGGTAGAGAAGCGGCCGAAAGCGATGCCGGAGAGGTCTCCGAACAACAGTCGGAAATTCCAGAGACGGAGCACTATTAGTCGTGATCAATCGTGGTGCAGGGGCACGCAAGGGCACGCCCTGCCACTAAAGATTCAAAGAAATGGTAGACGTACCTTCGGTGTTGCTGCGGCGTCCGATCCCGCTGGCGACGGTTCTTGAACCAGTTGCTGACTTGGGTGAGGGTGAGGCTCGTCTTCTTGGCGAGGGTCTTCTTCTCGTCGGGCGTAGGATACCGGTTCTTGGCGTAGAAGTTCTTGAGGATGGTGCGCGACCGCTCCTTGAAGCAGTACACAGTCTCCTCGCCGTCCCAGATGGTCTTGGGCAGCGGGTACTTCTTGCGTAGCCGGTACTTGTCCACCGCCCCGAGCGGCCGCTGTCGCATCTTCTCCGCCTCCCTGTAGTGCGCCTTGTACCACATCTACAGGAGAAAAGAGCGTGGTGAGCACCATGCGCAGAGTCAAGCGCTCTCCTTCTCTCCGAGTCGGCGACCATGCTCACCTGCTGCAGCTCTCCATGGAAACGTGAGTCGAAGATGTTGCCCTCCAGGATGCCGTACAACTCCTTGTAGTTGCCGTGGTGGAAGGCGACGCGGGCGCGCGCCCGCAGCACGGCCTCGCCGGTGCACAGCAGGTCGGCGGGGAGCTTCCACAGGAAGTCGGCCAGGCGGCGCACGTTGCCTGTCTGCTGGATAGCCTCGCACATGGTCTCAACCTGCAACAGGGCAGGAGTGGGATTTTAAATTTGTAAGTAATTTATTTTCTTTACGTAAGATTGGTGGAGTTTTGTTTGGGATATAATTAAAACAATAAATTGAATCTTGCTGATGTAACTAAAAAAGAGGGAAAAAAACACCAGTATTTTACCCATAATTACATGCAATTTTACATGTAAAATTACCAGACTTAAAACCCGAGGCAGGAGCACGTAAGCGCCATCCGGCCGCCCCAAGCACAGCATCAGCCGAGACCTGGTGGCGCATCATGTCGTACCTGCTCCTCGGTGAAGACGCTCTTCTTGGAGCCGTGCGGGAAGACGACGACGCCGGCCTGCTGATGCGACGACTGATGCTGCTGCTGGCCAGAGTAGCTGCAGGAGGACGAGGCCGAACTGAAGCCGTCACTGCCCTGGCCGTAGTCGAGGAGGCCGTGCTGGCCGACGCCGTGGCCGTCGGGGCTGGCACCGGGCACCCGGGCGGCCCCCGCCACGGCCGCGGCTCCGGGAGGCGCGCCCAGCCCCACCGCCATGGCCTGCTGCACGAGCGCCATCACCTCGCCATCGCCGCGGGCACCGCCTGCAGCAGGAGAAGCGAGTCATGAGGCATGTGCTCGCATAACGGCAACCGCACGCATGCACGCACAGGACGCGCGAGCCTAAACACGGCGATAAGCCCTGCCCGTCTGATCGCCGCCCCGCCCCGCCCCGCCCCGCCCCGCCCCGCCCCGCCCCGCCCCGCCCCGCCCCGCCCCGCCCCGCCCCGCCCCGCCGGCCCCGCCCCGCCGGCCCCGCCCCGGCCGCCGAACACCACCGCCCCGGCTGAATGCCACACCGCCGCGCGGCCGGTGGCGGATGCAGGAGCAGAGACTGACTCGCGGACTCGCGGAGCGGTGCCCTGGCGGTGCCCTGGCGGTGCCCGGCCCGGCCCGGCCAAGTCAGCGCGGGCTACCGTTGGCCACGTTGGCTTGGCAATCGGGATGGCAAGAGCCTAGCCCGACATCTTTTGTCTCTCTTCCTCTCACCTGTCGCTAACCAGCGGGAGAGAGACAGAAGATGGTGGGCCCTTGCCCGCCCGATTTCCAACACTGACATGGGGTGTGTGCACCCGTGTGTGTGTGTGTTGGGCCGTTGCACTGCGCGGGTGGACGCCGGTGTACGGCAGGTGCCTAGGCTGCTAAGATTCGCGTTACACAAAATAAATCGATGCACTGCTTGCTAAATTATTAACGTCGGTCTATAAAGCGACCGCCCAAAGAAGGAAGCGAGTATGCGCGTTATCAATACTGCGTACAATTTTTACATTTTTACTGGAATTGCTTCAATTGACTCTGCCACGAGATCAGGGTTCATTTTTACATCCGGAGAGTGTACTCTGTGAGTGTGTGTGTGAGTGCGTGTGTGTGCGTGTGTGTGTGTGTGTGGAGGGGAGGGGGAGGCTGCTGCCCGCACTGTGCTGACTCGCGGGATGCCGCGTTGACCACACCCGCCCTTCCCCGCCCCGCCCCGCCCCGCCCCGCCCCGCCCCGCCCCGCCGCGCCCCGCCCCGCCCCGCCCCGCCCCGCCCCGCCCCGCCCCGCCCCGCCCCGCCCCGCCCCGCCCCGCCCCGCCCCGCCCCGCCCCGCCCCGCCCCGCCCCGCCGCGCCAGGCCCCTCACCATCGCGCCGTGCCGCGGTTTGCGTCTGCATGGAGAAGAGCTTGCGAGGCGCTTTTACTTTGTTGATGTCCCTCGGTGGACATCACATCGGCAGCCCGTTCCCACGGTCGGGTCGGGCAGGACAGGGGACAGGGCAGGGCAGGGCGCCGCGCAGGGCGCTTCTCCTCGCGTCGCGTCGTGTCGCGGCCGCGGGGCGCAAAAGTGCTTATGAATTAGGAAGCGGGGAAGGGCACAGACGTCATTCGCGTCGCGCGGTCTGTTCCCACAGGCCCGGCCCGGCCCGGCCCGGCCCGGCCCAGCGACGCGAGCATTCCCGGAAAGTCAGACGCGAGGAAGACAATACCAGAGAAAAATTATATCGCTGGACTGATTCTTTCTGCTTCGAAGGAGCGGACTAATCACACACACGCTCTCTCTCTCTCTCTCTCTCTCTCTCTCTCTCTCTCTCTCTCTCTCTCTCTCTCTCTCTCTCTCTCTCTCTCTCTCTCTCTCTCTCTCTCTCTCTCTCTCTCTCTCTATCATATCATATTATTACCCCCTTTTTTTTCTATGTTTTTAAATCAATGTCCCCCACTGGTGTACTGTGTATGTTATGTCTTGGCCGTACTGAACTCTGCCTTCTTTACTGGTACTGAATAATTGGTACTAAACCAAGGGGCTTCCAGCCCTACTGTACCAAAGTAGCTCAATAAAATCTAAAATCTAAATCTAAATCTCTCTCTCTCTCTCTCTCTCTCTCTCTCTCTCTCTCTCTCTCACACACACACACACACACAGTGGCACGTCTCTAAATATATGAATCAGTGTTGCCTGAATGGTAGCAGTGCAAAGTAAAGCGGGCTGCACATCTGCTTTACGCCTGCCATTGCACGTTGCCCAGCAGGCGGGCGCAGCAGCAGCGCACTTTACTCCGCTTTGATAAAGGCAAGGCGGCTGCGTATTCCCTACGTTTCTGGCAACACAGATACAACCCTATAAATCACGGAAAAGACTGAAAACTAGTAATTAAATTTCATAATGCCACTTTGTAAAATGCTGCAAGTCAGACAAAAAAAAATGGAAGTTTTTGAACTTAAGATTTTGAAAAGTTTCAAAGTTGTATTTTTTTAAAAAAATATTTTTTTTAAATAATATTAATAAAAGAGGATAAAGGAGGATTGGTTGGTTTGCTTGCATATTAGCAAGTAATGCCGCCTAAGATTTTAGTTCTGTTTTGAATATAGCGTGGTGTTTGAGTTGGCGTATTGTACCGCTCCCCCAAGTCTCCGGCCCACCCCCAACCCCGGCTCGGCCGCACAGCCTCCAGAGTCGTCTTGTCGTTTCCCTCGAGGGGCGGCCAACTCGAAAAAAACGTGTACACAGAAATACCTGTGTATTTCTAGAAATACACTAAAAATACAAGGAAATACTCTACAATACACAAAAATACATATAAATACTCAACAAAAATACGAGAAAAATACCAAAAAATATATTAGAAATACAAGAAATACAAGGCAAGTGTACACAGAAATACATGAGTTGGCCGCCCCTTGGTTTCCCTACCATAGAAGCAGCGGTCAGGCTGCACTGACGCCACTACCCGCAATGAGGAACTTGCGCAGAGTGGCAGAGCGTAGTAGAGGCACGGGGGTATGGGTTGCGGCTTCCTAGCGATGTTGAATGAACGGAACGTGATCATGAAGGGAAAGTAATCTTGATTGACAAACAGCTAGTGCTGATCAGCTGAAAAATTGGCTGACACTTTCACCCGGCTAAAAACAAGCAATTACAAAATACCTAACAAAGACAACAAATCAGAGCTGTGATCGGTATGGAGAAAATGCCACAAACGTCGGAAATTTCGCGTCATTTGCTATGTTAGGGATTTTCTCCACAGACCTGTGCAGGGAAAATCCGAAAATCCGGGCTTCCGCGATACATGGAGCCACAGCTCCTCCGCTACCGCAAGGGGAAAGGCGCGACGAGTAGAATCGGGTGGGAGCGAAAAAAAGGCCCCGGGCGCCGCAGGCAGGCTGCGCGGCGCAAGCCCTCCCTCCCCCGTGCCTGTTGCTCTCATCCAGTGACGGTAAGTGACCAGTCTATCACGAAACAAAACTAGTGGTGCAGCCTAGCGCTGCAGCGATTCCCTCTCCTAGGACAAAACAGGCAAAAAAAACAAAAACAAAAGGGTCACCGGAACGGCTGCGCAGGTGGATTCCTCACGCCCACTCTGGAACTGTACGACAAGGTAGCCACTTTTAAAATGAAATTGGCAGAACAGCGATGACAGACGTGCTGCACACCGCGTGCCCGCGCCGCACCGCGTTCTCTACCAACTCACCCTGAAGGACAAGAAGACCATGGAGCTCAGGCTCAGGACGCGCCGGCCCAGGGTCCTGACCCCCGCCGAGCTAGTCGTCGTCGTGCTCCTCAGTGCTCCGTACCGCCGTGGGGCGCCTATCTCTATGAAGGGGGGTATCCAATCACGTCACGGCAGCGCGCGTACACACACACACGCTCACACACACACACGCACGCACGCACGGTCACACCGTCACGATTCGACGCGTCGCTGTCACACTCCGTCACGCTGCGTCCCGACGCCTCACGTTACGTCCGACGCGGTCGGTGTCGCTGCCCACACTGCGGGCTGCGGGCGCTACGCAGGCGGGGCGGGGCGGGGAACTGGTGGTCCCGGACGAGCCACCCTGGGCTGGGATTGGCTGGCCCAGCTCGCCGTGCGCTGCCATTGGTCGGCCGCGGGGCGGGCGGCCCCTCCCTTCCTCCACCCCTCCCCTCTCCCCCCCGGAGATGCGCTCCGCGGGATGAGCTCTGGGATGGGACGGGCGGCTAAAGGGCGGAGCCTGCGCGCTGCGCGAGCTGGAGCGGCGTGGCGTGGCGTGGCGGAACGTGTATCTTCCTCCAACCCCCTCCTCCTGAACCCTCGAAAGCTTTCATTGAAGACATCAAAGGGCACACATTCTGTTCTCTAGCTTTGCGCCTCCCCCCCCCCTTTCTCTCTCTCCCCATCCCCTTCTCCATCAAACACCTTGCTGCTTCTCTATATCTACTACTCTCGCAGATATTCGTGATGACGGAGGCCCTCCTACAACGCGCAGAGTCCGACTATAATTCATGAACCAATTCGTGAGCACTTAAAAATTCACCCGGAGAATTTGTTGGCTTCACCAGAGAAAACATATGAAAGAAAGAGCAACATCCACCAGGATCACCGCCCTTGCTGCATCTTGAGAGCCAGTATTACGTAGAGCGCGCACGAGGCACCCGCGCACCCACTTCCTCAATAAGCGCCACGTAGAGTTAGCAATCGGTCGGGCAAGAGCCTGACCCACCTTTTTTCTGTCTCTCTCCCTCCAAGGGGAAAACAACTCTGAATTTATGGGTGCATTCCTACAAAACGAGGGGTCCCCAACTAGGTCTTGGCGTGTAAAACAATTGCCCAAACAACTAGGAAGCCCAGGAAGACCATCACGAAGACGCATAAGGAAGCCCGGGAAACCCGCATCATATGTACACCGGTAGACCAAAGATGGGGACCCCTCGTCACAAATGTTGTGAATTTTTGGGAATTTTTATAGAATTTTTGTGAAGGTTTGCTTGAGTTTTAATGCAATTTCTTGTAAATTTTTCCGAATTTCTCTGAATTTTCCCGAATTTTGCTGACTTAGGGGGAGCACAAAATTTTCTCTCACCAGACGCTAACCAGAGGGAGAGAGACAGCCGAAGATGTCGGGCGAGGCCCTTGCCCGCCCGATTGCCAACATAGTGCCACGCGTGGACAGCCAGTCTGCTGTTGTCGACCTACCCCCTCTGCCTGCCTGCCTGCCTGCCTGCCGTCCGGCCGGCGTGTTTCTGTGTATGATGTGTGTATGCGATGCGAGTCTATACTTCCTCCGTGCTTCCTGCCTGACGTCTAATAAAGCCGGCTCGGATTACAAACTGTTTGCAGAAGTTGTGTTTGCGTACCGAGAGCGTGCCGCCGGGCCGCTGCCGAGCTGTCACCTACACTCGCAGGTCACCCTGTTTGTCTGCGGAGTGTATTAACGGTACTTTGACAACAGGTACTGTGGAGAAACAAAATGTGCTCCAGTAACGGATAGTAGAGAAGTGTTGTATATCTATAATCTATGTGTTTCACAAGTTGCACAAGTCTACGTTGTTAACCAATACGAGTCAGTGCACTGTGAAAAATACTCGTAAGGGTTATGGGAAAATTTTCTATGATAAAAGTCGTAAAATTACGATTTGAAATTGTAAATTTACAAGCACTCCATATCGATTTGGAACTGACCGACGAGCAAGAATGGGCTGTCGTAAATTTACGACATATTTTGTAAATCAAAATTACAAAAAATGTCGTAAATTTACGAGTATATTTTTCACAGTGTGAAAAGCTTAATCAAAACATTGCAGTCATATTTTCAGCATTATTTTTGACAGTGTTATAGTGGCCCAAAATGGGAGCGCGAGCAGGGCCCTCCAGGGACAAAAATACCGGAGCCTTTGAGGGGAGACGAGAAAATTCAGTGCGTGTGTTCTGTTCCTGGCTGCGCTTGGCTCTGTGCGTAAGGCCAGGTCTGTCCCTGACGGAGCGGGACGGGGTGTAGGGTGACACTTGGTATGTGATGTGTCTACCGGGGCACTGCCTCCTCCGCCTACTCTCTCTCTCTCTTTGTTTCAGTCTGTCCTTTTGTTCGCTCTGCACGCAACAAAATAAAATTTAAATCCGCACTAATCGACTTAACAACCCATTTAGCACTATAGTGCTGAAAAAAATGTCAGTTATTGGAACAAAAAGTTTGTACAGTCTGTACAGTACTTACTTTAGCCCGCTTTAACCCCGAGTATACACTCTTAACTTCTTACCAAGAAAATTCCTTGTACTACAAAGAATTCTGTGCAACCGTAATACAAAGCCAAATTTTCTAAGGAATACAAAGAAAAATCTTTGTAATACACAGAAAATTCCTTGTTACAAAGAAAAACTTTTTGTAATTGGGAAAATTCTTGTATATTACGGTTGCACAGAATTCTTTGGTTTTCTACGAAAAATGTTTTAGTAGAAAGTGTAGAGTGTATGGCGGCTGGCGGCTAGTCCAAGTATCAAATGTTTTGGTCAAGCATACGAACCTTATTGATGCGAGCATTCCACCAATGCTCACGTCTCGCATGGATGCGTTGAGCACCTATCAAATGCCAGATTCCAAGACAATTTTTCAGACACAGCACGCATATCGCTGCGATGGCCAGTTCAAGACTCAAATTTTCCCTGAATCAGGAACACTTTTCTCATGATGCGGCCCTGTTCCTTTCATTTAATCCAGTATATCGAAAGTTTACCGATCATGCCTATCGAGGGGTGTGGAACAGTCCCCAAAAGTCACATGATTGTCTCCAGACAATACCAGGTGGCTGATTAACCCCGCGGGCACTTTTTGTACTATGCAACCCGCCCGCACCGCTCCATCCGCGACTGCATACCCATCAGGCGTCGGGGACGGGCTCCAAGAGCGGACGCTCCGCTCCGCCTCTGTTGTTGCAGCCAACGCCCCGAAAGGGCCCTCTCGCGGTTCGCGGGGAAAGCTTGCGGTCCTCGGGTCCTGCCGCAGGCGTATCTTGCGTACCGCGAGTCCTTCGCAGACTGCGAGCTACCCGCGAGAAGGATCCGCGGACCGCTACCTTCTCCCGCGGCAAGCAAGATACCTCGCGGCAGGACCCGCAGACCGCGAGCTTTCCCCGCGGGCTCGCGGGTTACTCCAGCGAAACCGCAAACCTCCCCCATGTTAAGCCCCGCCGTAGAGCGTGCGAACCGCGAGAGCGAGAGGGCCCTTTCAGGGCGTTGACTGGAACAAGAGTGGCGGAGCGGAGCGTCCACGCTTGGAGCCGGTAGCGGGCGCCTGATGGGTATGCAGACCCGAATGGAGCGGTGCGGGCGGGTTGCAGTACAAAAAGTACCCGGGGCTAGTCAGCCACCTGGTACAGACAATTCAAGACAATACAACAGATTTGAACAAATTTATGCGAAAAATGTGCCGATGAATGAGATTTTGTCGCCAAAAGACTAACAATGACATCAGGTGTTGGCTAACAGGTCGTAATGTTTAATTGGTTTAATTTTTCTTTTAAAACGCTGAACATTTGTTTTTCTAATTCTGTCCGAATTTGTCACTTTGTAGCGTATATGTCGTATTGTTTTGATGTTGTTTCGTATTGTTTATACCGATGTACGCATGTTGTTTCCAGCTCCATACCCCTTGATCCCTAGTTTACGCAGATTACAAAACAAAACGGATGACATTACTCAAGTCAGCAGAATACATACAGGCGTTCTGAGGAGAGGAGGTCGCGGATGGGATGAGCTGCGCGCTTCTCTCCGGCATGACCGCAGGCCCGGGCGAGGCGGGGTGGGGCGGGGCGGACGCAGACCAGGCGCTCCACTATCCCACTCTCCGTCACGCTCCAACATGACAACCTGACATCACCGCGGAGCCCGCGAAACGCCCCCGCCTGCGCCCCCAGACGCCCCCCAGCCGCCCCCAGCGCCCCGACGCCCACCTCCACCCACCTCCACCTCGGGCCTTGAGCTTCGCGTCGTGTAACGCGAGAAGTGACTCGAGGGCGCGGGAATTGCGCCACGTCTGAAGCATCAGCACGTCGCGCCGGTAAGCGGGGCCCGGGCCGGGCCACATACACACGCGCACGCGCGCGCACACACACACACACACACACGCGCGCGCGCGCGCACGCACGAGCCTCGCGCCGAGGCTGCAAGCACAACTTACTCGAGCAAAGTGTGACACGCGGCGCGGCCAGTTAGATCAATAAGCTTTTCCATCCAGCACGCGCCCGCCTACTGCCGCAACCCGCCACACCTTGCCGGCACTGCACTGACTCTGTCCGTCCCAGCGTGCTCTCTGACGGGGTGAAACCTGACCGGGCAGCCTGTGTGGGGGCGCCCGCCCCGCCCCGCCCCGCCCCGCCCCGGCCCGGCCCGGGGTCCCTAGGTGGCCAATTAAGTCGCGCTATCACAGAAGCAGGGGATACCCGGCCCCAGCCGCACCACCCTTCACAAGGTGCCATTTCTTCTCCTCGCACGAGTCTGCACCTTCACGCGTCGAGGTCTCCCCGCCGCGCCCGGCCTAGCAGACTGATTCAGAAGAGCACTCTGCTCGCTCTGTCTCTCTCGCACCCACAGGTACACATGCGGCACACCCCATGAGTGCGAGAGAGACAGAGCGAGGAGAGCGCTCTTCTGAATCAGTCTGCAGACCCGCAGCCGGCGCGCCACGCCACGCTGGGGAAACATATGTTCTGGTGGTCCGACCCGTCCCCGCGGGGATAGGGGTGGCCCGTGGCCCGGCCCGGCGCAGCCAGGCGCAGCTCCGCGTGGCGACAAGGCGTGGCGTGGCGTGGCGTGGCGTGGCGTGGCGTGGCGTGGCGTGGCGTGGCGTGGCGTGGCGTGGCGTGGCGTGGCGTGGCGTGGAGTGGCGTGGCGAATTGGGGGTGAAACAAGACACCCCTGCGAAGTGTGGTGATTTAACAGCAGCGCTGCGCCAATTAGGGTTTATGACAAAGCGGCCCCCGGGCCGGCGGGGTGGACGAGCTGGACGGGCTCAGCAGCCTTGCACTGGCGGCGCCTCTCCCCGGCTCGGCCAGTAACGGGTGCCGCCGGTGCGGTACCTGCAGCAGCCAGCCTCCTGTATACTGGAAACCCAAGTGTGTTAATGTCGCACACTTGTAGGTGTGCGAGAATTCATTCGTGCACTTGGCCACTTAAACGTGTGAATTTTTCTAGGATATTCACACGTTTGAGTGGACAAGTGTACGAATGAATCCTCGCACACCTACAAGTGTGCGACATTCGTACACTTGGATTTCCAGAGTAGGGTGATTCCGCACACTGGTTTCGTCGCTCTTTCCCTGTCGCACTCATTGGGCACGGTCATGAGGAGCGAGAGAGAGAACGCTACAAAACGGTGTTCGGTATCAGCTCGCTGGTCCGGGCCGCGCAGGGCAGGGACAGGGTCTAGGACGGGCGGCATGCGCCGTGCCATGTGCGCCCCCAAAACCTCCCTTGTTACCTATTTTTCGACGCATTTTTTTCAGAGTGAAAAAATTGTAGAAAACTACAAAACATTTGTCGGGAGGTGACAGCGGGGGAGGGCCAGGGCTTAGGCCGTGTAGGTGTTTGAACCCATAGCCCACACCATCAGGACCAGGTCTCGGGGACGGGGCGGGGCGGAGCGGGGCGGAGCGGGGCGGAGCGGGGCGGAGCGGGGAACCCTTTGGAGCAGACCCGGTCCCGGCCCCGGCCTGCTGCCGTATTGTATACCAGCACGAGGGGCCAGGGGCAGGCCGCATGCGAGGGTGGGGCAGGGCGGGGCGCGGCGCGGCGCGGCGAGGGCAATAAGGCACGCGAAAGAGAAAAATAAGAAGGACTAAAATGCCATCGGTCATAAATTTACGGTAGAAATAAGAAGCCGAACGGGGGAAGGGGCGACTGGTGGGGCGTGGCGGGCGTGGTAAGGGTGCGGGGAGCAAAAAGGGGGTGGGGGGGGGAGGGGGGTCGTTAAATCTTGCCGGGGACAACGCCCGCGCGCCGCGCCGCCCTGCTCACTCCGCTCCGCGGTCAGGACCTTGCCGCTGCTGCCACCGTGGTCAGCCGCGCCAGTAACGCTGTCACTGTCAAGGTCCGCGAGTGACGGTGGACTCGACGGGGCGCCTGTGCCCTGCGGGGCGGACGCATCTGAGAAAAGGGAAAAACGCGAAACAGTGGACCTAAATACCTATCCTGCCACCCCACCCCGCGGCGGGCAGGGCCGCTCCCTCTCACCCAGCCTGCCATACGACACCGAGCCCTGCGCTGTGCCGTGCCGCGCCCCGGCGACTCCGCCCCGCTCCGCCCCGCTCCGCCCCCGGCCGCCCCCAGCCGCCCCCGGCCGCCCCCGGCCGCCAGCCCCCACAAGGCCCCGCCCACACCGCCCCCGCCGCCCCCCGGGCCCGGCCCACCTCCACCTGACGGCGCTATGCTGTGGACCGCCCCCACAAAGCAGCCGGGGTTTTGGGGGGCGGCTCGCTACGGGCTACGGGCAGAATACCTCTTCTGTTTCGCAAAGTAAAGGATCCTCATCGCCCTGGCCCTACGGCCTCCACAGTGTGGGAAAATAAAATCTACTGTAGGGAGAATATGTATGCCGTGTAGAAATTCGATTTGCAAATGGCTCACTTTTAGCTTGTGAAAGTTGAAATAATAGTTTGTTTTTTTTTACCAGTTTTTCGGCTCTTATGTCTATTATTTCCATCCCCCGATGAAATTCGAACGACGCGAGCTAACACTCAAGACTTGAAAAATCACCACACAGAGTCCTCATAATAGTTACATATCTAACCTGTTATGGACCTCACAAAATGGGCCAAATAGACAGCGGTTTGGGTTAGAAATGTTTTGGAGCCTGAAACACTTATGTTGAACTATTTTGAAAATTCTGACTTCATATTGCAACAACGGTTGATTTGTTCTTTGGCGCTATGAAGTCAGAATCTGCAAATAAGTGTTGAAAAATGAAGTTGCAGGTGATAAAAGTTTTAAACCCCTTCCCCCTCACCTCTGCCCCCGCCCTGCTGTCGAAAAGATCTGTTCGAACAACATTGTGGATGAGCCAGAGACAGCTGACAAAGCACCGTGCGGCAAGGTGACCAAAGCATTTTGTTTCACGCGTTTACATAACGGGCACGACGACGTGGTTACACCTA
Source organism: Frankliniella fusca (assembly GCA_029379305.1). Taxonomy (NCBI): domain Eukaryota; kingdom Metazoa; phylum Arthropoda; class Insecta; order Thysanoptera; family Thripidae; genus Frankliniella; species Frankliniella fusca. Next base: position 264,965 of record JAHWGI010000058.1, on the reverse strand, counting down.
AATGGTTCCGGCTCCCGGCATTTAGAGAAGAACTAAAGAAATCAAGAGCGGAACCAGTAGTCCTTAAATTTTAAACCATATGTTTCTATGCTCAGTTGTCATCGGGAATTGCATGTACAACTTTCATATCAGACTTTGATAGCGTAAATAATGAGATTTTGCTACTGGTTCCGGTCCTGATTGCCTTACTTCTTCTCTAAACGCCGAGATCCGGAACCATCTATTCACGATAGAAAATAAGCAATGTCCACTGATCATTCGCCACGTATATTGAGGTGCGGGAAGCAGGCTGGCCTGCTCGCGGAGAACTGCTCAAGGCAGGCGTTGATACCATCTGCTGCACTCAAGTGTAACGTAGGCAAAGTTTTGCCTACTCATCTGGTGCCACTGTGGACACCTCCACCCTGTGGTGATAAATAGGCCTTCCGCGAGTGGAGAGTACCGACCGCTCCCGATACAGGAAAGCGGAAGCGTACCCGAGGACGGATGCATGCGGATGCAGCGAGCGTGAGGCGTGATTGAAGGGGAGGGGAGGGACGGAGAAAGATGCGCGGTTGTGTTCTTCCGCCGGGATATCGCTGCTGAGGGTGGTAGCAGGACGAGCCGCCCGTCTCCAGATGCACTCTCTCTCTCTCTCTCTCTCTCTCTCTCTCTCTCTCTCTCTCTCTCTCTTTCTCTCTCTCTCTCGCTCTCGCTCTCTCGCTCTCTCTCGCACACCCACACGCACGACGCTTTCGCTCTTTCGGGCGCCAGAACCCGAGACCAGTTCGGACGCACCAGTCGCAGCAGCTCGTATGGCGTTACGGGAGATCGTGTTCGGAGACGTTACGGGAAACGGAAGAGCAGCAGCAGCAAGTACGCCAGAGCGTGGGGCACACGTGATCCTCGTGGACTTCAAACTAATGAAATAGTGGCGCTAACGAAGAGAGTTGATGCGGTTCAAATCATTAAAGGTACGTCACTTTGCACGCCACTTAAAGTCGTCGTTCAACTCGCATAATTATACTGGTGGCACATAGCTCCAAACCGTCCTGTAAGAACTAGTCAAGGACAAACAAAAGCAAAAACAACATTAAAAGGAAAGGGTGTAAAAAAGACAGTTGGCGTGTGGTGCAGGCGTGCGGCAGGGTACGTGTGTGTGTGTGTGTGTGTGTGTGTGTGTGTGTGTGTGTGTGTGTGTGTGTGTGTGTGTGTGTGCTGCCCGCCTGGTGCCGGTCCCCAACTTTTTACCAAAAAGTGTCGACTTATTATTTTTCAAGCCAGGGACACAGAGACCTGTCTAATTAACACGCCACAGCTCGCACCACCAACACCAGGCAAACCAGGGGAGGGGAAAGGGGAGGCGCTTGCGGTCCCAATATCTCATGGAGGGCAAAGGAGCGCATGCGTGTGTTCGGCAACACAACCAGAGAACTCGAACAGCTTAGATTTTATGACGGCCTGCGCGGGCCAGACGAGAGGTTGGCCGTCGATCGAGGCGGGTCACCGCGGCGCGCGGGGCGGCTCAAGGAGGTGTCAAAGACGAGGAGTGGCAACAAACAGCAGGCCGCCCCGGCCCGCCGGCCCCGCCCGGCCCCGCCGCACAGGATGTGGCCAGCCGAGCTGAGCACCACCACACACTCTGTTTGTTTGGCAGCTCGTCGGGACGCGTGGCGAGGCGTGACCACGGGCGTGACAGAGCGCGCGGCGGCGTGGCGAGGCGTGGCGCGCTGAGTGCGAGGACGACGGCGTGCTGACGGACGAGGCAGTATCACGACGATTGTGCCCCCCGGAGATATCAGCCAGCAGTGCTGCGCTAAGGCTGCGCTGGTAGAAGAAACAAGTCGCACTGAGTGACACGCGGCCCCCGGCCCCGGCCCGGCCCTCCCGAGGCGTCTCTCATCGCCACAGGCACAAGCCGCCGCACCGGATAGAATAGGATAGGATAGGATAAGGCACCGCGCCTCTCCAACTCCCATCCCTCGCGTGTCCGCTCCGCTCGGGTGCGTTTCTGGTAAAGAAACCCCGCGGGTCGGCCCGGCACAGCACGGCATAGGGCCTGAGGGGGGTTATCGTCCCGTCATCGCCGCGTCCACGCGGGACCTGGTCTGTAGACTGATTCAGAAGAGCGCTCTCCTCGCTCTATCTCTCTCGCACTCGTGGTTTGCGCTCCATAGGTGCGAGAGAGACGGAGCGAGGAGAGCGCCCTCCTGAATTAGTCGACTGGTAGAGGACCGGCCGCGCCGCCGGAGCGGAGGCCGCGCGCCCCGCATCCCGCACTGCAGCCGCGGCCCCCGTGCTGGGCTCTGGAGACACTCAGGGGACGGCCGCGCCCGCGCGGCCCGCAGAGAGGGTGCAGCGAGGGGGGAACAACTCTGAAATTTTTGTGCACCTCGCAATTCAGAAGAATTTTTAAGAAAAATGCAGGGAAAATTCAGGTAAAATTCAAGAAAAAAATCACCAAAAAAATCTAGATACATTCAAACAAATACGCGAAAATTTCCAAAAATGTGTACACCAAAAATTCAGAGTTGTTTCCTCCTCGGGGTGCAGCGACCGGGCCGGGCAAGGCAAAAGGCCCCTCATCGTAGTCGGTCAGTCGCAAGCGCGGATCCAGGGGGAGGGGGGGGGGCAAAGGGTCAATTGCCCCTTGGGCTCAGCCGCCATGCCAAAAACTGGTGGAAAAGGGAGAAAAGGGAAAAGGAGAGAGAGAAAAGGGGGAAGAGGAAAGGAAAATTATGTCATGTATAAGCATTTTCTAATGCGCATCGGTCGAAATTATAAACAAAAACAAAATTTCGATCGGATTCCCCTGAAAGTAGGCAACCCGCTACATTTGCCCCCTCCTCCGGGCCGTGCTGGATCCGCCACTGGTCAGTCGTCTCTGCCGCTTTCAGGCGCGGATTACACTGACATTTGCCTATCCGGGCTCGCAGGTATCTTTAGGACTTAGTGAAGCGGGACTCTAGATTGAGACCCCTGCTCCCCCGCTCCCCCGCCCCCCCGAGGAGGGGGCCGGCATGCGCTGCTCCGTGCGGCTGCGCGTCTGAGGCTGCGGCTGCGGCGCGCCAAAGCGGCAGGACAAATGGGCCGTGTTCGGAGAATGGCAGTAACCCTCTCTGCCGCCCCGCCCGAGGGGGACAGAGCGGGTGGGGGAGGGGCGGGGCCGGGCGGGGCGGGGGCGAGGCGGGGGCGACAAGTCCTTCGCGTAGAGAGAGAGGAATGTGCGTAGGGCTTGTTATCAGAGTGTCGTATGGACCAGTTAGCCGGCCCCCTCGACCCAGCCCGGCCTAGCCCATGGCACCGGATCGGCTCGACTCTCGGATCGGCACGGCACGGCCTGCCCCGTTGCACAGCCCTCATCCCGGGAAGAGTGCTTTTTATTTTTAAATTTTTTGTAAACCTACCTTTCGAAAAAAAAAGCAACAAAGGCAAAAGGGTTGTGAGGCAGCGGCGGTGGCGGCGTCTGCCGCATGCATACCCGCCCGCAGCGAGAAAGAAATAAGTAAAGAAAGAAAAAAAAAAGAAACAACACGACGATAACGAAGGCTCGGCGGCATGGGCGAAAGAGAGGGAGGGAGAGATAGAGAGAGCGAGGGGGAGGGGAGAGAGAAAGAGAGTGAGCGGCCTTCTGCCCTGGCCCGGCCCCCGGCCCCTCTGCAGCGCTAGGCCAACCACTCTGCGATGTGCCATCGTTAAATCGAGCGCGGTGCTCCGCCACGTAAGGGGATGTTTGGCTTTATTAAAGCTGGTCTCTAAGGGAGCTCTGGCCCGGGCCGCTCCGGGCTCTCCTCGCCTGCCTCGCCCTGGCTACATCACGGCCGGGTTGGGGGCGGTGGGGAGAGGGACAGCGCGGGCCGCGGTGGGGCGGGGCGGAGCGGGGCGCGGAGCGCGCACAGAAACTTGAGACGGCCCCGTTATCACAAGCGTTAATACGGCCACCCTCTTCACCGTCACTGTCCTCCAATACCCCCACCCCCCTCCACCCCGGACCCCATCCCCGGGGCCCCAGACTTAGCACCGAAGCCCCATATTGCTTCTGTTGCCTGCTTGTTGGTCGGAGAATATTCTTTATATATCAGTACTCTGGAAACACAAGTGTGCGAATGTCGTACACTTGGATGTGTGCGAATGCCCATTCGTTCACTTGGGGGCGTAAAGGTGTGAATTTTTCTAGGAAATTTACACATTTTGTCCTCCAAGTGCACGAATGTTGCACGAATGGGCATTCACACACCTAGAAGTGAGTGGCATTCACACACTTCGGTTTCCAGTGTACGACGCTGAAATACAAACAACACACACACACACACACACACACAGGGGCGCGACTGCTGACCTGCCAATTACGACTTAATGTCTCCATTGTTGGTGGGCAGGGCACGTGTCGCCACGTGGTCACCTGCCCGGAGCCGGGCCGGGCGCGCTCCCCCCTCAGGCTCAGGGGAGGGACGCGAGGCCGAGAAGAACAAACCATCGTTAATTGGTCTTTTCGCGCATTAACAGGGCGATGAGGACTTCCCCTGGCGGGCGACCCAGCCCGGCTCACTCCCGTCGGGAGCACACCCGTCCCTTGGGAGCGCCAAGTCACGAAGGTTGCCTGGAGATGAAATCTCTGGATTCACAGACTGCCTCTCGCCACACCCATGTGAGCACAAAACCAGCAGCGAGGGGGAAAAAGATTACAGCGATGTTTTTGAGGGGGATAATTTAATTACGGTCCTTAATCGCTTGTGCTGCTCTGGCCGCGGCTCTGCCCCGGTGCACCGGCCTTGCCTCCCCCTCAGTACGGTACGGGCCGGCCGTCAGGTTTAACGAGATTAACCCCTTTGCCCGCCCCGATGTCACCTCGCGGTGCGACGGTCCAGAGCGCAGCGCGACACGCCAGGGTCTCTCTATAGGCTGTCTCTAGAGTGTCCCGTCTCAGGTCCGTCCCCTCTTCTTCCCTCTCTTTTTCCACAGCTCGATGCAGATGCGCTTAATCCTTCTTTCTTTCTTTTTTTTTCATTTTTTTCATAAAAATGTGAAATAAGAATGACAACGGGATATCTAATGGTTTCTCCGAGAGCTGTGTCGTAAAACAGCCCGCACGGAAAACACATTAAATTTTACTTTGATTCGTTGATTGGCAGGGGCCTCGCTCTTTCGCTCGTAGCCTACGTGGAAAGGGGTGAAGTCGGATACGCTCATGATGCCTCCGGGATAATTTGATAAAGGGAGAAGTCAGTCTATGAAACCCTCCCCTTTCTTCCCAATTGCGTCCCTCTTTCTCTCTCCATATATCTACAATTTACAAAAAAAAATATAAAAAAATAAAAAAAATGGGGAAAAAAAGAAAGAAAAAAAAAACAATCGCTGTGTTCAATCAGGAAATGTCAACAGGCAGCTGCTAGCTTCACTTTCGGTTTTCTCGCATACTCATATATTTCGTGCACTGGTCGTCCTCGCTTCAATGTACCTTCGCCATGTTTCCAGCAAACGCTTCGATTTGTTCTCATTTCTTTCCCACGTCCATCTGGGCGGGGCGACGCGACGGGTCGATAGACAGGAGCGCATCAGAACGCAGGTGCGTCCTGCTGACAGAGCGATATTCTCGTGCCTTCTGCCTGGCTGGCTGGCCTGTCTGTCTGTCTGTACATTTTTATATTCTTGATTCGTACTGTGTCGTCTGCTTTCCTCATTCCTCCCACAAATTCGCATCTTAAAAATGGGATGCTTTGCTGGACTCTAGGGTGCAGCGTCGATAGATTCAGCAAAATATCTGCCTCGTCGGAAGTGAACCAGAGCAGTAGCGGGGTCATTGCAGAGGCAGACACATGCGTGCACATGCGGCCGACGCGACGGTCGGAGCGAGACAAGCAGAGGAGAGCATGCCCCGCCCCGCCCCACCCCGCCCCGCCACACCTCGCAGCCGCCCACGTCTACCACGAAACGGCCCAATAAGAGCTTCTCTAAACAGGGCGAGAATACTGTGCTCTGCTGCTCTCTCCTGGTTTGCAAGTGGACAAGAAGTTTTGCTGGCTTAGAAATGACAAGCCGAGTTCACAGCCCCATCGCCTCACCCTTTCTCCCCTTCTATTTTCCCCATCTTTAACGTCACACGGTGGACCAGTGGTCAGGAGCACAACATGGGTCTAGCGTTACATCTGTTCGGGGAAGCGGTAGTCGCGAGGGTCGGGTGTCCGGGGCGTCAGCCATCGCGCCCAGCCTACTGCGTCAAACTTTACTCGAGCGCGGAAATCCTAAACTAACCCCGTCGATAAACGCAAATCCAGTTTTATTTCCAAATATGCAGCCCGTGTTTAATACTCAGCACCAGTCCCAAGCGCATTCTCCGCATGAAGTGGGAAGTGATGGAGGGTTGGTAGTTCCCTTTTTTGCGCTCGTCTTTCATTGTTGCTCTTTTTTATTCTTCATTTTTATCAAGAAGCTCATAGATGGACTTCTCACATGTGCTACAAGATTATGCCCTCCTTTTGTGAACTCACCTTTTCCTACTGCTGGAGTTCAGGGAAAACACGACAACACTCTGTTGCAGCACGGCCCCGTCCCTAGCCTCGAAACTGCACCCGCGTGCGTCTGAGATACGTGGGTCTGAGCCGCCGTCCTTGTCCCCGGGGCTAATTCCACTCGTCCGACAAGCTTGTACACAATGTACCACCCCTCCTCCCCAGCAATGGCCCCGCCCCCGCCCTCGCCACCACTGAGGGCTGGGAGCGAGCAAGAGTTCACTGCCAAAAAGGAAAAGTACACAATAATCTGTATGATGTATTTGCTTATAAAATTTAAGTAGCTGTTTGGGTTAGGCAGCTCGGAAACTCTTCCGGAAAAATTGGAGAAAAATCCGCATTTTAGTTTCAGGAAAAATTCCTGGGGGCTCGGAAAAATTGGAAAAATAATTTTTTAAAAAAGCTAAAATTGTGTTGAAACAAAATTTTTGTTACGTGTTCATAGTCCAGAACGATGGCAAACGCTTTCTGTGGAATGTGTAAATCATCAAAATTCACAAAAAAGCAGATTTTCTTTGTCAAATTTCGATGTTTATTAACATTATGTATCGAATCTTGAAATTTCCACGATCCTGATCCGTTGTACAACTTCTTTTATGTACCGCATACTAACAGAGGCTGAAAGAACGTAATTAGACCGTTTCGTATCTTTTTTTCATCACAAACGAAGATTTGATGGAGTGAACCATTTTTCCAATTTTTCTAAATTTTCCGACAAAAATCGGAAAAAATCCGCATTTTTTCCAACAATTTTATTTTTCCGGAAAAGTACGAAACCTAACTGTAATCTAAAGGACATACCTTGAACCCGTTGCCGTGCATAATTTTTCTTTGCTGACAGATAGCAAGGAGAGGTGGGCGAGGTGAGGGCTGGTGCTCACGGGAAGGGGAGGGGAGTCCGGTCAATGAGAGGTTTTTCGCGTCAAGGACCCTCTTCTTTCCTTGAAGTGGTAGCTGATCGGCTATGAACTGTTTTGGGCTCAGGCCGCATTATTGCGAGCCCCGCTGACACCCGCACAAAGCTAATGCCGTTCCGCCCCAACGCCCTCGCCTCGGGCCTCAGGGTCGCGCCAAGGGCGGCTTAGGGGCTGCTCTACATCTAAACGATGTGGGAGGGGGAAAACAAGCAAAATGCGCATCCGTATACGTATGTAAGAACAAGTGGAATGAACAAGCAGACACACTGCGTACCTGGGTGTTCAGCAAAGCGAGTGGCAAGTTCTGCTGGAATGCGCCTAGAGTAGGCGCAGGCAAACCCGAGGGGTCCTTCACTCCAAAATAATCAGTGTACACCCTAAAACAAAATCAGTGATAAATCAGAAGAAATCAGAACAAATTAAAAAAAAATAGGAAAAAAGTCAGAATGAAGAAAAAATCAAGAGAAAAAATCAGAAAAAAAACAGTGAAAAGTAAGAAAATTATTTAAAAAAAAAACAACAGGAAAATCAGAAAAATCGATGTACGCTTGAATTTATACTAGAGGACCCTGCTCACGGGACCCACCAAAAATGGCACGCGGGTTCACGAGAGTTATTCGGAGGGCGAGTTTTTTGTTGCGGTGAAAGCCCTACCGCCCCACGCGGCGAAGAAATGTGGAAACGCAGCTCTGCTCTCGCCTGCTCGGGTCGGTTCGGGCCGGCATTTTCTCACATTCGCGTCGTTGTCGCCTCCCCAGATCTGGATCTGTCAGCAAACTTATGATGGGTCCGCCGCTCTGCTCCTCCGGTCGTGCAGGGCGGCAGGGCAGGGCCCGGCCTTCCGCTGCGATTCGCAGAAGAAGCTGCTGCTACAGCAGTGGCACTCGGCTGGGCTCGGCAGTCTCTCCCGTCCCTCCCCCCCCGCACCGACAACTGCTCTCATCACATGCATGCAATGGGCGACAGGGATTAACCGCTATGCTGTCACAATGGCACGACACGGACAAGAGGGTGGCAGGTGAGGCTACCGAACGCCCCCCCCCCCCAATCCTCCTCTCCTTCCCTTTTTTTTCTTCATTTGCCACACCTGATTCCTCCTAAACCCTGCATCCCTCTAGACGGGGCGGACTTCCCTCTCGACGAACCCTCCCCTCTGAACGAGGTACCGGTTACCAAACTGACGTCGCGAGCCGAAGAAAACCCCGCTCACTGCACTTCTATCTTTCGATTTCCACGATAATTATTTTTGTAACTCGAATCGTCGCTAACCCCTGCGCGAAGGCAAGCTTGTTCAAGAGGGGTTGCGGGGTGGAGGGGGGCAGAGCAGCGGTGGGAGGAGGAAGGGGAGGGGGGGTTTCTCAGCACCGGGCGTGATCCTAATCAATGGATCTCGCCAGTAGCTGTTTGTAGAGATAGACATCGCGGTCGTGTCAGGCCTGTTCGCCGAAGCTGCGGTCCTGCCATGCGGTGTACTGTCCTGCCCAGCCCAGCCAGCAACCCCCGGCGCAGCTTGGCTGTTATTGCCTGGTTTGCTTGTCAGATAAACACTATTATCTCCAGGGTGTTTTAAATAAGTAATAAGTGTTGTTCAGGCGTGGTCGAGCCACTGCAGACCGAGATAGCCACACACACACACACACACACACACACACATACACATACACACACGCGCGCGCGCGCGCGCGCGCACTGCCTGTGCACATCCTACTGGCGTGCATCTTTCGTTCCGCGAATCTAGCCCGCGTGCAGGACAAGGAAAAAGTAAAATCTTTGGCTCGCCCCTTTTCGCGCGGTGTACTTTAGCCGGGGAAATCAAATGCCGGGCATATACAGCTCGGATTACCCGTCCTTGTCATTATTCTCACTCGCGTGCCGTGCCGTGCCCTGCAGTTGACGAGTCGCCCGCCTGCTGGCGCTCGGGCGTGGCGTGGCGTGGCGCGACGCGCTCGGCTCATCGCCTTTGTGCGCGGCTTTGCGCGGCGTGGCGCGGCGTGAGGTGTTGCGTGTACCACTTCATTACGGGGTGCGAGCGTGTAATCTGTAAATGGCCACCCCGGCCCGGTCCCTCGGGACGGGGAGCCAGCTGCTTCGGAGGACTTGTCAGCGTGCCACCCATCCGAAGCGTGAGCGGCAAAGTGGTGGAATAAGTGGTGAGCGGATTGGCGTTCAATAACTTTATTTGACGTTGCTTTATGAACAGGTTCTCGCAGTGATATCGAACAATGCCAAGTTTCGGTTTTTTTTTCGCTAGTAACTAAGAACACGTAACAGAAACAATTCTGTACCCTTTCACACGTCGCACACGCACCCGTTTCGTGAACCACGCCTCCTTTTCTTTGATTTAGTCCATTACAAGATTCAGCCATTGATGTCGCATACCTCATAGCTGAGACCTAAGTGACAATTTAAGATTAAAACATTAAAATACTCCATCACAACTTCAACATGACATAGAGATTTAACAGACAAAAAACTTAGCTGCCGTTTCGACAAAAAGTCCGGGCACTCGAGATTCGCATTCACTCATTAACATGTTTCTAAAAATGATCACAAAAGTGCGTGCCATCATGGCGAGCATCTTTTCAAAAAGAGTAAACAAATTAGATTCACTTATAAATTTATTTAATAACCGCCTCTGTACTTGCGTCCTCTTTCTTGAATCCAGCATGATATGATTTTTAAGTTTAATTGATCTTTTCAGTCCTTAATACGACGTGCTTTTTGGCGAAATGTTACTGGTAGAAATGAGGCAGAGGGGATAAGTACAAAGAAGATAAATATTTCTTGCGGAGTGCCAAAGGTGATTAGTCAATAAGGGGTGCGTCGATGATGAAAGAAAGGTGTATTTCATTTCCAAGTAATCAAAACGGCCTCGCTTAAGATTTGCTTTCGGCGCAAACACCGCTATATGTGTAATTGTCCGTTTTAAAATTTTCGGCCGAGTGAACATAATTATTTGGGAATCCACTCGCGATACTCATGTCTACCGCCTACATTTTTTTTGGCACAAGTTATGTGAAAGGTGCGGGAAAATGTAGCAAAGACAACTGTGATTGGCTAAACATTGTTGACGAACCCTAATCATTCCCTGCATCGTCAAACTGTCAAACCTCTTTGTTCGAAAATTTCTCACCTAACAAAAGATGTGTGCATTTGAGAGAAATATTATTAACATATTAATATAATTAACATATTAATATATTATTAACTTACCAAGGAACTTACCGAGAATCTCTCTTCAAAATGGTTCACCTAACAATATCTTCTAGAAAGCAGAGGCACTCCGCAAAATCACGCACGGGCTTCGCATGCATAACGTTACACGTCTTAGACTAGATAAATATATACATTTATTTTATTTTCGCGGAAGACATTTGACTGTTTTCTATGAATACTTCCAACGTGCTGAAAGTTGAATGTTGCCAATAAATTTTCAAACCTAGTATGGGCGAAAATTCTGACTGATATGATGATTTCAAGAGAAGTAGTAAAATCAATATTGTTTGCCGCCAACGTAGCTGAGCATATTATTGACAATCAGATGAGCGAGAGTTCATGTACATGACACAAATTTGCATTCAGGGAAGGTATCACCTTTTAAGTTCGACCTTATGCTGGTTGTGATTCCCGGCCATATCCAGCAAAATACGCAAAAATCCGTGAGATTTGCCAGAAGACTAAGCATAACAACCTAACCGTTGCAAAGGCATTGACAATGCAATAGGCCTAGTGAATGCACTTGTCACCCTACAGTGCTACACCTGTTCCTTGTAGCGCTGTGAAAAATATCTTAAAAGATTTACGATTTTCCTGTCAACTTGTAATTTTTCACAGTGAGACGACTGATATTGGGTGGGATCGCGGTGTGACTTCTCTCTCTCTCTCTCTCTCTCTCTCTCTCTCTCTCTCTCTCTCTCTCTCTCTCTCTCTCTCTCTCTCTCCTCTCTCTCTCTCTCGCCCATACTCACATAAACACACGGATATTGAGCACCGTGTGTTTCAGAGAAGACATCGCAGTATGTGGGTTTGCCTTCCTGCGTGGCTCCTTTACTGTTAAAAAATACGACGGTAAATGCCTCCGGTACGCTCCGTCATTTGTTACCTAGTCCCGGGCAGTAATTTCTGGTACGTTACGGTCTGACCGTACACGAAAATTACGGTACGGACCGTAGGCATACCGTAACTCCCTATACAGTATTTTTAACAGTGTTGGATAGACAGTCCCGCAACACTGTTACGTTGTCTCTGAAACGCCTCGCGGACTCTCTGGAGTGCAGTGCGAAAGACTATACCTACTTGACTATCTGCCTTGGAATAAACTTATCATATTTTACTCTACTCATATGTACACGTTTCAGCGATTGAGATCCTACATTAAGGCACGTGCGTGTTCGATTGGGGACAGAACACAAAACCGCTAGGTTGTTTGTCGTAGACAGAATCTGCCAGGTGATAAGTGCGCAATCTTACTTTCTGAAGGTCTCGACACGGCAGAAAATCGTGATCGACATTTTCAGCTTAAGGGAAACTTGCGCAATTTTCTAATTTTAGTTGTGCACTTTCCTTTGAAATTTAGTTGACGAGCAATAATTCGAGGCAGTTAGCAAACACCACAGGGCTACAGCTGAGCACAAACGTCACCCGTGCATAGAGTTGGAAATATAGGAAATGTTTACAAGACAAACCCTGCCTACTAGGCAACCTACCACACAGTCGTGTCCGAATGTTGCCTAGTAGGCAGGGTTTGTCTAGGAAAAATTTCCTAGATTTGCAACTCTACCCCTGCATGTCATATTGCCTACTCCCGTGTCGGCAGGCGCTCTCCATGAAAGAGCCGTTGCGCCTCCAGCTGCAGAGTCAGAGATACTCTGCAAATCTAAGTGTGATACTGCATTTCAGTTTAAACTGCGAAACTCGGAAGTTTTGCAGTTGTAACTGACATGTAGTATCACACTGAAAAGTAGAGGCATCGCCCTTTCAAAGATGGAGGGGTTTGACCGTGAAGCTGTCCGACTCAGAACCCTTCCGCCTCAAACGTCAGCGGCTGTTACGTCAATTCCCCGAAGAAATTATTAAAACTAATATTACCCTAGAATGAGGAAAGGAGATAACTTTACTACTACTTCACCACTCGTTTGTCGGAGTGAATAAAGTACGTAGTAAACCCACTTGCCTCTCTACGACTATTATATGGCACAAACACGAATAAAAGCGAAGGAACATTTGATGTACTTCACTGTTATCTTAGTTCTCGCTTTTGGTAATACATAAATAAGCTATAGCAACCTTACCATCGTAACATCTTTCCCCATCTCTCCACCTCATTTTCATTTAGTTAATCTCGTTCACCCCCTGTCCCTACATCCCTGATTATTTTACACACTACATTTTAGCGGCGGGTCAACCTCGTAACGACCTGTGCCACACAAAGTAGGGCACAAGGGTCACAATTGAAATAATAAAAAAATTATAAAAGAACTTAATAACTTATTTTCTGCTAAAGTTCATGCTATAATGCTATGTTGTTCCATCGCTACTCGGGAGTTTTACGTATAGGTTTTTTGGTGAATAGGCCGGGCCTGAGACGGATACGTCCAGGATAATAACTTTAACTTTGTCTTTGTTTTCCTGATACGTGTAGCAAACAATATTGGCTGAACTACGTTCTTTAAATTGCTTTCGTTTCAAGGCAGAAAACATTTTGCGAACAAGTAATGAAATATGCTCGAGCTTACTATCCACCTTTCCGAAGACTTAGCTGAACTAATAAAGCGAATTGACACAAAAAATTTCAAGTCTATATGAAATTGTGAGAAATTTAAAAGGGCAAAATACATTTTAGCCTGACTCGCGGCTGGAGCCCGCTTGCTGCCATGGTAAAGGAAAGAACAGGAGTTCCTTTTACATTTTCCTTGCTGCTAAAAGGCTCACTGATCAATGGAAAGGTGCACAAAAATTTCAGAAAAAAACTTCTATAAGACGCCAAAAGGGGCTTGGAAATTAGCTAGATATTGCTTTGACCACTCTCTGCGCCCCCACACTCAAGAATGCCCAGTCAGTGGCTTCCTTCGGCCAGCCGCCGTCAGGGCTCTAAATACAAACAATTCTCAGCACTGTGGATGGGATATGTCATTAAGAGAACACAAAACGCGACAAACAAAAAAAATATTGTCGCCCTCTCTCCCACCAGAATGAAATCATCATTAATCACGATGCCATTCTAGCGAGCATGCATTGTACAATTGGTGTTTAGCACGGCAATTTTTTTAAAACCGAAACCATGGCACATCGGTCGGTTGATTGGAGTGAAAGTCTGTTGATCCTTACAGGCGACACCTACTCCATGGTGTCGTATTGCACCTTCTTGATCTTGAAGTAGCGGAACGCACCGTAGCCGGTGATGGTGCACAGCACGACGATGGCAAGGGTGCTGCCCACGGCGATGGGCGCGGTCTCGTCCCGGTAGGACACGCCGCCCGGGGAGCACACGAATTCTGAAAGATTTTCATGTAACTTTAAACCAGCCAGCTCCTACGCAAACTTTGCTCTTCGGTACACAGCGCAAGAGACTCACCGGGGCCGAACTCGCCTTTCCTGAAGATGAAGGGCTGCACCCGCACGTCCCGGAGCAGCAGCTGCACGGTCACGTCGCCGTAGCTCATGTCCACGGCCTTCTCGCCGTCCGAGCACGAGTAGGACTTGCCGACCGGCGTGGGGAACAGCTGCAGGTTACCTCTGCCAGAGGTGAGCTTCATCTTGCGCCCTGAGCACAGCATGACCGCACGGCGCGTATAGGATAACCGACAAAATAAGCAAAAACCACCACTACCACCACCACCAAAAGCAACAAGAACAACAACAAGAACAACAACAAGAACAACAACAACAATAATAATAATAATAATAATAATAATAATAATAATAATAATAATAATAATAATAATAATAATAATAATAATAATAATAAAAACATCATAAAATAGCCTCACTTGAACTATAGGACAACAAGGAGATTAAGATCTACGCCAAGGCCAAAAACTGTACCTGGATTTTTGATGTGTTCGAAAACTCGGGTGTTGCTGGTGTCTATACTGAGATCAGACTTTTCAATGTACCATCGCTCTCCACCAGGAGTCTAAACAGGGGGGAAAAAAGACAAAAAATTCCAGGATTAGTTTACTGCAACTTGATGACGCGATTTGGCTCGCCACCGCGCGCACCACTGTTGTTTACCTTTGTGAAGTAGGACGTCCACTCCATGTCCTGCCAGGCGACGCTCATGGTAGCGTCGTCCCCGCTGCCGCAGTCGCCCGTCACCCTCGCGTTGTTGGGGATGAAGACGTCCTTCTCCTGAAACACACCGCGCCCCCGGTCAGTAAGGCCAGCCCATGACAGTCACCGTGGCGCGGAGCGGTGCTTTGCCGTTGCGATGGCAGCACACCTCCCCTCTTTTTCCTTTGACATTGATTTATCTATGGACTAGAGGGCGTCCTTGGTGTTCACGCACTCAGTCCATAGGCATACTACTGCCATTACAGCTGCGGAGTTTTTCCCCCTTCTTTTTAAATCTTTTTTTGGCAACTCTACTTTCTTGACGCCGCTTCATCCCCTTTCCCCGGGGAGCACACATTTCTGTGCTCTCTGCGTCTTACCCTGTGAGCCCGAACAAACCCTTATTGAGGCAAAGTCTGAAAGCCCCGCCCCGCCCCGCCCCGCCCCGCCCCGCCCCGCCCCGCCCCGCCCCGCCCCGCCCCGCCCCACTGCCCTTGTCCGGCTGGCCTTCAGCCAGGGACTATAAGTTACTCGGACAGCCTTTATCAAGGCCTGGCTCCCGCGCCTTACCGCGTCCTCCTCGTGCACCGTCCGGAACTTGAAGATGAGCAGGGCGTCGACCTTGAACAGGATGCAGGCGTTTCCCTTGGAGTCCAGGAGCTTGTACACGGCCGTGTTGGCGTCCGGCTCCGGAGCGGCTGGAGATGGCACACGCAGAGTCGTTAGGATTTGGAATAGGGTATTCCGCTAGATGAAAACAGGAACCTGAAGAAGAAGAGCATGACCGCCGGTTCTGTTTCCTCCCGAAATCTGATTGGTCAAAGCTGACGTCACTTTCGCCGTCAGCCAATGAGCGCACAGGAGGAAACAGAAGCAGCGGGCGTGATTTTCTTCACTAGGTTCCGGTTTCAGTTTAGCGGAATACCCTATTAGAAAAGCACATTGCATGAAAGGCGAGCGGAGCGACCCAATACATGAGCCCTGCGACCAGTGCGACTCACCTGTGACTTTGGCCGGCTTGGGGGCTTTCGTTGGGGCCTTCTGGTCCTCAACCAGCAGAGGGCGCTGCGAATAGAGAAAAAGAAAAGCGCAAATAAAAATCTGTCTTTTGGAAAAAAAAGAGGGAGAAAAAAAAGATATAAAAACAACAACAGATAATGGCGTTAAATGATCTAGACGACCGCATCGAACAAGAGGGCGCCAAGGCCACAGGCCCGTAAAATGTGTTTTGTGTTCCTACAATCTAGTCTTAGCTCGTCATAGTCGGTGTCGGCCGAATAAGGAAGGGAGGAGGGGCGGGGGAGGCAGGAGGGTGTTTAGTGGGCGTGGGAAAACGGCCATCAGCGCACCGTATAGACCAGCCCAGCCCGCGCCACGCCGCGCCAGGGGAGGCCCAACAAGTCGGAAGAGATGGGGTTAAACCGGGCTAAACCTCCTCCAGAGACGTTCTTGCAAACCACGCAATTCAAAGATTTATCATCACTATTTTTGTGTGTGAAGGGGAGGGTCGGAACTACCGAAAAATATAAACGGTATTTTGCACAATTCCTTTGGGGTTTTGTCTCCCCCGCAGCTTACCCAATTCAACACGCGCCTGGGCGCCGCGTCGTCCAAAGAGCCACAACCCTTGTAACGGTTGACGTTGCAAAATGGACTCCCCTCGGCCACGCTCTGTCCAGGCGGGGGGCCAGCGCCCAAGGCCATCAGTGGCAGATTGCTTTGTTCCGAGACGCTTACGCCCTCGTGGGCGGGAGCGGGCCGTGCCGGGCGGTGCCGGGCCTGGGCGCGCCGCTGCACAGACTCACCGTGATGGGGTCGGACTCCTCCTCGTCCATCTCGCCGTCCTTGAAGTCCCGCATGTACTTGGGCGTGGTCCTGGGCGCCGGCGTGGTCGGGCCCTTGATGCCGCGCGGCCTCGCCGTGGGCAGCGAGAGAGCGCCGGCTGCAACCGAGAGAACGACAATTTTACTGCTGAGAACGGCGGGGGCGGTAGAGTGCAATGTACCCCTCCCTCTCCCTCTCTCTCTCTCTCGCCGCTCCTCCTCATCCTTATAGTGCTTCTACCTTTACCCACCCTTCCATAACGAAACAAAACATAACGGAGAGACGCACCACCTTCGTGACCTACATAAGCGGGGTTGAGCATGGAGTCAGCGAGAGAAAACAAACAAAAGAGAGGGTGGGAGAGAGAGAGAGAGAGAGAGAGAGAGAGAGAGAGAGAGAGAGAGAGAGAGAGAGATGAGGGTGAGAGTTGCGAGAGAGGGTGAGAGAGAGGGGAGGAGAGAGGGGGGGAGAGAGGGGGGGAGAGAGGGGGGGAGAGAGAGAGAGAGGGAGAGAGAGATGGAGAGAGTAAGACGGTCAGGCAATTAGCCCAAACGACCCCCCGCGCGGCTCCGCTGCTCCGCTCCGGTCCACAGGGAGCGTGGTGTGGCGCAGCGTGCGGTCGGGGCGCCTCTCGGTGGCGTTCGAAACTCTTGCAAAAGCAAAATCCGCGCCGCGGTCGATGACGGGAGGGTCGAGTGGGCTGCGCCGCGCCGTCACCCCGGACGTGACCCCGCGCCCCCGCGCCTGGGGCTGTTTGAGGGATCCCCCCTCCGCTCCTCCCACGCATCAGTGT
Source organism: Frankliniella fusca (assembly GCA_029379305.1). NCBI lineage: Eukaryota > Metazoa > Arthropoda > Insecta > Thysanoptera > Thripidae > Frankliniella > Frankliniella fusca. The sequence goes on along the minus strand of JAHWGI010000058.1, from coordinate 247,671 downwards.
CCGGTCCCCAGGGGATGATCCCTCCCCCCTCCAACAACGCCACGCAACTGAACATTCCCTCTGCGCCCAACTGCCCCCTCCCCTCCCCCTCCTGCACGTACAGCCATACAGGTATTCGATATAGGGCGTGCACAACGACGAGCTCAAAATCTACATACGACATTTCGTCATTATTTATTTTTTTCGTTTATAGTAGAAATGGAAAGGGCACGGTGGCCTTCCAGCAAATGATGGGACAGAGAGGAGACGCAAAAAGAAGCTCGGTCCCAAAGCAGGAGCGCGGCGCATCCCTTAGGAGCGGAAGCGGAACGGAGGCGGCGAGGCGCTCCACTCCGCTCCGAAGAGACTGCGGGGCGGGGGCGGGGCGGGGCGGGGCGGGGCGGGGCGGGGCAGGGCACAGCGTGGCGACCCTCGACCTTAACCATGACTCTGCGCTGCGGCGCTGATTCAGAGGATCGCTCTATCGTACCTTCGTCCTTGTCGCACCTATGGCAGTGCCCTATGTTGGGAATGGCAAGACCTCATGAGTCGGACAAGGACGGAAGCGATTCTCGACACAGACGACAGACAGACGGTGGGCGCCTGAGAGGTAGGCACATCGGTGGAGCCGTGCCTCGCGGGCTGGCCTACCATCAAGGGGCGAGCCTCCCCGCAGCGGTGGTGGCGCCGCGCCGAGCGGACATCAGGGCTGATGAGCCCAAGTTTTGACGACCTCCCCTTCTCTCTCGTTCACCCACCAACTCCTCCTCCACGCCAATAAAGATTTCTGTCTTTGTCTGAATCGTTTGACTGCGCCATCATCAGCTTGAAGCAGCACGACAACAGGATGAGGACCTTTTATGCCACATCTAACTGAAACGACCGCCTGCTCAACTAATCTCCTTCTTGACTTTCACAAAACGATAAACACGACGGCCAAGAGCAAGGTCCACCCCCAGCAGCGTCACCATCATGCGCCACCGCGCCGCCCGCTCGGTCTTCGCTTCACACCTCACATCCTCGCTGCTTTGTCAAATAAATGTCAGCGTGGGGGTGGAGGCAGTGACGCCCCCGCAGCAGCGCCGCTTTGGCTCATAGCCCAGCTCCGCTCGAGGGGGAGAGGGGGGGATACACAGGGAAAAAGGCAGAAACAATGAGAGAAAACAAAATCAAAATTTACCGAAAAGTGAAAGAAATTCTCATTATTTTCTTGAATAATCAAAAGAAAACATCAAAACAATTTTAAAAAATCAGAGTTCAAAAAAGCGATTGTACACATGTTGTATGAGTGATCCCGCTCTCAGCTCCGCTGCGCACGCCACGCGACGGCAAGCCCCGCCACGTTCCTCCCGCTCGGCTGCAGGCTGATTCCGAAGATCGCTCTCGTCCCTCCGTCCTTGTCGCACCTATGGGGGTGCCCAATGTCGGGAGTGTCAGGACCTAATGAGTGTGACAAGGACGGAGGGGCGAGAACGATCTTCGATATCAGTCTTCTGATTCAGGAGAGCGTTTAAGAGGGGCTCTCCTAAACCTACCGTATAGCTCCGTCCTTCTTGCACTCATTGGGTAGGTGTAGGAGAGCCCCTCTTGAACGATCTCCTGAATCAGACGGCTGCCTGCTGCTTACTTTTGGGTTCCGGTGGCCGCGCATGGGCTGAAAGCGGGCCGTCAGGGAGAAGCAGAATATACGGGTCCAGAGAGAAGAGAGATGCGCGGTGAGTGGGACAAGGTGAGGCGGGCGTCACGTCGCACACGCTCAAAGCAGAGGACCAACGCGCGGAAAGGGGGGGGGGGAGGCTCAGCGCCGGGGAGGCTCTGGACTGAATGCATAATGTAGCCTCCCCCCTTACCCGTGGTGCTCCACTCTCAGTTTGCGTTTTACGGCACTTTTTTCCGAAGGAAAAGGCGGCGGGGCAGGAGGGTCGGGGGGTTGGGGGTGGAGGGGGCGTTGGGGACGGGGGTGGTGGGGGTGGGGGTGGGGAGGGGTTCCCGAGGGTTGCGGAGCGGATGGGGTCATGGAGGCGAGGCGCGCCGACCCTCCTACAGCCCCACATGATGCTCCTGGAGGAGTGGCGCGGGTGAGCCCCGGCGCGCCGCCCCAGACTCCCAGACCCGCGGGGGCCCGGGGAGCAGGCCCGTGCCGCCGGCGCCCACAGTGGCTGCTTGTTGCGCCACCCACGCAGCCGAGCCCCACTGGGCCGCGCGGGGCCGCGCCGAGCGGGGACGGACAGAGCTGCCCCCGCGACCTTTCTCCACCCCCGTGGGCTACGGCGCCCGCCCCGCCCCGCCCCGCCCCACCCCGCTCCCGCCCCACGCCCCCCCCCCCCCGAGCCCCGGCTCACCCGTCAGCGAATCCAACCTCTATAGTCCATTCACCGTCGTGATGATAGCACCATGCCGCACCTGCCTGCAGGCCTTTGTCCTCCTCCCCCCCCCCTTTCCACCTCCTCGCGAGCACCTTTGCCACCCTCCCTTCCCCTCCCACCCCCACCTGCCCGACATCCTCGACACCCCCACGCAAATGCCAAAGTCGTCGTCGTTACCGCTGCCGTGACGTCCACCATCGTGCCGGTCGTCGTGACTTACGCCGTGTGGCGAGAACACACCGTGTCGGCGGCGACCTCTTATGGGAACAAAATAGAATGCTCCACGGGCCGTCTCCCCCTCCACTTCCCCGAGACCGAGAAGCTCGCTATACTTGCCGTCTCGTTGGTGAGCGCCCAACTTTGTGTTGAGTCGCGTGGGCGTTCGATTGGGAAAGGGAATCAGATCGGGGGAGGGGAAGGGGGTGGGGAACCTCGCGGGCACGAGGAGGGCTGCGGGGTGAGGGGCCGGGTGGTACGGAGGAGGCGAAGGGAGGGGAGCTACCGGCGCACGTCTCGAAAACTTTGCCGCGTTATTGGTTCTGATTGCGCCGGCCGGCCAGGCGGGCCAGGCCGACGAAGGCGATGGCCAGAGCTGGGCGGGTGAAAAGGCCTTCAGCGTCCGCAGTCTCTGCAGGTGGGTGCACACTGCACACTGGTAAAACTAAGCGTAGCCTTACGCCCCGTTTTCAAGCGCACTGAGATTACGCTTGAAATCAAGCGTAACAGGTCCATCCGCTCCTGTTCGTCCTATCTAAATGTTATGGGAGAATTTCTTTCGTACGCTTCACTTCAAGCGTAACGTCTTCAAGCGTAACTGTATGCTTCATAGAAGCGTACAGTTACGCCTTAGTTTCCCGACTACTCGCGTCACCCGGCATCAGTCGAGCGCACCTGTGGGGGAAAGTGCTGTCTGCCAGACTCACGGGACACGGGCCGATGAGATGCCAGCCCGCACGGTAAAAATTTCGTCTACGCTATTACAAGAATAAGCCAGGAAATTCTACTAGAAAAAAAAGGGGAAAAGTCTTGGTTTTACTAAAGCTGCTTGAAACCCGCACAGACTTTTTAACGTGCACTGAGTTTGGCCAAAATATTTTTCCCCCCTTTTTGCCTACTATTTTCAGGCCACACCGCTCCTCAACTCTCACCCCGCCCTCTAGCGCGCCCGCTCGCCGACGCGTACGCCCTTGTGCGGGGGCGCACTTTATCATCATCACCCCGTAATCAAATGGCTCTTCATTACGCGCTTAACTACAACTCCCCGTGTCTTGACAGGATTGCGTGACGCCGGCCCGGGACATGTGACGGCGCCGACCAGGCCACCCCGCCCCCTCTGCAGGCTGATTCCGAAAAGCTTTCTGTAGCGTCCTCTCTCTCTCTCTCTCTCTCTCTCTCTCTCTCTCTCTCTCTCTCTCTCTCTCTCTCGCTCTCTCGCTCTCTCTCTCTCTCTCTCTCTCTGTCTCTCTCGCTCCTTGGCTCCATGAGTGCACGACAGGGACGGAGTGGCCAAGCTACCGTCTCGCGGAATCACCCTGCTGGGTGCGGGACGATGGTGAGGCCTCCTGCAGGCGGATTCAGGGTATCGTTCTGCAATGTCCTCTCTCTCGCTCCTTATGGGCCTGCCCCGTGAGTGCGACAAGGACATAGAGACGAAGGACAATACAGAACGATACCCTGAATCCGCCTGCAGGTCTTGTCCGGCGTGAAGCGGAGGCGTGGCGGGAGCATCCCGACCAGCGGCAGCAGACTCCGTGTCTCTCGCACCTAAGCGGTGAAAACCATGAGTGCAAGAGAGACGGAGCGAGAAGAGCGCTCTTTCTGAATAGGTCTACAGCAGCGCACCGGTTGCACCCGAAGCTGCCCGAGTAGGGTGGGGGTGGACTGGTGGGAGCCGAGCCGGTCACACCTGCAACACCCGCCCGCGCGTGAGGGATGGGTTGCCTACCCGCCTCACTGAGAGAAATGTCTCGTTGCAGCCATCAAAATTTTGATACCCATAATCAAATTTTGTTCGGTCGGTCCCGGTTAGTAATAGGCATCAAAATATTAGTTGCTGTAACCGAAATTTTGGTTGCTCTAACCAAAGGTTTAGTTGCTGTGACTAAAAATTTGATGCCCATGACCAAACGGACGGATCGAACAATTTTTTATGGCTGCAATGAAACATTTCTCTCAGTGCGGATGAAACCCATCCCCGCACCGCACGCCAGCCCCTGCCGCCCCCGCCGCCCCCGCTGTCACGGGGCGGGGGCGGGCAGGCCCGAGCACTGTCTAGTCTAGTCTATCATAGAGCGCGCTCGCGCAGTAATTAAACGACAGAGAGGATCGTCTGTACGAATAATGAAAGGGTTGGTTGGGCTTGCGGGCGCTTTTATAATGATTACAGCAGGACGGGTGAGTTAGGCGCCTCGCCCGGCCTCGCATCGTTACGCCCCGCGGCACGCCACGGCACGGTCCGACAATTCACTGCGTGCGCAAGTGGTCGATGCGCTGCGCATCGGCCGTAACTCGTCCTCCAGTCTGTAACAGGCCCGCCCCGCTGCTGCACACGGCCCACACTCCTCGCCATCCCCGCGCCGCCCCTACACCACCCCCGCGCCCCGCGCCCCGCCGCCCCCGCAGCGCCGCGACTCGATGAGCCCCAGCCCGCCCACGCGGCCGCAGATCCATCTGCATATGATTGATTCATGTGGGAGGTTTCCAAAATTGGCGACATATTGAGGCCTGTACACAAAACTTTATCCCCCTCTCTCCCTCTCTCTTTTCTTCTTTGCCATAGGGTCGTGGTTTAGGCCTTTTGGCGCCGCAACAAGACAGCAGGAGGGGGACGTGTTTGGATGGGGAAAAGGGGGAGGGGGGATGGGGTCGCAGAGAGAAAAGCTCGCCTGCATCATTTATGCCCGAAAATTCTGGCGTGCGGTTCAACTTGGATGCTACTTTCACCACGCCCTACGCCTACGCACGAAACAACAATAACAAGGCCGGTGCGGTGCGGCGAGTGGTTGAGTTTTGTGAAAGGTTTTGGACCGCTCGGTACACGGAGCAGAGGGGTCCCCGGGGCCCGCGGGCGGGGGTACACCCGGGGGGGGAGGGGGGGCTGCGGCCCCTCCTCAATGAATAAAACAGGCGTGGGCTTGGCTTGACCTTGGGCAAGCAGCGGCGCATATCTATTTCTGACCCCTATATTCCTTTCGCACCTTCCCTTCCTCCTCGGCGGCTCATTGCCTTGGAGAGGACGGGGACGGGAGGCTTCGGGCTCCCTTACTACATCGGATGCTGAGGTCAAGCCAAATCGTAATCTGGAATGCTGCTTATCCGAAACGCGAGAGATATTCGTATGCGTCGAGTTGGGACATAGAGCCGATAGAGCATGTACTACATGGTAAGGGAGCACTGGATGTTTCTTTGAATGGGTAACAGAGTTGCGGGTTTGCCCACCCCAATCGGCCGTAAGGCGCCATGTGGCCCCTGCAGCTCTGGTAAGTATGCAATCCCGCAACACGCTGTCACGCATTCAAAGAAACACCCGGTTCCAAACCACAGCGCAGTGCAGAAAAGGTGGGCGGGTGAGGGGACTCACGCACCGCACGTACTCACCCCCGTGAGTGGAGGGTGATCAGGTAGTCACCCTCTCCGTCACACACGCCCTGGACCGCCCCCTGAAGGAACCCTAGCCCCATCTGGTCCCGTCCTACCTCCGCTGTCAAAGACCTACAGGTTGCACTAGCATAGGGTGGAGAAGTCATTCCGTATCGAGTACCCGCAAAAAAATGTCGGTAATTTTAGTAATATTTCAGGGGTATTACAGTCCACACGCAAAGAACCTCAATCCACAACACGCAAATAATGCTATTTTAAATACCACTGAGGAAAATTTCCGTCTTCATTCCTCTTTGACGTATATTGTGATCGCGAACAAGCGCATACTTAAGACGACGCAGCTCGAGCCCGAAGTAGAGTCTTGATCACCGCTTGAAACTTCGGAGGCAATTACATCCATTGGCTATTGGTCATGTAACACAATCACAATTTAAGGACCCCTCCCCCCCCCCTCTCCGTGCGCAAACCACAAAAGTTGACCTAACCTCACTATCGTTATGTGGAGCACATTGTTTTTTTTTCCTTGTTTTTTATTTTTTCTAGGAACGCCTCGCCACGCTATATATCGAATAACGATGCGCCGACACTTTGAAAAGAGAAACAGAGTAAATGGAAACATGGGCCGTCGAAGTCTCTCCACCCTTGTATCACCTCGGAGATGCGATGATCGGACAAAGACTGTAGACGGGACAGGCAGTCTCCATGTCCACGGAGACACGGCGGCGGCGCGCGGCGCGGGGTCATCGCCGTATACTGCGCCCCCGCGCCTTGAGGAAGCTGAAGCTCACCTGATGCTGCCAGGGCGGCGATGACGGCGAGAAAGGCGAGGAGTATGACGGCGTTGGTCCCCATGGCTGCTGTCACTGTCCCCGTGGGTCTCCCCATGCCTGCTACAGGGGGTGGTTGGGCGGGGCGCCCGTTACGCCCGATCGCTAACGCCCTTCTGGCCTGGAGCCGAGTGAGGGAGCTGCGCCCCGGCTGTGTCTGCTGAACGCCCCGCCCCGCCCCCCCTGACCCCCCTCGAGGTGGTCGGCAGCAGCGCCCCCTGCGATCAATATCGCCACTCCCACCCCCATCCCCCCACCTGCAGACTTATTCCGAAGAGCGCTTTTCTCGCCCTGTCTCTCTCTCTCGCACTGATGGGCTCCGCCGTATAGGTGTGAGAGAGACAGAGCGAGGAGAGCGCTCTTAGTCGGCTGCTCCTGCGCAGCGGCAGCGACAACGACACACACCACCCGCCCGCGCCATCGCCCTTGCTGAGATAGAGGTCCATACCCAAGGTTGACATGCAAAGAAGTCACAGTCACATCGATATGACACGATATCGGTTATTGTCAGAAGATTAAAACCATCGAAACATCAGGATCGACTCAAAGTGACGTCAAAGTTTGAGAAAGTTGAGGTGTTGCGAACCCTGTCCGGCCACTTCTTCCAGTACCAATTTCAGTAGGTATCTTATAATGACCAAATGCTTCCTATCGTACGTTATGACCATCTAATCTCGGCTGCTGAAAACTGAATAGATTTGGCTGGAAGTTCCCTCACCTCCCCCACCAAACGGGCACACATTCGGATCTGCGCTTTGTATCCCACCCGCATGCGATGCGCCTCCCCCCCGAACGAGGGGAAGTCCCCAGATCAGAGCAGCGCAGCCACTAGCCAGCCACCTCCCCTCCCCTCAACCTACGACACCTCATCGGCACAGTCGGACGATCGCGGGTTGGGGTGCGACGTGACTTGCACAGTAGTACACTATCCCAGTGAAGGCCCGAGAAAGGAAAACGGCAATTAAAGATTAGCGGTCCAAGTACATCTATTCTGCTTAAACCATTAAGATGAAAACCTGATTGTGAGTGTGATATTGCTATAAAAAATATACCTTGAACGTTTGGGGCCGTTCACATATCACCTAATCACTTTTTCGTCACTTTTTGCACCCCTCCCTCTCCCCTTGAGGACAATCGTGGGAAATTACTCGACCCCCCCTTCTCGAGTGTCCACGTGTTATGTGAACGGCCCCCTTTGGGAGAATAAAAATTTCTCCTGTGAGGGATTTGCTATTGCTCTTGAAAACAACATTTTAAACATTATTTTTGGCTACAATTACTTATTCCAAGAAAAATTAACTTGCATTGAAAAAAAAAAAAATACTGCGATTTGCAAGTTTGAATTTGATTCAACCTGTTTCTTAAACAACATAGTGATGATGTTGACTGGTTAACTGCATTTGACTGTCAGAAAGCACAAGTAATGTACAGTGTTTCCAGTTTACATATTAGGTCACAGCATCAATAAGGCTAAAGAAAACACGAGGAATTAATAAATATTCATATTAGATGGTACTTTATGATCGTTCACACAAAGCCACACAAACTAGTACCTAAGTCCATACTCGATCAAACAATATCAGCGCAAAGTATACTTTCAGACAATGTCTTAAAAAAAAAACACAAATAATTTCAAAGTGAGGAAAACTTTAGAAATTCTTCCTAGTTACTAAAATGGAAGAGCTTAAAGGTCATGAAAACCAGAAAAAATAAAAGAAAAAAAAGAGGAAAAAGAAAATATGACACGACTATTGTATGTTAACGTCAACCACCAAGCAGAAGGCTAAATTTATAACACCAATGTAAGTGATATCTGAAAACTTAGAACGAATTGGTCAACTTGAGAGATAACAAGAAACTGAAGGCTAACATATGTGTTGAAGTCTAAGAGCAAACAATATTAGCAAGCTTTAGGAACAGTTTTTTTTTGGTAAGTATATATTTATATTGTATTAAAATCTATTTGTTCAATGCTATCCATCCCTACTATGAAAAGTGAGTAAGTATAATAGCTATAGAAATAGTAATGGTAGTAATAGCAACAATAACAATAATAATAATCATCAAAATAGGACTATTGACAAGCACAAATACAAATGCCTAATACTATCCTGGTTTTTATTTACAAACATTCATTCAGCATTAAAGCAATTTCAAAGTACGAACAAATATGCCCCATTACACAAGTAAGTACAAGGTTTAAAAGGGATCTATAGTTAACAGGTACATACTTTTTTTAAATGACTGAGTCTACTGAAATGTCATGATGGGAAAAAATGAAACAGGACTTACTTAGGTCTTAAGTGCTCATGATATGTTCTCAACATCTTCGACCATACATTGGCTTTACTGCCACCCCAGATCTCTAATTAACTTCCAGCTATGAACAATTTCACTAGGGGTCTAAAGGTTCTTTGCACAACAATTTTTGATTTTTTTTACTTTTAGTATTTTATTTCCTTGATGGAAACCAATAGATGAAATGTTTTGCAAAATATTTCTATTCACCTTAAAGTTTCAACGGTAGCCTGATGTTGCTGGAGAAGTCATTAAAAAGAACAACCTTATTCGTGAATTAAATCAGCTATTTACAGGTATATGAGTTTGGTTAGTATTGCAGTAGAAGACAGAATTGTGAGACAACAAAATATTAGCAGCTTTACATCTGGAGGCCTCATAATGTCTGAACTGAAAACTATTAGACAAGTCAGAAACTGCACAAAATTTACTTTGATTTTGAGCGAATAGCAACTAGTAGGGTGAACAACATTCTAACAGAGTCAGTGTCAAGTTTGTTATGAAATATTTACTGTAAAGAAACTATTGAGATATTGAAGATACAAGTACAAGAAAGTAATTAAACAAAAAGAAAACAAGATCACAGATAAAATTAAACATTAAATCTTACCTCTAAGTGGCTCTCTTCCAGAAGAAGAAACTGTTACTTACACACAAACATGAATGTCAAATATGTACATTATACATGGGGTACTTCCATAGTTCAGTAAAGGATTCTAAATACACCAAATTTGATCATAATGTTACAAGTTAGCATTTGTGCTTAAAAACTAAATAACACAGTCTGTCATGAATATCAGGAACAGACATCAAATGGACAGCACTGCAGGTAGACCAGATGGTCCTTGTGCCTACAGCATCAGGAATAAAGTGACAAAACATTTTTATTAGTTACTAAAAAAGAGAAGTAGAAAAAGCACACATTAAGAGGAGGTTTCTGGTTTGTTGTCTGTTCCTGATAACACAGTAATAATAATAATGATAATAATAATAATAATAAAAGTATGAAGTTTCAGCAATTTATATCATACCTTTCTTCCTCAAAAGTCATTTAAGAAAAAAAGAAGGAAAAAAAGGAACACAATTCTCAATCAAGACCGATAACCAAAACAAAAAGACATCAACTGAAAATATACAAGCTAAACAAACAAGAATAACCACGATAAACAGTTACTTTATGATAATTTTTGAAGTAAATACAATGCAAATGGTGGATAGATCATGCATTTTGCAAACAAAAAATATACCAAATTAAGGAAATTCACTGGATCAAGAGAAAATACTCACTAACAATCCAAAGCAAGCCTCTTTCTTTTTAGTATAGAAGGGCCCAATGTAAGTAAATTTGTACTATGCAAAATGACATTTGATTTTGCTTATACACTCATCTAAAGTGAATGATGCTACAGTATATTGCCACCTCTTCCAACATTACTGCTGTGCCTTACTACATAACATTATATGTAATACAAGTTCACAGATGAACCTAAATTTTACTAAAATTCAATGGGCATCACTCTACATAATTGGAGAAACACAAGAACTAGCAAGTATAATTTAACAGTCTTTTGCAATCAACATAATAGACAATATACATTAGAAAAAAGGGATTTGGCAGTTGTTCCTGTTTGCATTGGAGTTTGAGCATAAAGATTTTCTCTTCTCATTTGAAAAACAATCACTGTGTATTCAATTAGATGTTCCACAACAATTCGTTTTGAAATCTGAAGTTTGGAATACAGACATAAATAACCATCATGAATCATTCAACAAAATAACACACAACTGAAAGGCATTAAAGTGTGATTTTAAGTTGACAAAGGTGAAGCAATTTAAGCCTAGAGACAAAAATCATCACTAGACTGCAAGGTACCAATTTACAGTTATCTAAGAATTAACTAAACCTTCATCAGAAGGATCAAAATTGTTGACATTGCCTAAAGTAAAAATGCATTGTTTCTAAAATTGGAAAGAAAAAAGACCTGAGAAGAGGCTTTTAATGTCTTCCCATTTTCTTTTCATTTACTTAAGAGCTGCCCTAAAGCTATTTTGAACAATACCTATTCAAATAGCTTTTTAAATACTGCAATGAAGAACCTGTCAACAAAGGTAACAACTATCCTAAAAAATGCAGAGGTAGGCATCATAAGACCAGTTGCAAATATTCTGTAGAACACAACTTTTGCAAGGCAATGGCTCTGAGTACTGAAACTACAATCCATTCATGAATTTAGATATGGTACACCTAATATTTTAATGAAATCAGTTTGACTTTGGGTGGGACTGTATGTTCGATTGGCTTAGTCATCCTGTAACTAAAGAGGGAAATACTACAAGGAATTGGTCCAAGTGTAGCTTATTTTGCCATGAAAAAGCATTCTCAATCACAATAGAAAAAAATAAAGATGACATAAAATTAAACATTAGCCCATAACTAAAACAACTTAAAAATGCACAGTTAACAGACAAATATGACTTTAAACTATTCAGTGGGGCAAAAGAATTATGGAATACAATGGACTGGCCCACAAATATAAATAATATACTTGTATGAAAAATTTCTAAATTTAGAGAATTGCCGCAAAAAGATAAATATCTTAGTTCCTGAAACAATCGCTTGTCAGTGAAGATCAGTCTGTGTGGGTAATTGTGCACCTACTATACCAGGAGCTTGGTAAATTAAACCTGTATTACCATTTGCAGCACAAAGGTTTTTCTCAATTCCCCCACCATTTATTGTGTACCCATTATGATAATAAACCAAACTGGAACTACTACTTGGCAGATCAGGTGGGAGTTGGGTTAATGTTTGTACAAGAGTATGGTCATCTAAAAGGTTATCCAAGAGACCCTGGTTCTTCACATCAAAAAGCCCCTGAGCTTGTAATTTATCTATATCTAGCAACCCCTGTGATGGAGATAACTTATCAACCTCAAGGAACACCTGAGCCTGAGCTTGAGCCTCAGATGTTTGTAATAGATCTTGAGCCTTGTAGTCTAACAGGATTTGGCTACCCATATTCTGCAGGGACTTGACATCTTTGTCAACAGCAGCCAGAGCCCGTTCCAATTCTTCAGTTTCCTCTCTTGTTGGCTCCATGTCTTTGTCTTCCTCTACAAAAATATCAATATTACTGTGACGGTTAAAGATTCATAAATAGCTAAATAATGTAAGGATCATGGAAACTTACCTCCAAATAAATCAGTAAATGCTATTGTTGGAATTTCATTCAAAACATTGGTGAGGTCATGACCCTCAAGTAGGCTGCCATCCTGCTGACCAAGGTCGCCAGCATCTGTCAATTCAGGAAGCTCAGCAAGCTCTAGGGCTTCCTCCTCTACATCAACATCAGGAACATCAGTAACATCAGCAACATCTTAAAAAATTAAAAATAATAATCAGAAAATAAGAAAGACACACAAATGAATTCACAGGAAACTACCGGTATTATGAACTTCTACTTACCAACAATAGTTTCCCCGACGCCATTCATGTCATGAACATTCAGCTGGGACTCACTCAATCTACCATATGTCTCATCAGTAACATATATCTCTGTGGTTTCTTCAGGAGATGAAGGAGTAACTATCCCGGTATTTCCATCTAAACCATAAATATTAAACACATTCAAAATTATTGAATAAATGAAAATTTAAGGTGTCTTGGGATAGGCTTTACCGATATAATCTTCAGAATCTTGACGAGATAAGGAATCAACAGGAAGAGATTGTGAACGTTGGATCCTGGCCTGTGCTTGAACTGAGGGTGCAGTACCTGCCAGCAAAGCTGGTGGTGATGGAGGAGGTAATGGAGATGGCTGGCTGCTCAGAGAGGGTTTCTGTTTCTTCTTTTTATTCCGTTTTGTAGACCTAGTCATAGCTGATGGCTTTGACTTTTTGCGAACTCTCTTGGGTTTCACCACTTGAGATAAACGGTTGTAATCATCCTGGTTCACGGAAAAAGAAAACATCAGATTAAGTTAAATAATTGCTGTTTAACTAGTTTCAAAGGTACAACAAGGTTTGCATAAACATGAGATTGTCTGATTTTAATTATAACATGAGGAGGGAAAGCATTTTAGGAAAGCTACAGAGTAGAATTAAGACTGACTATAAAGGAGCACATCTACACTTCTTTCATGCTAATCTTTCATTTCCGCAGACAAAGAAGAAAAATAATAGATGGTAGAGAGGTCCTTACCAATTTACGTGCATGCTCTGAACAAAGAGGTAGCTCATGACTTGAATCAAACACGGGCACACAACACTGCGTGTTATCAGAAAATTTTGCAGTACAATGTTCAAACAACAGCTGCTCCACATTGTATGTAATATGCCGAACACAATGGTGTGCACAAGGGAGGGCAGGTGAGGTACATAATTCCCCTTCCCCTTGTTTTCCAAACACGCACTGCTTGGGGACCAGCATTGATAACTTAGACCTGGAAGATAAGTTTATTTGAAATTAAAGTTAAGATTGACACAGATGCTGAGTCATAGTATATGTTAGCTTTTCAAAAACATTTCTGACCTTCCTGTTCTATGCCAACGTTGGTTTGGGGAAAGAAGCACTGCTGTTTGACTTGGTTTCTTTAAAGCTGAATCAACAACACATTTGGGTAGTGATGACACTCCAGGGTCTCGTCTAGCTCCCCAAACTTGATTCAGTTTCCGTCTGAATTCAGCTCTAATTTGCAACAATCTATTTTCCCTCCTCTCTTCTGAAGCCAAACCTGACCCTGCTTCCATCCAACCGCTGAACCAGTGCTTCTGGTATACAAGGCCCTCCTCCAAATCACTGTCATCGCTGTCAGTTTCAATTACTGAAAACAAAAATACAATACTGTCATTGACTTCCAATCAAAAACATTTTCATCTATAAAACAAAATGTGAACATCTCTTACCATTTGTTCTAGTAAAAACATCATACTTTGTCTCTTTGTGGCTATGAAGCCTCATTATGGATCCATGTTTGAGTGCATCGCCAGCAAGATCCAATTTTGTTCTTGGTCTTTTGTGAGACCGATTAACTTCACTCTTTACAAAGACTGATGCTATTGAGCCATTCACGCCCTGACGTAGAATTGAACTACTCTTGGCAGGTGCCTGTGATGATCCATTTGATGTAGTTTTGGATGACTTCTGACCGCCATAAGTGGCATGAGGTTTTTCTTTCCTAAAATAAAAAATTGCCTTCTTGATATCACTCAAAGTAATAATTGATTGAAATGCACAGGTGAGGAAAACAAACCTGGATATGTTTCCACTAGAGCGTTGAATGTTAGGCGAAATTTTAGCAACGCCATATGTAAGAGGTCCATTCACACCAGGAACGCGAGTAGTAGCAGCTGGTGGGGGTGTCAGTCCTGCAGACAAGCTTAAACTTAGTCCAACTTCATCCTTTTTCAATGGTTTTATGGGCTTCTGACTAAGAAGTTGTTCTTCAAGAAGACTTCTTTCCTTTTTTAATGGCATATCCTGTATTGAGCAAATAAGAAAAGGGCATTAATAAATTGATGAGAAATATAGATGCAAAATATAAAGACACATGTTATAACATACATTGACACTATGTCTCCTTTGTGGAGGTTCATTGACAGATTTTGATGCCAATTTTCTTTGTTGCTTCCCCATTACCATTTTGCGGGCAATCTTGTCTTGAAGCCGACTAAGAGTAGTCTTAGATGCTTCTTCCGTTTTTTTATTTTCCATGGTTGGTGCTGCAGCAGACTTAATGGTAACCTCTTTTGGTGCTCTCCTATCACAGGGTAAAACCCGTGGAATTATCTTTTCACGACTCTGATTTCTAGGGGTTGAGATCTTCCTAATTTTGCTTTTATCATTGCGTATACTGTTGAGATAAGTAGGACTGAAGAGTGCAGCAAGCTTATTGCTCTCTCTCTGGGGTGTGGTTGGCATGCCATGTTTTACTGGTGAGATTTTAGTACTGGTAGCTACTGATTGAGATGGTTGCTCAGGTGGAGGTGGACTTGTTAAATTTGGAAAACAGTTTATATCTTTCGCAGAAAATGAAGAAAAAGTTCGTTCAAAATCATTTCTTTTAGGGGGTACATCATCAGATGATGATGACTCCAGGAGAGACGCCAAGGTTGTCTTGGATGAACTATTAGAATTTGTGGACAGTGGTAGCTGAGATGAGTTGGGCTCAAAGAAAGCAGGATAGAGGCGTGTCATATTTAGGCCAGTGGGCTCAGAGCTATTGCTAGCACCTATGAATGGGAAACAGATTAGAGATATTAAGATTCACAGTTATTATAATGCAAGAAAACAACACAGAACAGGCTGATAGCAATACCTCTTTCAGTCCTATTTTTCATTACACTTTTGGGAGTAGTTTTTGACACACTTTTTGCTGATACTGCTGACTGAGTCGAATATTTTCGGACTGGTTCTGGCTCATTAAATGTATAAGGATCTTCTACATCACTTAAATCTGAATTATCTTCACGATTTTGGTAAGCGTCATCTCCATTGCTAAGGAGTAGGCCCCTGAGCCCTTTTAAACGATCAGCAAATTTCAACTGGCCATTGCAGGAGTTGGATCGTTGTGAATTCGACTGACGTGATGATGAAGCAGGTGCCTGTACTTGGTTTGTAGTATAAGGCCCAGGGAGTTTTCCTTTTCTTTTCCGATCGTGATTCCCTGCAAGGCCAGGCACATGGCCATTGACCCTGTTGCAAATCACAGATAAGTCAGTACAAGAGACACATTTGATAAGATTCAATTCATTTAAATATGAGAGTATAACCAACCTTGCATTACCACTAACACCTGGATTAAACATGACAACTGTTTCAAACTTGAACCATTTTCATGGATAGAAACATGAGCCTACGCAAGGAGTACAGAGCTTGATCATTTAAACGATCAATCCCACTAAGATCCATGTCACTGTAACAGAGAGAGAGAGAGAGATAGAGAGGAATCCAGAGCAATAGAGAGAAAACAATGGACAATTGTAAATAGTAACTGGCAATACTGCTATTCATACCGTGATATTGAGTCATTGGAGCAGCTTCATCGAAGCATGGAGAACCTCTGATAGAATAGAAATGACACAAGAAATTAAAAATACAGTCAATCTTGTAAAAGTATTAATCTGAAAAAAATATAAAGCAATTTGTGAACAATTAATTTCTTTTGCGAAGGAGGAGTCCTAAATTTAGAATAGAATCCAAATGATGGTTGTATGACATAAAAGAGAGTTTAAGCGCAATGAAAATAAAAGATGTAAAATAAATTTGTGGAAAAATCCAAAAATTAAAAGAATATCCATTTAATTTTATTTGTAACAACTTCATTTGGTAAGAATTCCATAAAAATTTTAATCCAAAATGACTTAAAAGTACAGTATGCAAAAACAGTTTGAAGATAAAAGACAAAAAAGCAATGGAATAACATTTGAGACAGTGAAGAGGTTAAGTAAGAGGACCAAATGTGTCACTATAAATTCATAAGCATAAGAAAAAGAAATGAAGAGAATTAACAGCTTGACGGGGTGAAAACACATTTTAATCTGAATAGCCAAAAGCACAAAGCCACAAGAACTATGAAACAATAACAGGAAAAGGTGACAAATGAAGTTGATTTTCTTTTAGAAAAAGCGCAGTCACCTGTAGATTTGGCGACAGCACCATGAGAATAAGTCGATTCTGAAGATTGTCTAATAATTGAGAACGAACACCGGAAATCATTTGTTCAGGATGACAGAGGTGAAAAATAAACTGTTAGGCTTCAGGGTGGACATGTTAGGTTAGGTCACATAGAAGATCACCGTCAAAACAAACGTCCAGCACGAATATAAGTAAACAGAGAAACGAAAAAGAATTATAAATTGATGAAAGATATAATGGAGTCATCAATTCTACGTTATACGTTTCTACAAAAGCGGATGAAATCGAGAAAAACAATAACTTTTTGAACAAGTTTCAGGCTCAAAGCAAAGACGAAGGTCGGTCAATAATCGTCACAAATATAGCAAACATCCTTAACATAATGTTATGAGTATGGACTTTACTTGCCTTTAATTCCTGCCAGTAGTAGGAAATGTCTCAAGGCTCAGAGAATTGTTTGATATCATGAAATATTACAGGATTATTGATAAATTCTTATGGTCGAAAATAATGTTGCGCCTACACAGGGTAGCCAACCCCGCAAAATGCGGCCAGCTTGGATATATTATATAAAAGTTTGATTTACGTATCTACGCTTAACTTTGCCTTACAAAATGTAATTTATTACACATATGTGCATTGTTGCATATTAATACAAAAAAGTTGTATTGGTATTCAAGGAGAACTGGTCAACGGTACGTTGTCCATTCAAACCTTGGGTAAGTGTTAGGTTAGATAGCCTGTTGGTCAAACCAGCTGCACCCATAGGAAAATGTAAATAAACATTGATGATAAGAAAAACAGTCATGTTTAGCGTCTTCATGACCAGTAAGGCAGCATTTAGTTTTGTCAATGAAATTATTGTTTAAATCCATTCTTGGGTTACAGTTGATGGATGTGTAGTCAGGCTGAGCTCATGAAAATCAAACTGAGTGTGTTTCGATTGGTTTCGATGGCTGACACTGATGTCAGGCTGTCAGATGTCAAATTTAAAACATCAAAACAGAAATAACCAGAGGGATTTTATTTACATACCCAAGATAGTAAATAAAAAAAATTCGCTTGAATTATGAAACAATACTTCAATATAAAGCTACATAAATGATCAAATTATTACTTTAAAAGGAAAAAAAATCTTAAACAAGGACAAGAATTATCTTGCCAAATAACTTAAACTTTGATGATAAAAATAGAAAAAATGCATTTAAGAGTTCCCTTTTCAATAATTTGGGGTAATATCACAATAATTCACTACTTTCTAAAAATTGAGTAGCACACACAGACATTCTCTTCCGCGATCAACATAATGATTATGACATGTAAGGGTGAAATGATAAACTAATGCTTATCCAACAAAATGGATAACTAACAATTGAAAATTAGAACACAACCAACAGAACCTTAGAAACTAGCTTTTTCTCTCAACAATCAAGTAGGTACAGAAATTGATGCATCTCTTTACAGAATCTTACTTCACATTCATCTGAGCATAGACTAGAGAAAAAACGGTGGACAGCCATATCCAGATGATTCAAGCAGACATTTCTTCATTCAAAGTTAATTAAGAGTCCGAGTTCTTTTGTGTTGAATCAAACAGCTAAAGCACAGCATTTTCATACTCTACAATGCGAACTTCAGTAAAGTAAATCAGTAAATTGGTGGAAACAGATACACACTGCAGCTCAAAGATATAACAAAGCAAGAAAAGAAATTGGTCCAAAAATATCATCAGTTCATTGGCCTATACCTATACCACCCCGGCAAAGTCACAAATCAAGCTTGACACGGTAGAATAATTGAAACGAAATAAATGATTGAAATGGAAATAAAAATTTGAACATGAATTAATAAAAGGAAGAAAAAAGAGAGAAAATAGAACAATACAAGGTGAAGAGTGTCATGTTACTAACACTTTACAGAATAAATTCGTCTTGAAACCCTTCCAGAAAATTTGGTTTCTATACGTATATGGAAGAGTAGGAGAATGAAATGGTAACATTTCACATATCACATAATTAAAAAGAGTACCAAATTTAGACAGAACATGAAACAAAGCAAAAAAATCAACAAAGAAAACAACTCATTCAAGGTACAAAAACTATAGTTTTCAGTTAGATTTTCCTCATCACAAGATGAGTGTATACATCTCCGAAGACCAATTACAGACTAAAGAAAGACAAGTCTTCAAACAATGTTTTCTGTAGGCAACTGAATCTTGTTCATGAATACTGTAATGCCAATCAAAGAAAACATTTCATGATACTGAAAGCATTTGCTTTTTACTCGACGTGACGAATGACACTTATGACATGAAAACTTCATTAAATAAACATCACAGAATCAACATTCATGACCTTAAAAAATAATCTTGCTTAACAGTCATGAAAATATTCTACAGTTTGTCTCCTGGCCTGCAGCTGTTTGCATATTCAGTTATTCTGTGAAAATATATAGAACACAGCTTATGACTAAATGTCTATTCTTGGCCGGTATTGAAGTCGAAGAGGCGGGTCTCGAAACCGCCATCTGGTCACATACACAAACTTAAGAGTATGGTCTTTGCCAAGTAATTCATCGTTGCATAAGATGTCAATCTGAAAATGATGAAAATCAAATACATTACAAACTGACAAGCATTTATGGAATCACAGAGAACAAAGTGAAACTGCTTACATCTCTATACTTCTCCATGCCATCCAACACCTTCTTGGCAATGAATTTTTTCAAATGGGTTATAGTTGCATGAGATGAAACCCTGACAAATCTTCGTTTCAAAGTTTTTAAATTACTTGCAGCACATTCCAGCCCAATATTAACCTAGAATTGGAATCATCAAGTTCAATTATGGTGATGACTAAAATACCTCACAACTATGGCACTGCGACGAATTTGATCATACCTGCTCATCCATGCGGTGATAGTCACATTCGGGAACTCCATTGGCAGACGGTTTTTCTGCCTCAGCTTCAGAGCCCAAGTTCGGTATATCTTTTGGATAAGGCAAATCTCTGAGGCGATAGAATTCCTTTTCTCGTTTAATTTCATCTGAAATAATACACAAGAACTCACGTCAAACAGAAAAAGTTGAAACCATGACAGAAAACTGTGCAAGGCAGTGACCATCACCAAGACATAAATCTTATTCTGGCTAAAGCAAAAGAAAATAAAGGCAATTCATATACCACAACCACAATGAATATGTTATTTTCAGATAACTTTCATCATTTATTTTTATTTAGCATAGGTTAGTTGTTCCCTTTGAAATTGATCACATCTAACTTACTTTCTTGAAATCCAGGTACAAGCTTGTAAACGATATCTTGCATTGTTCGATCGAAACTGATGTATTGAAGAGGGTG
The DNA here is from genome assembly GCA_029379305.1 of Frankliniella fusca. Taxonomy (NCBI): domain Eukaryota; kingdom Metazoa; phylum Arthropoda; class Insecta; order Thysanoptera; family Thripidae; genus Frankliniella; species Frankliniella fusca. The sequence goes on along the minus strand of JAHWGI010000058.1, from coordinate 227,606 downwards.
TGATTGATGAATGACAATTTTGCATGTTGGACATGTATTGTTTTCTTCTAGATGTTTCACAAGGCAGCTCTTGCAAACTGATAAGCAAGGGTTGTTATTAAAGAAAAGCATTTTGATCTCCGATACTATCTATTCAAACATATTATAAGTACTAATCAATGAAAACTTACATGTGTGGAGACATTCTGTAACTGTTGTGGCATCTACTAAGTAGCCTCTGCAGATTTTGCAAGTGATATAACTATTTAATGTTTTTAATTTTATTCTCCTTTCCATTGAAGTCATTGCTGGAAGAAAATATGAATCTATTCAAAACAATTTCAATCATCAGGATAAACACTAGAACAATGACGCAACATGCTGTTCATAAATCAATAGCAAAAGCAAATTTTTCTGAAAACCTGACACTATTAGACTGGGCAGAAAGTGGTACAAAGATGAGGTTAGGCACTGATATGGCATGATCTCGACTGGTGTCCCACAAAACTTTGAATCCCTCAGAATTTCGAAAAATAGAGTCAAACTGTTATGCAAATTGAACATACTTAACAGAACACTACAAGTGTAGGGACATTGATATGTTTCCATTAATACATATCCAAGAGAACAAAGGGCCGCTGTGGCATCCTTCTGAAAGAAATTGAGGTTACAGAGACCTATTCAAAATTGTAAGTGGTACGCCCTCAAAACTGATAAATTATTCCACATAAAGATCGAAACGATAGGTGGAGTAAAACAGGTTGAAATTTGCCAAAGTTCAAATTTCTTTTCCAACTTCAATCGATATCAGTCGGAGACCCACTTGACGCTATCATTTTCCGGCAGCAAAATATGAGAAAGCTCTGAACAAATTTTACCTTCGCAAAGTGTAAGTATCAATTTATCCTGGGTCTCCCGAACTTAAAAGCAGAATTGACGAAATCCATGCATATAAACAGAAAGTTGACAGGCCACAACATACAATCGTCAACGAACAATCAGCCCACAATCAGCCGATGACGGATGTATGCAAGATGTATGGCTAGCTAACCCAAAATTTTGCCAAGAGATGGCGCTGGCTGCTAGAGAGGAATCAGAGGAATTCGCTCGAGAAGACACTAGGGAGATATCTTAAACGTTCGTTCGAGGTACTTGTTTTTTATGTACCCAGCTGGTTGCACTAATCATGTTTCAGTTACCTCACTATACAGGTTTTCATTGTTTTGGTACGTCTGCTTTGTAAAAATAAATCTCGTATATCTGTGACATGCTTTTTATGGCACATTTCTAGAATCTCCCTCCTGTCACAAATACGGAATGAATTATTTGCACATCATTTGTCGTTTTCTGTAAATAGTATCTAATATTTTTCATTCATTCGTTTAACCCGTTTAACCACAACAACCACAACAACGACCAACAACGACAATAACAACTTGATCTTATGTCACCATAGCGAGGAAAAACTACATGTCGTTCAATTCATGTTGAAAACACACCTTCGTCAGCCATATTGATGAAACGTAAGGTCTAATCATATATCTGCCTTACTTTGTGTTTAAGCTGAAAATCCAACTCATATCGATTAATTCGGGTGAAGATAACTAACAAAACATGAAGGGTCTGTTTATCATTCAAGAATAGAAACTAGCCCCCAAAATTTGCTCGTAAAACATGAAATTTGTTGTATCAATCTTACTGCGAAAGTATTTCTATTCTTGTTTCAATAGCTGTCTATCTGACTCCAGTTTAATTGCAATTATTTCTTTTTAGGGTTTTAATTTTTTTTTCTCACAATAATTTGTTTATAGATTATTCTTGATTCCTCTTCATTTTTAAAATGGCAAACGAGGTGAATTTTCCTGCTGCCAATGTGATCCGAACTAATGAAGATGACTCATCTACCATCAAGTTGGTTCCTGCAGCAAATGCTCATTTTGGTAGTCAGCAGGGAAATAGTCGAGGGACATCTGGCATACATCGAAATGATTGGGACTTGTTAAATTTAGATGCCTCTATGAGGCATGCCAATATATCTGGAGCGGGACCCAGTCAGTCATCGGTGTATTGTCAGTCAGGTATGAAATAATTTTTGAACATTCTGATCATAATATGTCATTGTAGGTTACAAAATGGGCTTACAGAGATATTCACTATTACCCTACTTTAACATGCACTTGTATGTTGGTTTTCACAGATACAAATAATTTTGGAGTGAAATTTCCTCCAAACTACAATTGGCAAGCCACAAAGACCTCTGTCAAAGAGAGATTTTCTTTTATGTTCAATAATGAAATCTTGGCTGATGTCCATTTTATTGTTGGACGTGGGGAAGCCCAAGAGAGGATACCTGCCCACAAGTTTGTATTGTCAGTTGGGAGTGCAGTCTTTGATGCCATGTTCAATGGAACCCTTGCAACCAAGTTAGAGGAAATAGAGTTGCCGGACATTGAACCAGCTGCTTTCTTGTCATTGCTGAGGTGGCTTATTTTATGAATATACTAGTATTTTTTTTTCCCTGGTATCGGATGAAGTTTGTAGTTTTCCATACATTACCTTTTTTCTTAGGTTTCTTTACTCAGATGAAGTACAGATAGGTCCAGAAACAGTTATGACAACATTATATACAGCCAAGAAATATGTTGTTCCTGCTCTGGAGAAAGCGTGTGTGGATTTTCTGGAAAGAAATCTGTGCAGTGAAAATGCATTTCTTCTTCTCACACAGGTCTGACTCCAGTTTTATCACACACTTTGCATTTTGTGAGAGTGTGTCTCATTAAATTATAGTTAGTAATTTCCTTTTTTTTTTCCGTAGGCCAGACTCTTTGATGAACCTCAACTTGCAAATCTTTGTCTTGACAATATTGATAAAAATACCAATGAAGCATTCTCAGCTGATGGCTTTACTGATGTGGATCTTGCAACGCTAACAGCTGTACTTGAAAGAGATACTTTAAGAATACGAGAGTCAAAGTTATTTCAAGCCATCCAGAGGTATGATTGTTGACTTTCTATTCTAAGAACTTTCTGCTGCTAGGGGGAGCCGCATATTAAATTCTCACAGCTTAGCTACATTTTTAAAAACATGTTTGTTGTTGTTGTTGTTTTTGTCCCGTTTCTTGCTTGTAGGTGGGCTGAAGCAGAGTGCTTGCGACGCCATATTCCAGTAACAGGGGAAAACCAAAGAGCAGCCTTAGGTTCTGCTCTCTCTCTTGTGCGCTTTCCTCTTATGACTGTGGAAGAATTTGCTTCTGGCCCAGCTCAGTCAGGAATTTTGACAGACCGTGAAACAGTCCAACTTTTCCTGTACTTTACTGTAAACCCTAAGCCATCTGTTGGGTTTCTGGATGTCCCTCGCTCATGCATGTCAGGGAAAGAGTTAACTGTTTCACGATTTGCTCAAGTTGAAAGCCGCTGGGGATATACTGGTGCAAGTGATAGAATTAGGTACGTGACCCATGCCAATAAAAAAAATTCTTAATTTTTCTTTTTTGTTTTATAAATCAACAATTTTTACTTTATAGATTTATGACTGATAGACGAATCTTCATTGCTGGTTTTGGCCTATATGGATCAATTCATGGTCCTGCCGAATATGATGTATCTCTTCAACTAATTCAAACAACATCGAACTGTGTCCTTGGCTCAAATCGTACAACCTGCTCATGTGATGGGACAAATTACACATTTCGAGTTATGTTCAAAAATGCCATTGAAATTCAACCAAATATCAGTTATACTGCCTCTGCAACAGTGAAGGTATTTTTAATGTTCAAATTGCTACTTAATTTCCTGTGTCATTCATATAGGAGAATAATTCTCTTTTTTTTTCCTACCAGGGCCCTGATTCTCATTATGGTACAAAAGGACAGCGCATGGTTACAGTGGATTGCCATGGAGATGGTAAAGTCACCTTTCAATTTCAGTATGCTGCTGGTAATAATAATGGGACGTCTGTTGAAGATGGACAGATTCCTGAGATAATATTCTATACTTGATGACAAGTTAGAGTAATCCTCATTTATTCTTCAAATATGTCAATAGCATTGTTACCCACCCTTCATGCACTACTTTTTAATTTATCCATCTATTTTTTTCTCTAATGATGTCTTCTTGGCTCTCTGCATATAAGTATTTGATTAATTTGATCTCTTTTGATATTAAATTGAATGATCCTTAAGTTGTTTCAAAATTTTAATGTGTGTGATCAGAATCAGTGCAGACAGAGTGCTTAAATGTTGGTAGTTTGTTTATCTGCTCGTTTCAGTTTGTGATGATAGTTCTAGCCCAAGGACTGCATCTAGTGGCCTTCATGTCATACCTTGACAAAGTCACCAAGAGATCAGTATTTGGGACCATTTTGATGTCCCAACCAAAACAAATGGTCATCAAATGACCATGCTACTCCTTGGGAATACATTATTGCTTGTTAGTATTATTATTAATTTTTATGTTTATCTTTCTCACAGCTGGTTTTACTGTAATTTAAATTTGTCTGAGCACCTGTAACTTGTCCTCTAGATCTTATGTGGAAAAATTGGTATTTACAAAGAGTAATAGTCTACTTAACAATTGTAAGAAAGGGGCTGTTTAAGGAATCATGTGATATTTTGACTTTAATGGTTAGGTAGTGTTTGACTGATTAGTAATAATTCAAGCATACAATTTAATCTGTGCCATGAGAAGTTTTGTCCTTGTGATAAGCCACAATAAACTGTTATATAACTGTCTGCTTTCTTTTTTTCTTTCTTTTCTAAACCAGGGTTTTCAGTGTAAGAATATTTAAAAATGCAGGAGAGTTGTCATGCCTGACTCCGTGTCTTAAGAAGCGCCCTTAAACTGGAAATGAAAATACCATATTGATTCAACTTTCATCTTTTTTTCAAATTTCGATGGCGCACTCAGTCCGTTTACCGCGCCAACATCTTAAATTTTGCGCCACTGAACGAACTCTTCAGACTCGCATTTTCGCCAACCATGTACCTGTGTTGTTCTCGATCGTTGACAATTTCTTTTGCATTATTCAATATAGAGATCACTTTGTGTGTTCTGGAACTGATTTATAATTTATTTGTTTTGAAACTCTTATTGTGTTCAACTGCTTTTTTTTTATTTCAATTTTTCGAAAGGAAAAGGAAGTCAACTGGGGTATGAATGTATTGGTACTGGGCTGGAGGAAATCAGCTTGTGATCTTCGTTTGTTTTTCTTTCCAGTTTCTCATTCGTCCTTTTCCGGTCGCCAACCAGCAACATGGTAGGTTCTTCGTGCTAAAGATTTATTTATCCGTCCGCACTACTACAATCGTCTCTCTCTTCTTGAAGATAAAATGGTGCAGTTTCCCTCTATACCGTGAATTATCATTCAACTTACGAATCGTTTGCCTCCCTTCATCGGCACCGTGCCTGCGAGTACATGTCATACCCTCGCGTTACATGCTCTTTCTGAAAGCAAAATAGAGTTCAAATTGTTTCATGCTGTTTTAAGTGCCAGGTTTACATTGCACTTTAACCTGAGCAACTTTTTTTATTATAAAACATTTGATTTTATTCTTTCATTTCACGCTGTGTTAGGTTATGTATTCGTGAGTTTTGTTGTTGACATGAACTTAACTCTTGCTTTGTTACCCTGCCACGTCCTTTGTATTCCTGTTGTGCTACACCGATCTTTTTGATTTGCGTATGATAATCTGCATCATTAGCAGCTTGTTCAGTTTCCCTGAGCCGCACCCGGTAGGTTCTCTAACCTAATCGGTATGGTGCTAATCGTGAATACTTCTGTGTCCTGTAGGGTCGCGTCAGGACCAAGACCATCAAGAAGGCCTCTAGGGTCATCATCGAAAAATACTACACAAGGTTGACCCTTGACTTTGACACCAACAAGAGAATATGCGAGGAGATTGCTATTATTCCTAGCAAGCCTCTGCGCAATAAGATTGCTGGGTAAGTTTTTTCACCCGTAATTTTTGTTTACTGAGTGCTCCCTCTTGTCATCGAACAATTTTTCTTCCCTAGCTTCGTTACACATCTCATGAAGAGGTTGAGACACAGCCAAGTCCGTGGTATTTCCATCAAGCTTCAGGAAGAAGAAAGGGAGAGGCGTGATAACTATGTTCCTGAAGTATCTGCTCTTGAGCACGACATCATTGAGGTTGATCCCGAAACCAAGGAGATGTTGAAGGTCTTGGTAAGTGTGCGGTTGTGTTTTTGGGATTGAAGCTGTCTGAATGTTAATTGGCCATCTACTGCAAACTCTCTTAATCCTGACTTTTCCTTGAGTTGTGATTGCTATGATTTCTTTGCAAATAGTTCAATCCAAGAAAATCCTTTCTTAATTCGATTTATATAACATCCGAAGAGAAGCTTCTAATGTTAGTCTTTTCAATTGTTTTGGTCTGCATCATTTTATTTGGTTTGACTGAGTTCAGCCTTGTTTCTGACATTTTTATTGTGATCCTCAAATGTTAATGATGAAGCATTAGATTTATAGCTGCTACATTAAATTTTTTTTCTTTCTTAAACCTCAGATGTTGATGTCTTGTGTACAGGAGTTATATTTCTGCACTAGTTTTCATGTCAAGTGTAGCAGTTCATCCTGTCTAAAGAGTTCTTTACTCGTCCACTTGCTTCTTATACCTGAAGATTGCTATACAAGTTCATTGTTTGTGAAATTTATGTGGATGTACCCTGCAAATCAAATCATGCCTGTCCTAAACTGTTCTGTTATCATTTGATTGATTTCTTCCAGGAATTCAACAATATCACTGGCCTTCAACTCACTCAACCTGCTTCCCAGCCTTATGGACGTCGTACCTAAATTGTTTTTCATTTATACGATTAAAATGGTTCTCTGAGACCCATACTGTGTTTATTTTTCACACCCCCTCATACATATTAAATAAATATTACACTTACATGTAGCCACCTCACTCATTTGGTCAAAAGACATTTTCTGAATTAAATTATGCTGCTGGAGGTTCAAGACAGTTTTATGTATCCAGCCGGCAGGCTTGACGTCTGGCGTATAGTCGAGATCTAAGGCAACTGCATAATGATTAATTTTATTATATTGAAAATTTTACCGAAACTTCAGTATTAAAGCAAGAACCGTTCTGGGTGAATTCTGAGTTCGTAGACCTCTCCTGGCACCGTCGGCGCCGCTGCTGAAGCGCCGCAAGACGTGTAGCGTAGGAATACGGAGTTGGCAGTCTGATCTGATGGGAGCGGGTGGGACTACATTTCATATGGATCATTTCTGCTGCTATCAAACCAAGTTTCCGGGACGGACTGCCTAGTTTGTAATGTGTTCTCGCGCTTCTCCCTCTCTAGCATAACTTAAAACATTCCACATCGTCTACCCCATTTTAATCACTAGTGGAAAGAATGGAATGCCCTCACCTAAAGGAAAATGTTCGGCTTGAAACTGCCCCTGTCGTCGCCGAAACTGACGTCGCCAGAGAATGGCATTGCTCGGGTAAGATAAGTTTTAAGGACCTCAAAGTTAGTGAAGTAAGTACAAGGTAAACAAGAAAATGAAATAGAAAATACTTCAAAATCTAGATAGGAATTTTTTACATTTTCTGTCCAGTAGAAGCATTCTCTGTAAGTGCGTGTGTTAACTGTTTAAATCGCACGAATAAGCCTGTTATTCTTTGTTAGTCAGTTTTGTTACAGAATTATGTATTAGGAAGATCATGACTCAATCTGCTGTCAATTTCATAGATGATAATTGGGTTTCCGGCCTGCTAATTTTTGTGCGCTGTATTTTTTGAAAAAAGAATACCTTGGCTGCTCATAGCTTCTTTCGACTCCATTACATGGCTAGGCCTCCTGTCGCGAATTTCAAAAACGAAACGTGAAGTAGGTGTGAAGTTTTGATGTCGTTCGTCTTCCCCTTACATTTTTAAATAAACACTGTAGTTAAATTCGACTAATGTGTTAACCTCAAATGTTTACTTTCTATTGTCGTTCGGCGTTACTAGGTGATCCTTTCCTTGTCAGTGGCAGCTCTTTATTTTTGTTTATTTTTATTATTGTATGTACTTTATTTTTCTTCTTCTTTATTTTCGCTTTTTCAAAACAATGCGAAAGCATCTCCTATAGCAATTTACTGAAGGTAGAGTGAGCAATATCAGTAAAAATTCACAATGTTAAATGAAGTGTATGGACTTACTTTGAGGTGTTTACCTTGTTTTGGATTCATTAACATCATCAACCTTTGTAGGCTTAAGAATTCCTTAACAAGTTGTTAATGAACAACAAAGTCATATATTTCTGTCCAGGACACAGTCATGTCATAGAGGATGTAATTTAAATACTTTTTATTTCTGTCCAGTGTGCCAAAGTGCTCAAAATACCTGGTTATGCCTTCATTGTGGCATAGTTGGTTGTGGCAGGTATGTGAATGGTCATGCCAAGCAACATGCTCACGAGAATCATAATCATAATGTCTGTATGGACAGTGAGAGCTATGCTGTCTACTGGTAAGAATTGACTGTCCAGATTTACAATCTGACAATTTTATTTTATTACATATGATTTTTTAATTGGGCTTTACTACTCTCAGTTATACTTGTGATGAATTTGTCTTAAATGACACCCCTGAAAACCATATTGATCAAATGAGAAATATTCTCATTGGACACCCAACCAAAGGGGAGGATGACCCTGTTCTAAGGGACCGATGTGTTAATGATGAGAATGAAGAAGTGTCAAGCATTTCAAATGAAAAAGATGTAGCAAGTGCCAATGGGGAAAGTGACAAACACAGTGACAAACAGAGTGGTAGGCTGAGCAGACATAGTCACCTTAGTGAACAACAAGAACATAAAGATGAGCCTGGTGTCCGTCAACTGAGACCTCGTAGAAAGAGGTATTTCATATTTGCCTAAGATTTTTATATTACATGGCATCATACTTTAATTTTTCTTTTGATTTTTCTTGATTTCTTTAGATCTCATTCAGCTGACAGCAGTAGTGTAGAGAACCATGGCAATTATGGCAAAAGACGTAGAAATGGGATGGTTACTAGAACTCTGAGCAAAGCAAAGCAAGAGAAAAAAGTTGTTGGTTTGCGTAATTTGGGAAACACTTGTTTTATGAATGCTGTGTTGCAGTCTTTAAGGTAAGATCTCTTATTTTTTCAATTTCTGCCAGTTCTTATTTTTATCTTAGTTTGTGAAACAATTTTTTTTTTTAAGTAAAAAATAACTACAAAATTATTTATTATTTTCCAAACATTTACAGCAATATTGGTGTTTTTTATCGATATTTCAAACACTTACCTGCCCTTGAGATAAATGCAAAGTCTGGACGTGGCATTGAACAGTCTCGGAAACTTACTGAGGTATCAGATGCTTTGATGGCAGAAGAACTGCGCAAAATTCTTATCAATCTTAATCAAGGAGGGAAAAGTGCAATATCACCAGAATCTCTATTTCATGTTATTTGGAAAATTGTACCCCGTTTTAGGTATATCCGGGATCTATTTATCTACCTCTGTTTAAATGTATGTGTTCTTGTGTTACTTAATGTGAATGACTATTTCAGAGGATATCAGCAGCAGGACGCCCACGAATTTCTTAGGTACATGTTGGACCGTTTGCATCTAGAACTTCTTCATCTTCTTCCTGATGGATCTTTACGTGAAAATTCATATCTAAACATAGGACCGAAGAGCCGCACATCTATAGTCACATCAGTTTTTGGAGGAACTCTGCAAAGTGAAGTAAGTTCAGAAATTTTGTCATGCTTTTTCCTCATTGCAGACATTGCAGTAATTTGTTTGGTTCAGGTGAGGTGTTTGAACTGCAGTGTGGAATCGAAGAAACATGACCCATTCCTTGACTTATCATTGGACATACCTGAAAAATTTCAGTACTTGAAAAAGTCATCTAAGGATAATTCAGATGAACCAACAACACCTTGTGATATATCAGGTATCTTAAAAATAAGTTTCTGAACTATTTTCATTATTGACAAATTTTTCCTCTTCCAATATATGTTTCTTTTGTTTGAACTTTGTAGATTGCTTAACCAGTTTTGTTGAAGTCGAAGAATTGGCTGAAACAGAGCTATACTATTGCAACAATTGTAAAAGTAAACAGCGCTCAACAAAACGATTCTGGATCCGAAGACTGCCAAATGTATGTGTGGGTGAATCATTTTTTATTTTGGTTATTTTTCAAGGTTTCAAATTTTTACTTTTAGGGGGCATCAATCTATCGACTTTTCGGGAGGGGGGGGGTCATTTGGGGGGTAGTTGTGAAAGTTGCGTTCCTACTAGGGGTCATTGTCGTATGCATAATTTCTTAGAATTTATTTTCTCTCAATTTTAAGCAAGAGATTTAGAAAATTAGGTTATTATTATTTATTTATTGATGTAGCTTAGAGCAGAGACATCAAAAGTCAGGTGTAATAAAATATATTTCCAATCTTTACAATAATAGAATGCTTAAAAGCGCAATCGCAACTAATTTGGACGATACGGAAAATGTGTCGTATTTTTAAACACCCACGTTTTAATTCGTGAGCGGAGCGACTGAGAAACAATTACATTTATAAATCTCAATTTTACTAGTTTATGGAAAACATGCCTCTACTAATTTGAAGTTAGTCTAGTAAAATTTGAAACCGTGAGTGAAGCGAGCGAGAAGCCACGGACAAAGTTTTGTTCTCTCTGGCTTTGATTCAATTTTAGACGGGTTTTTACGTTAAATATAGTGGTTCGTAACTTATAACTTTTACCAACGTTGGCCCCCTGCCCCCTGCTGGCGGAAAGTTGGTGGGGCATTGCTCCACTGCCCCTCCCCGGTGTCGACGCCTCTGTTTAATGTAATAATTTTTTTAATTGTGTCTCTAGGTTCTATGTTTACATCTGAAAAGATTCCGGTGGAATAATTGTTTCCGACAAAAGATTGATACAAGCATTATGTTTCCTGTAACGGCATTGGACATGTCTCAGTATGTCCTTAGTAGTCCTCATGAAACAAGGAGGTCTGGAGCAGGTAGTACCCTCTATGACCTTGCAGCAGTCATCGTACACCATGGATCAGGGTAAAGTTTCTGAAAAACTAATAGGTGTTTAAAAGAAAAAACTCATCAAAGATTGTGACATTTGAAAAATCTTTTTTAATGAAATACCTTCAATTTACTCTTTTAGCACTGGTTCTGGTCATTACACTGCATTTGCTGTAAACGATGGTAAACTTTGTTTTCTTACAGATTATTATATTATTTGTTCAATTTGTCAAATAAGTACCTAATAGAGATTTGCTTTTCTCCTACATTTTTCTTAGGGGGCCAGTGGTTTCACTTCAACGATAGCAGTGTCCGTCAAACTGAAATTGAAACAGTTGCAAAATGTAAGCCATACATCATGTTCTATATAAGAAGAGAGTTCAGGCTTCCTCAACTGCAAGCTTGAAATGACATAGCTTGCTTGTGATTAGTTTTACAGTGCCTAGTCAGCCCAATCCCAACACGTTCACACACTGCTCAAGTGTGATTGAACTCTCCTTAATTATAAGTCTTCAATACAATGAACTTTTATCTTTCTTCCTGTATAGACTATGAATTTTTAATTAATTTTCTAATCAGTCATGTTGCTTGAGCAGTGGTACTTTGTACATGACTGAGAACGTGTGGAGACGGGGAGGGCAAATGGTATGTGAGCACAAATATATTTACCCGTTTCTGCTGGTATAATATGTAATGTGAGTACATATTTTCCTATATATAAGTGTACCTTTAAAGCGTACCTTAAAATTTACTAAAATGAGTGATCAGTATGTAATAGAGTTCATCTTTTACTCTTCTATAAATGTTTGTAATTTATGAAGTTTAAATTTTTATGTTCTGAGGATGTACATTTTATTACCAAATTTGTGAGATTTTTTAAAGAGCATTTTGTAATGTCAGTATTTTAAATCAGGATGTAGATTGATAGTATTTATGAAAGAAAGCTCTCTCTTTTACTCTCTATGGGACTCCGAAAGTCTTGATTCCTAAGGTATTGCATCGTGAGTAAGTTATAAGGTAAATGAAGTAGAGAAATTGGTGTAACTAACTACTCTTTATTTAGTCACCTGAACTCTATTAGTACAGCTTCAACCAGCTGGGTTGGTGATGGTATTCTGTCCCATAGGGTTTAAGGTCACTGATAATAGAAACTGTGATCAAATGGGGTTTGTAAACTTCTTCACTCTTGGTAAGTAAATGTTTCGAAATATTGTCTGGCTCACTCTCATGATTGTTTAAATCAAAGCTGTAATCATTGTACATGTTCAAATATTCTAAGTTATATATCTAATACTGCCATAGAATGGTTAGTTTTCTGTGTAGATAAACATAACTTATAAGAGAACAAAAAAAAAACTACAAAATATAAAAATAAACCTTTAGGTCAAACAAAATATCCTTGATTCAGTAAAATTGTTCAAATGATGCTAGATTTATTATTGAAATGATGCCAAGAATGTAGAAGGAAGCAATTGCTTTATGCACACAAATGCTTAACAGCATTGCTCACTCATGTCTAACTGTGATTTGAATTTTAAAGAACATAGTATTTCATCTGTTTCAACACTTCACTCGATTAATGTTTTCTCTAGAAACCTTTTTTTTTTTTTTTTTTTTTTTTTTTTTTGAAAATGAAATGTAAAGATTTTTCAACCAACAGAGATTACTCATACATTAATCTCAGAACTCTTGCATCCAAACTATTTTATTGACTGTGACAAGCTGTCACTTTCTACAGTTTTTCCTTAACTGCATTTATAATTTGTTCTCTTTCTGAATTTTGCCTTTGGAGCATTTTTAGAATTTTTAAACAATCATAATGCTGTTAAACATGTATTTCCTTGTAATGTACTTTTTTATTTACTTTCAAGGAGGTAATATGTTTTGATTGCTATTACTTGTGTACGTGCAACTGAAAGATCTATGACATTCTGTTGTTATAAATGAAATTTGAGCGCAGAAACCTTTGGAAGGGAATTTTTGGTCAAATCAGTATTGTTTTGATCTTGAAGTATATTTGAAAATGGCCAGTCCCTTCCAAGTTTTAGTACTTCCTCCAAGAGCATGTTCTTTGCCGGCATTGCAGCTGTTCATTTGTTTCATTTTTTTCTCAACAAATGACAGTACTATCATTTTTTGAACTGCAATTTAAGGACTGATTTTTTTAATTGCTAATATTACTATATGGTCAAACTTATTATAGTTTGATGTATTATATTAGGTTTTTTTCTTTTTTTATTCTTTTTTTTTCCATTTTTTTCTTCTTCTTTCTTTCTTTCTTTCTTTCTTTCTTTCTTTCCGGGAAGCACAAGTTTGGGGCAGAGGGCCTTTGATTGTTTACTTAATCAGCTGGAGGACTAGTTTATGTGATAGAGCATATTTTTTCTTAGAATGTGGTTTTTAGTATTTATTATTATTATGACTTCCCCTGAAATTTACCTCCTTCTTTCTAAAAGAAATGAACAATGTGATTGCAATGCAATTAATTTGACTTTATAATTTCTGTCTGTATTGCATGGTAAATAAAATCCAATGCATGGTCAAGATTTTTTAAAATTGCAACCTTGTACAGAACAGTCACCACTATGATTGTGTCTTCACTTTCGCTTTCGGTAAATTAATCATGCCGCTCTCGGACTCGGGTAGAAGAGAGAGACTCAGAGTCTCTCTGTATGTAGTTAGGGACTCTCACTGAGTCGGAGCGTGTTGTATGAGTGCGACTTGCGGTGTACAAACGACCGGGTCCTTATCCATAGTGAGCTAAATGGTCTTGAGACCGTCAAACTGCGCAATATTTGCATAAAAATGTCACATTTTTCGTCAAATAGACTGTATTGAGCGCAACTCGCACTCGCAAGTCGCACTCTGACTCCCTAACTGCATATCCTCCAGGACTCGGAGCTCGGGTGTGCAGCAAGGTGGCGTAGGCGTCGGTCGGTGCACCGTTTCCGTAGTTATTTCTGCAGCGCTGCTGGGATTGTCTCCCGAAGAGTCGATCCAGCGAGAGAACGGCTCTGGGATAGCACAGTCTCTTATATGGGAGACTCGTAAGGCTGAGAACCATTCTTTGGCTGGTCAGACCGTAAGCGTGGACGCGGGCGCCACCGCAGCGCGCAGCGCAGCGGTCTGGGGAAGTCCGCACCGTGCTGCGCTCTAGCGATCGACATCGGCACCTCGGCTGGGCACCTTCCTTCCACTCCTGCCGTGGCGCGACGGGGCGACGCGGTGCGGCGCCAAGCCGGCTAGCCGCGGTGGCGGGGCGCGGGGCGGCCCGTGCTCTCCACTCGAGCCGGGCCCGGGCCTAGTCCTGGGGCGGCCTGGTCTGGCCTGAGGGGCCGTGGCGTGCGGCTGCGGCGTTGGACGGGCCGAGCCCCGGCTGCCGCGGTATACTGGTTCCGAGGATCGCTCTCTTACCTCCATCTCTGTCGCACCTATAGCGTCGCCCTATGCTGGGGAGGGCTGCTCCCGATAAGTGCGACAAGGACGGAGGTATGGTATGGGAGCGATCTTGGGAATCAGACGGCGCTGTATCGCAGCCTCGCCGTGCGTCGTGCGTCCGGCGCGGCCTGCCGCCCCGGCCCCACAAGGAGAGGATCACCGGGGAACCACCTAGAGAGACTCTTGAGTCTCTCTAGAACCACCCGAGCCCTGGCCCCCGGCCCCGGCCCAACCCCCAGCCCACCCGGCACCCAGCACGCCATTTCAAGTGTAACGTTAGTCCGAGATGTGGAAGTGTTCACAGCTGGGTGGAGCCGAAGGGTCCAGGAATGAAATGATCCTTCTGGCCATACTCATGCACGCCTACGTTTTGAAGAGATGTTCGTGTCGCTTCTAGCCCAGCAAGAGTAGGCCGCCCTCTCAATACGATCACCTCCCCTTTTCGAATATCTTGTTAATTCGCGTTCAAATTGCTTTGGCGTAGGGCTTAGCTTTTGGCAGACGGTGCCTAAATAACCTGCACACACATTTTAAAACAGAACGCATTCCAGAGTTTACAATGTGTTTTGCAGTATCATCTGCCTCCAATTCAAATCGTGATTGTTTTTTTTTTTTGTTTTTTTTTTTTTTTTTGTTTCTTTTTCCGGAAACTTTCCGGGCATTTTCATCACTAGCCTCGGGTCAGACGGTCAGACATAACTGCACCGACTCCCCGTAACCAGTTTTCCAGCGTTTAGAGCAAAGTAAAGGATACGGACTCCTGGCTCTGCCCCGCTCGGCCGCGGGTCGGGCCGCGGGTCGGGCTGGAGCTCTCGCTTGCGGTTCTCGTTTTGGTGGCGGGTTGTGCCCCGAGCTCGGGCCCCGCCACCACCCGCGCCCGCTCCATCAGGCTCCATGGCTCCATGGACCGTTCCATTCCTCTTGATGGCTGTAGTGTGTCTCGCGAGGGGTCCTTCCCTCAACCTCAACAAAATCAGTGTACAGACTAAGCAAAAAAGGAATCAGTTCCCCCCCACCCAAAAAAAAAAACAGTAATATTTTTAAAAATATATTTTAAAAATGACAGTGAAAAATTAGAGAAGATAAAGAAAAGTCACAGAAAAGTCGTTGTGCGCTTGAATTTATTGTGTGGGACCTCTCGGTGCCCAGTATCGACCCAAAGTGAAGGGGTTGGGCAACGTGAGTGAGGGGTAGGGAATTTCTCGCGATTTTCCTCTTTCATTTTTATCGTTCGAGCAAGTAATCCGGGGGGGAGGGGGGGGGGAACCTCGAGTAATGGTCGGGTCACCTGCCCTGTAATAGTGCTGTAATAGCCGTAATATCCTCGTAATAGGCATAATACCATGTAATATCGCAGTAGTACTTGTAATATATCGCCGGAATACTTGTAATATTCGTGTAATAGTCGCGTAATATTCGCGTGATAGATGTGTAATAGTCTTGTAATCGTCAGTAATAGTTTGTAATAGGCTTAATAGGCGTAATAACGGGTAATATCCGTAATATCGTTGTAATACATGTAATATTCGTGTAATAGTTGCGTAATAGCTGTGTAATACGTGTAATAGCCGTAATAGGGAGTAGTCGGGTCGCAATTTTGGAGATGTTCTTCCTCCTGGAAGTGATCATTCAACGATGCAAAGTAAGTCACTTGTCGGCATCCTCAGTTCCTGATCCAGCCCAAAGCCCGCAGCTGGCTGCCGCGCTGGGGCGTCGGCCAGTGGCCGGGCCGCGGCGGGGCGGGGGCGGGGCGGGGGCCTGCCAAATCTATCAGGCGAGTCCTCCCAAGGCCGCACCGCCGCACGTGGTCCAAACGTGGCCCCCTGGTCCTGGTGCAGGTCCTGGTCCCCCCACACAAGTAGCCTCCAGCTCACAGGCCGCTCCGCGCCGCGCCGAGTTGGTCTTGTTGGAGTCCTCGCAGTCGACAAGAAAGGCTCTGTCTGTGGAGTGGGCCGGTCTGCTTGGCCAGGAAACGGGTCTCGAACTTGAGGGGATTCTGTGGCTGACTCTCCGGCACCTGCTCATGAGTACGGGGGGCTTCGTAACTCACAGTGTCAACCTCACAGACTGACAGCAGGCACCCCCTCCCCGAACATTTGATGGCCCGAGGAAAATCAGGAATCTTTGCTGTCGTTTTCTTCTCACCTATATGACACCTGCGACGCTTCGCACAGTAGGGCACAAGTAGGTAAAGCGAATGAGAAACTCCGTCACAGCTCAGAGGTGACGCTATGGGGAATTAAAAAACGGGTGGAAAAAAAAGAGGCCAAAAAAGTTGGGAAACACGAGACCAGTTTGATGACTGCAACGTGACTACAATGCAGCCTTGTGGACTTTGAACCACTACCACTGGCGAAATGGCAGCGGCATCAGCAGCGGGGAAGTGCAGACCTCTCCTCCTCGCTAATCTCTGTCGTTTCCACGGCAATTTTCCAGTTCCGAGATGTGCCATTTTCCTGCAGACGCCAGCCACCAGATAGGCGGCTAGAAAGTGATTACGATTCTTCTTTTTCTTCACCTACTCGCTGACACGATACCCCTGCAGTGATTGTTATCTGTGACTCCGGCGCGGCTCGGCTGGGCTCGGCGTTGCACCAGACTGGGGCATGTCTATTGCTTATCACTTCGGTAATAGTGATAAGGTGGGCGACCTAGGCCTCCATTCCCTCTCAGCTCCAATAACCAGAATCTGGGTGGACGGAGAGGGAGTCTGCACCAAGCAGCCCTGACTGACTAACAGTGAACCATATAAGTGAACCCTGTACCCTTTCGGTGGAGACAACCTATTATTCCCCCTAAAGAGGTTTCCTTGACTTTCATTGTTTTCCCTCTTTTTCCTACCTCTCAGTTCTTCTCTTATTGTTCGGAGCTCAGCTCAGACTCTGGGCCGGATACGCTTCATTTTAGAGAGAACCGGAAGAGGTTCTGTAGTGAGCAGGGAGGAGGGAGGGAGGCGGGGGCACCACCACGGCGAAGCGCAGCGCGCAGCGCGGTGGCAATCACGCCTTCTTTTACGTTCTCTCGAAATGGAAGGTTCCACTTGCAGGATGACAAACGACTTGCATCTGCCGGAGATAACGGTGCGGCCGCGCCGTGCCGCGCCGCGGGTCCGACCCGACCCGACCCGACCGGGTACCGCATGCGCGCATGGTACACTCGCTCGGTACCTGCAGAAGGCGCGGGGCCGCGGAGACCGCCCGTGCCGCGCCGCGCTGCGCACGCGAGTGTTGCTGTATCCTGTCCGCTGACACGTGACTGCCACGCCCCGCCCCGCCCCGCCCTGCCCGTGACACGCAACCACACCCGCGCGTGTGTGTTAGTGTGTGAACACGTGTGTGTGTGTGTGTGTGTGTGTGTGTCTGTCTGACCTGATCACGCCATGCACAGTTCATTGACAGGACCCAATTTTGAGTTCCCTCTATCCCCCCCTCTATTCCCCCCCCCCTCTCTCTCTCTCTCTCTCTCTCTCTCTCTCTCTCTCTCTCTCTCTCTCTCTCTCTCTCTCTCTCTCCCCTCTCTCTCTCTCTCTCTCTCTCTCTCTCTCTCACTCTCTCTCTCTCTCTCTCTCTCTCTCACTCTCTCTCTCTCTCTCTCTCTCTCTCTAACTTTCCGCGGCGGGCGCCACGCACGGTCCCGGCACGACCGTGTGAGGTTGCATCCAGCAGCGCCCGAGTTCATGCGAACCATATTCTCCCTTCTTATTTACTACAGCTACCGTTGCGTGTTGCCTCTCGCATACGAGAGCGGTAAAACGTGAGATATGGGATTAAGATATATTTTTTTGAGTGTGTGTAGCCGGCGCGGATAAGCACACGGGGTAGTGAGTGATCCGGCCGATGATGATGGCAGCAGGTGGTGCCCTGCATTGCTTTGCAGCAGATGCCTCCACAGCAGCTGCAGGTGGTGATTGTGCAGATGAGGACAGCGGCAGCTGTAGGCGATCCGTTCCCTGCTGTCCTGCCCTGTCCTGTCGCTGACGGTGGACAAGGTGCTGCGTGGGAAGGTAGACGCGAGCCGACGACGCGACGGGCGCACAAAGGATCTCCACACCGCGGTGGGCTGGGCTGGGGAAGTCCTGCTGCACCTTTAGAAAATATGACAAAAGGAGACAACATTAATTTTGCACTGAGAAAAAAATTTACTCGTAAATTAACGATCTTTTTTCGTTATTTGTGACTTCGACTCGCAGAGTTGTAAATTTACGAGAGTAGCCGTAAATTTACGACAGCAAATTATTACGAGTCAAAGGAAACTAAGTCGACACATGGTGGATCGTAATAATTTAACTGGAAGTTGTATACAACTAAAGTTATAACTTTTTCGCGTAATCCTAACGAATATTTTTCATAGATTGCAGGGGGCGGGAGGAGGAGGGCAGGATTCGTCCATTTTGCCAAGGTTTTAGACTTTACTTTCTGGAAAATTATGAAAACTTGTAAACTTAGACCGTGCTCTTTTTATGATTGCTGACCAAAGTAGATTTTACTACGTTAAAATTGCTTTAAAAAATGACTTTGTCCATCGAGAACATCACATTGGCCATCGAAGACGGAGTTATGATTTTTTCCCCCTTCAGGAGGCGACGTGTTTGGAACACATCTGATTCTCCCAATCTGACGTTATCAGCGTCAGCAATAACAGTTTTTTTTTCGCATGCACTTATCCGAGCTTGACCCCCCCAAGCATGACGACGACACACTGCACGCGCCCGCCGGGGAGGTTCTCGCTCTCCTTGCTCTCCTCCGGCCGAGCGGATGGCGCCTGCGAAGTCGAGGGTAGGCCACCCCGCGCGACACGCGTGCCTTGCAGGGCTGCCTACCCAATCGACCTACAATCAATGCGCTCGCACACATGCCTATTTTTTTTTCTTTTTCTTTCTTTTTCGACAGTTGTCTTTTTAGGAGCTCGTTTTAGACCGACCGCCTCCTTATCCGATCGCTTCGGTATTTTTTGTTTAAACAAAAAGTATAAAATAAAAATGAAAGAACAATGTTCGCGTTACTCCGAACAGTCTGCTGCTTGTAGTGGAGCAGTAAGGCGCACAGGCCGGCACTGTGTCAGGCCGGCACCGAGCCTTCCTCTCCTCGCACACGCGTGACGAACGCACGAGCACGACGGACGTCGCTCACTCACACACTGACACACTGACACGAGGACACAGACTCATACACTGCAGGCCAGGCGCCTCCTTGTAAAGCACGGTATACAGTATGGGGTTTCTCAACATCTGTGACAATACGGACACACACACACACACGCGCGCGCGCGCGCGCGCGGGGGGCTTACGCTGGTAGTTATACGGAGGACGTCGCCGTGCAGCGGATCCGGCCATAACAGACGAATTAACTCATTGTGTAAAACCGCGGAGGTGGGACTTGAAAGGTTGACGGCCAAGGTCTTTTCAGGCCGCACCGCGGCAACTTATGCAAATGTGCAGGCCTGCGAAAGAATTTGCCTCTGAAACCAAGCGCGGTGTCCTTGTTGAAGGCAATGTTTTCCTTTTTGCGCGAGGAGCCCTCCCTCCCCTGCAGTCCCGCTCGAGGATGATGTCGATAAGCGTGATGAGATCTCCATCCTTGTCGCACTCTGCGCCACATCAGCAGCGAGATTCCCGAGGAGATTTCAGAACTTGATATGGAAACGGAAACGTCCGGGTTCAGATCCGTCCCTGCATGATTTATCGGTTTTGTGTAGGTCTGAAAGACCTTCCATATTTTTTCAGGCCCCTAAACGCTCAGCGGAGTCTGTCTACTGTGGACTGAGCCCTGCAGACCTGCAGACTGCAGCACAGTGGTTCCGGTGCACGCCCTCCTCGCTCTGTCTCTCTCGCACTCACGAGGTACGCCGTATTGGTGCGAGAGAGACAGTGCACCCGTGCACCCTCCTCGCTCGTCAGTGGGGCAGGTCAGGTCGCCTCACTTCGCCTCTCTTGCTCGCCGCTCGCAGCCTCACGGCCGCAGCCGCAGCGCCTCGAGCCGAACACACCGGACAGGACTGCCGTCTGATTCGGAGGGTATCGCTCTCGCGCCTTATTACCGTCCTTGTCGCACTCTCGGGGGCCCTGCCATCCCCGACATCGGACACCGCCACGGGTGCAACAAGGACGCGGAGGTACGAAGGAGAGCGATCTTCTTGTGAATCAGAAGGCTCTGGGGGAAATGGAAAGTGCTTGCAGCGCCACGGCGGCCACGGCCTGCAGTGTAATGTTGGGAGGAGCGAGGAAGGGGGACCGGTCCGGGCACCAGCTGAGCCGCGCACGCACGCACACACACGCACGCACGCACGCACGCACGCACGCACGCACGCACGCACTCACAGTCACACGCGGCGGGGCTCCTGGCTTGGCTCCGCTCCGCGTGTTCCACATTGCAATATTTCAGACTCGTCGCGCGTCGTCAGCCGGGACGCCCTGCTGCGTTCAGCAGGCGATATTTCAGCGCAGGGGGATGCACTCCTCCGCCGGAAATCTGGACGCGGAACAATAAGACAGCAGCGTGCGTTTTCCCTACAGGGAGCCCAGTACAGCGCGTGGGGTCATTTGGGGGGCCTGATTCTCCTCTCAAGTCAAGCATGGGCATGGGCCTTGGATGTAGGAGAGAGCCTTTTTCTTTACCGTGGCCCGCCCGCCTCGCTGGTCTGTCAACTTTGGGTCCAGCGGTTCGGATCGGCTGGTTCAGGGTGTTGCGCAGAGCCGGAGCGGACTTCTGGTCGGACGGGATCCAGACTCGCGCCAGGGGTGCAATAACCCCCCTCCCCCCCCTCTCTCCTTCTCTTGCTCACACTACCGGTCCGGTCTTTCGCACAGTCCTGGTCTATGCTCGGCCGCTGAGAGAGGTGAATGTAGGTCGGACGGGCCGTAAACCGATGAAGTGCTGCTGCTGCTACTGCAGCTGCTGCTGCTGCCGCCGCCAGTCTAGGCGGGCGGCCCGGGCGGGTGGAAAGAGAGGGGGGGGGGCGACATTGGAACGGTCATCAATAAGGGAAAGATACTGCCGAATGCGAGCCGCGACACTCTTTTCCGCTGCCGTGACATTTCGGTTCCGACGAAGCCGCGCGTGTTCCGTGTGGATTCAAGCCTCCCCCCCCCATCACCTCCTAACGGAGCGAGGCGCGTCGCGCGGCGGTCACCGTATTGCCGACGCGACGACAGAAGCCTGCACGGCCTGCACCGTAGCATCCCGATCCGCATTATTCTCGCCTCGAAAAAGGTCAACACGCGTGGTGTAGCGGGGTGGGGTGGGGAGGGGCAGGGCGGATGAGGGTCGATGCGCCAGGGGCTCCACCGGACGGGACAGCTCCTCGACGAATGACACGCGGCGCTGCTTAATAAAAGCAAATCAGGCTATGAGGATTGATGGAGGCTTACTGCAAAATGCACAGCAAGGAGTGCGTCCTCTATTCCGCTGGCATGCAGGTATCGCCCCTTGAGCCAAAAATTAGAAGGTACATGCTAAATCTTATGAACTTTTTTTAATACGTTGCTACCGATTTCTGAAAACCTGCTCTGTTTCTGAACAATTTTGTGCCGAATTATGAACAAAATGAGCCGACTATAAACAATTTTCTTCACACAAAATTATGCGTAAATAGATTATGTTTACAGAAACCGGTAGCAGCGTATAAAAAAAGTTAATAAGAATTTAGTGTGTAAAAGTTAAATTAGAAGTTAATTTTGTTTCACAATTTCACAATCATAGAACTTTTGTGGCTTATGTCTCTGACAAACTCTATTTAATGTAAAATTTGGATGTTACGTTCCCTGAAATGAAAGGTGTGAGTTAAAGGGTCTCCTAGTCCTACTCTGGGCAGTTAAGTCAACTGTTTCCCTTTTTTTTTCAGTGTTTGGATTTGCTACATTAAAGGCGTGTTACGTTACGGACCCCTCCCGTCGACATCGTCTGAGTCGTAGTCCACCCTTTACCGTTCCCGCCCTGCCCCGGCCCGCCGCCCGCCGCCCGCAGCCCGCAGCCACCCCAACGTGTTATTTCTAACGCATTCGCATTCCCCCGGTGATGTATGCCAAGGATAGGGGCGCGGGTGCGAGCGGCGGCGTAGTGCTGCACTGCGCGACAGCGGGACAGCGGCTTGGAGTTGAAGCCGCGGCCGCTGGTCGGCCCGCCGCCGGCCCATAGACCCGGGCCCCGCCCCGCCCCGCCCTGCCCCGCCCCGCCCTCATCGTGCGCGTGCGACAACATAGCGCGACACTCAATGCCAACCGTATTCAAATTCCCTTTGAGGAACGTTCACCTTGGTGTTGCGGCCCGCGGCCCGGCCCGGCCCGGCCCGGCCCCATCCCATGAGTCACACCGGACACTGAAGGTCTCTCGCCCAGGGCCACGGCCCCGCCACGCCACGCCACGCCCCCACCTCGCCCCGCAACGCATTCACAACACACCCTCTGCTACCTGTTTTCCGCCCCTTTCTCGAACAGGTGCGCACTGCACCGGGTCGCCTCACGCCCGCCCCGCCCCGCCCCGCCCCACCCCGCCTCGCCCCACCACACCCCGCCCCGCCTCTAGACCGGCTCGCCGCCCCGCGCCGCTTCCGCGTCGCCGATATCTGTTTGGCGAAGGCTAAGTGCCCGCCCCGTCCCGTCCCGTCTGCGGATAACTACGCATTGTACAAACTGCCTGGCGAGAGAGAGATATCGTTTCGCAGTCAGACGGCGAAGTAAAGCGAGGCGCCGCGGAAGCGGGACGCGCGGCTCAACAGCTGGGGCGGGGCGGGGCGGGGCGGGGCGGGGCGGGGCGGGGCGGGTGGAGGCGCCACCAGGCCGCACGTGGAAATACATCACAAAACGGCGATAAGCGCCTCGTCGCGTCGCGACCTCCCGCGATGGCGGCGCTGCAGAGGGCGGCACGTGGGACCGGCCGGCAGCGACACCCCGCCCTGCCCTGCCCTGCTCTGCCCCGCCCCGCCCTGCCCCGCCCTGCCCTGCCCTGCTCTGCCCCGCCCTGCCCTGCCCTGCCCTGCCCCGCCCTGCCCTGCCCATCCTGCCTTGCCTCGCCGCCGCACCGACCCGCTTGTCTGGGTCGGCAGACGGCATGGGGGAAAAAAAATGTCTAGTGCGATGATATGGTGTCAGCAGCAGCTCGGCTGACTTGATAACCCCACTCACCTACGCTCGCTGCGCTGCGCTCGCGTAGACAATCTCTCAAGCACTACCCCGCGAGGCGAGGTGCGGGGAGGGGCCGGGGCCGGGCGGGGGCGAGAGGGGACCACCCACCATGATGCAATGGTGGTGTCAAATTGCTCGACTGGTCCGAAAGGGAGAGGGGAGGGGGGAGTAAAAGCGCTGCAGCGCTCGGAGAATTTCTATGGGAATGGGGAAAGAAAAATAATGCTCTCGTGTTAATTTTTCCTGTCCCGAAATGTCAGTGAGAGCGTTATTATGATTCGTTCCTGCTTGGCAACACCACAATGGCCGCACTGCCCTGCCCCGGCCGGGCCGGCTGAGGTCATTATGAGGTTCTTGGCACCACTCGGGCCAGGCCAGCCGAGTCACCCACCCACCCACCAGCCGCGCCTCGCAATGTGTCCATTCAGACGTATGCATGGAATATTGAACAGCAGCGGATACCGCACTAGCTTGAAGGTTTTTTTTGCTTCCTAGGCCTTCCCTCCTTCCCTCGGCCAGTTGGACCTGGCGTGAAACAACCTGATTGCATTGCTAGTGAACCTCTTCGCAGCCTAGAAAACCTCTCAACGCTGGGATCGCCCTACAAACCCCCAACGGCGAGCTTTGCCGTTTTGCGTCAGGATCGGGAGCACGCGTCGCATGGACGGGCCCGCGGGACGCGCTGTGACTACGGCGCTGGTTGCCCTGCCCCGACGCCAGCAGGGGGGGGGGGCAGGACGAACCTCTTCTCCCTGCTAGGCAGCGCGAGGGACAGCGGGGCAGGGCTTGGGCAGGGCGGCGTGAGGCATAGGCGAGGGGGAGGGCGGAGGGGGACAGCATGCGCTGAATTGGAGCATCTATTTCTGTGCTTCTCTCAGCAAAGGGAAGGGGAACGACGACGACGACGGCAGCCAAAGCAGGAGGAGGTCCTCCATGACGCGCTGGCGCGCGCGCGCGCGCGCGTTTGCGTGCGTGTGCGTGTGTGTGTGCGTGCGTGCGCGTCGTGCAGCCACGTGCAACGTGCAGGGTGAGCGCGCGGAGGTGGGTGCGACGTCGCGTCTGCTCTGGCCAGAGTTTCGTCGCTTATGAGCTCCCTCCCCACCCATCTCTGGAAACAAAAACGTCGCATCCCACCATGGGCCCCGGCCGAGGAAAAACAACTCCGAATTTTGATATACAGATTTTGTTAATTCTTCTGAATTTTTTGAATTTTTGCTGCATTCTTTGCAATTTTTGCTTGAATTTGTACTAAATTTGTTTTTCTTATTATTTTTTGTAAATTTTCCTCAATTTTTCAAAAGTCTTCTGAATCTCTTAGAATTTTTCTGGAATTTTCTAAAGGTCTCTGAATTTATCTGAATTACGAGGAGCCAAAAAATTTCAGAGTTGTTTCCCCTTCGGCCCCGTCCTTGTAATACACGTCGGCCCGGCGCGTCGGGTCGACCTTCCTCGTTAAGTCGGCAAGGACGCGGGTGTAGGGCGCCCGGCTGTCGCGATCCTTCGCGAGAGCAAAGTAGTGCTGTACACGCAGGCAGACCCGTGCGGCATTTCCGGATCACACTGGGGTGTCGCTGTGGGATCTTTCCTCCCGTCCCGTACCCTCCGCACGTGGGTGGTAAGGTCGGCCCTTCCATCTGCCCGAGGAGTGTGCAGGCTGCACGGGATATACTTACCACTCCCTACCGACGGTCGCTACTTACAGTGATGAGCAAGGCTGTCTTTTGTTGTCTTCACACACTAAACCCTTATGCACTTTTTTGTGCATGAGCCTTGCAGGGTTTTACACAACCATAGTTATGCACAATTTTTCCTGCATAACTATGCTTAGCTTTGTTCCTTATGCACAAATTTGTGCAGAATTATGCACAATGTGTAATATAGTTATGCATACAATTTTGTGCATAACTATGGTTGTATAAAATTGTGCATAAGGGTTTAGTGTGCAAACATTACGCCGTGCGCGGTCCCCGGCGGTCCCCGGCGGCGGTCCCCGGCGGTCCCGCAGCGCGACAACGCACATTGCGATCCACGCCGCCGGGCCGGGTCGGGTCAGGCCGCGTGTCGGGCCGGGTGAGGGTGAGGGCAGGGCCTGCCCACTCCCGAGTTTCAGGGTTTTCTGCGTCTCTCTCGCACCAGAGGGCGTCTTACAGGTAAAGAGAGACAGAGTCGGGAGTGAACAGGCACTGGGTGAGGGTGAGGTCCCCGTCCTGAGGTCCCCTCCTCCTCTCTCACCTTCCCCTTCACGCCTCGGCTGGGGCCGGCGGGGCCGGGCGGCCGGCATTGCTGCTCCACTCTGCACGGTGCCATTTGCACGTCATTTGCGATGCAGCGGGCGGGGCCGGGCGGGGCCGGGCGGGGCCGGGCGGGGCCGGGCGGGGCCGGGCGGGGCCGGGCGGGGCCGGGCGGGGCCGGGCGTTGCCAGGCGGGGCCTGGCGGGGCCGGGTGGGGCCGGGCAGCCCTGAGCCGCCCTGAGCCGCCCCTCCTATAGCCCGGGCTCGGGCAGTGAAACCTCTCGAAGGCATCATCACGATCACCGGTGTGGTTAGTCACTGAGCGGGCGGGGCGGGGCGGGGCGGGGAGGCGGGGCTGATGAGGGGAAAAAGGATTTCGAGGTGGTGTCCTTATTCTGTTCGCCTGCCTGCCTGTCTGTCACTGCTGTGCCATTGACGTCAAAGCTTTGCCCGGGATGCCGCCGGGCTGGGGCGCAGAAATAAACAAACGTGCACGAGCCGCACTTATCAGCAGGGCAGGTGAGGGGGCGGCCACACAGGCCCGTCAAGAGAGTTCATGCGTACGCGCAAACAAATGGCGCAGTTCACAACCGGTTGGAAATGCTTTTCGCAGCGCGAGGAAGGGTGTTTTGCGGTGGTGGTGCGAGTGCGTGTGTGCCTGCTCGCGGCCGCCATGAGAGGATGATTTCAGCAGAGCGCCGAGTGAAAACGAACAAAAATGATGATAAGCACAACGTGGAGACGAATCATCCACGGACGGGTTTGAAACATCACCTGACGGGGGCTGGAGTTAGGCGAGGGCATCACCGTCGCCGCGAGCGGTCGACAGTGACTCAGCAGCTAGATGGGCTTCGCTACTTCGCTGGCGAAGCGTCTTTCGGGACGCCGGCACCATGGTCGGACCAAGGCGACGCCAGCAGCAAACCTGGATTCGGAGGGATACTTCGCTCTCACAGACCATAAGATCGCGCGCGGATCCCAGGAAAGACAGCGATACTGTTTTGCACTGTTTTCTCCAGGTGACGTGCCGGCTTAAATATCCTACCAGAACGAGACAATCGCGAGAGGGAAACAACTCTGAAGTTTGGTGTACAAATTTTGTAAATTTTCGGGACTTCTTGTTAATTTTTATTGAATTTTACTGAATTTCTGCATGCATTTTACCTAAATTTTTGTGCATTTATGTGAATTTTCCTTAATTTTTCCGAATTTTCCTGAATTACGAGGTGTGCAAAAATTTCAGCGTCGTTTTCCCCTCGGATAACCGGTGAAACTGCGGTGGTAGCAGCCCGGCGGAACCGCTTAGAACGGCTGGGCTGCAGTCTGATTCAGATAGAGCGTTCTGTCTCTCTCGCACCTATTCGGCCCCTCCCGTGAGGGCGAGAGAGACACGGCGAGGAGAGCGCTCTTCTCCTCTGAATCAGTCTGCAGGGCACACAAAGGCGTGGAGGCCGGAGCCGGAGCCGCAGCTGCAGCCGCAGCCGCAGGTGGGGTAATGACTCACGATGGACGCGCTGAGCGGCGCTGAGCGGCGCTGAGCGGCGCTGAGCGATGCGCCTCCCCTCCTCGCAGTGCCGCACGCCGCACCAGACTGCAGCGGCTCCGTCCAGAGCATGGGCGGAGAGAATTTTAAATGACGGACACCGACGACAAAATGCCCATCGAGGGCGAGCCCTTTGTGTTCGCGAGCGCTGCTGCTATTGATGCTGCTGCTGTTGCTGCTCTCCAAAACAGTCCCGCTGCTGCACAACCGAAATAATTGTCGGTCTATAATGACTCGCGGATCTATCGCTGCACGTTCCCGCACCACCGCCCGGCCCACGCCCACGCCCAGGTCAGCCGGTAACAAGCGAGTTATTGCCGTTCGCATAGTTTATCATCTCGATTTTTGCAGTTCATATTCTCACGCGGTGTGCAATATATACGTTGCGCGGGTGAACATGCATAGGCGAATGAAAGTATTAATTAAACATGCAGTCTGTGCACGGGTCGGCATGAGGTGGGGCGGCGTTGGGCGAGGCGGGGTGGGGTGGGGTGGGGCGGGGCGGGGGAGTGCTGTGCTTCGAGTCCGGCGTATGCACAAGGGGCAAGCCCCGCCCTACCCCGCCCCACCCCACCCCACCCCACCCCACCTCGCCCCAC
Organism: Frankliniella fusca; assembly: GCA_029379305.1. Taxonomy (NCBI): domain Eukaryota; kingdom Metazoa; phylum Arthropoda; class Insecta; order Thysanoptera; family Thripidae; genus Frankliniella; species Frankliniella fusca. Next base: position 199,682 of record JAHWGI010000058.1, on the reverse strand, counting down.
CTCGCCCCGCCGCAAGGAGTCGGCACACCGCCAGGTACACAGGGCAGAGGCAGGAGGCTGCTGATGAAACTCTGAGGAGGATGAACTCAAGTCGTGGCTGGGAGAGGTCTGAGGGAGAGAGGCTCCGCGGGCGGGGCGGGGCGGGGCGGGGCGGGGCGGGGGAGGGCGGGCCGTGGTGCTTCAGGCAGAGATGCTTATCTCAGAGTGGTGGTGGTGGTGGTGGTGGTGGTGGGGCCTGGGGTCATACACGCCGTCCCCGTCTCAAGAAATTGTATCGGCGCGTGCAGAGCTCTGCGCTGCGGAGGAGAGTTGTTGCTCCGGTCCGACCCGAGCCGACCCGACCAGGCGCGACATATCAGCTTACACTGCTTTCTCTGGGCCGTGGAGCGGCCCGGCTGCTGGGGCGCGAGTTGCCGTCGAGAGCAATGTCTCGCTGAAATCTCTCACATTTCTCTGGAGAAGGTTTTGCTAAGGCAATCGCAATGTGTTTACCTGGAATGAGATCTCCCCCGTGCTATGATGAAACAACCGGGCGCAGGAGCCAGTGGCCTAACCAGTGTTTCCAGAAAAGTAGGCAAAAAGTCGCCCAAACACAGCGGAGTAAAGCGGGCTGCATTTGCGCCTGCCTACTAGGCAACGTAAACGCTCTTGTGCGAAGGTGTTGCCTAGTAGGCAGGCGCAGATGCAGCCCGCATCACTCCGCTGTGTTTGGGCGACTTTTTGCTTACTTTTCTGGCAACACTGGGCCTAACCCATCTCATGGCCCCTGTGGCTGTGCGATAGCCTGTACCGCACGCACGGGTGCGAGAGGGTTGCCTACCCGCACGGCACTGTGAGAGTAGGAGTTCCAGGTGCGCGTGGCTGTGTGAATCATCAGCAGAACTGCAATCGTTTGAAAATCAGGATCTAAACAATTGCTTCAGGGCTTTTATCCTAGTCGACGTGCGTCTTCACAACCTGCCTCGATTCAGATAATAACCGCGCAGTTTCGGAGCGTCTCTGTTCTTTGGAAGCGGCGCATGCGCATATCCAAATGGGATCCTTAGGGCCGGCATTAGCATCTCTGCTTCTGCTGCTGACTCTCTTCTCCGAGGCGGTTTCCCCACCCCGCCTCCGCCTGCCAACAACTCGCCCTGCCGGCCCGGCCCGACCCGGCCCGGCCCGGAGCGCTCACCTTGGAGCAGGTCCAGGTCAAACACTAGGAGTGGATTTGGGCTACCGGCCACGCCGGCCACGCCGCGTCGGGATGGACTGGTTCCGCAGAGAGTCGTTTGCGAGGGGGACACAACTCTGAGAACACTCACAAAAAAATACAAAAATTTACGAAAATTCAGTAAAACATATCGTAAAAATTCACAGAAATTCTCTTTAAAAAATCACAGAAATTCTCTAAAAACACTGGAAAAACAAAGGCACTAAACAACACCTTTCCTGGGGCACTAAAGTCAAGGGCACGGTTTAGTGCCTTTCCTGGGGCACTAAAGTTTAGTGCCTTTCCAAAGGCACTAACCCTAACAGAAGTTGAAATCCCAAAATTGTCCCTTTGAAGTACCAAATTTGTCCCTCAACTTTTCAAGGGACTTGGAGGGGATTTGGCACTTGCTCAAATCCCTCTGAAGTCCCTGCCCCCCGAAATCCCTCCGAAGTTCCATTTGCGATCGCGATGCCTTTTTGACCTAATCGAAAAAGTGGTTTAGGAGGACTCCCAGGTCGTTTTTAACACGTCACAAGGAATTCAGATGTTCAGAAACAATATACTGTATTGTATAGTTGTCTCCTTCATACATGTTTCATCCATGAACGGTGCTTTAAAACCGCCAGACAGCCATGCGACTAGGATTCAGCGGTAGTTACGCAGGGACTTCAGAGGGATCTGAGCAAGGGCGAAAACCCCTTTAAGTCGTGAAATCCCAACTCCCTCATATGCTACTATTTGGGACTTCCAGGGGATTTGGACTTTGGGATCTCGAGGGACTTTGGACTTTGGGACAAATTTGGGATTTCAACTTCTGTTAGGGAAAGTTTAGTGCCTTTCCAAAGGCACTAAACTTGTACGGAACTCATATGAAGCTAGCCAGCTTAAGGTGTGAAAGGTCTCGTTTAGTGCCTTTCCATAGGCACTAAGCTTTAGTGCCTTTCCAAAGGCACTAAACTTTATTAGTGCCTTTCCAAAGGCACTAAACTTTATTAGTGCCTTTTAAAGGTAGGTATTCGCACCTTTGTTTTTCCTGTGAATTCACGAAAATTCAAGAAATTAAAAAAAAATCGCACCAAATTCAGAGTTGTTTTCACCTTGTTCGTTTTTCGTTAGGTTGACTCGACGCCAGAGAGCCGGAGTCCCGCGGGTGGGGACGACGAGGGAACGATCTTCGGAATAAGCAGACTGTGGACAGGTCAGGTCGGTGTCGAGTCGACAGTCTGCTGCTCTGGAACAGGTGACGATGACGTCAGTGGCTGTGGAAATGATTTGGGGCGCGTCGCACTGCGCGCCAGATAAATACACGGCAGGACCACGCGGACGCCGGTCAAGCCCGGCCTGATGAGCCTATCTTATCGTCATCGAAATGTAATACGCTCATTTCGCCGCGATTCGTCAGGAGGAGGCCCGTTTGGGCGAGAGACCATACGCAGGTGATAGCGTCTGTATACGTACGCCGGACAGCCATAGTGATTACGCACCAATAAGGATAGCGCGCTCGCGAACACACTCACTCACTCACTCACTCACTCACTCACTCACTCACTCACTCACTCACTCACTCACTCACTCACTCACTCACTCACTCACTCACTCACTCACTCACTCACTCACTCACACATGCTCGAGCGCCCGCGAGCGCCGATCTTCCTGGTCCACGTGCTGGGGCCGTGCGAGGCCGCCGGGCTCGCCAGTTGCCAGCGCCACCACGCGGCCGAAACGCGAAGGGCGATATTTATGTCCTGCCCCTCTGCTCGCCCCGCCTCCTGCCGGACTCGAACACAAACACAAACACACACACACACACACACACACACACAGACCTACACACACACAGACCTACACACACACAGACCTACACACACACAGACCTACACACACACGCGCGCGCGCGCCCGTGCGCCGCGGGCCAGATGGCATGGTCGTGTAGTGTGGTAGGCGCCCTGAACGAGCGTGAACGGTGCGGTACACACACAAGGAATACTGGCGTGTGCACGTGTGTGTGTGTGTGTGTGTGTGTGTGTGTGTGTGTTTGCAGCTAGCTCTAGGCCGAGAGGGCAAGGGAGAGGGGAAATGAAAACAGAGTGCCCATAGCAAAGTACTCCAAACACAGCTGGGCTGGGCGGCCAGGCGGCTCGGTGGTAGCGGAACACTACCAGCTCTCTGCTTAGCATCAGGTCAGGCTGCAGGACCCCCGCTGCATGCGCTGAGCTCGCGGTTGCGCTGCTTGTGCCAGGCTAGCAGGCCAGGCCGCGACCGCGCTCTCGGCTCGGCACTTCCACTACAGATCGAACTCGGACACTTTCGCTCGCGGCTTTGGCGTGGCTTGGCGCGCGCGGCGTGAGGCGGAGGTACTGTGTCATAAGAAGGTACCCGCCTCATTTAAATGGGGCCGCGCCGCCGCCGGGCAGGACCGGAGCTAGACAGCCTCTCCTTCTCCGTCCTTGTCGCACGTAAGGCGGTGCCCTATGTTAGGGGATGGCGGAGGCCTGCGAGTGCGACAAGGACAGAGGCGCGCGAGCGGTCTTCGGAAGCTTTGGCTGCTTCCACCTCTGGAGACAGACCGGAGCGGAGCTACAGAGAGCCTCCTTCTCCTCCTCAGGACCCCAGCGCGGACGCCAGAGCTAGGCTAGAGCCGCCACATTTTCTCCCTTCCTCTCCCCGCCCAATATCAGTTCAGTTTGTCGGTTTTGCATGTGTGCGCCGCCGGTTCCGCGCAGTCTCGCGGCGCACGGTGTGCTCCCCAGACATGCTGCATTATCGAGGGGCACGCGCGCGCGCGGCTGGGCCCCCTGCAGGCGTTTATGATAAAGCGAAAGCGGTCGCACCGAGAGGAAAACATAAACATCGAGTATTTCTGTTTTCAATTAGGAATTTACGCTCACGCCGCATGTATTGACCTTCCGCTTCGAAGTTACGCACTCAGCGTGAGCCACGTGACATGCGTTGAGCATCCCGTGAACTCGAATTAATTCTTAATGTAATTTGGCGTTTGTCGCTGAAACCGACCTATGCGTGATGGGAGAGAAAGAACATGAGGGGATGATTATTGATTGTAATGTAAAAGCGACTCTAGTGAACCGACTGATATCCGTAAAAGTAAAGTACCGGCGGGCCTTGATAAAAGAAAGGCGTTAGTGCGGTAGACAAAGCGAGTGTGGGCTGGCAACGCTTTCCCGCAGTCAGATCTCAAACTGTAAGTCTACCGACGCGAGGTATGACATGACGTCGCCTTTTATTGTAAGGTGAGGTTCTGCTGACGAGCGCGCGCTATTGTCCACCTTATCGCGGTACAACGTCGTGCGTTCCACAGGACACCTCACATCCGCGCTGCCCATAACCATCATAGTACCTAACCACCACCACTGCACTGCAAACCCTGGAATCAAATGTCTCACCCAAAATGGGAGAGGACACTTTTCCATGCTAAATTGGGGTGAGAATTTTTAACCTCACTCTTTTCGAGCGAGATATTTTTTAGCCTCGCTCTATTTGAGTAAGGATTTTTCAACCTCACTTAATTTGAGCACGAATTCTCACTTTATTTTGGCGAGGTCTCAAAATTCTTTCTCAAAAAGGGCGAGGAAAAAAATTCTTACTCTCCAGAGAGTAATAAAATTGCCCTCAAATTCTCACTCGTATGGGGGCGAGAAGTATGACTCGTAGATTTTCAGTGTGTGGAAAATATTTCAGTAGACGTACAATATATTTTGTAATTCACTATGTACAAACATATCTCGTACATGTACGACTTTACACTTTTCGACTTTGTTGGCTCTTCAATCGATTCTGAGTTGATACGTATAGTTATAAAAAATTTACAATATGAATCGTAATTGCACAAGACCTCTCATGGAAAATTTTCCCGTACCGATACAAGAATTTCTCACAGTGACAACTTATAAATAAATATACCATAACTAGGCGTAGGCGAGCGTGGTTCACGGTGTCGGGCTGAGCTAAGAGTGCGCCTCCCTAGGACTCCAGATTGCATCGGATTGCATTTTATAATATTTAAATTTTGTAAGATTATTTTTGTTGTTTTTTTTTTCATGTTGGCAAGATAGCCCAGCCCGCACGGAAAAAAAATCGCTTAGCTGAAATTAGATGTGAAAAATAAACAGTACGGCTGAAACTTCAAACAGAGGATTTTGTTATCGCGGAAAGTAGGCAAAAGGGCGACAAAACCCCTGTAGGTCGGCAACCTGGGGTGCGCCACCCCCCTCTTCAAGTCGGACCTTAATCAGCGCCTGACCCGACCCGACCAGACCCGACCCGACCCGACCCGACCCAACCCGGAGTGTTGCTAGAAAAGTTAGGTGTATTGCGCGGTTATTTTGCCTAACTTTCTGGTAACACTGCCGACCCGACCACAGCGAGGCGCGGGGCTCGGCCCGCATCGGAACTGCGTCGTGGTAAACAACGCGAACTGTTCCATGCGAATCTCTCGGGCCGCGGGCAGCAGCAGCACGCGTCCACGTGCTGGTAGCGGCGGCTGCGGCGTTTGGCGGGGAGGGACTGGCCGCGCCCGCGCCAAAAGAGGCAATAACGCCACGTGGGTACACAACACACATACCGCGCCTTGCCGAACATCCATCCCGGCCCCCCCGGCTCTGCGCGTTCCATACTTTATAATGGTTACATCACGCTGCGTCGTCTCGCCGGCTTGCTCTGCTCCGCTCTGCTCTGCCGGCTATCGCGCCGCTATATACATAGTCTGCGATGCGGCTGTTTCCTTCCAACGCTCCGACCTGCCCTCTCTGTCAGCCGCGCGCTGCGCTCATGGCGAGGGGCAGAGAGGTGTGTAAATAAGCAAGCGCATCGGCTGCTGTGCTGCTGCTGGTGGGGTTGGCAGCAGGCTGATTCCGAAGATCGCTCTCGCGCCTCTGTCCTTGTCGCACTCATGGGGCACTACCACCCCCCAACATAGGGCACCGCCATAGGTGCGACAAGGACGGAGGTACCAGAGCTATCTTCGGAATGAGACGGCAGGGCAGGGCAGGCAAAGTCCCGCGGCAAAGGGTTGGGGCAGGGCGGGGTGGGGCGGGGTGGCGTGGGGTGGGGTGGGGTGGGGTGGGGTGGGGTGGGGCGGGGTGGGGCGGGGTGGGGCGCGGTGCCAGCACCAGGGAGCACAGCGCCGAGCAGAGGGTCATTATTATGGTAATGTCGGTTCGCATTCACTTTCGTGCAATAACGTGCGCATATGTTCGTACCCGTATGACATTATGCACGAATCCGTATGCAAAAATCAAAGAGAGCTCCAAAGGTGTTTCTTATTGTTGTTTTTTTAAGGTGCTTTTGCGCCGTTCCACCGCGGCGGCGCGGTGATCATTTTATAGTTCCTCCCCCGGAGCAAGGGAGGCAATTATCCGCGCAGGCAATCGGCTCTTGAGTAGGCAACGCACGTACCGCGAAATAAGCGTTCTCCGCCAGGGCCTGGGGGGGGTTGAGCACCATCCACGCACAGCCGCCCGACTCAACCTCGCCCGATTCGCATCCGGGAGATTCACTCTCGCCGTCGGACAAGAAGTAAAACGTATTGCCAAAAGACCCCGCGCCCGCCAAAGGCGAGGCGAAACGCGATTTGGCGGGCAGCTCAGCTCCGCCCGCAGCCGAACTGGCTAGTGATGCGGCCCCGCCTCACCCCACCCCACCCCGCCCCGCCTCACCCCACCCCACCCCGCCCCGCCCCACCCCACCGCGCCGCGCACCATTACCACGCGCCGCGGTCGTGGTCTCGCGGGCGTCGTTCACAAACCCACAACACAACACACACGAGGAGAGACTCGGCTCCCCGCTCGGCTCCACTCGGCGAGCGAGTCGCTCTCCAGCCGTGTGATTCCGAAGATCGCTGTCGCGCCTCCATCCTTGTCGCACTCGCAGGACCCTGCCATCCCCAACATAGAGCGCCGCCTCAGGTGCGGCAAGGACGGAGGTACGAGAGCGCTCTGCACGACCTCCGCCTGCTCCAGCTCCAGCTCCAGCCCGTGCTCCCGCCCGTGCTCCAGCCGCCCGCCCGCCCCGCCCCGCCCCGCCCGGCCAACACGCTCCGAGTTCATTCACACCTGACCTAGCCGACGGGGGAGAGGAGCGGGGGGGGGAGGGGGCGGCGGCGGGAGGAGGAGGAGGACGCGGTTGGGATAGCTTAGATTTGGCGCCCCTCCTCTCCTCCCCGCCTCTAGTCCTGCCCTGCCCTGCCCTGCCCCTCTCCCTTCCTCCTCTCAGTAGACCAATAGCCATTACCTATCCGTGCTCCGCCCTCCACGCCCCGCCGCGCCCCGCCTCGCCCGCCCCGCCCTGAATTGAAGCATCAGAGGCGGCGAGCGCGGCGTGGCGTGGCGTGGCGCGTGGCGGAGAGCGGAGGAGGGAAGGGAAGGGGGGTAACCTCAAGGCTGCCGTGGTGGACACGCCACTCGCGCATGGCAGTCATCAACTGCGCAGCCGCAGCCGCTCGGCCGGGGCAGGGCGGGGCAGCTCCTAGCAGAGCCCCCTCCCCTTGTCCCCTGCTCCTGCCCTGCTCCTGCCCTGCTCCTGCCCTGCTCCTGCCCTGCTCCTGCCCTGCTCCTGCCCTGCTCCTGCCCTGCTCCTGCCCTGCTCCAAAGGCGAGGCGCCCTAGGACACCGCATGCGCCCGGAGATACCCAGAAGACTCCCACCGAACGCAGAGAATGACAGCGCGTTCTGCGCTCCATACTTATGGCTGAGCGAATCTTTCGATATCAAAATTTAATCGGCCATGATCTCATTCGACTGTGCGATATCGTACAATTATTCGAAATTTCTGTATCGGAACGGTTCGACAACGAATTGCAAACCTCGTTTGTCTCAGTTACATTCAGCCTGGTCGTCTGCTGCTGCTGCTGCTGCTGCTGCTGCTGCTGCTGGTGTGCTGCTCCTGGCTGCTCCAGACCGCGGCCAGCGTGCGTCCCGACCGCACCGCTCGGCTCTGCGCCGGCGCCAGTCTGCTCCACGCGCCCCGCCCCGCCCCGCCTCGCCCCGCCCCGCCTCGCCCCGCCCCGCCTCACCCCGCCCCGCTCTGCTCCGCCATGCTCAGGCAAGGCGAGCAGTTTAGCGCCGGTGAAAAATGATTCCAGATTCCCACGGCCTGACGACTGCCTGACCTGGCCTGGCCTGGCCTGCCCCGCTTCGCGCCGCGCCGCGCCTGGACGTACAATGCGCAAACTAACTGTGCCGTCAGTAAAATCCACGCGCGGCTCGCCTCGGCTCGGTTCGGCTCAGGGGGACAGCGTGAAAAAAAGTCGCAGCGAGAAGCGCGAGTGGAGCGAGCACAAGTACACTACAAGTACACTATCTTCTCGTTGCTTTTAATTAAACATCAGCGGAGCCATGACAGACTTTGGCAGAGGCATTTCTTTTTCAGCGAAACCGCGGCCTCGGTGCACCTGCAAGGCGACTGCGGGGTGTGTGGGGGCGTTCTGGGGCTACCCGCCCCGCCCCGCCCCGCCCCGCCCCGCCCCGCCCCGCCCCGCCCCGCCCCGCCCCGCGCACCACATCCAGACCAACGCGTCTGCTTCCGGCGTGTCCGTTTCGCGTCCACCACACACGTGCCAACCAAGCTCGACGGCGGCGTCAGCAGGCAGCAGTACTGTACTGTGCTACAAGAGGGGAGGGGGTATCCCTTTCTCTCTCTCTCTCTCTCTCTCTCTCTCTCTCTCTCTCTCTCTCTCTCTCTCTCTCACACACACGGCCGCTACCTCTCGTTCCCCTGCAGGCTCCAGGACGGCGGCAACACGAAGGAGCGTTGTTGACTATAGAGCGGCTGCTCTAGACCAGACCAGTGGGGCGATTCCGCACAGTGGTTTCGTCTCTCTATCCTCGTCGCGCTCGGGTGACTCGGCCATAAAACGCCAGAGAGAGGACACTGTGGGACGCTGCTGTTCGGAGTCAGCCTGCTGCTGGCCCTGCTGGCCCTGCTGGCCCTTCTGGCCCTGCTGGCCCTGCTGGCCCTGCTGGCCCTGCTGGCCCTGCTGGCCCTGCTGGCCCTGCTGGCCCTGCTGGCCCTGCTGGCCCTCACTCTCCCGGCCGCGTCCTCCAGTACAATCACGCCGACGGATGACGGACTGCTCGCGCGAGAATCCGGGTCATCTGCCTGCATCATCGTGGCAGCACGCCGCGATGTGCTGATAGGAGAGGCTTATCTCGCGTATGGTGGGGCCAGGCCAATGCGCCGGGGCGCGGGGGACGCGGCACGAGCGATATCCCCGTCCCGCCGGCCCCACCCCGCCCCGCCCCGCCCCGCCCCTCCCCGGGCGTCCCGGAGATGCCGGCGAAAGCCGCGCGCAGCAGGGCGCAGTACGCTCTTATCGCGCAGGTGCACGGCGTGGACGGATTGCAGAGCAGTGTCGTCGCCAAATCTGGCCGATCACGCAGCAGCGGCGCGCGCGCGACCTGACCCGCCCCGCCCCGCCCCGCCCCGCCCCGCCCCGCCCCGCCCCGCCCCACCCCGCCCCGCCCCCCCTCCCCCCGCCCCGCGACCCACCCCACTCCGCTCAACCTCGTCCTCCACCCACTAAGCCATTGCCGTTCAGGGAGTATGTGGTCGTCGCGTCACCATTTTACTCTATCTGCACCTGCTCCAACACTTCTCTTATATCATAGAGTTGGAGAATAATTGTCGAGGGGGCCGCGAATCAACCAAAATGTCTAGACAACTTGCATGATTTTGGTACATTGCAAAACTTAGTATCTTAATTAATTGTTAATTTTTCACATTTTTTTTTAGCTTTTTAGGTAAAGTTTGTCAACTATATGCACCGCAATCAGCACGTTTTCTAATTAGCTTGATTGCAAAGATTGCCACCGTTTGCGCGCACTTGATTGCACAAGTCGGGGCCCCCTTGAGAATTGTGGAGTATTGTGTGCAACAAAATATAATGCTCAGCGCACGGAAAACTTTGCATGCAAAATATACTGGGCGTTTTGAGGCCATGGGAGCAGTACATCGAGATTTTTTCTAAAGCTAAACCTAGACCGGCCCGGCCATAGCTTGCAAACATTTCAAAAAAAAAATTATAATTAATAAAACTTGCAAAATTTAATTTTTTTGTAAATTGCAATGTGGAAGTGCCGCAGGCCTAGGGAGGTGCACTCATAGCTCATAAAAATATTTTTTTCACCCTTGTCGAGGTGCACAACAGTTTAGACTTGGACAAATAAGACAACACGGCCCCCGGAATATTTTTCTAAGTTTAGTCTCAAAAAGACATACGTACTTTCTCAGGTGCATCTTAGCCTTCGGGACAGAATATCGCAAGCTGTTTAGGTGCAATACGGATGGGAGGGTTTATGGGAAGGAGCAGAGCTTACAGAATGAGGAGAGGGGGAGCCGGACCGACTGACTGCAAAGGTCCAAGTAACCCACGGACCCGGATGGACCCAGGAGAGGCGGGGTGTGGCGGGGCGGGGCGGGGTGGGTGAGTGAGAAGGAGAGGCGTTATAACTGGCCATTATGTCGAAACAAACAGAGCGGGGGCGGGGCGGGGCGTGGCGCGGCGGGGCAGGCCCCGTTATGTGTACACACAGCAGGCGTGCGCAGTACTCACCCGCGGGTCCCTGTCAGGTCAGGTCGTCCCGGCAGGACCCACACGCAGCGACGCAGCGCCGGGCCCCGCCACATCACGCCACAGTAGGACTCGGTTAAAACTTTCCATCGGCGGAGGGGAGACCTGCTGGCTGGGCCGCCATTCATATCCCACGGGTCAGGGGGCGGCCGCCGCCAGGTCGCGGGCCTCCGGGGCGGGGCGGGAGAGGGGTGGGGGTGGGGCAGGGAGGGGTGGAGAGGGGCCTACGGAGGAAAGCGCGGCTGAGGCCCTCCCGAACCGCGGGTACCAACTAACGGTTCCCTCTTCTGTTTTTTGCTTCTTCTACTATTTCCTACCGTCGGCTGCCGGCTGCCGGTACCCTCCTGCTTTTCTGACAATGCCTAAAGTAAAAGACAAAAAAACACTCTGGAGCCCCGTTGCGGTTCCAGCCAGCACCGTGAAACCGTGAGAATGACGCGATGAACCTGTGCGGTGCGGACGGCGGCGCGAGGCTCGTCGCGTCGCGTCTCTGAGCTGAGCCCTTCCCTTCCTCTCGCTGCTCTGCGGGTCGTTCGCCCAGCCGAGCGATTCCGAAGGTCGCTTTCATACCTCTCTGTCCTCGTCGCACTCATGGAACACCGCCATGGCCAGCATAGGGCACCGCTGTAGGTGCAACAAGGACGGAGAGATGAGAGCGATCTTCTGAATCAGTCGGCTGTTCCCCTGCTCCGCGCCCCGCCGCGCCCCGCCGCGCCCCCCAGCTGGCAGCGGGGTACCCCACCCTACGCAGGGCCATTGCCCCAGTCACCCTCTCGGCCCTCTCCCCGCCCCACCCCCGCGGCTCCCTCTCGGGTTGGCGAGGAAGCAACACCCTGCGGGCGCGAGCGCGTGGGCGGTTGCGGCGGGCGGAGGCGAGGGGTACCTCACTCTCGAAATGGGTGTACACTGATTGGAGGGTTTTATTGTGATTGGAAGGAAAATTTGACCAAACTTTACAGAAAGCAAAGAATTGTTGACACCAATTCGATATTTTGCAATCTTAAGGTGCTTAAAATAGATTTTTGTCGAAAAATTACGTGACTGAATAGAGATTGGAAAATGATTGGAGCTCAGGGTGTACACTGATTGGAGAAGGTGAGGCACCCCTCGGGCGGAGGGCATAACATTCGAATCAACGCGAGCAGAGCAGCAAGGTGATTCCGAACACCGTTTTGTTATGTCCTCTCTCTCTCTCTCTCTCTCTCTCTCTCTCTCTCTCTCTCTCTCTCTCTCTCTCTTGCTTCTTGTGGCCTTGCCCCATGAGTGGGACAAGGAAAAGAGCGACAAAACCAGTGTGCGGAATCACCCTGTGGATGGGTTCCTCACTTTACACAGCTGCCGGTGCTTCGACCCGCAGCGCAGACGTCTCGCCCCGCCTCATCCATCAACCCGTCCGCGGCTGCAGGGTGATTCCGCACACTGGTTATTCATCGCTCTCTCCTTGTCGCTCTCACGGGGCGCGGGCATAGGGAGCGAGAGAGAGGGCATCTATAAAACGGTGTTTGGAATCACCCTGCTGGCCACCGCCACGCCGCACTCCCCTCCCCTGCTCCCCTCCCCTCCGCCCGGGCCGGGCCGGGTCGCTGCACCTCGCCGAGCCGACCGGACCGCCCGAGGGAGGCCGGGTAGGCAACCCGCCGCCCTCCGTGCGCACCGGGTTGCCCACCCTCAGCCCCGTTCCGTGGAAGAATAAAGGCCGATACACGCGCGCTGCTGACTGACAGCGCGATTAGCTCGCGAAACACGGTTCATTGCGTAAAGGCGCCCCGGGCCGGCAGCAGGGACGCCCGGTGGCGGGCGGCTGCGGCTGCGGCTCCGCGCGGGAGACGAATGCGCGCATGCGCCAAATTAATTGGGCGCCCCACCCTGGCCCGACCCGGCCCGCGCCGCCCTGCTCGGGCCGATGACCTGTCTGTTGTTGTTCTCGTCCCTGTCAGGCGATCGCCGCGCAGAGCCGCCTCGCTCAGCCCAGCACAGCGCAGGCCTTTGCAGGGATGCGGAGCTGCGGAGTACAACGGCCCACTCACTCGCCTCTCTGTCCGTATCGCTGTGCTCGGTTCCAACGCCAAACATAAATACTAATTTAATGTATTATTTTTTTTTGTCGGTAGTTTTTGTAAGTTCCTCCTGCGGCCCTGATTTGATACTTCACGCAAAAAAAGGAAATGGTTGCTGTGCTATTTTTCCACCTTTGAAGCTAAGTTTTTAGATCGCGCCTAGCTAAAAAAAAATTGCTAAGGAGCTAAATTTTTAGCTGCACAGTAAATATATCAGCTGTTCAACCAGCTCCCTTTGCACGACAGATAAATAAATTACGTAGGTGCTAGATTGGGTCCGCTTAAGCTGCTAAAGTTGTGCTGATATGTGACAGAAGAGGGGATGACACGTTGTGACCCTTCTGCTCCGCACTCTTTACAGCTTACGGTGAATTTCACTGTAAGCTACGGTGAACTTGGCATCACCGTAACTTACAGTGAATTTCACCGTAAGCTACAGTGACATTCACCGTAAGCTACGGTGAATGTCACTGTAGCTTACGGTGAATCAGGGGGCATGACCGTAAGCTACGGTGACATTCACCGTAGCTTACGGTTAAATTTCACCGTAAGTTACGGTGATGCCAAGTTCACCGTAGCTTACAGTGAAATTCACCGTAAGCTTTAAAGAGTGCGCCGACCCCACCCCACTGACGCCTCCCTCATCTCTCGGGGCCCTCGCCCTCGCCTCGCCGCCTAGCTACGCTACTTCGTTCGCGTGCAAAGGGGAGTAGATTGAGGGGTAAGCCACGACCAACCCCACCCCTTGCGACCCCTGCTCCTCCCGGATACCTCACTCCAAAGGGCACTATCGACACCATATCCATGAGGATCTGGCCAATATATTGATGTTTATAAACACTACAGTCGGGTGCCGCATCTCTCTCTCCGTCCCTCCCTCTCTCTCTCTCTCTCCCTCGCCCTCCCCCCCCCCTCTCTCTCTCTCTATCTTTCTATCTACATTATCTATCTCTGCCGCTACGTGCCAAACAGAACCCACGACTGGCCGCAGTAAGAAGAAAAAACGAAAAACAAATGGGTATATAATTTCGGGTAATGTTAAAGCACCGACTTTTATCCCTGTGCAAGTAAAGTTTCTCCCACGGTCCCTTGCAATGAGACCGTTGTGGACCAGAGAAATGGAACTGGCTATGAGCAGAGCCGAAGCGCGGCGCGGCTGCCACCCGTACCTTTCTTGAGCAGCTGCTGCAGGTCGGCCCGACCCGGGCCCAGCAAAGGGGCAATAAGGTGGGGCTGGGGCGGGGTGGGGCGGGGCGGGGTGGGGTGGGGTGGGGCGAGGTGGGGTGGTGCGGGGCGGGGCGGGGTGGGGCGGGGTGGGGCGGGGTGGTGCGGGGTGGGGCGGGGTGGGGCGGGGTGGGGCGGGGCGGGGCGGGGCGGGGCGGGGTGGGGACCGAGCGGCGCCCGACCCGGCCCGTCGTCCTGTTTCTCTCCGCGCAGAGCGAGTCCGGGCCGGGACTCTGGTGCCGCTGCCGCTGCCGCCAATGGTCTAATTGGTGGTAATGGCGCCTCCAGTGAAACCGAACAACGCCTCTGCCCCCCCCCCCCCCCTGCCCAGACCCTCTCACCACCGTGCCCGCTTCCCGCTTCCCTTGCCGACCCTCCTCGCCCGGGACCCACGTGACAGGACATCCTTCTCTCCCCAGCCGCGTCTGATTTCAGAAATCCGCTCTCGCACCTCCGTCCTTCTCGCACCTATGGCATGCGGCTGTGCCATATGTTAGGGGTGGAAGAGCCACATGAGTTCGACGAGAACGGTGGTGCGAGAGCGATCTTTCGGAATGAGACGCCTTCTCCGATTCGGCCCCTCGTCGCCTACATGCACCACCGCGCCCTTCTCTACCCTCGCTCGAGGAGCTATCGGTCACCCCGCTGCGCTCACGTCACACGGGACTGGCTCTCCCTACTCACGCGCACCCCCTCCCCTCCCCTGCCCCGCACCAGTAACCCTCTTCGCCTCTCCCTCCCCCGCGGCACCGATATAGCGCACTTCCACTTGGACCTTGGCGTCCGCGGGGCGAAGGGGGCCAGCCGTGCAGGACGGGGCGGGGGGCAATGCCAAGGACGCGCAGGCCGCGGGCGGTCAGAGGCGCGGGGCGGGGCGCAGTCCGAGGCGTGACACACAGCAGGGGCAGGGGCCCGGGCCCCGGGGGGCCGAACCGGGCGCGGCGACAATAGAGGCGTTAAATAAGAGGGGGACTTGACGGTGACGGTGAGGTACGAGGCGAGCCGAGGCTAGTGGCGCGCGTCGTGTGATGTCCGCGGTGTGCCAGAGGGTATGGCTTTGGGGTCGGACGAGGGTGGTTGGAGAGGAGGAAGCAAAGGTTCGGAGAAAGATAGGGAATAGGGTTGGAAAGGTAATATTTTTGTTCGGTTAATCGGTGCTTGAACTCAAAATTTCACCGGTTATTCGGTTATTTGTTCGAATTTTACTTAGCAAAAAAACCGTTTTAACCGATTAATCGGGGTCCAACTATCTACTTTGTTCGAATAATCGGTTACCCTTGTTTGTTCTTTCCATCCCTAATAGGGAAGAGGAAAGAATGAAAAGGAAAGAAGAGATGACTGAAAGAACAAGGGATGTTAAGGTGTCGGGGTGTCTTCCGCTCGAGGAGGGATTTTTTCGGTGGAGTCAGGGTGGTTTCTGAGAGTCGCGGACTCACCGGGCGCAAAATCGATGAGAGCCACTGGGTGAGTGATTTCATAGCTCGGAGGAGGAGAGACATCCTGCCGTTGAAGCCGAGGCAGGGGGTCCTTCACTCAAAATAATCAGTGTACAACCTGAAACAAAATCAGGAAAAAGAAAAAACAAACAAAAAAAAAAAACAAGAAAATATCAGAAAACCGCAGGGTACGCGCTTGGTTTCTGGACTCGAGAGTAAAAGCTAGCTGAAACCTTATTGAGTTTTGTACTTTCGTGTATGTTTTAAAGTAAAGGTGTTGAGGTATCATTTGCCAAAAAAACCTGTGAAAATCAAGGGAAATCACGAAAAACCTCATATATCAGAAAAAAAATATCAATCAAGATTGGTATTGATAGCAGATGATACCGCACCGCAAGAGAAATTGCTATGGGGTGCGACAATTTGTGTGTGAACGCACACGATGTAAACGACGAACGACGCGAGCAGCGCCGCGCCGCGTGCCTGCGGGGTTGGGAGGGAAAGGGGTGGGAGGGGTCCGCCGGCGGCGTGGCGGACCGAAGCGGTCGCTGGCAGGGAGGAGCTGTTAGTGTTACACGCTGCGCGCGAGGAGGAGGTGCCATTGTTCCGCGCAGACTGCGCGTCAGGCAGCCATGGGCCCCCCTAGCAGCGCCACCCTATATTATTGTATATTTGCGATTGGTTTCTGGACTCGAGAGTACAAGCTAGCTGACACCTTAGTGTCTTGTACTGTTCTGAAAGTAAAGAAAGTAAAGGTATCATCTGCTAAAAATCGGTCCACGCCTGAATTTATAGTGAAGGGGCCCCCGGCTGAAGCCAGCGCTGTGGCACGGAATCGCATATATTTGTTCGCAGAGCACTGACCGGGCAGGCGGCGGGGGAGGGGGCCGGACCGTGGCCCGCGGCCCAGTGCCCCATATCACGCTGCAGCCGCAGAGAGCCATCTTCGCTTCGAGATTCTCTCTACCCCTCCCCTACCAATTCATCCCCCTCGCAGCGCCCCTCCACCTCACCGTTTAGTCGGACCTGCTTTGTCATGAACGGACAATTGAAAAAGTACCCAATTCTCCGTGCGTGCAGCCCCGGTCCTGCCCTGCCCTGCCCTGCCGTGCCCTGCCCTGCCCTGCGCCCGCGCGCACGCCCAGCTGCGCTCCTCTCCGAGGGGGCGGCCAACTCGAAAAAAAAAGAAAAAAAAACGTGTACACAGAAATACCTGTGTATTTCTAGAAATACACTAAAAATACAAGGAAATACTCTACAACACACAAAAATACATAGAAATACTCAACAAAAATACGAGAAAAATACATAAATTACATTAGAAATACAAGGCAAGTGCACACAGAAATACACGAGTTGGCCGCCCCTTGCTCCTCTCTACTACTGCTTCCTTGACGTCCAGGCCCGCCCCGGCTCCCGGCCCCCGGCTCCCGGCCCCCGCCCCCGGCCCGGCCGCGCTCGATCAAACAGAATGTGTGCCAGAGGAGAGAATTAATATCCTCCTCTGCTCCGCTCGGCTCGGCCCGGCCGATGATAGAGTAATCACGGGGCGAGGCGAACGCGATTGAGGTCGAGGTTTATTCCTCGGGCCGCGCGGGCGCGGGCCATGGGGTGGGGGCACGGGGGCGGGGGCGGGGCCAGTGGGGGCTCCTGGCCCCCCGGGGACCAACGACGGCGACCCGGCCGGACAGTAGTCTCTCACCTCTCACCCAGGGAGCGCAGGGGGCTAGCAGTCATAGTCATGCAGCCTTATGCCGCCTGCACTATACTGCTCAGAGAGTGACCTTATGGCAGCTACTGCGGGTTTGCTTTCTCTAGGGGCGCCGCACGATGCAAATGCCGGCCGCGGCGTGGGCCTTCAACTGCAACGTGGGTCATGTCAGCAGCAGTTCATAACGAGCTTAAGACACCTGTAAATTAGGTAGAGTCCGTGAGCGGCACATCCCCCGTGACCAGCAGCAGTTCGTGGGCTGCAGGCCTGACCACGACCCCAGCACGCGCCTTAGAGCTCTAGCACTCGGGTGGCACGTGCAAAGTAGACCTTATCGCTCTGTTTTCCGTGCCGCGACCGTATAAAAATGTATTTTTGCAGTTTATTAAAGTTGCACGGCGCGCACGTCTGCATGCGGGCGGGTGCGGTGGGGCGCAGAGTGAACATTGATAGAACAGCGCTCACACGGAAAGAAATGAAATAAATAGCTCCGGAGCCAGCCGTTTTAGCGAACCCAATATCTAGCACCCGTCCATGCAATTAATAAAGCTGTCTTGCAAAGGGAGCTAGTTATACAGCTGATATTTTTGCTATGCAGCCAAAAATTTAGCTCCATAGCAATTGATTTTAGCACAGGAATGTTTACCTGATTGCGATCTAAAAACTTATCTCCATATAGCTAGAAAAATAAGATTGTTCGGCAGCCATTTCTTTTTTTGGCGTGCACGATTTAAATGTGGTAGCTCCAGAGCTAGAAATATAGGATTTTTTCTTCTTTTCTTTTCTTTTCTTTTCTTTTCTTTCTTTTTTTTTGGTGGGGCGTTTAAAGTGTAGTAGTGGTGCGGAGTGCTGACTTGCTATGTATGATGCCCGTCGATGTGTGCGGTTGCAGGGAAGCAGGGCCGGTGTTGCCAGAAAAGTTTGGCAAAAACCCGCGCAATACACCTGTGTGCAGGTGGCGGTATATCCGCCTGCCTACTAGGCAACTCCCTTGCACACGTGCCCAGACGTTGCCTATAGTAGGCAGGTGGAGATACAGTCCCGTTACGCACAGGTGTATTGCTTGTTTTTTTGCCTAACTTTCTAGTAACTTTGAGCAGGGCCGTGGAGGACGGGTTGGTGGTGGAACGGGGATGGGGTCGGGGGGAGGCGCCGGGAGGCACGCGCCACCCGCACACTGCATCCAGCCGACTTACTCCGAAGAGCGCTCTCCTCCCTCGCCCTGTCTCTCTCGCACTCATTGGCTTTGCCGTATAGGTGCGAGAGAGACAGAGCGATGAGAGCACTCTTCGGTCGGAGGAAGCCGGCTGGTGCGAGGATGGTGCAGGTGCTGTAGGATGCAGGCAAGACGGCTGCTACTGCTGCCGCGAGTGTAGGGACGCTCGGGCCCCGGGCCCACGAGGCCTGTGCCGCAGGGGCCGCTGCTGGCTACCGAGGCGGGGCGGGGCGAGGAAGGGTGGGGCGGGGCGGGGCCCAGACGGGCCGTGCGCGGCGCCCCGACCTGCCCCAAGGTGCACGGCGGGCCCGGCTGCTCGCCCGTCGCCGCAAGGTGCGGAGCGGTGCGGTTGCACACATGTACACAGTGCTGTCACCTTGCCAATGTCACTAGTTATCAGCTCAGACTGGTCCCCGCCCCGCCCCGCTCCACTTCGGCCGCACCTAGAAGCTACACTGCCTCCGGAGAAGAAAACAGTAAGAAGGCTGGGGGGAAAGCCACAGCGGCCCGGAGATAGGCTCACTGCCTTTCTCTTTCTCCCAACAATTTTATCAATAAGTTTCAGTCCTCATTTTTGGTCTCTGATCAATTTCGCTTCTTCGTGGCGGTTGATATATTTTTTTTTACTCTCATTATTTCGACTCTCGGCATAACTTAGCTCGGTGACTTGTCACCTCGCGGCAGCCGCCAGCACTTGACGAGGAGCAGGTGGATGACGTCGCGTCAGGTGATCGTCCCGTCCGGACCGGCTCGGCTCGGCACGGACGAGCCGATCAAAGCTGCAAATTTGATATACATCGTCGGAATGGCATTAATTCGGCGACCGCGTACTCAGAACACGTATACGCCTCGGGGGCCAAACGAGTCTGCGACTTTTATATTTTAATGGGGCTGGGGGCCTGACCGCCTCCTAGCCAGAGCGGCCGGCTGGGCCGGCGGCCGGCCCGGCCCGGCATGGGGGCACTACTGTACTTCCATTCCGTTCGCCTACACGTTTCAGGGGGGGAGTCACAGAAGCATTAAAACTAAAACCTGCCCCCTTACCTCACCCGACCAGGAGGGGGGCGCAAGCGTAGCCAAAGGTACGGCCAAGGTGACACCACAACCCTGTAGCAAAGAAAACAAAGCAAATAAAAATATAAAAAAGCGGACAGCACGCGAGGGGGTTTGCGATGCCCACCATTTGGTACAAAGTACACATGATACACGGTGCTGCGGCTGCAGAAGTAGACAGTCAGGAAGAAACTGCAACTCATGGCGGTCACGACACGACCTCAGCCCGCGCCGCGGCCGCGGCAGAGCTCTGCACTGCTAGCTACCGGCCCGGGCCCCTCTGCACTGCACAGCTCATGTGTGTTATTAGTATTGCGTGCTCTGACGACATGGTGCACGCCGCCCCACCCCACACTCTAAATGACCATGGACTTTTATTGTTACCAGCCCCTGGACTTTTTTAAACATGCCTAAGCCGGATACAATGTTGTGTATAGTTAGTTACATTTTAGAAAATTTTGTAACTAGCTATAGTAACAAAATTTTCAAAAATGTAACTAACTATACACAATATTGTATTCGGCTTAGGCATGTTTAAAAAAGTCCAGGGGCTGGTAACAATAAAA
Organism: Frankliniella fusca; assembly: GCA_029379305.1. Taxonomy (NCBI): domain Eukaryota; kingdom Metazoa; phylum Arthropoda; class Insecta; order Thysanoptera; family Thripidae; genus Frankliniella; species Frankliniella fusca. Next base: position 179,641 of record JAHWGI010000058.1, on the reverse strand, counting down.
GTCCATGGTCATTTAGAGTGCCCCGGGACCGGAGCGAAGACGGCCGCGGCCCTTGCATGCAGGTAGACGTTGCACTGCTGGCGGGGCGGGGTGGGGCGAGACGTAACTGCAGAGATAAGCGCCGGCAGTCTTCTCCTCTCTCTTGTAGAGCTTCCCCGTCCCCACACGGCTGTTTGTCAAAGAAAGTCTCTTTCGCTGAGCAGCGTCGCGGTCGGCCTGGATAGAGAGCGAGCGAGAGGGAAAGGGGGTGGGCAGAGCGGGTGAGTGAGAAGAGAGAACGTTGTGGGACCCACCCGGTGATTACCTTTGGGTCAACATCATACTCCAACGCAACAACGAAATTGCGGCGGAACCGGCCCGGGCCTGGGCCGGGACCGGTGGGGACCGGAGCCGCAAAAATAAGGGGGGGAAAATAATACAGACAGGTGGGCGTGGGGTCGCTGTGCTGTGTGGTAGAGAGCGAGAGAGTTTGTAACAGGATTTTTTTGTGTGTGTCGAGTGAACTGAGGAAATAGTAAGAAAGGGGAGGAGCGTGAATGACACTCCCGCACGGTGCCGAGTTCAGAAAACGGCTGGTACGTAGTTAAGCAGCGTGCAGTGTGCCAAGCCGAGGCGGCCGCTCTGCACTTAGATTAGCAGAGTGAAAGAAAATCGGGGAGAGAGAGAGAGAGCGCGAACCGATAGGAAGAAGAGGGAACGAGAGTGAGAGGTGCAAGGGGACCATACGGAGTGGAGAAAAGTGCTGATACGTGCGCGGCTCGACAATGCTACAGCAAATAACCTTTCTCTTCTTGTCGGGTGTTATATTGTTTCAATTGAGCCACCCACGATTGCAAGTTGTAGAGGAGGAGGAGGAAAGGGGGAAGGGAGAGGTTTGAAGAGGAAAGAGGGGATGGGACATACAACAACAGGACAACAACCTCGCGAGGCACGACGAGAGAAGAAGAGATAGCGGGTCAGGCAGGCGGGCCCAGCCCAGCGGGGCGGGCAGCAAGTCTCCGCGGCCTGCGTTGCTTCGGTCGGTGCGAGTCGAGTCGGTGCGAGTGTTGTATGGGACCCTCGGCACAAGCTCAGAGTATACTGATTCAGGAGAGCGCTCTTCTCTCTCTCTCTCTCTCTCTCTCTCTCTCTCTCTCTCTCTCCAGCGCTCACAGGGTGCGCCGGACAGGTGCGAGAGAGACAGAGCGAGGAGAGCAGCGCTCTTCTTAATCAGTCTGCGGGGCGGGTCGCGTCGGCGGGCGTCGCCACAGATCTCTACAGGACCTGCCTGTTTCAGCAGGGTGACGCTGCATAGAGAGTTCGTCATGGCGTCTCTTTCGATCCTGGTTCCGGTTCCCGTGGTTCTGAATCAGGAGACCGCTTTCGCACCTGCTACCCGTCCTCGTCGCACCAATGACTCGTGCCCTATGTTGATGGCATAATAGGCAATAGGGCCCTGTGAGTGCGACAAGGAGTGATGGGCGCGGGAGCGGAGCGATCTTCCGAATCACGGCAGGAGTGCGCCTCCTCCTCCCGCGCGTCTCCGTAGGGTGATTCCGCACTCTGGTCTCGTCGCTCTTTCCTTGTCGCACTCATTGGGCACGGACTTAAGGAGCAAGAGAGAGGGAGCTACAAAACAGTGTTCGGAATCACCTTGCTGCCGCGTCGCACGATGAGCTCATACCGGGGACGTCTCTCCTCTAGCGAGACTGGGCTGTAAATGGTGCCTGTAGTTTCAATAGTTATCGCATCGGGTCATCTCAACAGACTCGTCGAGATCTGGGTGCTATTTCAAACGCCATGTTGACATATTGAATTGTTTTATGTGATTCGTATTTTAATGTTTTTCTTATCTCCGTACAAGAAGACCCGGACGACAGGCAATCGACCTTAACTTTCCCTGTAAACAAAGGCAAACCTGTGTACCACGAAGCGTGCCGGATTTTGTTTTAAATGGTCCGTACGTTTTTCAGGTCCACAGGTTCTTGTGCATTAAAAATCAAGAAAATACCCTGGAGAATATTCCAACGACTGCATTTTTGAACGAATGAATAACTACAGGCTGAACTTCATCGGGAATAATCATTTACCTCTTCGAGTTTTATAAAGAAACGCCTTTCTGTTTCCCACCTGCTCCCGCAGAGAACCCCAAGTAAGAACTTTTCGCGCGAGTGTGCGTGACCGACCGACCGCTACCCCCCTCCCCCTTCCCTTACCGCCCCCCTCCGTCCCAACCATGTATGGAAATGCGGTAGTATATCGGCGTATCGCGCTCAGACATGACTGTATAGCTCCACAGACACGGGCCGAGCTCTGGGCCGAGCCGCTGATGAAACACAGAGGGAAGCCCCGCCCCGCCACCCCACACCCCGCCTCGTCCGAGCTAGTAGAGTAACCGTCTCTCAGTGATGCGTCCGCCAGCGTCTCTGGCTTAAACGACACAACACACACACACACACAAGCAGAAGGCAGAGTGGAATTATTGAAACATAAAACACGTTGAGATACAGCGAAATACGTTTCTGAGACAGAAAAACACTACCGCTGATCACGTCTAGGTACATCAAACAAGACACTCTGTTTCCCATGCCCCATGCCGGCGCGGCAGCAGTAATGGGCGGGGCGGGGCGGGGCGGGGCGTTGCAGGGCGCGGCGGGGCGGTGTTCTCTCATTGCGCAACGGCGTCATGCAACAAATAAAGAACGCTGTGAAGACTCCACCGGGGCGAGGAGAGGTGCCTGCGGCCCTGCAGCTGCAGCCCTAGATATCGCCTAGATATCTGACAACAGTGTTGGGTATTGATTGATCTGACCGACTGATGAAAAGAGTGCGGAGGCGGAGGGGGCTGCCTGCTGGGCGGAAAAATCATTTACGGCATGCTGAGCGGAGCCGTGGAGACGAGGAAGCGTTTGGCCACGGAGATGGCACGGCCGTACAACGAGGAAGTCAACAGGCAGAGACGGACAATACGCCATTTCTTTCTGTCTTTTTCAGATGCGGCAGGGGCAGGCTTGGCGGCCACAGCCCGTGGGACGTGCTTCAACCCTCAACATCAGCCTGCGAGGTGATGAACACCGTTTTGTAGCGCCCTCTCTGTTGTTCCTTATGGCCGTGCCCCACGAGCACGACAAGGAAGGAGCGGCGAAAACATTGTGCGGAATCACCCCCAGTGGCGGTTTTAAGTCCGTCTGAAAGGGGGGAGGGGGCGAAGCACTTCAGGTTGCCTATATACAGGAGTTTTGTCGTGCAATTTGCCTACTTTCCAGGCGTCTATCGAGAGCCGATGGAGGAGGGGGGGGGGGGGCATTGCCCCTCTACCCTCCCCCCCCCCACTAAAACCGCCACTGATCACCCCACAGGTGCCCAGTGGGGCGGTGGCGGCCGGCAGGAAATGGAATTATCACCCTCGACTCGCGTCTTAATAACCCGCGACAAGCATAGCTGCCGCGGCCGGGGCCGGGCGGGTGAGGGATGGGGCGCGGTGGGTCAGGTGCACCAGCGTGCCACCGCGAGGCAGCAGAGCAGGGCGCCGTCAAAATAGTGCTCGGCGTGGCCCGTGGCCGGGCCGGTGGCAACAACGGCATGCGCGGGGCTCAAGTGCGGCAGCCACGCCAATACGATAACACCGCGGCGGGGCGGGGCGGGGCGGGGCAGGGCGGGGCGGGGCGCGACGTGTGGCCCCACGAGTCAACAACCTACGTCGCCGCGCCGGGCTCGGGAAAAAAGAAACAAAAACAAATGACACACATACACACAGACACAAACACACAGACACAAACACACAGACACAAACACACAGACACAAACACTTCCATCTGCGCGTGTTAACGAGTCACTGAATGACGCGCAAGGCAAGCTGGGCGGGTAGGGAAGTACCAACCAGCTCTGGGGCGACAACAAAATTCGCTCTCTGAGCACCGCCCCGCCCCGCGCCGCGCCCCGCCCCGCTCCCCGCCCGCGGCAAGTCGAGTCGAGCCCCCTTAGCGCGGCGCTGCGCGGTGTCGGGTCCACGCCGAGCCTTGCCTTGGCCCTCTTGGCTGCATGGATACTTACGCAGTCCGCGGCATGCACGACCCTCCCCCCCCCCTCTCGCCCCGCCCCGTTACGCAGGGTTGCGTCGCTGTTACTCCGCGAGGCGTAACGCCCCGCCGCCCTGCCGACGCTGAACACCGTCCACCGGCACCGTCGTCGGGCTGGCCGGCACGGCACAGAGCAGCCCCTGCCTGCACGCCGTGCAAGCCGTGCAAGCAGTGCAACTGCGTGACATGTGGAGCAGGCACAGGCCACGCGAGGGCGAGGCGCCAAAGCGAAGGCGGCGGCGGCGCGCTCGAGGAAGAGGTTTGCAAGGCGATTCCGAACACCGTTTTGTAGTGCCCTCTCTCTTGCACCTTATGGCCAAGCCCCATGAGTGCGACAAGGAGAGAGCGACGAAACCAGGGTGCGGAATCACCCTGCTGCTGCTGCTGACGGGACGCGCGTCAGGCAGGCAGGCGCCGCGCCGGACCACGCCGGGTGCATGCTCTGCGACTGCGCCCCGCAGCACGACGCGACACGCTCCGCTCACGTCTTTACCCTTTCCATCCTGCCGGCGCGGCCCGGGCGGCCCGGGCCCGGCCGATGCCGCTGCTTCGCTGCCCGCCCGCACTCCCCACACTCCTGCTCCTCCGGCCTGCTTGCTGCTGGTCTCGTCTCGTCGGGTCGGGCGCCGCCATGCTGCGCCTGCCCGCCTGGCGAGGTCACGAGCAGCAGGAGCAGGAGCAGGAGCAGGTTACAGCGGGGCCGGCGGGGCAGCCGCCTCCCGCACCGCACCGCCATGGCACCGCTTCCGCCTCGCTGCGCTGGTCGCCGGGGGGGTGGTTTCCAACCCGCTCAGCCGGTCTCTCCCTCTCTCTGTCTCTACAGCACGTATACTGCGATCGCCAAAAGTGCGAGAGAGAAGGGGTGCTGCTTTTCGGAGTAATAATACAGCTGGAGTGTAGCCTCCTCTCCAAGGGGTCACATCGAAAGGTTTAAGCCCTGCCACCCTTCGCCCTCCCCCTCTTCTGGTGAAATCAACTTTGAAACGAAGAATATATTCCCTGCATGGCCCCTAGCGCCTTCCCTCTCTTACACCAACCCAAACTCGCCACGCCGGCCACGCCCCGCCGAGCCGCGGCCCTGCCGTCTGACTCCGGAGATCGCTGTCGTCCCTCCTTTCCTTGTCGCACCTTCTGCTGCGCCCGTGCTGGGAGAGACGGGGCCCTCTGAGTGCGACAAGGACGGAGGCGCAAAGAGCGATCTTCCTGCCGGCCACGTGGGCCTCGCGTGTCCCGCAGGACGGATGGGGCGGGGCCAGGGGCCAGCCGACTGATTCAGAAGAGCGCTCTCCTCGCACTGTCTCTCTTGCACTTAATGGGCGCGTCTTACAGGTGCGAGAGTGACAGAGCGAGGAGAGCGCTCTTCTGAATCAGTCGACAGGGGCGGATGGATTGGGTCCGGGTCCGGGGCCGCGGGGTCGGTCGGGGTATGTGCGTCTCGTCTCGGTGGCAGGGTTGGGAACGTTACTTTCAAAAGTAACGGCGTTAGTGCGTTAACGTTATCGTTAGGTAACGAAAACGATAACGCGTTACATTTTGGTCGGCTGGTAACGGGTAACGAAACGCGTTACTCAACCTCTGTAACGATAAACGCCGTTACCGCTACTTTTGTTTGGGAGCTTCTTAACAAGCGCCTAGAAGACAAGTCTCCTCTTAGCTCTCAGAGCCGGCCCGCCCTACTTAATTCATAGATTACAGTAAAATTCTACATACCACTATAAAAACGTGTCTTACTTGTTCTCCTCATAATTATGTACTTTCTAGCTTTTTTTACAGTTTTAGAGGCCACTTAAACTGAAAGTAACGATAACGCCGTTACAAAGTAACGGTAACGATAGCGCGTTAGTTTTGGTAAGGCCAGTAACGATAACGTTAACGCGTTACTTTGGATCGGGATAACGACAACGATAGCGCGTTACTATTTAAAAGTAACGTTCCCAACCCTGCTCGGTGGCCGTGTCCGCAGAACCGCCGGACCGTGGCTGACCGCCGAATCAGCGTCCTTACCCTTCTCACTACGCCCCACCCCACCTCCCCTCACCCGCTACGACCCGCTCCGCCCGCAGCCACTCATTGTTTCATAAAGAGGCTGTACATGACCGCTTACATCCTCCGCCCCCTCCCCCTCCCCCCTCCCCCCACTCTCCTTCCACTCCACCCCAGTGAGCCACGCGTATTTTTTTTGTTGTTCATGTGCGCGCTAACGTAACTGCGCATCACCCCGACCTCCTAGGCTAGTAGTGCGCAGCGCACGCCTGGCCCAGCCCAGCCCTCTGGACCAAACGCACCAATCGGCTGCTGCCGTCTGATTCCTCCGTCCTTGTCGCACTCATGCCTCATGCGCGGCCCGGCCCGGCCCTGCCACCCCTAACATAGGGTGCGTCAGGGACGGAGGCACGAGAGCGATCTTCGCAATCAGACGGCTGACCCTTGAAGTCCGCAGCACCCATTCCGACCCGGGAGTCCTTGGGGTGGTCCTACGCATGAGGATGAAGAGCGGGAGGGGTGGCATGGGAGCGGGGGAGGGGGGGGGGAGTTCCGACAGTGCGTCGTGGAATGACCGCTCCTCTTACCGCCCGACATGATTTCTTCCGGTCTCGAATGCCCCCTCCAAGTCTGTAGGGGAAGAAACGAAAGGTCTGGATCGAATTAAAAGTGTGGGGTCGGTAATGCCTCGCTGTACACCGTGAGAAAGTCGTGAGCGAACAAACACAAATAGAATGCAAAACGCGAGATTTTTGGACTCGTTTGCTGGCAAAGTTTCGCGAGGCGGGTGGGGGGTGATACCAACGTCACAGAGGGTCAATAATGTCGCGGTAAATTCTGACAGCTTTTCCGAAAACTTTTTCATGGTTCTAAATAGCTTTCATACGTACTATAAGCTGTTTATAGTAGACAGGACGTGAAAATACGTGCTGCTAACAACAGAAGAGGTCAGTTTTTTGCGTTTTATGTTGGTACTGAAACGAAGCCCCGATGCCTGGCTGCTCTTCGCTGCCAAACAGCTGAGGAGAAAAGTTTAGTTGCAGACATGATGGCTGGCTGTGTGTAGCGTAGTCTTAGTTCGTATCAAAATGAGGCTGTAACAGAGCTCATTTGTGGTAAAAGCTGATTTTGTCAGTCAATCAAAGCAAGAAAAAGTGATCAAGCTTTTGCCCCTGCTGTGATTTGTGGAAATTAGTATTTATCTGTGCGGAAAATGTGGTTTTTGTTGAGTGTTGTATACAAGGGGCTATTGATCCTTGAAGAGCTGTGCAAGACAAAGAAGTCTTGCAATGTATCTTAGTGTTGTGAAATATGTGAATTAATTCTAACACATCAACATGGAGATTGTCGGTGACTACGAGTACAACAGCAAAGACCTCATTGGTCACGGAGCCTTCGCTGTCGTCTTCAGAGGACGCAAACGAAAGGTAGTTATTCTGCGAGCAGTAGTTTCGATTTCGACCTCCACCATCTAACTTCAAATTGTATTTCCTGGTTGGCCGAACAATTTTATGTATAATAATTTATTTGCCCCTTTAAACTGCTTTTTTCGTCTGCATTGTGCTTGTTTTACAATTCGTTCTTAGGCAGCTCAGTATAACCAAAGTAGGGGGTTATATTTTCAAAGCAAATATAAAATGCATCATTGTAGAGATAACTAACATTTTATTTCTTATGGTGATTCTAGAGCTTGATGTGTCCAATTGGACTTATGTGGTGTGTTCAAAAGTCATGTAAATCCATCACAGTGAACTACTTCTTGTCAAGTTTCTGTTCCTTAGCATAACACTCATTCCATTTGTATGGAAACTAACACCTTATTTATGAAAATATAGTTCGATGGAGAGTTATTTTGGTTTTTGTAGTACATGCTCATCATTACCACTTATGTAACTGGAACATTGTCATCAAAGTTTTTAGGATTGTCTATTAACCTTTTTCATTTACTTGCTAAAAACCATCATCTTTTATTCTGCAGGACCCCAATTATGTAGTAGCTATCAAAAGTATATCCAAGAAGAGCCTTGCCAAATCACAGAATCTTCTGGGCAAGGAAATAAAAATTCTCAAGGTTTGCGTCACATTCAATTTTGTGCTTTGCTCTTCTTCAAGACTGGCATTATCACTTTTAACTTCTTTTTTATTAAACCTGCAGGAACTTACTGAACTTCATCATGAAAATGTTGTGGCTCTCTTGGATTGCAAGGAATCACCTCTACATGTGTTTTTGGTTATGGAGGTAATGCTGTTTTCATAGTGCTCAAAGTAGAAATTAATCTAGGATGTTTTTTTATTTTAACACTGCCCCTCTTCCATTTTTCAGTACTGCAATGGGGGTGACTTGGCTGACTATTTAAGTGGTAATTATTATCTTCTAATGATGGAAATGCCCCTCTTCAATACCAGTTAAAAACTAATTTTTATTTTTCTGTATTTTTAGTTAAGGGAACTTTGAGTGAAGACACCATTCGCCTTTTTCTGAGACAGCTAGGTACTATATATTTTCATACACATTGTTTTGTTAATGCTCAGTTGGAATAGATTTAACAATTTACTTGTGATTTCAGCTGGGGCTATGAAAGCTTTGTATGCCAAGGGGATTGTGCATCGAGATTTAAAGCCGCAGAATATTCTTTTAAGTCATTCTGGTGGGAAGCCATGTCCCCAGCCTCAAGAAATTAGACTTAAAATTGGTGTGTATACTTCTATGCTAATACAGTATTGTGGAAATCAGATCTCTTGACATAGTCAGAATTTTTATCCTCGGCTTTTTGTTTCCAGCTGATTTTGGCTTTGCAAGGTTTCTGCAGGATGGTGTCATGGCTGCTACCCTTTGTGGCTCTCCAATGTACATGGTGGGTACAAATTCACTGGAGAAGTATTTCATGAGATATATTTTTAATGAAAACAAATGAATTTACCTCCTTTTGCAGGCACCTGAAGTTATCATGTCGCTTCAGTATGATGCTAAAGCAGATTTGTGGAGCTTGGGCACTATTGTATTCCAGTGCCTTACTGGTAAAGCCCCTTTCCAGGCTCAGACTCCACAAGCTCTCAAATTATTTTATGAGAAAAATGCAAATTTATCACCAAAGTAAGCTGTTTTTCTCCAAAAATCTTTTCCTGTTAGCTTCAGTTGTGCTATATACTAACTCTACCTTTTTTTCCTTTCAGAATTCCAGTTGGAACCTCTCCTGAGCTGAAAGACCTACTCTTAGGTCTATTGAGAAGGAATGCTGTACAGCGCATGCCATTTGACACATTTTTCTCTCATCCGTTTCTTCAGCGAGAGGCAGAACCTGTACCTGCTCCTCAAATTCCAGGTATACTGTCTGTTGCTTACTAAGTCAATTTACTATTGTGAAAGGGAGCATCTTTTTAAGAAAAATTTTTACAGGTGAACTTCCTCCTTCACCTCGAGCTTTATTCCAGCCACCTGCTGCACAGAGTCCAACTCACAAGGCACGTTTAGATACGTGTGGATCTCAACCTGGTGAGTGGATCAAAGTCTCATGCATTTGTGTATTGTTCATACATTATTATTATAATTTTACTGTAGAGAAAAGTAGTCAAAAAGCTAACCCATGCTTTGACTGTAGGGTCTCCTGTGTCAGGTCGTGAGCATGGAAGCAGTTCAAGTCCTGAAGATACTGATGATTTTGTTTTAGTGCCAGCCAATATTCCATCTGACCAGTCCTCTGACAGCAATCCAGATAGACCGTAAGTATTTTTTGGAATGTAACTTAAAGATGTTGTATAGGCAGACCTCATAGTAATTTCTCGAAATGTTTGAAAAGATCTCGAACAAGGACATCAAGTACATCAGCTGCAAGTCCTCCTAGGCCTAGTTTCCTCCCAATATCAGAACCAATTCCTGTTCCCACACACAGGGACGCTTTCCAACAAAGACAATCTGTTCATTCTCAGCAAGACAATGAGCCTTCTAAGGTGAGATTCATAGACATTAGCAATAACTGTTAGTGTGTGATCTGTTTTCTAACAGCAAATTTCTTGCAGGGTTCTGTGCCACGTTCTCAACCTATCAATATGAAACGTGCCGCTGACCAAAGAGCTCCTAATGCTACTCCTGATTTAAGCTCTCTTTCACCCCCAGCTGTAAGTGCATACTGTAAATCTAAATAACTTTCAAACTTTAAGGTAATTTTCTACATAGAATTTTAACAATTTGCAGGTGCAGTTTATGATTGGTACTCCACCAAACGGTGGATGTGGGCAGCGACGACGATCTGCATCTGGGAGCTCTTGTGAAACCCCCCCTCCTGTCAGTACATGGCAAGTAACCCCCACCAGTTCACCTCTGCGAAGATCTGGAGCTAGCTCACCTCTGCTGTCTGGCCCCCTAGCAGTCTTGCCTTCTATTTTGGGTTCCCCTAATAGAATGTCTGAAAATAATAACATGAGACAGTCGCCCTTAATGCCATTTGGTTCAAGGGCTATGACTCTTCCGGAGATATCAGGTTTGTGATGGTTCTTCACTTACTGTGGAAACAGATGTATATTTATTTTAAGCTAACCTTGTTTTTATGTTTCAGAAGCAGGCAATTTTCAGCGTTTGTTCCAGGATTCAAACCAGCCCACAAATATTGATGCACCTATGACATTTATTGCTCCAGAACTACCTGAAGAAACACTATTAGAGGTGGGCAAAAGATTTTTTTCAATGCAGAGAAAGAGTTTAATCCGAATCCATAGAGAAACAAACAAACAAACCAAGAATTCAATTGATTCATACTCTCTTCATTTCTTGCAGCGAGAACACAATGAAACTTTAGCCAAACTACATTTTGTCCTGGCTTTATCCGATTGTGTTCTGGAACTAGCCGGAACAAGAGGAACACCTCTTGCTGCTCTTACAGAGAGTGTCAATTTGGGGAATGGAGGAACTCCTAATGGTTCATCCAACAATACAGGCAATGGTGTAATGTCAGAGGGTGCTCGTAGGGCAGAACAACTTGTTCTTCTTGTAAGAGCTCTTCAGCTTCTGAGCTCTGGTCTCAACCTTGCCACTCAGCAAATAAGAGCTGGACATTTACAGCCATCTTCCTCAGTGAAAAGTGGTATGTTCCTATCTTAGTCCAGGTTGTGAATACCAACTCTGGACCTATCTAATACTTCTTTTACTATTTTGCAGTGGTTGGCATAATGAATACAAAGTTTAGGCAATGTCTGGCTGATTGCAAGCAGCTCAACACCCCAGGTCTTCTACAAAAGGCTGGAGTTGATCCTGCAACTACAAATATTGCTGCTGATAAAATACTTTACAATCATGCAATTCAAATGGTGTGGCAACTTTTTACCATGCTTTACTTTCAAAGCTGTTGTACTTATTAAATAGTTTATTTTTTTTAATTTCTTACCTTTTCCTTCCTTTAGTGCCAGTCTGCAGCTTTGGATGAATTATTTGGCAATCCAGAAGATTGTTTCCAAAGGTACCAAACAGCTCAAATCTTATTGCATTCCTTATCTCAACAAGTTCATCATCAACAAGACAGAGCACTCCTGACAAAATGTAAGTACAGAATACATTTTTTTTTAAAAAATTTTTCGTCCTTTACAATGCCCTCGTCTCATAAACACATTATGTGGTGTGAAGAACTGGAATTGTCCTTGGTGCTGCACGAATGAATCTCATCTCTGGAAGTAAAGAACCTTACAACTATTGGCTGCTGAGAACAAAACTATTTCTTACAATTCCTTCTTTCTTTACAGACAAAGATGCTGTTGAGAAGAGGCTGTTTGTTTTGCAACAGCAGGGATTCATTTACTCAACACAATGCTTCACTCATCTGTCATAAAGTATTCAAATTTATGTCATCAATGCCTTTAACTGCTATTACTAGGAGCACTCAATGTTTCCAAAACATTTCTAAGATGCTGTATTGTAGCTTCTTCAGTAGATTTCTGTGTCATAGAAAGAGAAAGAAGGACATTTGTTTTAATGTTTTTATTTTAAAACCTCAGCTTTACTGTTTATTCATTAATTCATTCTTTCCATAGTAGGTCATTATTCCTGTTTGGTTGCTTTCTTTCTTTCTTTCTGTCCCTGCAATTTGTGGGCCATTTGACCAGCTATCTTGTTTTTCATCAACCTTCAATATAGACTTTAAGTTGACATGAGTCTTATTTCGACTGATTAGTGAACTTCTTTTTTTTTGTTTAAGTATGGAAGCCAAGTGACTATTTTTGTAATCATGCCCGTACCTTAGTGTCCAGTCAGTGTGGCAAGATTTAGCGTAAATATTACATATGTTGAGCTGGTAATTTTGTTTTAAGCTGATTTTATTCAGGTTGTGTTTAATCTTTTTTTTAATTATTGTGTATTTTGTGTATAAGAATACAACCTACCGAAGTAAAACGGGATTTTAAATTTAGGAGTTTTATCACATTTCGGAGATATTTTACCTGCATTGTTTATAATGCACTGTATTATAAAGCACTTCTTTTTGTGGTGAGTTAAAGTCAAGTTGAAGTTAGCTGTATCAGAAGAATGCCTTTTAACTTTTTGGAATTTCTTTTTACTCCTAGTAAATCAAATAGCAATGAGTAAGAAAAGCTTTGTCATTCCATATCTCCAAGCTCTCTACTCAAATCATATTTTTCACCTAATGTTTGTGGACATGTTTTCACTCTAGGTTTGACTTTGAACTGCACAAAAATTAAGTAATTTTTATTTGTTTGAACTTCAGAAAGCTTTAACCTGAACAACTTGGCAATTGTCTTATAGGCTCTGTTTCTATTACCCATCACATGTAATATTATGACAGTATTCATGTAGATTGAAGTAGCCATGTGTGTTTTTGTGTTATATGTAAACTGTTAAAATATTGTCAATGTCCAGTAGTGTGTTGCCTGTACTTATGTTGGGCCAAGTTGTTCGTTATAATCATGAAAAGAAAGAATGTGCATTAAGCAATGCAATGTCTATGGTGAGACAGGAACTCAAATCAAAAGCATGAAAGTGTGCATGCTTTCCTTAGCTATGCCCTTTATTACTCTAATAATACAGTCATAGGACTGTTCAGCATTTCCTATAGGCATAATATTGGAATAATACCTACTGTATATTTCCATGTGGCGGGGGTATCTCACCATGTTGACAGCACTGATATTCTCATCTTGCTACTTAACAAATTCTCCTTGCCTTAGTGATATCTTATAGCTAGTCTCTATTTCTGTGCAATGAAACCCATCAAGTTTGCCTTTTGTGTTATGCTCTAATATCTATCTATCTATAAATTGTTGAATTTGAAAATGCTATCATTATGTTGTTCTCTTTTATTTTCTCTGAATTTGAAATGTCTTTATTACTTATTGGTTTTCACATAAAGTAATTTACTGTTTTCCATGAAAACCAGTTGTTTGATTTACTTGTTTCTTTTTTAATTTATTTCTTTGATTTATAGTGATTTTTGTTTGTATTATCTGTTGATATACCATTTGTTATGGTGGTGTCCTTGTCTTGCTGTGGGCATAGATTACTCAAGTATTATATACAAATTAATTGACTACGGTATATTCAGGCTTCTTTCTAGCCATCCTATTAGCTGTGGAATTTTTCAACTCAAAAAATCAAATCAAAACTATCTAAATTTCTTCCTTGTTTTTTTTTCATGTAGTCTCTGTCTGGAGGAGTCAGCAGAGTGGTGAACATTGACGATTGTTAACTAGCCTGTGCCAGATGACAATTGTAATATGTTACCGATACTCTTGTATAGTCCATCAATTGTTTTCTGGCACAAGTTTTTAACAAGTTACTTACAATGCCACCAGATATGTGAATGTATTTTTGCAAGTGCAAACTTAAAATTGTTGGAGTGCTGAATGTATTTTAGGAGAGGTTTGAGTGATGACTATGAAAGATTGTGTGTGTGTGAGAATGTGTGTATGTAAATATTATTTATTGAGCGTGGTGTCTTCCTTGTTCTACAAAAGGAGCTTGTGCATCACTTGACTTTGTATGCAATATCTTCTACAGATGTCTCTTTGTGGATTGACAAAGAAATTTGCATTCGGAGAAATTAATGACTTCTTATTTTGCAACATCCCACTGCCTAAGTTTCCTTTTTATTCATATGCATTAGTTCTTTGGAGGAGACTGCCCCGATAATGGATTAGATAGGTAGAGAAACAAACCAAAAATGTGAAAGAAAGCTTTATTGTGGAAACAGTCTACATCATCGACCCCAGACATACTTTCTTTGGGGTGCAGCACTACATGTGCGCAACAGTATCACAGTCCTCTCCTTAACTACATGGGCAGTGCCCAGGTAGAAATACCTCACCACCTGATCCACTTTCAATATCGTCATAAGGGAAGTATGGGTAACAAACTCAGACAATTGATTGCTGAAAATCTGCTGATAAACTTTGTTACTCCCTCCTTGAGTTCACACCCAAACAATCCTTTTACAAAAAACACTATCTACCTATAGCAAATATCACAATGATTGGCTGGTTTAATTGCATAATGAAGCATGTTAATCGGCCACAAATCTTACATGACCAACACACTTAAAATCTTTGGGCATTAAGTAATACATTACTAACTTAAAAGAAAAACAGCTTCCTAGTACATAAAACAAACAAAAATACAAATACCTTTGGGAGCAGATACTAAATAATACTCAATATAGCAATGTCCAATTCCTCCAGCAGAGTAAAGTTATGTCCACAGTTTACCTTCACAAAAGTACATTTGTTGTAAGTACAGCAGGTGCTGCCTAAGGCAACAATCAAAATATGTTTTCAGTGATCTGTAGTGGAAATATGAGATAAAAGTTAGATAAAGTTTTGGAAAAACTTAAACCAGACACTAGTAGTTACAGCTTTGGCTAAACAAAATTATTTTGACAAACATTGGAAGGAACTAACAAAATTATTTCACTCACTTTTTTTCTGCAGCTTGTACGCTTAACAAACTTACCACCAATGGTATATTTATCAATTTTAAAAAAATTAAAAATGTTACTGGGAAACAATAAATTATAGCCAAGTGAATGGAAGTACCGAAAATCATCTTCCGGAGCAAAAGTGCAAGATCTGGTTTAACATTATATATTACGATCACAAGTTGAAAGAGTTACATTAGGTGGGCAGTGTAAGTACTTAGCCTTTCTGGAGTATTGTCTTTTCATTTTTTGCAGTATCAATCCAAAACAAAATATAATACAGTAAACAGACCCCAACTCACACTTGCCTTATTCCTTTAAGTTGGTGCTCCTTGACGACCATGCATGCTATGCTGTAATTGCACTTGATTCACAAGATGATCTTGTGAACCACCAACCTGATTTTGAATATCCTGTTGGTGCCGAACGTTGTGAAAGACACCTGCTTTCATTTTAAAAGCAACTGATGACTCTTGACACTTGTATGCTAGAACTTGTTTGATACGGGACACTTCTACATCTGGGAAAATAGTTTTCACATGATCTGGAAAATGATGTGTGACAGTTTCTAAGTTAAGAGCAAGAAAAATAAACTAAAAATGAAAAAGAAGTTCAAATTTAATCAGTACCTAAGTTACTTACAAAGTATGGCATTCACTTTGGCATTATCAAGAGCTGGTTTCACTTTGCGATTGGCAGCATCTGGACCATATGTGTTCGCCCTACTCCAACGCTGACCAGTTACAGAACGTGTGGCAAGCTCAATAGGAGTAAATACTAGCCCAGCTAATCCTCGGGTTAGCTTACGATAATCAGACCATTTCAGAGCCTCCAATTGGTGAGCTGAGACTTCAACGCCTGGACCAAGTGTAACCTGGAATTACCAGAATTTCCATCACAGATCAGTATTACATTAAATATTAATATGACTTTTGATAAATCGACTAAGTTCTTAAATACCTTAGGACCATCTGCAATCGCATGAGAGTAAGCTCTTTTCCTTCTTGAGGTAGGAGCTGGTGTCCAAACTGTAAAGTAAATGTCATCAGTAGTCCGCAATAACAAAAAAGGTTTCTAATCGGGGCAGCAGAGATATTTTTTTGTGGTCAACACACACCTGATTCCACTTCCTGAAACCGTGCACCATGGAAAAGATCTTGAAAATATCCTGAAAGAAAGGGAAAAACAGATAAAATCAAGAAATGAGTTTTCATGGTCTTTTCAGTTACTTCTAGGGGTCAATGTGAAAAATAATCAATCAATAAGCATGACGTAGATTCATGGAAGAATTTAGAGGCAAAATATGCTCTTCTGTAGTGAAACCATTTAGCCACAATAGCCAGCATGAAAAGAAGAGGTTTCTGCGACAAACAACCAACGTTTTCTGTTGTTTCTTTTATTTATGAACAAGAAAACAAAGAATGCAATATTGTCTAAATAAATAAAGACATTTTAACAAAAGCTCTTGCTTTAGAAAATATCACGATCATATCCCGAAGTGTTGCTAACAAGTATATTGGTCTTGAAATTTGAACTGCAGCGACGTATTTAATGATCACAGAAACAAAATCTAAACTTTATGCTTAATTCAAAGTTTAAGTAATAAACAGCAACATATTAATCAAACAATGCTAGAGGGAATCAGTATACTGTATTGAGATCAAAGCAATTTTAAACAGAACTGTTACTCAAAACTTTGCATTGAGTTGCAGAAAAGTTATTACAGAGAATTTGTGTACTGAAAATGATATGAGATTTGTGCTTCAATCATCATATTTGATTAATTCTTCAAAGGACCTTTGAAAAAAATAGCAGCTCCACACAAAGCAGAATATGATAAACAATGTGATTGCTTTGCTAATAATGGAAACACACTAGAAAGGTACAAAAAAATGAAGAATTGGGAGGAAAATTGATAATGTTGTTGCTAAAATTGGACAGGTTGAAATTTCACAAAAATCATAGTTGCACTCGATATTGAAGCCGATAAATATGATTAAGATTAGATTATTATAATACAGAATACAATATGTTGCTCAGTACCTCAGGAAACTTAACTGCATTGACTGAGAATACAAAATATGGCTTTTGTGTGATAGACTTTCTCTCAAAACATTGCGGGCAAAAGTTGATAATAAGTCATAATTATCAATTTAAAAACAAAAAGTCAGAGAGGGTCTATTGATTAAAATTACAATAACAGTCTTTAATGAATGTAACTAGCTAAGAGTTGCTTGAATAGGGAGCATTGTGGTAACCAAGACGATTTGAGGCAGGTGATGCAAATGCATGCGAAGGAGATGTATGATGGAGTTGGTGGGCTCCTTCAGGATTGAAACGGACAGAACGCATGTAGTCAGCTGGTAAAGAACCAGGTGCACTTCCTGATACACTGCCTGCATAAAGCAAGTTAGATGGAAAGGGAAAGGATGGAGGAACCGCAGAGGATTGTGCCTGCTGCTGTTGAGGTTGAGAATGCTGTTGTTGCTGCGATTGCTGTTGCTGCTGTAGCTGTTGTGATTGTTGTTCTCGCATTGAGGTTGAACCAACAGCCGGATTGAGTGATAGAGGACCTCCAGGAGGTTCCTTATCCTGCTTTGCATCTGCACTTGGGTTAATGTGTCCTTGCACAGAATTATGGGCACGAGTTTTATGAGGAGATTGGAGGTATGTCCTTTTAAGTTCCTCCTCAACACTATAATAGGGCTGCGAGGGAGGGGGCATATTTGAGGCAACAGGTGAGATGTGAAGCTGTGAAGGTTGCTGTGATTGATTGTTTATGGGACCCGGTTGCTTGGAAAGCATTTCATGATAGGAAAGGAGGTGGCGGCGTAAATACAATTTTGTCTTGAAGGATCGACTGCAGAGCGGACACTCGACGCTCTGAGGGATATGGATGAGGCGCATGTGTTGGCGCAGATTGGACAGGTTGCTGTACATGCGCTGGCAGATGGGGCAAGGCCGCGGGTCCAGAGAGTGCAGCTTGCGCAGGGCCGCTGCAACACACACAACACGTGCTGTATGGAGCCGTGCAAGCTGCCTTGTGCAATAATTTATGCAGGGTCGTGCATTGACTTCACTCATTAAAAGTTTACGAAAACAATGGGTTATTGAGAAATTATGTAATTTATAAGCTACATTATGTTATTAGTAGGACTAAAGTTTCAATAAAGTCAAGCGGGGTAATGTCGTTCTTTAAACAAACAAAATTGATCAATAAAAAACGGATTTAGATATGGTTGAAGTATGTGTTAAGCGTTCTTAAACAAACTGCACTCTCTCCATGGACCCATTAAGAGCAAATGATATTAGACCGAAACTCCTTACCTTGGTCTGTCTCTGCTGTGGTCCCATCTGAAGCACCTTGTGAGGAGGGTCCAGGCATCATTTCTGTGAAAATAAGAATACAGGTTCCATTAAAATATAGTAGATTAGAAAAATATGAGAGGATAAAAACAATTCACATCATTTTAGAAAGCACACCTTGCATGCCACCATATGATGCTTGGTCTAAGTAAGCATTGGCATCCCCTCTGGTTTCTCCATCACTGCTGTAATCGGGCAGCTCTGTTTTCGGCTGTCAACAAGCAGATAAAAATATCATATGGCTTTTAAGAATCAAACAGAAGAGGAAAAAATAGTAAGGTCACAGTACCTCTAGCATTTCTGCAAGGTCGTCATTGTATGATTGATCAAGATCATTTTGTTGCTGTGAAGGAGTAATAACTAAGCCAGATCTTGAGTGCTGAAGCAGAGATGAGACAGGATCTCCTGTCTCATCAATGGTCTCATTCCCATGATCGTCAGCACTGTTTTGTCCCTCTGAGGATTCAACAGTTTTATCATCGGAACGCTCGATTGCCTTAACCCGTTTAGCAGGGGGTGGACTTGAAGGTGGGCTTCGACTAACACCATCTCCATTATCTTCTTCCCCTTAAATAGAACATTTAACATTTATTGAAAAATATGGTGATTCACAAAATACTGTGGGAGTTTTCTTTCTTCAATTAACCTGTATCAGTATTAGTTGGAGTTGCTGAGTTTGGGGTCGCTATTGATGCTGAGGCCTTTTTTGATGAGTCCTACAAAACAATATTATTTTAAAAAACATTTTCCAGATGTTAGCTTAAAGTAAAATTTCAATTTGAAGAAAATTATTACCTTTATAGATTTACCATCTTTATGAAGTCGTGGTGCGTCCGTCAAACCTAAAATGTGAAGAGATTCTGCTGTCTGCAGAAACGTTGGTAACTCAGCTTGAGAAACATTAACTACACCAGCATACATAAATTCCACTAAGGCACATAAGTGGCACCATTGGACATCTTTTAATATAATAATTGGATGTTTGCACGGGTTGTTCTGATCCAATAAACCACAAGGAGAGATTATTTCAGCTTAGTATCAGGGTCATTAAGATAAAATTAACAGTTTTTCTTCTACCTTAAATAATTCTTTGAAGTATGGACTGCACGCGGACAACACCACTTTGTGCGCTTTGACACTCTTGCCTTCGCAGGTGAGTGTGACATCGACAAAGTCCTCATCTTGTCGTAATGTTTCAAACTGAGATGTAATATTGGACTGAAAGTTGTTCCATCGAAGACAGAATTGAGGATCTGGTGCCATTGTTGCCTAAAATGAGAAAGAACGCTGATCAGAAACATTACGCACCCTAAAGAACAGGACAGTCAAGACATTGAGAAATAACAGAAAATGTCTATGATAAGGATCCAGACAAAACAAGAGAAAGCTAAAGAAATTTAATAATGATGCTTTGATTACAAATGGAAGAAGTTCAATGGATCCATATACATTTCTTTTTTTTTTTCCCCTGTTGAATTCACACACTAGCAGTGGTAAGTAAAGGTTTGAGTGTATCTCAATTCAACTAATTTTCATTAAAAGGATACGTAGTAATCAGTGGACATGTAAAAAAATTGCCAAACTTCTCTCAGAATGAAAAATATTCAAGTAACGGATAGGTACATTGGACGAACTATGTTTATTCCGGTACAAAAGAGGGGCAGGCGTCGCTACTGAGCGGACAAGGGACGGATTTCTCTTCCAGCCGGACAAGACTCACCTCAACAGTACTTTGATCTCACTCCCATCGCTTAAAGCCCATTCCAAATTAAACTGGAAAATCCCCGCAATTGAGAAATTCTGGTAATAATAATAAATTAAGATGATAACTACATAATCGAGAAGTTGACCGCTGTCTCCCCAGAGACTTGATTACTAATAATGCAGCAGACGCTATGAGCAGGCAGAGTCTGTGACGTCATCCTAGAGAGTACAGTCACGCAATCCTAGGGCAAAACCCGTCTCGGAAGTGCCCCTTTGAATGTCATACCATAACCTGTCGACCAGTTCGATTAAAACCGGAAATTTTCTGAAGTTTTTGCTTATTTTCTCGAATTCTTCGCTTTAAAAGGTTATTTACTTTCGCACCCTATCGAACAGCCCCCCCGATCCCTAAGTGCCCTAAGGTGACGTCCGAGTCGTTAGGGTATTTCACAACAGGGCAGTGCAAGAAAATGTCGGACAGGAGTGTTGCGTGCCTTAAAATTTGAAGTTAAGAGTTGCAGTTCTGATTGATTTTTCCTATGTTATTTAATGTTTAAAGGTAAGTGTCTAAAAATTTTTATCACAAGACTTTGCCGAACTCATACGAAATCTTTCTTTCGTGCCAGTGTCATAGGGGATTTGTGTTAATCTATGAGAGATTTGGGGGTTCTGAGGAGACTTAAACCACCAAGGCTATCAGCCTTGTAGTAGGGTATTAGTAAGGGACCACCATGAATAAACACTGTAAAGTTCTTGTGTTGACTTTATAGAGAGGCAGTTTGTTATACTCTCCATAACCTGAAACTTTATGTTGGAGGCAGCAGAACTTGATGCAGACAAACTTAATGCATCTATGTGCCCTTTGACATTCACCCCAATCAGTGTTTCAATCTTAAGTTATTTCTGTTCTCTCTTAGCTTGTATCCTTCTTAAATTGTTCAGTTTTTACATTAGAATATGTACTATTTATTTTGTCTTTAACTAGTTGCTTTATTTCAATATTCAGAAATTTTCTTTTTTAGTTAACCTCTCAGTGGTCCATCTGTTAGACTGCATTGGTTCAAAACTTATTTTACTTTTCTCTCATTAACACAATCGTTTTGAATTTTAAAAAAATGTTGATATGCTTGTAGACGCGTATTTCACAGGCATACTCAGCTTAAGACATAGGGCTTCTTGACCCTGACCTATGTAATTTTCTTTTTTGACTCTTTACCAAACCTGCAATCCTGGTTTTAATCTTATTTGGGGCATTGGCTGCAATAATTCTGTCAAGTATCTGAAGCAATTAATACCCTGATCTAGTTGCTTTTGTTATCTCAGACATCATACACACTATCTCACACCCCTTTTCTGTGTTTAATTATCACTGATATGTCAATCTTTTGAGTGCAACTTTCTACTTGAGCAGGATTTCTTTGTCTCCTTTCTGTGGCTTGGTGCTATGGTGAACACTGAGGCGTAACATGCTCATTGCATGGCGTAGCAGTGTTAGGTCATCTGGAGCTAAAAATGATTATTGCCCCCCAAAATGGCGCTGAATATCAATATCTTCCTGGAACCATCTCTCTCTCTCTCTCTCTGATCTTTACTGCTCCCTCCCGTTCCTCGTGAATCACCAGGGAGTCATGCTCCTCGGCGACAGCCCCTCCCCGTCCTGTTCCTGCAGAGCGCGACTGCGGCTGGGCTTGCTGCCTCTCCACGCCTTCCTCAAGATAAGCTCATCGCCCCAGTCCATGGTCCACTGACTAGACGCGAACCCAAGCCAGCCGAACTGAAACTAAGTTCTCACATTTGCACCCCGTCGTCTTGTCCAGCAGGGGAGTGTCTCGCGGACCTCTCCTCCTCCACTCCTCCAAGCTGGCCACTGCCCTGCATCATGGTGCTTCCCCTCGCGGCCGTGATTTGAAATCCGGACCATCGTTCTGTGAGGTCTCTACCATCACAGGTAAGCTCGACGTTTTCCTTTAAACTAATAATAATGGACCTCTCTTTTTCCCGTTCCTCTATGCGTTTGATAGTAACCTGGTGGTGACCTCGTGGTGTGAGGGAGGAGGGACTTATGTGATGGTTTCATGTGGTTTCATCTCGGTCGGTGTCGTAGCTGCATGTTTGTGGGGGATACTGTATCATGTTCGTCTCTGTGAGGGGCAGCCACCCCCGCCGCCGCCGCCAAGCCACCCACCAGCACCATAGCAGCATCCCCCCCCCCCTCCTCAAGCAAACCTTGACCTCACCCACCCCCTTCACCCACCCCCTTCACCCACCCCCTTCACCCACCCCCTTCACCCACCCCCTTCACCCACCCCCTTCACCCACCCCCTTCAACCACCCCCTTCAACCACCCCCTTCAACCACCACCTTCACCCACCCCTCCACTCTGTGCCGAAAATCACCCCCATCCTTCGATCCTCAGATTCCGTACCGCACGCACCTCCCCTTTCCCGTTGCGCTCTCCAGGGCGCGTGGGGCGCGTACCCGAGGGGAGGTCGCTCACCCCCCACCCCCTCTCCAGCGCGAGGCGCGAGGCCCTGGCGCACCGTGTGCCCTGCCCTGGCGGCATGGCCATCGCACCCGCCCTTTTGCTCGCGCCGCAGCATTGTACGCACGGTGTTCCATCTCACCTTTCAGCCGGGGAAGAACTGAAACAAAATGAGATTCCCGCGCCACCGGCCGCGAGCGGTCAGCTGTAACTTCTCCCTGTCGCGGCGTAGCGCCGGTCCAGCGGGCGCAACCACCCTACGCCAGCAGCCAAGTTGCGTAATCGGCGGCCGCCACAACTCACCCTCCGTCCTACCCCCTCCCCCAGGATGCTGCTCTCCACCGCCCACCCCCTCCCCACGCCCCCGCCACCGACGGGGGCCGCACACCTCAGATCCCACCCGACGCGGTACGCTACGCCGCCGACTCCAGCCACCGCCGCGACGCCCCGCCACGCCCCGCCACGCCCCGCGCGGACCAGACCAGACCGTCATTTGTTGTTAGCGCGTGCTGCCCCGCCGTTTCGTCTCGTTTCGTCGGCTCTCATCCTGGTCCGTAGCCCTGGTCTGTCGCGAACGAGCGCCGCGCCCCCCCGCGCTGCACCGCACCGCTCAGCAGACTGATTCAGAAGATCGCTCTCATCTCTCCGTCCTTGTTGCACCTACAGCGGTGCCCCATGCTGGCCACGGTAGTGCTCCATGGGTGCGACGAGGACAGAGGTGTCTGAAAGCGATCTTCGGAATCGCTCGGCAGCACATCAGCGCACCGCACCGCGCGGGTGAGGAAGGACTACTCATGTGCCGTCACGCTCGCGCCCGGACCGGAAGGTAAACGCTCACCTCTGAGTAGCGCTGCTCGCGCACACCTTGGCCTTGGCGCTGGCGGGCGACGCGACGGTGTCCTGGCGGCGCTGGCGGACAGGTCCTGCGGCGCTGGCCCCGCACTGGAGGGGCCGGACCGGGCCGGGCCGGGCGTCCTGGCGGCGGGGTCCTGGAGAACGTGCAGAAGGACGCGGTGCGGCGTGTGCGCGCGGTGTCGAGGTGGGCGCTAGAGTGAGTGCCGAGCCCAGCCCAGCGCGGCCCAGCGCAGCCCAGCGCCACAAAAGAGCCTCCGCCCCAGCCCGCCCCGCCCCTCGCCTGCAGCCTAATGATGATGATGATACCGCTGCAGCACTTGATGATGATGGTGGGTCATTTGGACCGTCATAATGACGCCTGGCTCCGCGCGGCCCCGTCCCCGACCCGTCCCGTCCCGTCCCCGCCGCAGCCGTGCTGCTTGATGATGATGATGATGATGATGACGACGAAGACTGTGCCGGTCCCCAGCGCGCCCCCACCGTGATCCCCTCTCCACCCCTCCCCCTTCATGCACATACCCTGTCAGGGAAAAAGAAGTAAAAAAATAAATACATTCAAAAATAAAAAAGAGTGCGTCATCTTAAGCTTTTCGATGTGCTGGCCTGGCAACGTCCTTCTGATCCCCATTATAGCTGGAATCGTGGCCCTCCTGATGGCCCGGCGGTTTCACCGGTGGAAGCCACGCGTGTGTAGCGTGTTGTTGGCCTGTCGTTAGAGCGGGTGCGGGTAGAGCAGTTTAAATATCGCCAGTGCTGCCCTCGGCAGCGATCTGATCTGTCCTCAATGATGAAAGCATGCGCGTCCTCGCACTCTTGCATTCACTCACTCAAGCCTGGCGGTTATACCAGTTCCTGCGAAATTCGTCAAAGCGGGGCGATGGATCGCGGTGTAGCGGTGCCCATCAGTTTGCTGCGGTCTGCCGGGTCTGCGTCCCGTGTCCCCTCCTGCCATGTGAATGCAGTTGAGCTGCAGCGGCGGCGCGTCGCGTCGGCGACGTAAATAAATCCATGCAAAGTGTCCCCTCGGCGCGGCTCCGCTTCAGCTTCCACGCGGCGCTGAACTGCTGAACGCGACATGGCCGCCCCGCCGCCCCGCCCCGCCCTGTCTGGTCTGGACCTTTTATTTTAAGTCTGTCGGGTCGTTAAAAACGTCCGCCTGTCGCCCTGGCCGAGCCGGGCCACCGCGCTGCGGTACGGTGCGCTGCTCCCTCCGACACATGCACCTGCAGCGACGCGCCGCCCTGCCCTGCCGCGGTCGCGAGGCGCGGTGCTGCGCGCGGGCGCGCGGCACAACCCCGTCGTGCTCTGTCATGCAGCCGCGATTTGGATCGGCCGCTTATCAGGGCCCAACTCCCCTGTGTACCGAAAAGCCAACATCAAGTGACGTCAGCGGGCGTGGGCGCAGCAGCGGTGGGCACGGGTGGGCAAGCGCCCCCCGGCCCGCGCAGCGGAGGCAGCTCCTGCGCCACCCAACGTATGCACCGACCGTCAAGAATTTCTCACATCCATTTCCATATCGCGCGGTGCGCTGGCGAACTCCAGCGCCTGCGTCTCCCCACCAGTCCTTTTGACACATCAATTGGCCCGGCCCAGCTCGGCTCGGCCTGCCTGATGTGCCCGCGCGAAGGCCGAGCCGAGCCGAGCCGAGCCCGCCGCCGTGCCGCCGCTGACGTAAACCCATCCTTCCCTCCTTGCAGCTCGGCGGGTGCGCCCGGGGCCCGGGCCCGGGGTGGGGCCTCACCGGTAGCAGGCGGTGGTGGTGCAGTCGGTGCAACGCGATTGAGGACGAAACAACTATGAAATTTTTGTACACCTCGTCATTCAGAAAAAGGCAGAGGAATTCAGAAAACAATCAGAAAAAATCCAGAATATTCTAGATAATTTCTGCAAAAATATTAAAAAAATAATTAGGAAAATTCACAAAAATGTCTCAGAATTTTAGAAAGAAAATAGCTCAAGCAAAACTTCACTACAAATTCAGCAAAATTAACAAAATGTGTGCACTAAAATCCAGAGTTGTTTCCCCCTCGAACGCGGTGCAGCGGCCGGAGGCGCCGCGAGGTTCAACCTCGTGCAGTCGGTCCCCTTGGCGGAGCAGCTGAAGCATCCGGGGGATGCAGAGGGGGGCAGTACCTTGGCAGGGATCCAGCGCTCCCGACCGACCCCCAGGACGATGAGCGGGCCGGGCCGGGCCGGGCCGGGCGGACTCGGCGGCGCCCGCCCCCTCCCCTCGCGGATGCCCCTTCTCTCTCTCTCTCTCTCTCTCTATCTATCTCTCTCCCTCTCGCTCGGCTGTGCCCGGCGTGCGGCGGGCGGTGTGATGTTGTGGCGGGTAGTCTGCTGTGCTCGGCGCGCGGCTCGCAGCGGTCTCCTCTCTCTCCGCGGACAAGCGGTCCCGTCCGCGCCGGGCGGCTCAGCGGTGTACAGCGTGTGTGTGTGTTACAGCTGATCAGCTAGGCTAGGTGTCGCCTCCGGGCTCAGTGACGATGTGAGCCAGCGACGCGCCGCCGACCAGGACCATGTTCCCCTGGTCCAAGGACCGGCCGCGGCCCCGGCACAGCCGCCGACCCGGCGAGCTGCCGTGCCTCCCGCCCCCCGACGCAGAGTTCAACGCCGAGCCCGGCGGAGCACAAGGTACGCCTGTTTGCTGCCGATAGGGTAGGTAGGCGTAGGCTCATGACGACGCGGGGCCAGGGCGGGGACAAGGGCGAGGATTTTTCTTTTTTTTTCTTTTTGTTCTTTTTCTTTGAGATCACATGCAGGATGTCGGTGACGTGAAACACCACCCCGTAGGTTCGGGATGCGTTTCGATGGCTTGTTGTCACCGGCATACTGTTCTTGTTTCTCAGACCGCCCCGCCCCGGGGCGGGGCAGGAGCGGTGTGGTGGCGCCGGGCACCGGTGCGGGTGCGGCCCAACTGACAAGGCCCCCCCGCCCCGCCCCGCCCCGCCCCGCCCCGCCCCGCCCCGGCGTCCAGCGCGGCGGCAAGGTGCGCCGCTCCTGCCCCGCGCCACACCCCTGCCCCCCGGGCCCGCCCTCAGGGCCTGTCACTCACTAGACTTCTGCATGGGTCTCACTTCGGGTTTTTGTTTGTTTTGTTCCCATTGGGGTTACTTTATTTTCATTCTGAATCCATATTAAAAATTATTTTATTCTGTTAAATTATTTTTATGTAGTGCTTATCTGATTTTTTGTTCCCTTTGTGATGTTCATTTTGTTTGTAGTGTTAGTGTTCTGGATTTATCCACTCCCGAGTGCTTATAATTCCATCACCCAAATTGTTGTGCATGTGTCCTGAAAGGACTCGATAATTGTTACTTCCTCCCTATCCACTGTTTAGAAGTCCTCCTTTGACAGGCTATACACTCACACTTAATCCGGCAGCAAACAGTGCCTCCTTGATCATTTTTGACTGCTCAACTTTGTTTCAAGTGTTTAAGTTGTCTCTGTTTTGATTTTGTCGTTAAATGTGACAAGGTTTTGCCTTCTCTCCGCTCTTGCCCGTTCCCTGCTGACCGCGCCGTGCACGCTTCACCGCCGCTCACCTGCTTATTCTAGCGATTAAGCTTTTCGAATTTTGGCGCTCCTCCGGCGCATGCCACACGTGGTGCGTTTATCGACTTGCCGGTCTCGTGTGTTCGTGAATTTTATTTTGTTTTCCTATCTGTTGCAGACGTTTGCAGTAGTGAAGAACTCCCCGAGGTTGAGATAATAAGCTTACTGCACGAGCAGATTCCTCGCTACCGCCTGCGGGCCGACACTCTAACCCAATTCACCGGTCAGTGCAGGAAATAGAGCGAAAAAAAAATGTTAACATGCGATTTATAGCAACTAACAAAACAATCTGTCTTGTTTATAATGCAGGCTACGAAAACCAGGACTGGTACATTCCAAGCCCAGCGCTCAAACCGGTAGAGACAGCTCTTACCCCGGATCAGATCCGAGAGACCCTCAACTACTTCCGTGAGTACTAACGTCATCGTAGCTTATCGGCTTTGATGGGTGAATTGAAAACGAAAATAAAAAGAAGAAAAGAAGATTCTTTTGCTTTTCGGAGTGAGCGCGCACCGGGTGTTTTTTGAATGCGCGCAACAGTGTTGCGGGATGGCGTACTCGCGAGTGCTTCAGGGGCTATGCCACGGGGCCTTACGGGCGAATGGGGTAGGCAAGTCCGCAAGGCTGTTGCGCCTTCAAAGAAACACCCGGTACCTGTGGTACCTACTCGCTGCGAATGACGTGAAGCGACGCTCTTACGCGGTTTGGCAAGCGACTGACTCGGATAACCAGGAGCTCATTCATTAGTTGATGAATACCCCCCACGCCCCGTCGCTGTTCAACTTTCGCTGGCGGCTCAACCATGGCAGGGCGGGGCGGGGCGGGCTGACGGTGGCTTCGTTTGGTCGCTCCGCTCCCCCCCCCCTCCAACTTCTCAAAACGAGACGTGCTTTCGGCGGTTCTGTTGTGACTCCGTCGCCACTCTGCTTTGGAATGCGATCCCAGCTTCTTCTCCCTCTCCCTCGTCTCCTAAGTCACTGTAAAAATTACCTCAGGCAGAAGCGGCTTGTCTTCCGTCCGTATATCGTATTTTTCACGTATTGTGCCATAGGCGGAGCAGGTGGGACTGTTACTGTCTTGGGACCGGGAGGCAGGCAAGTAGCGACGTCAGCCCCTCACAGGGAAGGCGGACACGAAGACCAGAGGTCTTTTGAGACCTAAGGTTCATAAGCTAAGCGCGAGGTCCGACTCTGTGTGGACCCAGCGTCGTCTGAGGTATTAAACGCCTGACGTACAGTCTGGACCAGACAACAAATTAACGGAATGGAAATGGACTGCAGGCGTTCATCATAATATTTTATTTTATTTTTAATATGTAACTGTGCGAGCGGGGGAGGATGCGGACTGCCGCACCCCCGGGCCGGCACCGGCCTGGGGCGTCAAAGGTGTGGGAGTTGCGCTGACAGAATGGTGTCGGCCGCGCAGATATATGGAGGACCAATAGCGTGTCGAGTCGACCTGAAGGCGGTCAGCTGCGCGTCAGCTGGGCGTCAGCTGGGCCCGCGGGATATTGGATGCCATCCAATGGGGTGCAGTAGTGGCAGGGCGCGGCCGTGGTCCTGGCCAGGCCTGGCCGCTCTGGCTGGCCCCAACGTTTACCGGGCCGCTTATTTTAAAGCGTGACATAAGCAAGCGCGTTTGGCTTTGAGAGCGATTCGTCTTGTCGGCCTTGACCTCCTGGAGGAGGGACCTTGATCGTCGTCATTTCTGGATCAGAACCATCCACTTTCGCCCCGATGACTTGTGTCTGTGTCGTCGTGGTGGGGGGGGTGGGGGCTGGGGGTGGCCCTGTCGCCCTGCGCGCTATGCTCCTGCAGGGCAGCCGACTTATTCCGAAGAGCGCTCTCCTCGCTCTGTCTCTCTCGCACCTACATGAAGGATCCCATTGGTGCGATAGACAGAGCAATGAAAGCGCTCTTCGGAATGAGTCGGCAAGGCGCCGGGTGGGCGCCGTGGTCACTGCCCTTTTCCGTCGGGGCGGTATGCCCTGCGCTTGCGTGCGTGCGAGAGAGAGGGAGTGCGGGGCCGTGATGCCCTTTCACCACTGCGCGGGGCGGGGCGGGGCGGGGCGGGCTGCTAATTCTGTTGCAGTGCGCCGCCGGGGCGGGGCGGGGTGGGGCGGGGTGCGGCGCCCCTGGTCCCGGTCCGAGCGCGAGTGAGGGAAGGCAGAGGAGTGCCGGCCGCTCCGCCCTTATTCCACCCCACACAGCGCCTGCGCCGCCGGTCGCCGGTGCTGTGGCGGAAGGGCTGGGCCTGGCGATACCCCCCGCTTTGGAGCCCACGGCCGTGGCGATACCCCCGGTGCGGCCGGTACCGCGGAGTACCTCCGTAGTCCAGCCCAGTTCTCCCTCCCACCCGCGGGCTCGCACCTCTGGTACCCTCCAGGACTCGCGCCTGTATTCTGACCGGGACCCGTCTCGTCCTCCCCCGAGCCGCACCTCCTCGCATTCCCGCCCCCCCTTTCCTCCCTCATCACTCCCCTGGTTGCTGTACGTACGCGCAGCTGGCACGGCGGCCGCTGAGTCTATATTTGTACAGCGCTTGTCTGAAAAGACGATTGTCCCCCGCCCCGCCCCCCCTCGGGGCTGGGCTGCGGGGCTGCGGGGCTCCGTAGGGGCGCGGTGCTCTGCAGAGTGGCGTCGAACAGGAGACAGCGACATGACGGGACAGTGCAGGATGGGGGGCGGAAACTGTTTCACCCGCACCAAGGTGCGACCGGAGGGGCGGGGCGGGGCGGGGCGGTGGCCGCAATGGGGCGTGGCCGATTGTGCCAAAGAGGACGCGTACATGAGGTCAGGAAGGGCCGGGGAGCGCCCCGCGGGACTGCAATCGGGGACGGCAGGGGGAGGAGACCACACTCTTTAGCGCTAATTGAGTCTTCCTCCTTGCGCCCCGCCGACCGATTCCGAAGAGCGCTCTTCTCGCTCTGTCTCTCTCCCACCGACACGGCGAAGCCCATGAGTGCGAGAGAGACAGAGCGAAGAGAGCGCTCTTCGGAATGAGTCGCGGCTGCCCGGCCGGCTGATGGAGAGCATGACGCTGTTAATGGCGGGGCCCACAGCGCGCCCTCGCCCGGCCCGCACTCGACTCGACTGCCCCATCCCTCCCGCGACCTCGTGAGATAATGCCGCAGATACCGGGGGCCGGGGGGTTCGTATACCTCGACTCATTTGTTGGTGTATTACAGTTGCTGCCGCCCAGGGTCGCGCGGCGTATGTGCGACAGTTGGCGCCCCCCGCTCTGCCTTTCACCCAAAGAGTTAATGGCCCGCCTGTGGTCTCTCTCTCTCCCCCCTCCCCCTCTTGCACTTCCACTCCACGCTACGATGTATCTAGTCCACCTGCCACGCCCAAAGCGGCGGGGAAAGGGAGGGGCGCGGCGGCGCGCTTAGAGGACATCGTCCTGGGCCGCCCCGCCCCGCCCCGCCCCGCCCCGCCCCGGCCCTACGGCGATCGCATCGCACCACCCCGCTCGGCCCGCTGCCCCGCTGCTTCTGATTTGCTGTTTGTCTTCTGCTCTGAATGAGACGACCCAGGCCGCCGCCTTTGTCAGCGTGCAGCATCTAACGACCAACCCGACCCCGCCCGCGCCCGCGCCCGGTGCGCCCCGCCGGCATCCTCTGCCGACTGATTCAGAAGATCGCTCTCGTGCGTCCGTCCTTGTCGCACCTATGGCGGTGCCCTATGTTGGGGAGGGCAGGAGCCCATTAGTGCAACAAAGAGGGGGGCAGGAGAGCGATCTTCTGAATCAGTCGGCTGCTTTACCTCTCTTTGTTCTGCTCCCTTCCTCACTTTTCTCCTTCACCCCTCTCCGCCTCCGACCCTTGCACTGCCCGCCCCCGTTTCCCAGTTTTGGCTCGCGTTCTGAGCGCCACTTGGTGTGTTGCATTTCCGTCGCTCCGTTACGTACTAACAGAAACAGCAGCGGACTCAGTCGGCACCACTGCACTGCTGCTGGCCTGGCCTGGGCCCGGGCGGGATGGTGATGGTGACCTATGACTGTGAGTGTCCAGGCCACGGTAGTCCAGGCGCAGCGCCGTCGCCTTGCCGGCCCTGCCAGCCTCCTGCTTCTGCCGTCGGATTCAGAAGATCGCTCTCGTACCTCTGTCCTTGTCGTCCCCGTGGCGGTGCTCTATGTTGGGGGTGGCAGGGCCGCACGGGTGCGACAAGGACGGAGGCGCGAGTGCGATCTGCCGTGGAATCAGACGGCTGTTCCTTGCAGCTCCCGCGGTACGGCTGCACGCCTTACTTTCCGCGCCTCGGGAGGCCTTGGCCCGACCCGACCCGATCCCCTGACTATG
The DNA here is from genome assembly GCA_029379305.1 of Frankliniella fusca. NCBI lineage: Eukaryota > Metazoa > Arthropoda > Insecta > Thysanoptera > Thripidae > Frankliniella > Frankliniella fusca. The sequence goes on along the minus strand of JAHWGI010000058.1, from coordinate 148,429 downwards.
TATGGAAGTGCCGCGCCGGGTCGGGCTGGGTCGGGCCCCAGCCAAAAAGGAATGGCCGTGAGGTCAGGTGAGGTGCGGTGAGGTGGGACATCAGCAGGCTTACAACTCTCACGGGGAGTCTTGAATGAATGAATGAATGGACGGAAACTGTCGTCTGATTCAGGAGAGCGTTCAAGAGGGGTTGTCCTATACCTACCGTATAGCTCCGTCCTTGTTGCACTCATGGGGCAGGTATAGGAGAGCCCCTCTTGAACGCTCTCCTGAATCAGACGGCTCTGAAACCTATGGCCGGCGCGCGGTTCAGCGCGAGGTGGGTGGCACCCGTCCGTCAATCACTCACGGACTACACCTTCTCGTGGAGACTGATGCCATAGGATGGTCATAATGCGGGTGGATCGAAAGCGCGTCAAGTGCGCGAGATTCGATTCCACCGCAAATTGGATGTGATCAGCGCAGCCTCGCCTCGCAGCTCGCAGCCCAGCCCGGCCCGGCCCGGCACCGCTGCTGCACGGCGGTCCGCCCGCACCGCTCACGGTCGCGGGTTCGTCTTTCGGGGGAAGTCCATCCCCTCCTGCTCCCGCCTCCTCTCTCTCTCTCTCTCTCTCTCTCTCTCTCTCTCTCTCTCTCTCTCTCTCTCTCTCTCTCTCTCGCTCTCTCCCTCTCTCTCCCTCTCTCTCCCTCTCTCTCCCCCTCTCTCTCTGGCGCGCTGCCGCTGCCGGCCCGAGCCGAACCGCCGCGAGCGAGCTCAGTTTTGTCCAACTCATATTCTTCGCGATTGACGTTATGTGCGCGTGACGGCGGGGGATGGGGAGGGGGGGGACTAGGGTCCAAGGTCGCTCTCTGCTGTGCCCGGCGTGTGTCATGTGCCTCAGCGCCTGTGCCCGCCTGCCGGGTACAGTAGCGGGTACCGGCACGGCACGGCACGGCACGGCACGGCCGACGCGAGGCAATGCCACGGAGGACGAGGTCGGTCGCCCTCACGGCCTGGACGGTCCCGGACACGACCGGAGCGCGCGCGCGGTCTGGTGCGGCCGCCCAGCAGCAGCAGAAACGCGAGCGCCGCGCCAAACGGGAAGCGTCTGTCACATTCACTGTCCGGGTACGTAGTCATCACGTCCTAGTCGGGTGACATTTTCTGTGCGAACTGCGTTTACTTTGTGTGTTTGTTATTGTTCAATCGCGCGTGTGTATATGTGTGTGTGTGATGCGCAGCCGCCAACACTGAAGTGACGCGCACCGGCGGCGCGGGCAGGCAGGGGGCAGGGTCAGTGGCAATAAGAAAATAAACGGTGACGTTCTCGCCCCCTCTTCCTTCTCCTCCCTCTCCCTCCTCTTCTTTCTCTCTCAAGCCCAAAAATACTTGACAAGGGGGCGGGCGTGGCGCGCGGCCCGCGGGGCTCGGAGGGGGACAATAAATGAAATACGGCGCGCGAGCAGGTGTCGCCCGGTGCTGAATGTTGAACCTCCCCGTCCCCGGCCAGACAGACAGACAGACGGGCAGACAGCCCGCGGGCCGCAGGGCCGGGCCATCTCTTGGCATCCAAGCGCGGCGTGGCGTGTCGTGGCGTGGCGTGGCGTGGCGCGGCGTGGCGTGGCGCGGCGTGGCGTGGCGCGAGGCGCGGCAAGCTCGCCGATGAAGGAGGTTGATCCTTTTTGCCAAGGGCTCTGGCTGTGCTGCGGGACGAGCACCGATGAAGAAGAGGCGATAGCCTCTCTCTAGCCGGGCGGGGCGGGCGCGGCGCGCGGATGCCTGTGAGCGGCGAGGCGTGGCGGGGCGTGGCGGGGCGGGGCGAGGCGGGGCGTTAGTCCTTTCATCACGGGGTAGTGACGAGACGCAGCGAGAAGAAGCAGCAGCTCCACGACGAGCCGATCGCAAAGTGCTATCGCGCGGGCAGCGGTAGACTGACAAGCATCTGCTGTAATTGAATAAAAACGAAAAAAAAAGGAGAGAAAAAAGAAAGGAAAAGAAAAAGAGTGATACGCCGGTTGTAGCGCAAATTTTCTCAACTCTGCCACATTTTCTGCCAGGAGACGTGTTTGTGATTTGCTCGCCACATGTACGCCCACGCGCGTGCGCAACAAGGGAACGTCCGGCTAGGACATTTATCTGCCGCTGCGCGCGCTGTTTCCCCGGGCTGGGCCGGGCCGCTCTTGCGGGGGAAATTATTTGTCCGCCCGCCGCGCAGCTGTGCAGCCTCCTCGTTTGGATTGGCTCTGGTGAAGTAGGATGCGTGCCGTCAAAACCCACGACAAGCGCGAGCGGTGGAAGATCAGAGTTATATTGGTGGTGCTGCTGTGCGAGGGGGGATCACTTTTATAAAATGTGCATGTGCCCAATGAATTTTTTGACTATTATTTTTTAGATTTTTTGTTTGATTTTTCATTTGAATTTTCATATGAAACATTTCACGTTTTGATAAACTGTCATCTTTTCTCCCTATATTTCCTTTTTTTTCTCAATTTTTATTTTATTTTTTTGGTTATTTGTTCGCAATTTTTCGGATTTTTCTGATCTTTCTTCTTGATATTTATTTTGATTTTTTTAGATGATTTTTACATGAGATTTTGGGGCCGTACAATGATTTTTTTTTCGAAGTGAGCCATCCCTCGGTGCTGTGTGATGTATGGTTTACCGCGCGTTTACTCTGTGGCGATCAGTGGTCAAATAAGGGTTCTCGGAACTAGCGGTCACCTGCTGCAGGTGCCTGTTTCACCCCGCTTGCAGCCTTGCCGTGCCGGCCGGTGCCGGCACTGTAAACGAAGTGGCCATTTTTAATGCCACAGAATTGGCATTCTTTTTTGAATGCCAATCTACGGCAACTTTTAATGCCAAATTTTGGCCTTCTCCGAGGAATGCCAGTTTTGTGGCCACTTTTAATGCCAAAGATTGGCCTTCTCCAGTGAGAATGCCAATGCTCGGCATTAAAAGTGACCGCAAATTGGCGTTCTCTAGGAGGAGACCATTGCTTTATCAGTGGGGTCGACAGAGCCGCCACGACTACGAATACGCTGGTCTTTTCGCTGCAACGCTCGCCTGGCCGGCCCAGCGCGTCCCTCCGTTTCACCCCGCCGACAGCCTTGGTGGGTAGGCAGTCCCGCCGCGCACCCGTGTCCGATGGTTGCCTATGCCCCAGGCGGCCCCCGCGCCGCCGTCTGCTTCTTGGCGAGGCGGGTCTTTCTTGTTTTTTCTTGTGGTCCGTTTCCCCACCTCTTCAGCTCGAGACTGCCCCCCCCCTCTCCCTTCATTCTTCTCGGTCTCCAGGTGAAGCAGGTTTATATCGATTGCAGGCCCTCAGCCTCTGCCCGACTGCAGCTCGTGGTGTGCCCGGGGCCCGAGGCGGTGCTGCTGGTGGATGAGGAGGAGAGGGTCCCTCGCTCTGTCTTACACCTCCTCCTTTTTTGCGCGTCTCGTCGGTTATCTTCTCGGTCAGAGCGTAGCGAGGCGGGGCGGAGGCGATAAAAGTCGTGGCGAATCGCGTCTTAACGTCTCTTTGCCTCGACGGTCATACACCGCTGTCTTCCCATTTCAGTCGTCTTTCGTTTTCGTTTTTCCCTTTTTAAGCGGTCTCAGCACCGCTTCTAGCGCTACGTCGGCTGGGGCGGGGAGCGTGTCGTCGTGGTCGTCGTGGTCGTCGTTCGGGAATGGTCGTCACTGTGACGTCACGCCTCCCCCCTCCACGCTCTGTCCCCACTCGTCTAGTCTGTTCGTGTGTCGTGTTCGTTGCTCGGCCCGGCTCGGCCCGGCTCGGCCCGACCCGGCTCCCCCCGGCCCGGCTTGGCTCCGGGTAAAACAAGTAGATTGTAAGCGCATCAAACACGTTTGATACAAAAAGAAAAACCTCGTTCTTTACCTCTTTACCTCTTTTCCCTTAACTTTAATAATGTTAGCTTTCAACTAGAAATGGTAAGTCAACAGCAGGATAGTGAGTCCATAACACACGACACTTTGTTGTCAGTCACGGCTTTCCACTTTCCACGTTCAAACCTTTCGCGGCATTTGTTTTCTTTTTGAGACAAACTTTAAATGATTACAGAATATCTCAATAGAAGGCGTTGCTCTACTCGCGCATGCGCACAACCCATATCGGTTGTGTTGATATTGATACTCTCAATGTTGATAAACACAAATGAATGTAATGTTTACTTTTTAATTAGAAACTGCAGAATGTTGAAAATTGTTGATACGTTTCGTGATAACTTTATTTGGCAAATAGTGTAGTTTGGTTGTATGTCCGTCCGTAATTAAGTCGTAATGCGTACGGGATAAAAGTGGTCTCGCGGCGAGCAGTCGGACGTCTCTGTTCGAAATTTAGATTCTTAATTTCTTAAAATTTTGCTTAGTAACTCGAAAAAAACCTCTATTATTGACTCATTACTGGGTAAAAAGCTACAATTTGCTTACACAGACATAACCGTAAGTATTACCATTTCTTCGCTGAAAATGGGGTCTAACTTACACCGCACTGAGCACAATACTCGTTCTTTCACCTCTATGTTAAGGGAGATGTGGAAAAGGTAAAGAACGAGTAAAAATGTCAGGAACCACAAAATATCAGGTCTGATATGTAGGTTTTGAAGTTGTATCGAGATTATGTGACGCATAAACTAATGTGGTCTGTCCGATGTCAGCTAGTTTTTGTACAATGAGGACCTTGCCCCGAATGGCGGAGCGTAGTGGGAACCATAACAAAGCACCATAACCCATAATGTAAACTAGTTTAAATCTAGTTTTATATTCAATTCTAGCATAACTCTGTTAAAAAAATGGTGTGTATTAGGGCTGCACATACATTCGGATCATTTTAAATTACAAAATATCAGGTCTGATATGTAGGTTTTGAAGTTGTATTGAGATTATGTGAAGCATAAACTAATGTGGTCTGTCCGATGTCAGCTAGTTTTTGTACAATACTGGGCCCATCACTATCACTCATTTGTAGTAATTTTATTTCATCTCCCTATCTCTTAAATAATAAAGAACCTTGTTTAGAATACACAAGTTTGGGTGCAGGCAGCAGAATTAGTGAAACTGATATCATTTGATAGGTATCATTTATTATACACTTGGTGACGGCAAACCGTGGATTTAATATATATCATATACTCTTACCGAAACTATTGATGCTGCTGTACTCAGATGTTTTATAAATCCTAAGGGTAATATAGAGAACTATTTTAATTTCTTCTCCGTATTCTAAATAAAAAAGTACCTTCGTTTTAAACACAGAAGTTTGGGTGCAAGCTGCAAATTGATATCATTTGATAGGTATTACTTATTATACACTTGGTGACGGCAAACCGTGGATTTAATATATATCATATATTCTCACCGAAACTATTGATGCTGCTGTACTCAGATGTTTTATAAATCCTGAGGGTAATATAGAGAACCATTTTTAGCAATATTAAAGGACTGAAAGATTCAAATTGAAATTTCATTCAGATCATGTGAAGCGTAGAATACAGTGTTCGGTCGAATGTCAGCTAGTGTGTTTTGTATAATATTGGTCCGATTACTGATTTGATGCAAATTTATTTCTTCTCTGTATTCTAAATAATGAAGTACCTTTGTTTTAAATACACAAATTTGGGTGCAAGCTGCAGAATTATTTAAATTGATATCATTTGATAGGTATTATTTATTATACACTTGGTGACGGCAAACCGTGGATTTAATATTTCTTCTCTGTATTCTAAATAATAAAGTACCTTTGTTTTAAATACACAAATTTGGGTGCATGCTGCAGAATTACTTAAATTGATATCATTTGTTAGGTATTATTTATTATACACATGGTGACGGCAAACCGTGGATTTAATATATATCATATATTCTCACTGAAACTATTGATGCTGCTGTACTGAGATGTTTTATAAATCCTAGGAGTAATATAGAGAACCTTTTTTAGCAAAATATTATATACTCTTGCCTATTTCAGTCTAGCATTTGAGGCCTATTAATCAGCTTTAGACATTTTAGTCTACATATTTAGCAAGTATACATATACCAGACAAATTTTAGATTTTCCATGAAAAATCTATTCAAGTCGTTTGTATCTTAGAATTTTGTTATCATCTGGCCTATTTTTTTAGCGCTCCCTTCTGGTTTGGAAAAGCTTGAGAGCGGGCTTTGGTGTCTGTTTGTTTGTTTGTTTGTTTGTTTGTCTGTATGTTTGTTCCACTCCAAGGAGTTGCTGTAGAGAGTCGAAATTTTTGGGGGTATTTTGAGGGTCACTCCTGGACACCGAAAGGCCTGTTTCAAATCCTGCCAACCCTCATTAAGGCACTGAAAAAAAAATAATTAAAGTTCTACAGTAATGGGAAAAAAATTTATCGGGAAAATTTCATGAGCTCGTAACGGGTATGTCGACGAGTTAGGTTTCTCTAGGTCAAAATTTTGCCCGTTTTGCTGTATCTTCTACCGTTTTGGGTCGGCTCAGCCACCCACCGTTTTTGCGATTAAGGGCGTAACTGGCCGGTACAGTGTAATAAATAGGCGAAAACGGTCCAATTCTAATTTTGTCTAACCCAGCTGACCCGCACATCGCCAGAACCGTCTCGACGGTGGCTCATTGATGCCGCCCAACGTTTTCAGCGATTTCCCAAAATATCTCTGGGAGCTGAGTTACGCCCCTCCGGAAAGGGCCTAAATCACGATATTGGCGTAATTTTAGTTTTGGAGACGCCCCCATCTTCCCGCACCTCTCAGGAATCGTCTGGACGCGGCCAGAATAATGGCGCACACCATTTTTGTTCCAGGGGCCCAACTGGCCGGTACACTGTAATAAAAGGGGGAAATTGGTGCGATTTTCAAGTTTCTCTAACCCCATCGATCCGCCCGGAACCGGATTTTCAAGTGCAGTTCAATGACGCAGACCATTTCCCTCGGAAAAGGGCCTAAACCACAAGTACACTATAAAAACCGACCAATATTGGTCCAGTTTTCAACGTTATTCGACCATATCGACCCGCACCTCTCCGGAACCGCCTTTTCGACTCCAGGTCAATGCTGCGAACCGTTGTCCTTGAAAACAGGCTTAACTCGCTAGTACACTGTAAAATCCGACCGAAATTGGTCCACTTTTCCACTACATCCATCCTCATCGATCCGCACCACTCCGGAACCGTCTTTTTAAGTGCAATTACTCGAAACGGACAATTTTCAAAAAAAAATTACGTCTGCTAAATGGGGAAAACTTTTTACATAATTAGAATTTGTAACGTTGTACAACCTACTTTGACTGACGTTAGTTTAACTGTTTAACTAAACTTTGGCAGTCTCAAGTATCGAACCACAATTTACACCCACTAGAATAACGTATGTGAATATATTTGTCGTAAACCTTTTCGTTGGTTCATTTTAAGGATTCTGAGACCGCTTCGATACATTTTGATGTATAGGAATGTTTTTTTAATCGCTTCCCGAGTCGAGTTCCGGCTGCGTCGCGCCAAGGCAAGCGTGTTTACGTTCTACGGTCAAAACTGTAACGAGAAGAGATTACAAAAATTGCGACTGATTTCCGCAGCTCACATGGGTCGCTTCCGCCGGTGATGCCGTGTTTGTTTTTGGCGCGCGGGGCGGGGGGGTGGGGCTTCGAACTTGACTGATGTCGGGGGCCAATGACAGGTCGCGGCCCGGGCGGGGCGGGGCGGGGCGGGGCGGGGCGGGGGTGGGACTGGAGTGCTGAAGAAGGGGTTGGGGTTCTGGCGCTGGCCTGGCAGCGCTACTCCACGCGCGGCGGCCGCGAGCCGAGCCGACACTCGCGCCCAGCCCTGCTCGGCTCGGCTCGACTCGACTCGGTTTCCTGGTGCACGCCGCTTCGCCTCGGCCCGAAGCTCGCTGCCCGCGGCTTCGGCTCTGCTCGGGCCGGGCCGGGCAGGGGCGGGCGTGGGGCGGGGCGGGGCGGGGCGCCGCCTGCTAGCAGCGCTGCTATAGCCTCAGTCAGGCCCCGCGAGGCGAGGCGCGAGGCTTATACGGCTCACGTGTCGCGTGTGGAGCCGCGCCTGCAGCTGCACTGCGGCCGTGCGCGCGTGTGCCCCGTGCGTGTGTGTGCGCGCGCACGCGTGTGTGTGTGAGTGTGTGTGCCAGTGCCAGGAGGAGGAGGAGGAGGGTGTCCGCCTCGCGAGTGTCATGGTGTGAAGGCGTGCCCGTGTGATGCGGTGCCGCGCGCCATGCAGCCGCGCGCCCTGCGGCCTGGCCACGGCGGCGGAGCAGGCGGACCACGAGAAGCTGGGGGTCAAGGAGGACCGGCCTCGGCGTGGACCGGCATCGGCCTAGCCGCGGCCGCCCGCCCCGCCGCCCCGCTCCCCTTCGACGGCGACGTATGGGGACGCATGTGCCGGCTGGCGGGGCTGGGCGCCCCCCAGGCCCTGGCCCTGACCGCCGCGACCCCGGGGGGGTCCCTCACCTCGCCGACGACGCCCGGTGCTGGCGCCGCGGTGGGCGAGTACCGGTCGGCGCGCGCCGCCCAGCAGGTGGGCTCCTTCTACGAGTGCCTCAAGCAGTGGGTGTGCGAGGACGCGGCCGACGGCGAGCCCGCCGCCTCGGTGCGCTACGGCCAGCCGGGCCCGGCGACCGGGTCGCACGTGCTGCACGAGGGTCGCGGCGAGCAGTGGGAGCTCTTCTGCTACCTGGGACGCACCGCGGACGGCCGCACCAAGCTCAGGATACCCCTCCAGCAGATACAAATGAATGGTGAGCATCCATCGCGTGGGACATATGGGCGTGGGGTGGGGTGAGCAGGAAGAGGGGCACCGTTACGGTGAGCGGGGTGGGGGGGGGGGTGACATGCACAGCTGGGCGCGCTGCTGCTTCTCCTGTCACTCTGTCGCACGGGGTGTAAATTGAAACTGTCCCTCCAAAGACTCGTCGAGTCCCTGTCGTCGCGTCGTCGCCACATTCCATCAACCCTCCTGGGTGGGCGGCGGCGCTCGCGCCAGGGGTGGGGTCGGGGCCGAGCTGTGACAATCAGCTGATGACAATGGACTCGGCGATCACCACCACCACCCGCGCGGCCTGCCCGGCCCGAGCCGCGGGCAGAGAATCAATCACTTAGACCGACGGTGGATTTATCATCTGATAGCCCGTATCGCCTGGCCCCTGGCTGGGTCAGGCCGGCGCCGCGGCCTAGTCCAAGGCCTAATGCACTCTGCATACTGTCGGTCATGTAGTGCGACGTCCAGTCCTGCTCGGGTCGCGTGACGCTGGACGGGGTCGCCGCCGGCCGCCGCGCCTGCCACCGAATTTGTCATAACGCCCGCGCGGTCGGGCAGCAGGCCGGGCCGGGCACCGGGTACAGTCTGCCAATAGGCGCGGTTGGGTGAGCTAGGGAGGGACGCTGACGCATGGCCGGGCCGGGCCGGGCTGGGCAAGCGCTGTGCCGCTGCCAAAGGCCCTGAAGGCGCTGCGTCACGTCTGAGCGGGGCCCCGGCCCACAGGCGGGGTGCTGCTGCGTTGGGAAACGCCTCGGTTTGACGGAGTTGTCAAGAGCGACATGCACTGCGCGGCTCTAGAGTTGACTTGCGCGGCCCTGCCCGGCCCGCGGGCGCGTATCTGGCCTCCTGATCTTGCGCGCGGCGCGGACCCTCACATGTCAGCGGGGCAGAGAGATAAGGCCGCTCGGCTACAAGGCGAGGCTATGCAAGTCGAGTTTTCTGATAGTTTTCTTGCAGCGGTTGGGACGGGTCTAGTTGGTGACACGGGTCGAGCCTTGGCCAGGCCGTTGGTCTGGTCGGCGCGTTTTTCCGCGTGGCGGCCCTCGTGCCGTGCGTGAACGCGTGGGTGACACACGATAGCCTCCCGGCCCCGCCCCGCCCCGCCCCACCTCGCCCCACCCGGCGGTGCTGTCCGGGCCAGGAGGACGGATAACTTTCAGCGCGCTCTGAAATTAATTCTAGTCAAGTCTCGCTCCCTCTCTCTCTCTCTCTCTTTGTGCTTTACCCTCAGGGAGGGGAGGGGGGGGGGGCAGGGAAGTCCAGTCTGGCAGGGCCAAGGGGACTGCGTATGCGATGTCGGAATGATTTTGTGACTCGGTTCTCTCAAGTCAAGTCAAGAGGGCGACCCGTCCCGCTCCCGACGCACCCGATCCGGGTCTATTGAGCAGCAGATAGTCGCATTGCGTGGACGGGTGTTTGTTGGACGCGCTAGCAGCTCGCAGACTGTCGCGTCGCACCCCGCCTCAACGAGGCTCGGAACAGGGCCACAGGGACTGAGCCTGAGCCATTCGTTTTGGGTACTCTGCGCGACTCTGGCGTCCCGGATGGTCCATTCCGCGTGATTCGCACTGCCGGCGCCGGCTGCCCGGTGTACGGGCGGGCGGCAGGACAGGGCAGGGGGTGCAACGAGGCGTGGGGCGGGAGGGGGCTGCTATTTCGGTTGTGCCCGCCCCGCCCCGCCCCGCGGCGAGGAGAGGCTTACAGCCGCGGGCTCGCCACGCCACGCCCTGCTGCTCACGGGCTTTCGCGCGTGAGGCGTACCGAGCGGCGCTTCGCGAAAAAGTACACAATACGAGGAGCCGGGCGGGGCGGGGCGGGGCGGGGCGGGGTGGTCAGGAATGCGGCCCCCGCGGCGTTGAGGTTGAGCAGGCCGCTCTACCCGACCACCACGCCACGCCACGCGCCGCCATCACGAAAGCTGAGCGATTGATTCCCCGCACGCTCCTTAGAGATGAATGGTGCCGCTTGCAAGGACAATGTATGCGCGTAGGTCGGGGTCGCCCTCCCCCGCGCGCGATGCCGGCCCGGGCATCGTGGTTCGATATAAGTGGAGATTTTTTCGTCCAGGCCGGCGCGCTGCGCGGCACCCTTATAGGCCCCCTTTGGCTCGTGATGGTGATTGAGTTAGGCCGGGCCGGGCACACCCGCCTCCCCTTCTTCTCCTGTTGCGGCAACAGGTTGAGCGCTGCGCCGCTCCTGCTGGCCTGCTGCATGCAGCCCGCCTGCTAGGCCCGCGAGCCCACCCCCTGCACCTGCATGATGGGCTTGTTGGCTCTGCAGAGGCGGCGCGGGGCGGGGGCGGGGCTCTGCTTCATTTACCCGCTAGCTCTTTTGGGATGTATACTGTGATGTGGGTGTATATCGACAAGACACCGCTGGGCTGGGGTAGCGGCGCGCGGGCTGGGGGTGGGCGTGGGCGGCCAAGGTCGCTATCTTCTATGATTGGCCCGCAACCGCACCACCGCGCAACTGATACCGCCGCGCTGCCCCACCCGCCCCGCCCCGCCCGTCGCGTGGGGCTTCCGTGACGTTGTCGGGGTGCTGGCGGGGCGGGGAGGTTGGAGTGCTCGGCGGGTAGCTGCCGCCGTACCTCATGTCGGTTTTGTGCAGTAACTGTATAGCCGACGCAGCCCGTCCCGAGTGGGGCGGGGTGGCGGGGTGGGCGTCCACGGGCCTTGTAGGGTGCCGCGGCCAGCCTGCGGGGGCTAATTAAAAGTGGCTGCTGGGGTCGCCCTCGCCGGGGCGGTGCGCCCGGCCCCGGCCCGCCGCCCGGCCTGCGCCGTCATGTCGGCCGGGAAACTTTGCTCGTTCTGCGGCTCCTTTATGGAGTTCATGATCAAGAGCCGCGTGGCGCGAGGTCAGGGGTCAGGTGGCGTACGGCCTCGTTATACTAAACTAATGAAGCGAAAACTCAAGAAAGAGTCGCAGGGGAGAGGCCTGGATTCCATCCTCCGGCACGTGGCGGCGGCGGCGCGGCGGCGCGGCAGCACCTGTAGTAATTGTAACACACCGTCCCGGGCGCGCCCACCGCGCCATCAGTTCCGCCCACTTGCAGGCCAGCCGAGCGACTAATTCGTGTGCCGTCGGTGGCGGTGATTATTGCTTTAGTCGGGGCAGCAAGTCGGGTTGTCAAGGCGTGTCGTCTGTTCCGGCGCGTGCGCGCGCTGTGCTCGACTGGAGGAGGAGGAGTTGGCCATTGTGGTTGTGAAGGTGCTAAGTAATGCAGTTGCAGGGCCCTGCAGGCTGCCGGCCGCGCGGCACGCAGCGCCCGCCCCGCCGTGTTCTGACTCGTATCTCCAACTTATACGGCTATGGCGCGCTTCGCACCTCCACAGGACGACTCCCCGTGCCGTGGGAAAGAGCAGTGGGCGCCGTAAAGCTGCTCCTCAGGAAGTCCAGCGCCTACTTTCCTCTCGCACGCACGTCCGACGCTCGGAGAGAGGCGGGCGGGGTTGGGTTCTCTGTCATGCACCCCGTGCGCGTGCACCCCGCCCGCTCACCGCGCTCTTCCCGCGGCAGCGGAGATGAGATGACAGTCGGTCAACGCTCCGCCCCGCGGCTCGGCGCGCCGCCAGGGGCATTTATAATGGATGATCCTGATTGGCCAGCGGCATTCTCTCTCTCTCTCTTTCTGTGCAGGACGGGGACGGGGTGGAAATAAAAAGTGCGGGTACGATACCGCTGCATAGTCAGATACGGCCTTAACGGGGCAGGGGAGGGGCGTAGAGCGGCGAGCAGGAGGGCGCGATGATATCTCAGCGGCGGCAGCAGGAGAACTCCGGCGCTGGGCGGGAAGCCGATATCGGACTCGACGATCGGATTAAAACCGCGCTAATTGCCGCGGAACAGTCTTGTTTCATTTTCCTACCCCAGGCTGTCCGCCGCGCTGTGCGTTTCGTCCGCGCTGGCGCGCCGGGCCGGGCGGGGGTCGCGGGCGAGGGTCGAGGGAATGGCACGACATGGTACGGCACGGTGGATCCCATTTTGCCGCCTTTTCTTTCCTGTCTCCTTTCATTCTTGTCGGCCGCCGTAACGTGACTGTCGCCCCGTTTGATCGTGAGGGAAACGAAGCCGAGGTGCCTCTCCTCGCACCTCGCGCCACCACCGCCGGGTCCTGGGCTGGAGTTTGGCCGGGGCGGGGCGGGCCGGGGGCGCTGCACTTTATCTCTGCCACGGGGCGCTGCTGTGTGACCGGCCCTGCTGGTCCGCCCCGCAGCTCTGCGGTCAGTCGTGTTCCTAGAGATGCCGCTGCAGCAGCGTCTGGGCAGTAGGCGAGGGGAGGGGAAGACAGCTCTGAATTTTGGTGTACACCTTTTGTGAATTTTTTTGTAAATTTTCGTGAATTTCTGTATTTTTTTTTAAAAATAATTTTTGTGAATTTTTATTTGAATTTCACCCCATTTTTTGTAAATTTTTCCGAAATTTCCGGAACTTTTTGTGAATTTTTCTAAATTTTCCTTAATTTTCCTGAATTCCGATAGGTGTACACAAATTTCAGACTTGTTGTTACCCCCTCGGCAGTAGGCTACCCTTGCCCCGGCCCCGGCCCCGGCCCCGCGTGGGCCGCCGCTCGCTGCTCGCCGCCGTGGAGTCCGTGGTCGAGCGCGTCGAGTGGGAGTGCACGTGCAGAGGCAGGTGACGTATCCTTCTGTTGACGGCGTCCTGGCCCGGCTGGTGCTTGCTTTATGGACGTCCCCGACGCGAGGCGTTATCGAATACATTATCTCGTCAGATTGCGCGCTTATCTACACGATGGCCTATAGTCGCCATCTCGCCACGGGATGAGAGGGGGAAAAATGCCAAAGTTTCTTATCAGCAAAAACAACACTTGTGCATTTCTACTCTGCTGTTTTTTAAAAAAGTATTTTATATTATTATTTTAAAAGAAAGTTTTGCTCGCACACGTTGCAGCCTGCACATAAGGCGGCGAGAAAGAGGCGTGAAATGCACGCACGTATATGTCTAGGATTGAGAAGTGTGGTGACCCCTCCTACAGGTGGTACAGTATGGTGTTCCGGCAGCCCGTGTGTGTGTTTGTGGCCTTTCTCCGACAGCAACCTCTCGCGTGCCGAGAGCCCCGCCCCGCCCCGCCCCGTGGACTGCACTGCGGCGGGCTGTGCGTTTTCTTTTTTGACGCGGGGTGCTCTATGACGCGACGCGCGGCCGTTGGAGGGAGGGGGACGTGAGAAAGGAGTGCCCTTCGCTATCCTCAGCAACAACAGCGCGATGCCGCCCGCGGCCCCGGGCGCTCTCGGGGCGGGGCGGGGCGGGGCGATTGGCGGAGAGCGCATAGGGCAGCGCGCTGCAGGGCGCCAGGTTTTATTGGGTCCGCACACTACTTGTTACATGCCGTACCCGTCTTTCGGAGGGGGCGGCCACGAAAGCGGTTCTCGTAACGAGACCATCACAGCAGCCGGGGCCGGTGCCGGGAGGTGTGCTCCTTCCTTATGATGGATCTCTCCCGCTCTGGCCGGCCGGCGTGGAGTGGAGAGGCACTGCAGGCAGAGGACAGGACAGGCTGGCTCTGCTGCAGCTCACCTGGTCTGGTACCTTGTGGCACTCGCGTCGAGAACTCGCGTCGCCTCGGCTCGGCTCGGCTCGACCTGGACTGTCGTCTGTTTCAGAAGATCCGTCCCCGTTGTGCGCCTATCTCTGAAATTCTATTCATGTGACGTTACATTCCTTTACTTGAACTGTCACATTGGTTGGCATATTATGCACGGAAAAAAAAACGTAAGTTGCAGTAGCTACAGGTTAGCTGCAATACCTTAAATGTTGGCTACCCAGGCCCTAGCTAACATTTTTAGCTCTCAGAGCTAAACATTAGCTGTGGTAGCCGCGCATTAGCTGTGAGAGCTAACGCGTATCCAAACGAACTTATGGCTTTCGGGGGAACACCTTACACTGCATTAGGTGATGTGGATAACACGTTAGCTCTCACAGCTAATGCGCAGCTACCACAGCTAATGCGCAGCTACCACAGCTAATGTTTAGCTCTGAGAGCTAAAATGTTAGCTAGGGCCTGGCTAGCTAACGTGTTAGCTATTACGGCTTACGTTTTTTTTTCCGTGTGTCACTCGTGAATCGGCAAGGCCAAAGCGTGGCAAATTCACCAGTCTCGTCCAAAAGAAAGTGCATGACACGAGAGTGACGTCACATAAACCGAATAGCAGTGACGGCAGTGCCCTATGTTGGGGATGGCCGGCCCCATGCGTCCGACAGTATAAGGACGAGAGTGATCTTCGGAATCATTCATGACGGCTATAGGGCTGCTGTGTTGGCTCGGGGCTGCATCGACTTGCGTGCCGCGGCCCCGCTTCGCCAGGCCCAGGCCGAGGATCCTCTCCTCTTCGGCCCACGCCATGCGCCCGCCCAACGGATGCGCGCTGAGGTGCGGCATCGAGGGCGGGGCGGGGCGGGGCCGGGTGCTACTACCCGTCGATGTTTCGAGACGTGCGCGCCGTGCATCCGCTTTGGCGCCAGGCCTGGCGTGGAGTTTGAGGTGAACCTGGCCGATGGGTTGGGCTGGGCTTCGACTGCATCGTCTATGTCTTCTCCGACAATGCTCATCATCTGTTGCCTACGGCTGTGTACCGTTGCGGACCACCGTGTATGTAGGGGTGGCAGCTGACAGACTGGTCACGCGGGAGTCTGTGAGACGTGCTATGGTTGGTGGGATGTCCCAGACCAGGTGGCCGCCGCTGTCATCTGTCCGGCGTGCTAATGAAGCCGATGACGTATGGCTCATGTCACCCCTGAGTCCTTGCTTGTGCTCCGTCCGGTGTGGTGCCGTGCGGTGCGCTGGGGGGTGTGCCGCAGCAGTAGAGAGGGCGAGGGAGAAACAACTCCGAAATTTTTGTACACCTCAAAATTCAGGAAAATTCATTTTAAAAAAAAATCTAGAAAATTTATGAAAAATTCTAGGGAAAAAAATCGGTTAAAAATTCACAAATATTCACAAAATTTTTACATCAAAATTCAAAGCTGTTATTCCCCCTCGAAACACTGAGGCTGGTTTTGCGATACTTTTAACACAAACCCATGCGATAACTTGTGTTTTGCGATTCCCACGCTAAAGAGCATGATAACCCCCAAAATTGTGATAAAAGTATCACATTATTCTGATAAATTCATCACAGAAATTATTTTATTACGGTTTTTGTGATGATTTTATCACAATAATATGATACTTTTATCACATTTTTGGGGGGTTATCATGCGCATTAGCGTGGGAATCGCAAAACACCTGTTATCGCAAAAATTGAGTAAAAGTATCACAAAACGGATGTCAGTGAAGCGGGCCGGTGGCCGGCGAGGTGCCAGCTGCAGGACCGACATGACATACCCGCCCCGCCCCGCCCCGCCCCGCCCCGCCCCACCGCTCCACGCCACCAACGAGTGACATCACCTCACCGGGTCGGCTCGGCGTGCCGAGCAAGGCCGCCACAGTGGACCGGGAGCAGCGCGCACCGGTTTATCGACTGATGCCCCGGCCCGGCCCGGCCCGGCCCCGATACTACCCGCTACGCGTGCGCTGGCGGCAGCAAACAGGTTGTCTTATATTACATGAGAGCGGCTGACCACGGCGACTGCGTACACTTTGGCTCGCGGCTCGCCCTGCTCTCGTGACCAGCCGCGCGCGCTGTATGTCACTCTGTGGACGGGTGGGAGAACACGCCGAGCCCGAGCGTTATTCATGTTTTGACATCCTTTTGTGACTCTCCTCTTTCCGTGTCTATTTGTGTGAGTGTGTGTGTGTGTGCGTGCGAGTGTGTGTGTGTGAGTGTGAACGTGTGTGAAGTGCTTTTGCTTTGTAGCCGAGCGCGCTGTTACGCATCTAGCCTAGCCGGGCCTGGGGCGCGGCCCGCGTACTTTACCCGCGCGGTGCGAGGCTTTCAAGAAGAGGGCGGCGGGGAAGGTGTAGAAGAAGAGCTCAGAGCGAATGATGGAGTGTGGGGGGCCGTGGCGGGGCGGGGTCGATAAGCGAAAGTAAAAATGCGCTGCAACAGAGTGTTTGAAAGTTTGACATGACAGCCGCGCTGCTGTTTGATGTGTGGCGGGGCGGGGCGGGGCGGGGCGGGGCGGAGCGGAGCGCGGGGCGCAAGTCACGACGTAATGCTCGCCCCGCCCCGCCCAGCCCCGCGTCACTCTGCGCTGCGGTTGTAACTTCATTATTATTTTCTGCTGGATGCTCCCGCACCACCGCGCCACTAACACGACTTTGGCGCAATAATATAGCGACTTTGCGGCGGCGCGGGGCGCGCGTGGCGGGCAACTTGCTTTTTAGGGCGCCTGCGGCCCGGCGGCCCGGCGGCCCGGCCCGGCCCGTGCTGCAGCTGCAGGCAGGTGTCACCCGGGTGACGTGACGCACACGGGCGGATGCGGAGGGTGACATAAAGAAACTCGATGCGGTTACGGCGCGTTTAATCACACGAGAGTCGCATTGTCTGCGGCCGCCGCCGGGCTCCGCGTGTGGTAATTGTGATGGAGCTGTCTGTCCCGTCTCCTTTAGGCAGTCTCATCGCATCGCGGCCATTATAGCCAAGACCGTCTTGTGCGTCTACTTGCGCGGGCAGTAAAGGGAACAAATCTTCCACCATCAGTTAGTTTTAAGAACCAGCCCATTACTCGGTGTGTCGGAATGCCTCCTCGTCGTCGTGGATCGACTGGAGTGGTGTGCAGGTTTGACGGCGCGCTGCTCGTCGAGGGGTCCGCTTCACTAAAAAAGGAAATCAGTGTAGCACCCTAAGATAAAATCATTAAAAAAAATCAAGAAAAATATCAGGGGGGAAAATCAAGAAAAAGATCGGAGAAAAATTAGAAAAATCGGATAAAAAATCAGTAGCAATCAAAAAAAAATCACGAAAAACTAGAAACATCAGAAAAATTAGAGTACGTTTGAATTTATGGTGAAAGACCCCTCGCTGCTCGTCGTGCGAGTTGAGTTTCTTATTACGCCAGTAGGTGCTGCCGTCCGGTGCAGCGCAGCGCTGCAGGCACCTATTGTGCCCCTGCCTGCCGGGCAGGGGGCCGGTGCCCGGCCCGCGGGCCATGCTCGAGGGCGTGAGCGTAAGCCTATATCGGTGACCGATGATGGAGAGATCGTATGAGCGTACGGTCTGGCCGGGCCAGGCCGGGCCGGGCCGGACACAGGAAGAGGAGGGTGAAAGGAAAGTGGCGACTGCCAGTCATTCATTGATCGGTGCGGGCTCATTCATTGGAGTGGTTACGGCGGGTCGGGTCCAGGACGCGGGCGGGCACCGGGCAGGCATGCCCCCGGGGCCCGGGTGGTGGCGCCCCACCGCGGCTCCGCGGCTCGGACCGCCTTACAAATTACTCACTACAGGTGTAGCAATCGTCAGCGGGCCCTACCGCTCTCATTGAAACGTTTTCCTGCTCGTTAGTATGCTCGTGGCGAGAGAGCTGCGCCGCGCACCGGAAATTTGGCGCTCTTAAGTCTGCGGTCCAGCAGGCGAGGTGTGTGTACTGCGGCGCTGCGCGGCGCGTCCACTGGAGAGAGGTGGTCCAGCCGCGAACCGCGTCGGTCGAGGGTTTCCGTTCTGGTGTTAATGAAATCCGCGGTGAACGTCTTTTTCACTTCCAAGCCGCTTAGCGTGTCGCGGGTTCCTGTCTGTGAAGCGTGGGAACGAATAATTGTCGGCAGGAAATTGCCGGGGCGAGAAATCGCTAATATCGTCGTTTGACACTTGCGTTTAAGGCCTGTATGTATGTATAGCCTGCCGAGAAAAACAGCGCGCGTCCCGGCGAGCGGAGCGGGACGTGAAATGTGGTCAAAGCGTTTCCCGTCCGGCCCGGCCCAGCCCGGTGCGGCACGGCACTTCCCTCTTGAGGTCCGGTCCGGTCCAGGACGGCAGCTTCTTCCGAGGAGGCAGAGGCAATCTTCATACTAGCACAGCGAGCGGCGCGGCGCGGGACTTGCTCGGCTCGGCTGGGGTATACGGCGAGGAGGACTGTCCAGTCCAGTCTGGCGAGGCCAGCAGGCGAGGCGAGCATTCCCAGCTGATGAGTGTGTAGCGCGACGCTCTCTGGACGGGTTCGGCGCGGCGCTTCAGGCGTGGGGAACGGGACGGGTTGTGCCCCGGCCCGGCCAGTCTGACCGGGGGGTCAGCGCTAATAGTGACGCCGCGGGCCGGCGGGTCTGTAAACCAGTACTCCTCCTCGCGTCGCGGTGTGCGCTTTCGTACGCTACGTACGCCTTATGGCGATGGCGCACTCGGCACATTTTCTTGTTGCACGCTCATTTTCTTTTCGTTCATGGCGTAGGAAGCAGCGAGCTCGCGCCGCGCGATCCGTTATGATCGACAAGCTTATTTGTCTTCTCGTCAGCTACTGAGCACGGGCAGGCAGGGGCAGGGAGGGGTACTGCACCGGGGCTGGGGGAGTAGAGTTGCGTCGACTCGACTCGACGCGACTTCACTCCGCTCGGCCCGGTGACACCGGACACCGCCGTGCTGCTCGGGCCCCGCGGGCCCCGTGTGCGTGCCATGGTGCGTGCGCCCTGCGTGACCCGCGGCCCTCAGGGACACGGCTCTCATTGCCTGCAAGACGAGCCGGGCACTGAGCTCTCGCCCTGCCCTGGGCCGCGTAGCGTACCGGGGCATTGTTGACTTAAAAGTTACGCACAACTCGCGAAGGGCGTGCGATACAATTTTGTGTTTTAATTTGCAGCTACGTTGTAGGAAAAATAATCTGATAAGTTAGTAGATTATTTTCAGAACGCAATCTGAATTTTCAGACTTTCGTTCTGAAAAAAAAAACTTACTGTAATTACTGATAAAATTCAGAAAAGCGTTTTTTACAGTGTAGTCTAGGTAAATTTAATTTTTCTATCTAAGCTACGGACAAATTTGTATTTGAAAAATATGTGTACAAGGACATAACCAACCTAACTACAAAATTGAGTGTAGGCAACATCTGCGCGCACTTGTGCAGTGAGGGGGTGGGGGAGAGGGGAGATATAAGTAAACAGGCGTCGATGCAGACCGGTGGTGTCGTGCTTCGGTTTTGTCCTAACTTTCGTGGCAGGGTTGCCTGGGAGGACTTTATTTCGGAACATGGCAGTTGTAATGTTATCTTGTTTGTTTTTCCAAAACCGAAAAACCGTGGCGAGGCGTGACATTTTTTTTTTTTTATTAATTTTGTTTTCCTCCCGAGCCGGCTGAGTCAGGCCCCACCTCACACTACTCTGCTCTAGCTCTGGCGTCTGGCTCAGGTCGCTCACTTGACTGCGACACGGCCAGCTCACGCCCCGCCCCGCCACGGCCTACTAGACGCGTTGTTGCGACCTCATATCCATGGAGCTGACGGGACGGGACGCGACACGAGGCCCTACTCTGTGAACAGCGCGACGCGAATAAGTACACCAGGCTGGCAGGCTCGCGACGCCACTTTGGTATTCATAGATTCGCTTTAATTTTTTTTTTGCAGATTTTGCCGCGCGTTCGGCTTTAGGCTCTTTGCGTTGTTTGGTCGCGCCGCACTAGGTGACGTGGGGACAAATGCAAGTGTGTTTACAACGCGCGTCCCGGCGCTGCGTCCTGCGGTGGGGCGCTCAGGCGGGGAATATTTTTCTTTTTGCTCCGTCAGGTTTCTTTACCTGCAGCGCCCCGCCCCGCCCCGCCCCGCCCTGCACCTATTTGCATCATTATGTTGACACCAGCCCGCTGCAGCCGCCCCGCACGCTTCAAACTCTGGTCGACAAGTGTGTTTTTCTTCTTCTTCTTTCCGTTACCATCGCCTTATATTTTAACGCGCATTCCATTCGAGGGAGGGGTATAGGGAGAATTCAACTCAGACGGAGAAACCTAAAGTTGCGCGACGTGCGTTTGCGATTACGGAGTTGCAGGCACGGCTGCATGGGCCGGGCCGGGCCGGGCGGGCGGTGAAAGGAGAGCGGAGTGGAGGATGGGCTGAGCAATGAGGAGTCACGGAGCCGTACGGAGCGGAGCTCGGAGAACGAAACGGATTGTTCTCCATGCATTATTCGCCGACCGCCTTTGAATTACAACTACTATTCTGCACGTTATTGTTGGGCCATGGTTGGGCAAAGCTTTTATTTTTAAAATTGAAAATCCCCTTTCCATGCCACTGTGCGTGTCAGGGCGTCCTCGTGACGTCACAATTGTATGAGACGGTGCGTTTGTGTACATACTCCCGCGGTGCCGGTCGTAAACCTCTGCAGCATTGCCCAGGTGGAGGTGCGAGTACGCCCTTGGACTGCCCGCCCGCCCCCGCCGGCCGGTCCAGCGAAAGTGATCGCCCATTAATTGGGCGTGCCGGGGCAGAGCGAGGTAGGGCGAGGCGGGGCGGGGAGCTCCGACCCCTCCCCGCCCTGCCCCGCCCTGCCCCGCCCGGAGCGCTGACGTGTGGCGGGGCGGGGCGGGGCGGGGCGGGTACCTGCCTACCGGTGGTGCGGGTGCCCACCGGTGCGTGGACGAGACGAGCCTATCGTGGGAGCCGCGCTGATGATCCCATTCATCGCCGCCCATTCATTAGTTCATTCAAGCATTCATTCATTCGCTCGCCTATGCTATGCTATGATCGGGAAGCGGGAAGCCTTGCCAGGGCGGGGCGAAACGGGCAGGCAGCCTATAGGAGTAGGGTAGTGCTGTGCGAATCGAGGTTTTTGGGTCCGAATCGAATCGAATTTCTTCAAATCTCCGTCGAATCGAATCGAATCTTCCTTAATTCGTGGGCGAATGGAATCGAATCCAATTTTGAGCCCCTACAAATTAGATTTACTAAAACAAATTAAAATTATGCTTTAAAATTAAGTCTAGTAGGCCCACACATCTTTTCAAAGGCGCGCTTCCACCCTCTTCTTGTTGAAAAGCATGTTTTTAAACTTTAAGATTCGGTGGCGAATCTCAGCTGATTCGAAATTTCGAACCTTTCGATGCCGAATCATAAGGGATTCGGTACCGAATCGAATCGAATCCAAGCAGATTCGATTCGATTCGATTTCGAACCATTCGCACAGCACTAGAGTAGGGGAGTTCGTCATGATATTTACTACCATCATGCGCCCCCGCCCGCCCACGCCGCAGCAGCAGTCTGGGGAGCCTCGCGCCTGGCCGCCTCGCCTCTGCCGCTGCACCCTCCTGACCCTCCTGCACCGCACTATACGCCACCCCGCCGCCACCCCACCGGAGCTCTAGTTGTAGTTGGCCCGCGGCGTGATCGGCTCGCGACGTGCGGTATTTAGGGGCGGTGCTCTGCAGAAGTTACGACTGGGCGCGCGGCGCGCGGCTCGAGGCCGAGGTATGTGTCCTTGCGGTACCGAGCCGCGGCGCGGCATACTCCCCCCCCCCCCCACCCCGCCCCGCGCCTGCTCGTCCGGGAACCGTGACGTCACGCCCTCTTCTCTCTCCGCGGGTTTTCGACCACCGCCTCCCCCTCCCGACCCCCCGTCTCTCTCGTCAACCCTTATGTACTCCACCCTTCTGCCTTTGTGTCCCCGCGTGCAGCACCGACCCCGACCTGGCCTAGCCCGACTTGCATTCTTAATCTTAATGCCCGTTTGAGGGACGTCCCCCTATACTCCCCGCCCCGCACTGCCCCCTGCGACCGCCACGTGCCCTTTCCGTATCTGGCCGTGCATCTTAACTACCCGCAGGCGTACAGCCGGGCGTGCAGCGGCGGGGCAGGGCAGGGCAGGGCAGCCGCGGGGGGAGACCGCTTGCCAGGCCCGATTACTTTAGTAACGAAACTAACATACCTGTCCCCAGACAGCTGCAAGGTGTTGCAGGGGGTATCTCTCTCTCTATTGCTCCTCGTACCTGGAGGCGCGGAGTATTGGCGACACGGGCGAGCGACGGCGGCGCGTCGGGTTGGGCCCGAGCCGCTGCCGCGCCGGGCGCGGTGTGATGAAAGTCCGACACCAGGTTCGGGTTGAGGGTGGGGGCCTCGTCTGGGGCGAGGAGGTGTCCGCATTCCGGGTGCACTGTAGCTTGGAGCTGGAGCCGGGGAGGGGCCGGGCGTTCTGCGGGGCCAGCGAGGACTCGTGCCCTCCCGCGGCTGCTGCTCCAGGAGGCACTGCCCAATCGACCCTCTCCTATATTCACAGCCGTGGCCGCCCAGCACCGCCCCCCCCTCCCCGCCCCCTCTCCTCTCCCGGGGAACCTGAGTTTCATTCACTTTATTTTCCTCCACACGCGACATTCGACTGAGTCAAAGGTCAAGCCCGATTGAGCGCGCGCGCGGCTGTCTCATCACCCTATTTCATATCCGCCCTCGATACGGGCGGTATTGTACCGGGTCTGCTCGCTGTTCGGCCGCAGCCGCACAGCCTGTCACGGCAGAGCGGAAAAATGAAATAACTCGTGCCCCTCCCGCCCCTGGCGCCCCGTGCCCGCAGAAGGCCGAGATTCTTTTCCAGTCCAGGCCGCTGCCGATGCGATATTGGCAGTTGTCTGGCCGTGCCCTGCCCTGCCCCACCCCTTCCCGGCGACCCACCCTGACTGGGCTGCAGCCGGGGCGGGCCGGGCGCTAGCTTTGGGCGCCATATTGTTGCAGGCTATCGGGATGGTAGGGTCCCCCCTCTGGGCGCACCTGACCAGCTCCAGCAGCTGACGGGTGCAGCTGCAGCTGGGCCGCGTTGGCCTGGGCCCTTGGCCTGCAGGGGTGTGGGCCGGGCGGGGGTGGCGTGTCGCCTTGGCCTCTATGTGACCACCGACTGCCCCCCCCACTCCCCCCACTCCCCTTTCCCTCTGCCGGCTGATTCAGAGGATCGCGTTCTCGCACCCCCGTCCTTGTCGCACCCGAGGAGCGCGGCCATGCTCAACATAAGCCACCGACAGACGCGTGACAAGGACGGAAGAATGAGCGCGATCTGAATGAGCCGGTTAGGCTTGGCACTGGGCACCCCCTGCCCTGACTGCACCCTGCTGCTCGGGGCTGCTAAGTGTCGGGTCGCGTTACGGACGAGGGCTGAGTGGGCTCGGCTGTAGGGGCTCAGGGGCGGGGTGTAGAAGTCGGTGCAGCCGGGGGGTGGAGGGCTCGGGGCTTGGGTGGGCTCTTAGCTCGTGGTCATGAACACGGCGGCACGCGAGACGACCCTGTTGCCCGTGACGTGCGCCGTGAGTCGTGCCCGTTTGTTTACCTCCTGCGACCTGGCCTGCTTGGGAGAGAAGAGACCAGGACTGACTGAATAGCGGTGACCGCTCGCTAGGCGGGGGACGGGGACGCTGCTCTGCACCGTTACCGGACCGACGGCTCCTATCTCTTCATCTCAACTTTTGGAGAACTTTGTCGGGGAACTCTGAGACGACGGGGGGACGCTACAAGGGGGCTGTGCTGGCGGGCCAGGGCCGCGATTAATGCTTAGTGCCGTGCCCGCGCCCTGCCACGCAGGCTGACTCCGAACAGCGTTCAGCTAGTGTCCTCTTTCTTGCTCCTCACCGCGTGCCCCGTGGATGTGACGAGGACAGACAGAAGACCGATTCTGAAGATATCGCTTTCGTACATCTGTCCTCGACGCCACTCTTGGAGCACTAGCATGGCCAGCATATAGGGCACCGCAGTAGGTGCAACAAGGGCGGGGGGAGGAGAGCGATCTTCTGAATCAGTCGGCAGAGAGACGAAACCGCTGTCCGGAATCACCCCTTGATGGTCGGCGTGCGCGAAGCGCGTGTCCCCGTGTGATGACGTCATCGCGGGAGAGGAGGATGAGGAGGAGGGCGGGTGCCGGGCCGGGCCGGGATGCGCGGCGGGGCAGCGGCAGGCGGGGAGCGTCGGGGCGCGGTGGCGCGGCGCCGTACGGGGGTAGGAGCCTGGCGGGGCGGGGCGGGGCGGGGCGGGACGGGCCGGAGGCCGAGGGGTTTTGCGATCGATACTACGGGAGAGTGAGTGATGAGGGGGGTGGAGGCGGCGGCCTCTGAGGGGCGGAAGGGAAGGCGACGCGGAGGAGCAGTTTGCAGTATCCGCAGCCAGCGCAGGGCCAGCACGCGCTGGCTGGCTGGCTGGCTGGCTGGTTAGCAGCTGTGTTCAAGGTTAGAGGCTCCTCGTCCGCGGCCTGGAGGGAGCGGCGCTGTTGTGCGCTCCGGCCGGCCCGTCTGCCTGAGCTGCGGGTGAGTGTGAGAGGGGTGTGTTGTGCGTCTGGGGTTGGGTGCAGCGGCGCAGCGCAGCGCCGGCTGCTGAGGCTGCTAACCGGCGGCACCGCACCGGCGGCGCGGTGGTTCCGCACAGCAGGGTGATTCCGCACCCTGGTCTCGTCGCTCTCTCCTTGTCACACTCATGGGGCACGGCCATAAGGTGCAAGAGAGAGGGCACTACAAAACGGTGTTCGGAATCGCCTTGCAGTCGTTCAGCCCCCCCTTTCCTTGTCGCACTCATGGGGCAGGGGCATGTCCTGAGGGAGCAAGAGAGAGGACACTACCCACAGCTGCCCCGGCTGACAATGGCTCCGCTCCGCAGCCGTAGCCCTCCGCACCGCGCCCCGGCGGCGGCCCAGGCCTAGCAGCGGCCCGGCGGCGGACAGATACATTATTGCGTCCCGAGTCCCGCCCCCCGCCGCCCCGCCTCCGCCCCGGTCTACCTTTTGGTCATCCCTCGCCATCCTGGTCGAGGCTCCCTTCCGTGTTGTCATGCTCCTCTCTCTCTACTCCTCCTCCTCCTGTCCACCATCTCCGCTGAGGGCCTTATCGCCTGATCGAGCACGCACGCCCCCGCCCGGATCGCCGCCGGCCGCGGCCGCGGCGTGGGAACACGGGCAGAAAATTCTGCAGCATAACATTTGCAAATAAAATGTCGAGATATGATGTAGGCTGCCGACGCGATAAGCAGAGTGGAGCAGCCTGTGTGAGCTGTTTTAAAATAATACACAGTTAATTAATCTTTTTTGTGTGTGTTTTGCTTTTCTGTTACAGTCCTATGCAGCGACCGCGTGAGCCAAATGACCAAAACTTACGATGACATTGAAGCAGTGACAAGGCTTCTTGAGGAGGTAAGTTATTTTCCTGTTTCCTTTTTATGTGTGTAAGGTGATTTCTTACAATTTGCATTTCTTGTTGCAGAAAGAGAAAGACCTTGAACTCACTGCTCGGATAGGGAAGGAGCTTTTAGCTAACAATCAGAGGCTAGAGAATAATGTTACTTCATTGGAAACAGAGCTTCGCACTACCAATGAAAAGCTCACTCAACTCAGCCATGAGTTGCAAAAAAAGACTGAACTTATCCAAGTAAGTTGTAGCCTACTCTTTCATGATAGGATTGTGATTTGTTTTATTTATTTTAACCTTCTTAAACAAATAAATTAAAATTTTCAGATCCTTACAAATGATGAAGGGGACAGTAGTTCAGAAGTGGGGACACCCTGTGCTCCCAGGCAGATTAATGCTGAATTTATGCAGCAGAGAATTCACATGCTTGAAAATGACAATGTGCGGTTGCGAGAAGAGTTCAACCAGATTGCCAAAGATACATCTGAGTGTGAGGAGGCTGAAGCAAAACTTGTACAAGACATTACTCATCAACTTTGTAAGAAGATACCACATTTAAAAAAAATGATTAGTTATCAAACGCCAGTCTTTCCATTTCTTTTATTAATGTTACTTGTTTTTTAGCTACGGCAAACCGAGAAGTCACAGCTCTGCTTGGAGAACTGGATCGACAGAGAGAGGAAAATCGTCAGCAAACAGAGCATATTGTTGCACTTGAAGCAAAGCTACGCGATATTGAAAACCGGCATACTATTGTAAGCTCTTGAATTCAATTGAACTTTCAGAACTTGTTATTTAATATCTAATGATATTTATTTAGAAAATATTTTATGTTTTTGTTTTGATTCACATAACAGATGACTGCTGAAAATGAAGAGTTGAAAGGACTCATCCGCATATCACGAGAAACTCAGGACTCATTAAGCGGGGAATTAGCTGATTTGAAAACAAGGCATGCAGAGGTTTCAGCATTACTTTTGGATACTCAAGAGCAACTCAAGAAGAAACGTAAAATGAGTATGCCAGTTGCAAGGGCAACACAATTATTCCCATCACTCACTGGAATCAACCAGCACAACCCAGATTCAATTGCCTCTGAACTGGAGTCATCTTTGTTCTCAGAACTTAGTCTGGACTCCGGTATTTCCAGTGATAGAGCGTAAGTACAGTGTATTTATAACATAATGTTTTTTGTATTTTTTTTTTTCCCATATATATTCTATTTTTAATTTTTTAAAAGTTTTAAATTATTATTATTTTTTTATTTTTTATTTTTTTTTACCCAGACCCTCTTACAAAAAGGTCTTTGAGACTGTTCGGTGTGCATCTCGTAGCTCTATGGGTAGTGGAAGCAGCATTGGTAGCAGCCTTGGCATTTCCCCTGTGAAGCGCCTTGGATCATTAGGTGGAGGCCAGGCTTCTCTGACTTCATCCTTATCAATGTCATCATCAAGCATTGGTCCCCGCATGAGCAGTCTTCCTGGAATGGCAGCCACATCAGCTTCCAGCAGTGCCATACCTACACATCCAGCACCTCACATCTATGGATCAACTTTGTCATTCCCCAGTTTGGATTCTGCAGGACAATCAGATTCTGAAGCATTTTCTAATGACAGTGAAGACAATTACTCGTATGTTCCCTTAAATTGCCTGATAATCCTCTTACGTAATATTTTTTAATGTATTAATTCAAAATTAATTAATTTTGCTTTTGCAATTGTTTAGAGTGGATGCTGAACAATGTGAACCAAGATCTGACTTCACTGAGCTGGAGGCAGCAGTGCGCCGCCTGACACCAGCAGCAGTTGCCCTTCGAAGAGCTCACTTAGGATCAGCAAGTATGCTCAGCTTTGATGAATGCCGCACTCCTGATAGTATAATGTCTACTGGAAGCAGTGGGGCATTCAGTGGCAATAGCAATTCTATGAACTGGAAACTGCCAGATAAGTTACAGGTTTGTCAGATTTCATTCTATTCCAATTTTATATATTTGGCTTTATCTACATTACTGATAAAGAATTTTAATATTTTAGATTGTGAAGCCTATTGAAGGATCTTTAACATTACATCACTGGTCACAACTTGCCACACCAACTTTGAGTGGATTGCTTGAGGAAAGGCCTGGGGTGAAAATTCGTGGAGGCAAACCTCTGGAAGAGCTAGGGTTAGATACTTACACTCTCTCTGATCTTGAGGAAGATGATGAGTATATTTGCCCTGGCAAGAGTTTCCAGGTAGATATTATTATTATTTATTTATTTATTTTTTCTTCGAAGTATTAACTTTATAACTAAAATACTAATTTTTTGTAGTCAACAAGTTCCGTGTATACCTATACAAATAGCACAGTAATGCACCCTGATGACATGACTTCAGTTACGCCCAGTTTACCTCCAAGTCAAATGAGCACTAGGTGCACGAACAGCAGAGCGTCTACTGCAAATCCAACTCCTGTTTCAGGTATGTTGCATTTCACTGAAACTTTTCACCTCCGTGTTATCAATGATTTGAACTGTTTCTAAATAAATGTTCCAATAGGCATGAGTCGCCGTAACTCAACTTCAACATTCTCAACCTGTCTTGGTCTTGCAAAAATGCTCAATGAGCGAGGTATCAAGGCAGTCACTCCAAGTGCTCTAAACACTCCAGCATGTGAAAAGAGTTTCTCTCCCACCGCTACTCCATGCAATTCTCCATTAGGCTCTCCAAGAGGTTCTGCTGAGAGTTCCCCTTCATCTTCCAGATCACCATCACCGCCACCTTACAGCACATTCCCCATACCTGGTTAGTTACATTCATCCATTGATTTCTAGTAAATTTAGTTGCTTGAAATGTTACTCAATAGTTGTTTTATGTTTGTTGTTACAGCCTTACTCAGCAGTGGTGCAGAATTACTTCGACGCACATTTTCAAGTGAGCGGTACCCGTCACCGATGCGTCAGCATCGGCCTCAGGCGAGAAGATCCAAGAAAGGTCTATCCAGATCAGACCGCAAGGTAACTAACTGATTTATAAAATTCAATACTTTTGTGTCTGCACTTGATTTAAATCAACAAACTAACCCCACTCCCTTTTTTTCATTTTTTTTTTAAATTTTGAATATTGCAGGCCTTGTCAAGTATTAAGCTTGTTGAGAAACTTGAGCAAATAGGTCTGGATTCATTAGTAACTCCAAATGTTAGACCTGGTGCACGATCTATGTACTTTAATCCAGCTCAGCGTAGCCCTATGGCACAACTAACAGGCCTTAGTCCTGTTACTAGCAAGTCTAAACCATCATTTGTTTTAGGTGGTGATGATGATAGTGATATTCCAATATTAGGTATGCCTGCTAAACCTGGCTCAGGCCAGCTGGACTCTCGTCTCAATAGGTTGCAGCAGGAAAATCGTAGGCCCTCAGTTCGCACAGATTTAGGGTCTGTACCTGGTGCTCCTCCAACCCCCAGAGGTGCTCGCAAACGTCCAGATCTGGGTTCAGTGCCCTCTGATCATGGAATAGACTCTCACTCGTCTTCCACTCTGGGTACATTAAGTTCCCTATGGTTTGGAAGGAAGGGTGGCTTGCTGTGAGTGCATTTTAGGCTGTGTGGTGTGATGTATGCCTTGTTATCAATTTTTGTTGACTACTAGTGTTGTATCAGCACCCAAGTGATATTATTTTAAGTAAAAGGAATCAGCGTTTCTGTACATCACTTCACAGAGAGCGACTCATTGCTTGGGAAGCTCCTATCTCAGTTAGCTGTAGACTAATGGCAATATTTTAAGCTTTGACCACAACTCAATGTACGATTTCCAAAGGCATCTGCTGATTTCAGCCTGAGAAGTTCAATGTGATACTGATTTTATCTTGTTTGGAGCCACCTACTGCTCATGTGTGCAAAGATGGTAGGATTAAAATCAAGCTTTTGCTCGAAAAAGTTATATTTCTAGGATGACTGTTGTTGGGTACCTTTTGTATGAAATGTCGAGTATTTATTTAAATGTAGAATGAAAGGAGAATGTTTGGTTGTCTACCACAGTGCCTTACAGTTCCTCATTGTATTGGCCCATTTTGAAGTTGTGTTTTATCAGTATTGCCCAGAAAATTTTTTGTTGTCTAATGTTATTTTACTTTGAAATCATGTGTTCTAATTTGTTGGTTGATTTTTCTCTCCCCAAAAATGGATGTTAAAGTTTTAAGCATATTATTGAAAAATGTTCTCTTTCTCAACTTATTTAAAAGTTTATGTTCCTCATTTGTTGTTTAATTAATTTCTTATTTCTTCTTAAATGATGCAAATCTTGTAATGGGTAGCAGTGCTGCAGCGTACAACAATTTAATAGTCAAAAGTCACACATAGAAGAATGACATGGATTGATACCAATCTGCTAGATTGTGTTGTTAGGATGTTTCAAGTAAGTGGTTTTAAAGTGTATTTTAATTTATTTTATATAGGCAAATTGTAGGAAAAGTTGTAAATAAATTAATTGATGTAATAACGACTGAAAAAAAAAAAAGATGAAATAAATGGAGAAACTAGATCTCTGTGACTTAATTTCCTGCCCTCCCTGACCCTTAGCAGGGTGAGGGGAGATTGCTACCTAGCAGACCCCGCTCGACGAGCGATGATCTGCGGTTGGGCCCGGGGCGAGGCGGGCCGGGGCATGAGCAGGTCCCCTATGGCCAGTTGCTGATGATGGTGAATTAGCTCGTCCGTGTGAATTGCGGTGCCGCCGTCTGTCCGGACGCGCTGTGCCCTTCTTCTCATCCTGTGGGCCTTCCCTACCCTTCCCTGTTCTCCCCCACCAGCTGGCTAGTGGCCCCGCCCCGTGTGTCTCGTGTCTCCTCCTCTGTGGTGCTCAGCCTGGCTTGTTTGCCCGCGGTTGTAAGCGAGTGGTAACGCTATGTGACCAGGCCGGGCCGGGCCGGGTAGCAGTAGCAGTGTGAGGGACTGCGACTGCACGGGAGGCCAGCTACGCTGCCCAGCTGTCACGCTCAGTCGCGGGTCCGCAGAATCTGTTCGGCCGGCCGGCGGCCTGCCTCTCCAGCACAGCACTCTCCCGTCCCGACGTCTGAGGAACCATCACCACCCCGCAGGTCGCAGGCCTCAGGACGCGGCTGGTCTGCGACTGTCTGCCCCGAGGCCTTTATTGCGCAGGAGCGATGGCGAGGAAGGCGAGTGATCGGGAGTCAGCACCGGACGAGGGCGACAGAAGGCCGGCGACGAACCAGGGTTACCATCTGGTGGGACTTCCCTACAGCACGTGGTGAGTTAAAACGGGGGTGGCGTGTGAGGAGTTCGACCTTCCCGTCCGCAGGCATTGGTGTACTATATCCGACTATCGACATGCGCCCCCTTAAAATACCCAGTGTCCGTGTTGAGGAGACGCCCCACGCCCCGTCCCACCCCGCCCCGCCCGCAGTCATGGACTGCATGGAGGTGCGACACGCGTCGCGTCGCGCGTCCCTTCTCATCGTGCAACGCGCGTCCCGGAAGCAAGAAGTTGTGGTTGCATCGGGGAGTATCGCGATCACGCCTCTACCAGGACTGCACGGGCCTGGACCTGGACTCTTCCGACTGAGCTGACCACTTGGACTCGTTGTCCTTCCCTTTCTCGGCAGTGTTGCTTGAAAGCTAGGCAAAATTCGGCTAAATACACACGTGTGCAACGGGCTTGTATCTCCGCCTGCCCACTAGGCAACAACTGCCCACGCGTACATATGCGGTTTGCCTAGTAGGCATGCGGAGATGCCGCCCGCAGCACACGGGTGTATTAAGCCGAATTTTGCCTAGCTTTTCTGGCAACACTGGGACACTGTGACCCCGGCCGGCGTCCCGCCCGCCCCGCCCGGCCCTGTCCCGCCGCGACCCTCACCCCATCCCAGCCCAGCATCGACCCACCCCTCGTGGGACGGGCGGGCGGGTCGGAGCTGAGGAGGGGTGTGGGTGCGCCCCAAACCCTGCGCGCTGCGCGTCGCCACGCTCGCCCCGGCGCAGCACGCGCAGCACGCGCAGCACAGGCGGTGGGATCCTGTCATGGCAGCTCCCAGCAGCTGGGCCGCCCGCCGTCAGCTCCGTTTCGACGACAGTAAAAGCGCGCGGGATCCCCTTCGTCGGACCGTTGAATCACCGCGCGGCCAGCCCGCCGAACCGCGGCCTTCGGGGATGCGGTCGCGGAACGATCTCCTCGTCCGGAGCGCGCGGGGGCGCGACCGTCCTGCCGCTCTGCCCACCGAGCTGGCTGCCTAACCTAGTCGGGCCGGGCTGGGGGCGGGGGCGGGGGCGCGAGTGTTTGCGGACGGAAGGTAGTTGCGGGCGCGGGAGGACCGACCACGACGACGTCGGCGCGCCCATCGGCGCCCATCCGGTATCGCCCGCGCGTCCTGTCGGTGCTTCCGGTGACGGCGAGCGGGTGTGGCGTGTGGCGGTCGCACAGGTGCTTGGCCATGCTCGAGCGCGAGCTGCCCTCCTGTACTCAAGACACCGAGCCGAGCCCGGGCCCGGACCCGTCTTCACCGACCGCCCATGGCGCGGCGAGCCCGGCGCGCTCGGCTGTCATCTGGGTTGCCTGCGCACCGGGCGCCTGACGCGCCCGCGCCGCGGGGACAGGCGCACCCTACCTGCACCGCATAAGCGACGACGCTCCCGCACCTCCCGGGGCCCCTGCTGCTGGCGCCGGCGAGCTCGGCCATGGCGTTGAAGTGCGCCGCGGACACGGGTGGTCCCGGTGGCCTCACGTGACCGCCGGCGTCTCCGCGCGCTCGCCCTGATGGAGCGTGCGGGCGCGGGCGCGGGGCCCGACGCGCTCCGGCAGCGGGCCAGCGGCGGGGCGTGGTGCCGGGCGCAGGGTGCGGCCTCCAGCGCGGCCTCGGGGGCGGCCTCCGGGGCGGCCCCTGCCCCCGCCCCCGCGGGCCCCCGTACCAGCGCCCGCCCGGGCCCGGAGCGGCGACGGCGACGGCGCCCGCCACCGTGAGTAGCATTTATTGGTAGCATCACGCCCTTCATGGTCACCCGCGTGAGCCGGAAGCACCTGCGCGAGGTGAGACAAGAGGAGGGGAGGGGAGGGGTGCCCCGCCGGCCGCCTCGCCTCCTGCCCGCTCCTGCCCGGGCGTGAGGCGCGTGTTCTCACTTTTTTGTTTCAGAACATGCAGGCCACGCGCCCGGCGGGAACAGAAGACCTCATCCCGTTGGTCATGTATCGCGCGTCATCGGTGCTGGCATCGACCGGCATGAGAGACAGGTGTTCTCGAAAGAATTTCACAAGCAAAAGAAAACGCTCTGGGCCACACAATGCATGCGTTGCTCTCTATTCCGTTTGCAGCGCGGCGGCCCCCTGTATTACCTCTCGGCGACACGTACCCTTGGTATTCCCTCCCGGCGACACCACATCAGCGGTTCCCTCGGAATGCGCAGTCGCAGTGCCGCGCGGTACCGCGCGGTGCACGCCTGCGGGCGGGACGATACGGCGCAACCTGATCGCCTTGACGTCGTCCTCACTTCACGCTACTCGTCCAGAAAATATGTGCGGGCGCGCGTCTCTCGTCGTGTCTTTCATTTTTCTGAGCCGCGCGGTTTTTTGATGCATCGAAAACAAGGAAGTCGCGAAAGACAAACAGTTTGATGTGCAAATGCTATCATTGACGTAGTCCAGTCGCCATTTCGATCTATTTCCCAAAGAAGGCTTCGAAGCGTCGTAACTAAATAAATAAATAAATAAATATAAAAAAAATTATCATATCACTCGGTTGGTCAAGGCTCTTCTTGTCGCCCCTCCCCCTCTCTCCGACTCTCTCATTCGCAGAAAATTTGTGCAGGACGATGCAACTTTGAGTTTTTGATTATTTATAATCTATTTGTCGGCGGCAGAAGCCGTAGGCAGGGGTGAGGCGATGGCCCGCAGGAAACGTGACCATGGATGGATAATCTGCTGAAACGTGCATAACGTGGGTGTCAGCCGTGCCAACGGGACGGGAGACGGGAGGGGCGTCTATGGGCGCGGCTAGGTGGGGGTGAGCGGTGGGCGTGGGGCGTGCACGGCTAGGTGCAAAACAGCCACCACCGCTGCCGCTGCGCCGGGACGGGCGCAATTCGGACTCCAGCCGACTGATGTAGAACATCGCTCCCATGCCTCTGTCCTTGTCGCACTCACAAAGGTGTCTTATCTAGGGGATGGGGCTGCTCCATGAGGACGACAAGAACAGAGGCATGAGAGCGAAGTTCTGGATCAGTCGGCAGGGGGTGGAGTGGGTGACGCGCGAGGGCCGATGGCTCTGCCTGTCCGCGCGACGTTTTTCGGTCACCTTGCTTCATCGCGCCGCCGCACTGTTGCGTGCGCTCTGATCTGAGGGGGAGCGAGCGGAGAGCGGAGCAGGTGGCTTTGCCTGGGAGAGGTCAACCCCCGGTCAAACCGCCCCGCCGCGCCGCTCTGCCGATTGATTCAGAAGATCGCTCTCGTACCACCGTCCCTCTCGCACTCATGAGTCCATGCCACCCCCAACATGGGGCACCGCCATGAGTGCGACAAGGACTGGGGGAAGAGAGCGATCTTCTGAATCAGTCGGCAGGGCGTTTTCCTCGCGTTTTCCACCCTTCCCTCCCCGTGCAGTCGATTCTTGCCCTTCGCCGGCGTCAAGTCCAGACTCTGCCGGCCCGGTCCCGGCCCCGGCCGCGCACAGCTGAGTTGACGGCCAGTCAGCTGACCCTGGCTCGCCCTGGCTCTGGCTGCTGTCCACTGCTGTCTGCTTGCTGGCCCTACCCATCCGCCCGCCCAGTGCCCATGCCCAGCCCAGTCCCACCCGCCGGCTCGTCTTCCTCCCAGTGAAGCGCTGGCCAGCAGTCTACCCCAGTCTACCCGGCCTGGAGTAGGGCAGCCTGAGCCTGAGCCAGGACGGTGCCCGGCAGTGCCCAGGGCCAAGGCAACTCATTACGGTGGTCGCGGGTGACGAGACGATACTATGGCATGCAACGTGTAAGTACATTCTGGGAGGAAGAGGGGTGATTTGCGGTTCGACGCTTCGACGTCCACCCCATGTCAGATGTCAGCCGGGACTGGTCAGCCGTTGAGTGCAAGCGAGAGAGATCGAACTGTCCCATTCCTTTTTTTTCTTTTTCTTTTTTCGCCCAAAGAACACGAAACAGTCACGAAGACGTCACGAGGACGTCCTAAAGTGGTCACGATGCGAATGGTCACGGTGACGCTTTTTAGTTCGAAATTTTGACGTCAACATGACGTCCCTAGGACGTCATCGTGACTTCTAACCGCGGTCAGCGGGACGTGAGCGAAAGGTAGAATGGAGTCAAATAATAATTAATGTGCACAGATCGTAAGAGCTCAGCAGTCTTACTTCAAAAATCGTGTGACCCCAGTGAATATCATTGGTGACCTTGTACTCCATCCTCATGAGTACCGAGGATGGCGACTGGGACCACCCCAACCAGATAGACAGATAATGTCATCCGCGTGTTTGTCATTTTCCAGCTATTTTGATCAAATTCAGTGTTTGCATATGTGAATCCAGATATCGTCTCACATGCAGTCAGCTAATCTTTATTGATTGGCATAATCAAATAAAATAAATTTTTGAAATTTATCTACTTTAAAGGGAAATTACAGCTACAGCAGGGTTCGAGGTTATTGCAACGCACCCTACCGGCGGTTGTGGAAAACTGGGAAACCTCAGGTCACAACTAAGTCACGGAGGAATCACGAATGCGGTTCCCAGTCCAATGGTTAAAATTCATTCCGCACCTTCATAGTACAGCAGAACCAGTATTTTTCAAATAGTGTCGTTTAAATTTGGTTTTAAATTTCGAAATTTGACGAAGTCACGACATAGTCATCTGAAGGTCACGGAATTCGTGGAGTCACGAAGTGACTTAAAAATGGTCATTATGACGTCCTCGTGACGTCTTCGTGACTGTTTCGTGTTCTTTGGGTCGTGAACGGCCGTTGTAGACGATAACATGCGATTGCGGAGGTGAAAGCAGCCCATGTCAGCGTTAACATTTTTCGCGATATCGCTCCACCCACCTCTCTTGTACTTCTTACTGCTGGCGGCCTGTACTCGTCTGTACTCCGTGTACACTTTGGTGGCACTGTTCGTGTTTGCCCGCTACGCGACACCGGCGAAGGGATCAACAACCGTTTCGTTTCGAGTACGGCCGCATTGAGTATTTATTTTGTCTCGACCAGCACACGTTATCGGGCCGAACAGTCAGAGCTCGTCAGAGCTCCACTCCACAGCTGTGCCCCGTGCCCTGTCGGCCCTGCCGCGACCGTACGGGATGGCGGCGGGGCGCGGGGCGCGGGGCCCGGCCCGCGCACCTGCTCAAACACCTGCACGACCTGCGCGCTGCACCTCCAGCTCGTGTCGAATAGAGCTCGTACAACTGACTTGCAACGGGCGATTTTTATTTTCATCGCATTGTTCGATGCAATGTGTGGAATACTTCACTGTAGCCGACTTTTTCGGCTCTCCAACTTTCCTCGTTTGCTTTCCGTTGCTACTTTGACCATGAAACTGTCATGAAATTAATATAATGAATACCCAGACAGCCTCCTCGTCTTCGCCCCCGCATTCCCCCTTCTGTGCCTCTCCCCTTTCGCTACACTTCGGGCTTCCCCTCTCCTCCCCCCCCCCCCTCGGGCCTCTATCTGGTGTCAGAACGCCTCTCAGTCCGCAGCAATTATTTGAATTGGTCAGCGGTCCCCACTAAAACGATGAAGCATGTCATCACGCCACGTGCTAGACTATGTAGCGATGACTGCTCATGATATGACCGCAGAAAACATTTTCCGCAGTTATTTGTCTTCCTTCTCGTGTCCATCCTTCACCTTCACCCGCCTTGTATCGCCATTCGGTGCCGGGGTGGTTTGGGGCTGCAGGGGCTGCAGGCAGACTGATTCAGAAGAACGCTCGCTCCTCGCTGTGTCTCTGTCGCACTTATATGGCGCATGCCATGACAGAGCGAGGAAAGCGCTCTTCTGAATCAGTCTGCTGCTGGTCCGCGGAGGGAAGTTACGGAGTGACCCGTGACGGTGACCGGTTCGCTCCGACTTGAAGGGGTTTTATATCTGTCTCCCTTCTCCCGTAAGACGCTCTCTAGTGCGAGAGGAACGTAGATAGAACCCTTAAACTTTAAAAGAAGGCGAAGTGAGCAGGCTCTTTCTCCTGCCGCCACGCGCAAGGTCAAGGGGGTAAATAACTCTAAATTTTGATGTACAAATTTTCTTATACTGTTTCCTCGAATTTTTTCTAAACTTTTGTAATTTTTTGTAAATTTTCCTGATTTTTGTCTGATTTTTCTTTATTTTTTCTGAATTTCTCAGGATTTTTATTCTGCATTGTGACGTGTGCAAAAATTTTCCCCGGTTTTCCCCTCGCCCAGCGGAGGACAGCTACGCCCCTGCCACCGTCCCGCGCGTCCGCACAGACTGCGGCGTTTATTGTTCAAGTTGTTGTCGCCGTGTTCGCAGGGGCGACTTCAAGCGGCGCTACGTGGTGCTGGCGCTGCTGCTGGGCGTGGTGGGCCTGGGCGTGCTGGTGGGCTTCACGGTGCGGTACGTCACCTCGGTGGCGTACAGCGGGGCCGGCGCGCAGCAGCTGGTGCCGCCCAACCCCGAGGTGCCGCCGCCGCCCTCCGCCTCCGTGCACCACGTGTTCAAGAGGGGCGCCGTGTGCGCGGACGGCGCCCCCTGCTCCGCCGTCGGCAGGTGAGTGAAGTCCCGGTCCCGGATGGTATTTGTTATGTAGGGAGGGGAGGGGACCCAGGACCCATAGCGGGCGGGGACCACCCACCACCCACCACACATACATTCATACATGCATACACAATTTTATGACACCCCCCAGCATATTCTCCAGGAGGAAGGTGGCGTCGTCGTTCGATCCACCCCCGAGAGAGGGTGGCGAAAGCCGATCTGTGACCTCCGCGGTGGACACGGGACGCCCTGGTCCGGCTCGGCGGCCCGCCCGGTAGTCCTGTCGGTGGAGTGTAGAGATATCGAAATGACTTATCACCCGCTATCACGGCACTCACTCACACTCGCCCCGCAGGCTACACGGCCCCCTGGTGGGGCCGGCGCCGTCCCCGGCTGAAGCGAAACAATCGAGCGGCCTAAAGCTCGCCCGTGCTAAGGTGCACATGCGCGGTCACAGGTACCGGCACCGACTTTAGACTGCCTCGACTATAGCAAGGATTGGTGATTGCGCGTCGACCGCAGACGACCCATTTCGGTTTGTTGACACGTAAACGTGACAAGGTAGCACCCCCCCCCCTCCCTCGCCCAACGCTTTGCCGCTCCAAGCCACGCCCTTAACACTTGCGGCCCGCGCCCGTCCCATGATGAGTGTGGATGGGTGTTAGCTTTGTCGGTGGTGGTGGCTTCTTTCAAACCGAACGCCGATTCTTTGTGCGTGGCGCTGGCGCTCCCTTTCCCCGTTCCTCCACCTCTCGCCGGCGCGAAGGCTGCCGCTGGACCGGTTTGTTACTGGCCACCGCGAAGGTCTTTTTGTTGGTCTATCTGGAATACTCCGTCGTTAGGGTCGGGAGCGGTGGACGGGCCGGAGCGGAGCGAGGGACTGGGGTCAGAAGCAGAGAAGATTTTTGCATCAAACGGAATCGAGGGCTGGGGCAGAAGGGCAGAAGGGGTCCGCATGGCGTGCGTGTGCGTAGGAGGAGACGTGCGATGCTTTCTTATAAATAGACCTTCACCGCGAGCCCAAGCTGCCCTAGCTCAGCAGGGTGATTCCTAGCAGCGTTTACTGGTGTCCTCTCTCTCTCGCTCCTAATGGCCGTGCCCCACCAGTGCGACAAGGACAGAGACGAGACGAATCCACTGAGCGGAATCATCCTGCAGGCCGACCGCGGTGCGCGGTGCCCAGTAGCAGCAGCAGCTCAGCCTCTCAGCCACTCTCAGCGCAGGCCTGGCGCCTGGCCTGGCACACACCAAACACACGCTGACGGCGACTTCCCGGATCAGGTCGACGGCCTCGCGCCTCGCGCCCACGCATTCGGCCCAGGCACACCTCCCCACCCTTCTTCTGCCTTTATTTTCACGGTAGAGCAACTGCCCTACCGTAAACCCTCGATGGGCGCCCCTGCGCTTCGCACTTGTCGAGTGGTCGAGAAAGATTTTCACTCCGGGCTCTGCTGGGCCAGTGCGCATCACCGGAGCGCCCTCCTCCCTCCTCCTCCTCGCCTCGGCGTCGCAACTGACCAACCAGAACCGAGCCGCAGCCGCAAACCTCGAGACATATGACGTGGCGCGAGGCGCGCGAGGCGGGGCCGCATCTCCGTGGGCATTCCCTCCGGAGAACGAGCTCTCTCAGACTCTCGCTCTAAAACCGCAGTAGCCGTTTTAGCTACCGTTGACTCCCGGACAAGGTCAGCTGTCTGGCATGTTCAAAATTGCGCGCGAAGCGAACTTGGCCAAAAGCAGCACAGCAGCACGTTCGATTCGGATGTAAATAAACAGGTGGTGTCGTCTGCAACTTGACCGTACGGCGCCGCAGAACTAGATCGTTGTTCATTGACCGCAAAGGTTGACACTAAAGTGGTGTTCCGTGACTGAACTGAGGCAGGCCACTAACAGCTCCGCTTTTTCAAGTTTCCACAACTTGTTTCCATCTTGTTCAAACGCCCGATAAATGGGTCTAGAAGTCTAGAAGGTCCACGTCGGTGCTGGCTCGGCGCGAAAACTGACAACACTGCTGCTTTGAAGTGGCCAATCGCGTAGAGGAGCGCGCCTGCGCAGGCGCGCAGCCGCTCAAAACAACAAAGGTGGAGGTGGAAGGGTGGGGGATATAACCTCCTCCCTCAGTAGTTGCTAACCAGCCGTCAGAGCGAACAGCTGTGCGGAGTCAGTCAACAGCAAGCGCCAACGACACCAGTCCAGCTGACACCTTTGTCCGTGATCCACATTCCCGAGTGTTTCTGTGAAAGAGCTCGAAGAGCAGGTAGCCACCATGTCCGAGGCCCACTTCGACGAGTATGAGCACTACAACTTCGACCAGGACAAACTGATGAACTCCGGACACTCTGGCAAGGGGCGAACCAAGAAGGAGGCGAGCGAGCACACCAACCACTTCGACCCCAGCGGACACTCCCGTAAGATCGTCACCAAGTTGCAGAACACCGAGCAGAACACGAAGCAGGCCAACGCTAGTGCCAACGCGAACAAAAGCAAGAGCTAGCAAGGTCCTTGCGACTTGTGTCCACCATCGCGGACCGTACCGGGAGGGGGATGGCCCACTGTTCGCTCCTCTCCATCAGCGGCCTTTACATCCACGCAGGAGGTTATGACGGACTCGAGATAAGGCGACTATTTCGGCGTTGTCATTGTGATTCAGTGTGTGAAAATTGATTGTGAAAGTGAAGTGTAAATCGGATGTACCGTGTTGGTGCTGCCGCCCGCTGAGGCATTTAGAGACCTTTGGAATTTTTTCTTGTCTAATGAATGAAAGCTGTTAAATGCAGCTAGAATTGGATCTCAGCTATTTCTTTTCTTTATCATAATCAGTTTAGTCACTGTGCAAGACACATGACATATGGTTATCTTTTCTTGTATTGCTGTTAAATTTTTTTGTTAAGTAATGCTTTAGATTGCCAATAACTTTTTCGTTAGACAAACTTGTTATGTTGGTCTGAAATGAATCAGTCTTTTAAATTATCACTTTATTATATTGTAATAAATGATGAGTCAGTGCAATTCTAGTATGCTGTTTTGAAATTAAAAGTAACCTATTAAATCTACTTGATTTTATTGATTTACCTATTTCCTCATTAGCAAAAGTCTCCATATCCTTGACCTTCATTTCAAAATGTTGATACAGTGGATGAGTTTAAAGCTGTCAGATAAAACTTAACACTTTCAACAAATCAAACTTTTCATAAGCTGATGTTATGACTCATGACACCACACCAATTTGAAAATTTTACTCAACAAAGGGAAATAGATGGCTGACTTTGCATTAGTAGGAGTATTCCGCAATAACTCTGGGTTAAAACTATACTGTAAGATATTTTTTTTCAAACACTTATCCTTTCAGCAATAACATGCCAAACATAGTGCTGCATTCTGATTTTAAAATGTGTGATGTTTTACAGGGAAATCTTGCAGAGAAATGGATCAGCTGTTGATGCAGCAATTGCAGCGCTCTTCTGCAATGGAATTGTTAATAGCCATAGCATGGGTTTAGGTGGTGGATTTCAAATGGTTATTTACTCTGCCAAAGATAAGAAAGCCCATGTTTTGGATGCTAGAGAAGCAGCACCTCTTGCATCTCACCCTAATATGTTTAGGACAAAAGAAGAAGCACAAGTTGGTAGGTTCCTTTATTATTTTATTGAATGGTTTAACAGCAGTTTGCATGTCAATCTTATTTGTTTTTTTCGGACAGGGCCAAGAGCTGCTTGTGTACCTGGAGAGCTTAGGGGATACTGGGAAGCTCACAAACGATTTGGAAGGCTAAGGTGGTCTGATTTAATAGCACCAAGTATTAAAATCTGCCGCAACGGCTATGTGATGACTATGCACCAGTACCAGTCCTTATCTCGAAACAAATTGGTGAAAGTTGACTCCACACTACGGTAAAAACCAAAAGAAGATGTGTTTTGCGGACTTTTCTGAAGCAAAAGATTGAATATATGTTAAAATTTCAGGGAAATATTTATCGACCCCAAAACTGGGGAGTTTCGTCGGGCAGGAACACTTGTAAAATTAAATAGACTGTGTGATACACTTCAAACCATTGCAGACGAAGGTGGGGATGTATTGTATAATGGCACTCTTGCAGATGTATTTGCACGTGATTTACTAGACCTGGGAAGTTTTATCACAAAAGATGACTTGCAACTCTACAGGTAGGTAAATCTTGTTCCATCTTCGTTTGCATAGAGAACTGGCGTAAACTTCTTGTTACTTATTACAGACCACGTTGGCGGGAGCCAGTGTCCGTGGAATTGCAGAATGGCATTAAATTTTACAGTGTCCCACCCCCTGGAAGTGGTGCTTTGCTTGCTTTTGTTTTGAGTTTTTTAGATGGTTATGGATTTAGTAGCAAAAGTATGGCTGATGTACCTTCAGCTGTCACAACTTACCATCGTATTGTTGAATCCTTTAAATATGCATATGGTTTTAGAACAAAACTGGGTGATCCTGACTTTGTGGACTTGAGTGAGGTAAATTAGTTTAACTTTTGGTGGGTCTCAATGTGTAAGTGTTTTGCTTGTCATTGATTTGTTTTACAGGATTTAAAACTTCTGACAAGTAGGAGGTATGCTGATGAACTACGACGAAATACTCCTGATAACTCAACAAGTACAGATTTTTCAAAATATGGAGGAGTTTATTTTAATCCTCCTGATGCAGGAACAGCCCATATTTCTGTGATATCTGAAGATGGTGATGCAGTGTCTGTTACTAGCACTATAGACATATAGTAAGTGTTGCTTGTTCAGAAAAGTCTCCACTGTCTTTGCTTTTCTTATGCATAACATGGGCTTTCCTAAATTTTCAGCTTTGGTGCTGGGGTAACATCTCCTCATACGGGCATTACATTGAGCTCAGGCATGGATGACTTTTCATGGGAAAATTTTAGGAACTATTTTGGTCTGCCTGGGTCTCCTTCAAATGCAGTTGCGCCTCAGAAACGACCTCTATCTTCAATGTCTCCATCCATATTAGTGGATAGACATGGAGACGTACGTCTAGTTGTGGGAGCATCAGGAGGAACCAAAATTCCAACAGCTATCGCTAATGTGAGTATTACATCCTTCTTTCAATTTGATAACTTTTTTCTTTCTCTCCCCCCACCCCCTTTATTTTATTTATTTATTTATTTATTTTTTTTTGGGGAGGGAAGCATGAGAAGGAAAGTAAAGCGATTTCTTTTCCTTTATTGTAGGTCATTATTCGACATTTGTGGTTCGAGGAATCTATTAAGGAAGCAGTTGATGCTCCACGAATTCACCATCAGTTATTTCCAATGGAAATATCGTATGAATTTGGAATTATTGACGTGAGTATATCACCATCGAAGTGTACCACCCTCCCTATTCAACAAACTCTCTCAAAATCTTACTTTTACATTCCTTTGTCTTTTTGTTTTTATTTCTTTTTATTACAGCAAATTATACAAGGATTAGAAAAACTTGGTCACAAAACATCAAGATATCGCAATTCAGGATCTGTTGCTTGTGCTATAGGCAGAGTTAACAAAACTATTACAGCTAATGCTGATTTTAGAAAAGGTGGAGAAGTATTTGGTTACTGATACCAAAGATAACTTTTGGTCTGCACATTGGACTTTCTTAGTTTTTTTAAACTTGCGTGAGTAAGTTTTAATTGCATTAAATTCAATGTCTTGGAACAAATTGAAAAGATGCAACTAAAAGAGGGAAGTATTAATTACATGTGATTATAGTTGCTAACAATTTTAACTGAAAGACCTCTTAAATTATTTTTGGAATTTTATTGATGTGCATTTGTGTCTTAACATAAGTTCCTGTAAGTGTGGAATTGAACTGTAGATTAAGTCAGTTCTCATTAAAAGTTTCTGTATTTTTGTTACCTAGTGCTACAATTTGAAATATGTGATAAATACAAATTTAGTATGGACTTATTTTTCAACCTCACTCACTTTTATATTAATGTAAAATCTTCTTTTAAAATATTTATTTAAATAATTTTGCTTTTGATTTGCTCCATAATTTCAGAATAAATCATTACATCTTAACTCTGACAACTTATTATATATGACATAGGGACAGATGATTCCCCCAATCTAGAACCTCGGTTAAATCTCCAACATGCAACAAATGGATGAAAAAGGAAAATATCCGTCCCCCTTGAGTGACTGGTGGCAAGTAAAACGTGCTACTCAAGAACAAACACAATCTTAGTCCTCAAATGGCTGCACTTAAGGAGGAAAAGATACAGAACCAGAGGAAAGTAATTGAGTTGGTTCAAGGAATAAATCAATTAATCCATTACCTCTGCCAAATCAATAATTAAACATTCATAAGAGATTAAGTAGGAACCAATTCTGATGACATTTCTGGCAAT
Organism: Frankliniella fusca; assembly: GCA_029379305.1. Classification (NCBI taxonomy): domain Eukaryota; kingdom Metazoa; phylum Arthropoda; class Insecta; order Thysanoptera; family Thripidae; genus Frankliniella; species Frankliniella fusca. The sequence continues at coordinate 104,708 of JAHWGI010000058.1, read as the reverse complement.
AGTCCTCACATGTGCTGTTGGGAATCTAAGCGCATAGTTGTGGTTTTACATTCTTATACTGGAGAACAATAAACACAGTCTTAGCATTAAAATGGTTGCACTTGAGGTGGACAAGATTAAGAACAAGAGCCAGAAGAAAGAAAACATATTTGAAACACCTGTATTTGCTGTATTTACAAATAACATCATCACTAAATGAACACTACAACTCAGTGGAAGTCCCTGCGGGCCGGGCCCGGCCGCCCCCGCCCGGCCACTGGCCAGGCCAGCAGGGCTGGATGGATCTGCCCATGTCAAGATTTCTCATCACAACATCACGTTTTTAGCCTCGTAGAGGGTGGTGGTACCTGCCTGAAGATTCTGAAGATACTGACCGTGGAGCCCGTGGAGGTACGGTACGGTGGTAACCGGTGATTTTGAAAGGCATTTTAGCTGCATTTATTTAGAGGTGGTACTCTTGAAACAAATTAGGCATGGCTGGTGAAGTGATTGTCGATGCTTTGCCCTATATTGATCAGGGATATGATGAAGCTGGTGTCAGAGAGGCCGTAAGTAGTATTTCGAATGAGGTTATGTATTATTGTGGTACGTTCTCTTTTACCAGTACTCACAATTTACTCCATGTTCAGGCTTTGGCAATGGTTGAAGAAGAAACACGCCGTTATCGCCCAACCAAAAATTATTTGGAGCATCTTCCTCCATTAAATACTTCTCTCTTTGAGGTAAAGCCTGACTACTATGACTTCCCTAACACTGATCTTGCCCTAACTCGTTTTCTAAAATGTGAAATTTCAACTATGTAATCATTACTTTCCTCCCTTTTTAGACTGAAATGATGAAAAGTGAATGGGAGCGGATGCAACAAAGGCAACCAATGGATGTCCTGAGTATGAAGCGTTATGAATTACCACCACCACCTGGTGGTAAAATGACAGAAATTGCTGCGTGGACAGAATGTGTCGAAAATTCCCAGGCTCAGCTAGAACATCAAGCAACTCGGTAAATAATGTGAAACTTTGTTACAACAATGTATGTTTTTATTGTTATGGATAATTCAACTCAACCTGTGTTGAACTTGGTGATATAGGATTTGCAATCTGGAACTCATGCTTGAGTATGGGTGTGAGGCATGGAAAAGCTACCTTGAATTGCTTGTTGCATCTGTTTCTCAAGCCCAAAAAAATTTACAGGCACTTAGGTTTGTACCCTAGTCATATCACTATTTTTATCGTTGAAGTCTATTCCAATGCTAAAAGACTCACAGTTTACCATAAATTTCCAGAAAAGACATTCAAGAAATCAACTGGGAAAGAAAAAATGCTCAAATGAAGGGGGGTGAAAAACTGAGAGAATTGGAGGCAACATGGGTAGGTCTTGTAAGTAAGAACTATGATATTGAACAGGCATGTGTCACTGTTGAAGAAGAGATTATGAGAGTTGAAAAAGTGAAAGAAAATGCATTGAAGAGGCGAAGAATGGAGGAGGAAAGAATCAGTGCGAAAAGAAGGAAATTAGAACAACGTGAACAGGAACGCCAAGAAATGCTGGAAAAGCAGCGGGAAGAACAGATGCGACAAGAACAGTTGGAGCAAGAGGCTCAGGAAACATCCACCTTCAGTGTAGAGGCGCGAGAAGAAAATTTCACGGATGAGCAGCAGGAACAGACATCAGTAATTGAGCAGCAGAATGGAGATTGCACAGAAATTGAAAGTCAAAATCAAAACCAAGTAAGTCCCAATTCTCATGATCAATCTGACTCAAATCAAAGTGATGGTAGTGGTGGAGCTGAGGACAGTGGTAAAAAAGAGGATAGTGATTCTATTTAAACAGGTTGCTAAAATCCTTTCTGTATCCTACAATCTGTAAGATATTTGTAAAATATGTTTTAAAAAGAAAAGCGACTTACAGCAAGTGTGGTTTTGAAATGTTGTCTGGATATTTGCTGTAAGAGATGTAACCAAGAGTCTTAACAACCTTGGACAAAGTATTTGCAGGGTTGACCTATTGTATTTCTTAAATTGTTATTTAATCTTTGGGATATCAAAATAAATTCTTACAAATAGCAAATCAGATTTTATTTGTCACATAGTCAACTATTCCAGACAACTTTGTTCAGACCTATTTGCCTCCTCACATGACTTGCTTAATGTATGATTTGAGAATGGCACCTTTATGAACAATATATAACTAATCAGAAATGGTTATGCTTGCAATTGAGTAAAATCAGATAGGAATGTGGGAAAGAAAGGGTTTTAGTGTTTCAGTACAAAAACATTGCATGTAATAAAATACAAAACAATGTTGCATGTCTGCCTACTCCAGGGGCAATGGCTTGAGGAAGTTGGCAAATTGTTCCCAGGTTTTTGTTATGCTCGATACAATGATGAGCCCAGAACTCAGAAATAATTCTGGCCATTAATAGTTTCATAGCTAAACATTTTCCATGAATTTCTAAAGAAAACACACTAATTACAAATCTTTAAGTAGGTAACATACTGGACGCATCTTCAGATATTACAATGTAATTTAGCAACACTACTACATAAAAAGACCTATTCACCTTTGCGATTAACGGGGAGGGGGCAGCAAAACAAAAACAATACTTTACTTGTAGACATGTCTCAGTATAGTATTTTGTTCTCTGCACACAGTTGATGCAACTCAGTATCACCTGCTCTTTGCTCACCTGGACAGGAAATTAGTATGGGTTTTGCAATGAATGGAACACAGTTCTGGAAACACTTATCATGAATGCAATGTTGTATGACACATAATCATATCTTTTCAAAATTTGTTTTCCAAACCAGTTCTGTATTTTATCATTCTTGATGTAAATGGTTTCTTACACTTTTTGTGCGATAAGCAGGCCATCGACAAACAGGGCAGTGATGATTGTCCCTCTGCAGCCATGCCAGAATGCAACGCTGGTGATAATTGTGTCCACAAGGCAAACCGCACAGCACTGACCCATAGTTGTAGCTTTCCAAACAAACAGCACAATCTGTAGTTGGTAGAACAAAATGAGGTGTTTTCCAGCTGATGTGATCAGAATCACTAAAATCACTTTCATCCAAATCAAGCTCTTGCAAAGCACAACTATTGTATCCATACCACTGGGAGGTCATACACCTATGAGTGCAGGCAATACACATCGCTTGCCTATTTCTTCCATTTCTCAAATTTTCACAACTATCAAGACAGTTCTGGCACTGGTCAGGAGTTCTAAATGGGCCCTGACAGTTATGAGTGGGAGCTCCGCTCCACCCAGGCACTAGGGAACAAAAGCACTGTGAATGCTGTTGACTTGACTCTAACATTGGGGCTTTGAAAGTACTCTTCAGATTGTGTTTAGTATGTGAGCTAGTTGGACCACGGGGACAAGTGCATTTCACTGGAGACTCTGAGGGAGCTGATCCCTGCGAAGAAGTACAGTCACTATTGGAATGTGAAACAAGTGCGTCCTTGAGGGCAAGAATAATTGTTACGGGAATATAATTGCTGTTGGTTCTGCGAGCACACACAACAGCATAAATGTAAGTTTTGAGGATCTTCAGCGTCCATAAGATGTTCTAATAGTTTTGGTGAGGCAGGATGTAGCACCAAATTGTCTTTGGTGCAGCCAGGTATGTCAGTTTGATTGTCTACTACATTCCATCCATGGTATCTCCAAACTGGCAGGTCCTGTGAAATATGCACAGATAATGAATATTTGCATTTTTTTTCCTCACTCAAATGGTATTACTATGGCACATAACATGTGGAGTGACCTTACTTTAATGTAATCGACTGGTATGACTGGTTGCAGCCAAAAGTTTGGAACAGCAAGTCTTTCAATGAGCATTTCAATGCCATCTTCAGAATCCAGTTGACTGGCGCGTATTGGGCGTGATAATGATGCCCACCATGGTCTTGGATCCAGTTCAAAATCATCAGGGGAAGAAATTAGCCATGTAGGCGCAAATAAGCGAATGAGACAAGATACACAAATTGAAAAAGAGATAAAGCTGGAAAAACAGTTTACTAGAGTTAATTAGACATTTATGTAAAAGTCCTTAATTAATCGAGATAATGGATGAAATTGATATTTACCTGAAAAGAAATGGAAGAGGGTGCAAAGTTAGAAGGGCAATCTCTGTTCGCACAAATGATCCCCAGTCAGAGAGGCCAATTAGCCGTAAAATGAAAAGAAAACGATTGGTTACTATGCCGAAAACAGCAAAGCGAGCCAATGCAAGGAAAACCAACCAGGCTGTAAACAGCCAAAAGTTATATTTGACTAAGGCCCACACACAATATGCTGTCCACCTCCACCATAAACGAGTACACGTCTAGAAATAAAAGAATCACAAGAGTTTGTTACGCCACCTCTCTTCAATAACAACAAGGTAATAAAAATAAGTAATATTTATTTACCCTTACCAAGCAAACTGTGAGACCTACAAGCATATTTATGAGGAAAAGGGAACATAAAAAAACATCATTTGTCTCTGGTTGAATTCCACAAAGAAATACATTCATAGACCACATATTAAAGTACTCTAATTTCCTTGAACCATAAATTACTTTTTTTTCTGGAGTTACCTATTAGGAGAGAAATAGAACAGCAAATAAGTAGGAATTTGATTTTTGCAAATAACAAATTTTAACAGTATAAAACATACCACAAGATATATAGGAAGCTTTTTGTCACTAATTCGAAAACGTTTGCGCACAACTTCAGTATCCTCCTTCTTGACAGAAAACATTCCAAAACTCACTCTACCAGTAAATTTGATGCTGAGTGCAGCTAGGAATAAAGGAGGCTGAAGAAGATGACTCAATAGCAGAACTCGAACTGAATTTGTTCCACCATCTGACTTACTCACAACGTTTTCATCATCACCTATTTTACTGTCTGTTTCATTTATACTACTATTTAGCCAGTCATTTTCAACTTCCTCAATAGATTGAATGTGTTTAACCCACAAGGATAACTGCTGATAAACCCAATTCACAATGACCTAAAACAAATAAAGCGTGAGACATTGTTTCTCTGATTGATTCCACCAACATGTACTGTGAATGAAAAATGTTAGGAGGTAAAAAGAAGAGGGAGGTACCTGAGGTTTACTCGAGGTGAAAGGCTGGAGGATAACTTTGTCTTTTGCTTTCTGGCCTTTGGGCATTGCAAGTAGAAGAAGAGGTTTGGCCCAGCCCTTAGTCTCACACAACCTAAGTAAATGAGAGCAATTTTCAAGATTTCTTTGCATTGGATATCATCATAAACTAGAAACCATAAGTTTATTATAACATACTTAAAGTCCTGGCGACAGTCAAATATGCCAATTCTCACACCAAATGGCTCTAGCTGACCACAAACCAGTCGCCAGTTATAGTCATCTAAGAGAGGCTCATCAGAAGTAACAACCTGAACCAGCCAAACACTATCTCGTGTGTCTTCAACTTGTTCATAAAAGTGGGCACCGCCAGAAAAATGAGAAATGGCAGGTCCTGGCTTCAGACGTTCTTTAAGTGGAACAACTGTCTCTGATACTTGTTCCACTTCACCTACCATGACATCAGCTGCAAATTGAATTTTAAAACATGAAAAAGAAGAAAACTTTGGAGACAAAGGGGTATTACAGTTACCTATCTTTCAAATATGTTTAAAATATTTACCAGAATCCTCTAATAGCTGAACAAGCTCATTTCTTTCAAAGTATTCTGCATAGCTAACTCCTCGACTATCAAGAAGCAACTTTATCTGTTTTACTTTTAACATCAGAGGATTGACAACTTGAGTAGGAGCCATTCCATGTTGATACCAGAGGATTAAATCAAGAAGACGTGTAGCTACCAGAACCAGCAAGAAATAAATAAAAAGCAGCATCAGCTGCAGCCAGGGGGACCGCATTTTGTGGTCTTGAGCGTACTGACAGACTCACATCATAGCCAATTTCCTGCAGAAAATTAAAATAGAATAATAATAACAGAAAAAAAAATACAAATGCTGATGTTCCAACCCACAAAAATAATTAAGATAATGTCAGTAAATAAATAAGAGTAACCAATCAGTTTCTTAAGAGAGGGGAAAAAACAGTTCTCCTTACTAAAATGTTTGGAACAGGCAGTCAGGCACTGACCAAATCATAAACAAAAACAGGTCTCGGGTTCACGGCACTCTTATCACAAAGGGAAAGTGCAAAAAACATCAGCGCGTCTGCAAAGACCCACCCAAGGCAAAATAAAATTGAAAAAAGCAGATAAATTTTACAAATTGTTCTGACAAAGTACCTGAGAAACGAAAAGAGGGTCTGTTAAATTTGATTAGTCTGTGCGAAGGTTCTTCCTACTCAACGTATTCGTCTGCCAACGACCGTCAGCTGATCAGAAACAGAAGCAAAGCCTTACCACATCATGTTTAAAGATAAAGGTTTGCGCGATCTAGTTCTCATGTAGAAATCTGGAAAACGTTCAATATTACATCGACAGTTCATCAGAAAACTCACGGCCCGCACCTGTTTTCCAATTTATTTGTTTAGTTTGGCCCAAGGACTGATAATGGGCTTCCACCCTCCCACTTTCAGCGCATTTCAGCGCGCAGTCCACTTCTCGGCCGACGCGGGTGATACTGACTATTCGTATTAGCATTCTAAGTTGGGTCTCCGTGCCTATGAGAAATAACTCGCAACGGATTTTCCAAGATAAAATTGCTTGCTTGCGAGTGGCAGCTTGTGGCAGGGAAGGACAATTTAAAGTCGGGGCTCTGTGCACGACATACGGCGATGAGCATGACCGCCCCTCAATTCCGCCCACCCCCAAAAAAATACCCTTGGAACAAAATGAATGAAAATTCCTGCAGTAGCGCCGTCCACCGGTGAGCGGTGAGTCGAGAGGGTGGAAGTGCAGGAGCTGAAGGTAACCGTGGCCGGCGATTGTGACTTGTAAACATTGAAGAAGAAATTGAACCGTGGCCGGCGATTGTGACTTGTAAACATTGAAGAAGAAATTGCCTTTCGGATGCCGCTAGCCACTTGAATGAAAATAAATGGATGAATGCATGAATGGGTGAATAATGCATGAATGGATGAATGCATGAATGGATGAATGAGCTTTGGATGTCAGTTGGGTTGCCTATCAGGCCCGACCACCCTCAAACCGACAGGCCGTCTGACCTTTGTAGTTTTACGATTTTCTTTTGTGTAAAAGAAAATTGCTCTGAAGTGACCAGGGCTAAGCTACGGGACCAATGTACCCCCGGTCAAACCGCCAGGTCGACCATCGGTCCCCTCTCATGAATATGTTCTCCTTTTCTGCTAACAAAGGATTAATGGACTCAAAACAAATAACAATGCATTGGTTACTATGAAACATTTTTTTATTTTAAATAATAACGCTCCAAAAGGTTTTTAAAATTGAGATATTGCATGATTCTGTGTTTTGACCACTTACAAAGAATAAAAGCAATTCCAACACGTACTTGATAGTAATGTCTGATAAACACATATCCTTTTAATAATGTGTTTCGATTAGAAAAGGGAGAAGAATAGCAGATAGAACAAAAGCGTCCTGATTGGCTGAGGCCCCCACCACTAGCCCCCACCAACACTAGCGCGCTCATGTGGCTCGAAGCGCTCAGCCAATCAGGACGCTTTTGTTCTATTCGCTATTCTTCTTCCTTTTCTAATCAAATCACACTTTTTCCATCAGTGTTGCCAAAGCTTAAAACTTTGCTTTTCTTTGTTTCCTCATGCCAAGATGAAAAACAGGCAACACAGATGGGGACAATCAGGAAGAGAGTTAAAAGGCATAACCCCTAATAAAACAAAATTAACTTTTAGGATATCACAGTTTAAAACGTACACAAAATTCATTTTAACGCTTCTAATACGTAGAATTTCCTTGATTCTTCAGGTAAATTCAGAGATGTACAAAAAACAGGAATACGATGAAAGTAATTCAGTTAGCTGTTACTGTGCTTTAGGCTGATTCATCGCAGGCATTGTCTTGGCTTGAACCTGCATTTTCTTTCTGACTTCTCCGTTCATTTTTCCATGCTTCAATTCGTTGTTTGAGTTCAGCATCAGGTATAACTTGCTCTAATGTGAGGGGTGCTTTAGTGAAAGGATCAGTTTGATCACTTAGGAGATGTCTGAGGGACAATAAAAATTCAGCATTAAATTCTTGTTGTCAAGTTTTAGCTCACCCTTCTTCTGCTTTAATTCAAATGCATGAAAATTTGAATGTATAAAAATTACCTTGCAATGGTGTCTCTGTCAATAACAGTTTTAGATGAAGGCAATATTACAGGATCTGTCATTAAGGTTGAGAGAAGAGGGTCATAAAACTCCTCAGGCCCATCAGCAAAAAGTTCCTCTTCTTTATTTTGCTGCTCCCCTAGTTCTTTTATCTTGGAGGCCACTTGAGTGAGATCCGCAATCAGCATCCCACCACCAATACGTACTGCATTGAGATGCATAGAGGTGATAAAGGAGCTCCTATAATGCTGCTCATTCCTCACACTACACAATGATAACTCATTTTTCCCTCCTATGTCTACATGCATGGTCAAAAAATGATGGTCATTGGGATTATTGGATAAGAAATACTGCTGAGAGATTACTAAAACGCAATTTCTAGAAATCATTGTGTTTGAACAGCTTAATTTTAGCAAAACTGAGGCAGAGGAGCACGTTGCCAGGATTTTGGCTACAGCAGGATTTTTTGCTAAAATAAAGCTGTTTTATCTGTTTGAACACATTGCTTTTCAGAGATAGGGTTTTAATACTCTTCCAGGAATATTTCCCATCAAATAAGCCAAATGATGACCACACATATATGGAAGTAGGGGGACAAAATGAGTAAGCAATGAACAATGAACATCATTGAAGGGGCAAAGGAAAAAAACAACAACATGAAACTTATAAAGAAGGAGGAATGAAAAACAGAGGGCAAGTTCTTACCAAGAACTTGTTCAGCCAGGTTGAATAAGCTGGGACTGTAAGACCGTCCATCTCTTGAAACAGCTAAGCAAAACTCATCACTTTTCCCAAGGTTGATGTAGATCCTGCATATATCTAGCACCAAGTCAGCAGGTTTAAAGTCATAATCTTGCTGGTCTTTCACCTTAAAATTCAAGATTTAAGTATTTAAAACTAATCAGAACAATCTAACAAAACATGAAGGTAAAATTACTACCTTAAAATTTTTCTTGTTTGGCCCTACAAGACGAACAAGAAAGTAGTTTAACATAGAAGATATACGATCCACCAATGTGGGATCACAAAATATAGACGTTATTTCTGTTGTTATAAACTGCAGGGTATGAATAGTTTCTTTCCCAAGAATATTATCAAATCTGTTGAAAACAAAGAGCTAAGTTACAATAAAACTACAATTTGAAAATCTACAAATGATGTATTTTCAAAATCCATTTGAGCTGACTAATTACCTGGCTATCTGGCCTATCTGCATGAAGCGCTGTTCATTTTGCTGCCTCTCATTTGGACGTAAATTATCCCACTCTCCATTATTTCTTAAATATTATGAAAAGTATAGAGGTCATTTTAGAAATAAGATAACAGAAAAAGCAATGGAAGGAGATCCACTTCTGTGAATGTATCTTTTAGATTACCTTGCATTCTGCATATTCCTCAATTGCGCCATATTATCCAACGCATCATCCAGAAGAAAGATTGCATCATTTATTAAGAGATTGATGAAGCGAAGAAACAGTGGAGGTTTGACAGCCCCCATATTGGCCTCTGCGTCAATAGCAAGTGTGCTGAAATTGTAAAAAGATCATTACTGAAGACGACTAAAAGTAATCTCATCTAATTGGTGTGTGATAGCAAAGAGCATACTTAATAAAATAGGGACATCAACTTACTTGAACACTTCCTTTTGCTCTTGAATAGTCCATAGATAGTCCATGACTACATACATAGGTCGTCTATAGTTAAACTTATGTTCAAATGCAACACTTTCACCAGTCACTTCAATCCCAACAAATACATCAAGTAGACAAGGAACAATCTGAGTTCAAAAATATTGCAATAGAAACAGAATGATATTAAATTCTTAAATTCTATTTTGGAGATTAGAACTACTATGTATGTACCACTCCACATGTAGGGCTTAGGCTCTCAAGGTACCTTTGTCTAATTTAATCTTAAAAATAAAAAAATGATAAAAGGTACTTTCTGATTTAAATAAAGGACCCTTAAAACAAACCTGAGCACGATGTGGATGACTCTTAAATAGATCTTCTCTACTGATACTTGTAGTACCAGGATGACCAGGAGGAAGACCATCTGATTCACGGTGAGGTAGAAGGGACTCCAAACATTCAGCAAGACGTGCCCTTAAATGCGGATTTCGCATTCGTTGTTTACAACCCATAAACACCAAGACCTATGATCAGAAATTTTATGAGAAAGTCTTGCTTACAACAATGGTTGAACAGTTTCCTTACAGGACCACTTACTTGGCTAAGAAGAGGCACAAGAAAATCTGCTCCATTTTGCTCAAATGTCTCTGGAGCAAATAGACGGATCATTCTCTGGTAACAAGCTACATTTTCCACTAAAAATTCAGGAATACAGCCCAAAGTTGGAGGAATATAGTCTGGCAATGGGAAAGTCAAATCAAGGTGCTCCAAAGGAGAATAGCAGGTAGAACCTTCTGCTTGCCTTGGAGGCTGAATAGCAACTTGCACTAACCATTCAGCAGAGGCTACAAAAAATTCGCCAAGAAGAGAAACTATGCCAGGCTCTAGTAGAGTTGCTCTCATGGCAAATGATCTTTACAAAGACAGAAGACTCAAATTATTTTTAATTTCAGAAACCTACGATAAAATTTAACTGAAGATGCATCAATAGATACCTTGTCATGTTTGATTCTAGAATTTGACGTAAAGTCTGAGCAGTTTCTGGTTGCCTTGTTTGAGTTTGCTGTCTCTGGATCCTTGCCAACTCTTGATTAAGTTGCATCATTCTTTCGAATACAACACGCACTCCTAAATCTATGGCTCTGTGAGTCATGAAAAACATTTCTGTTACAAAGTTAAATGAGTGGGCACAAGGACGTTGTACAGGTTGCCCATCATCTCCTTCACTTAAAGAAATAAGGCATGTTTCTGATGTCATACCCTTCATATGCACCCATCTTTCATTTGCCTCATCATCACTTTGAACCTATAAAAGAAAAAAAAATTAAGAAGGTCATTAAAAGATTAAAGTGTATTGTATGGAATATGCGTTGCAGCAAAATTGTTCATACCAAGGCAGAGCAATATGTTGGATCAACTTTGAGCAATTTAACCAATTTTGATGTGAATGGTTTACAGAGGCGGAGTAGTACTCCTCCTAAGTTTATCATAAACCCATCAGAGACAGTAGAAGGAGCTGCAAATGCTAATGATTCCATTTCATGACTGTTAGAAAGCCTTCCTCGAGAAGAATTTGCAAACAAACATTTGCCAATCCACGAAAGTAAGACATGCCGAGATGTGAGAGAATTTTTAAAAAGATTAAAAAATACTGTGTGCATGGAATCACGGATAAAGTTCAGTCCAGTCCAAAATCCAGATTCCATACTGCGATCAAAGTTGAACTAAGAAATAAATAAAAGAAATGGGTTATTTATATTGTTTTGTTATTGTATTTAAACTTTAAAATCAATTAAGATAAGCACTTACTTCTTCAGAGGGTTGATAACTTATTCCTCTTCTTGGCAGGCAGGATGTGGACAATATTGCTCCAAAAAGAGTATCTGCAAAGAGGGCACCCATGCCATCTCGTGGGGTACTGTGTTGCAGTAATATATCACCTGGACACATTTTATGTTATGTATTAAATCATGATGAGTGCCACAATTTCATGATTTCATGAGGGACAAAATATCATTATTAGCTAATTTACTCACCAAGAACTGGAATTGAGGAAAAATATTTAATCAGGTACATGTGATAACGGTTGAGAGTTAAAAGACTACAAGTTTGAGCTCTTTCTTTGATTTCATCAAGGACTGGGTTAAGTGCCTTGGCCAAAGAGCTTGTTCCTGCCTCAACACCTTCGTCACTTATAATCATGTCCACAAGGGAGGAAATCAGAGAATCTAGGTGATCTTGTGCATTTTCATAATCATTGAACATGTCTAAAAATTGAATATGCAAACGCTGACTACCATATAGGTCTGGTTGAGTGAGGGCAGTTGCAAAGTTACGAATAACAAGCAGATCCATGTCAGAAATCTCCTTCTCTAGATCTGGCTTCCATCGTTTACTATCCATCAGCTGCTTGTGACATTCAAACAAGTACGTGAGCACTTCCTTTTCAATGACATGATGATTAATTGCAGAGTTGCCCATAGTTGATGGTTTAATAACATGGTTTCCAGGTTCTTCCAGCAACAACCGTTCAAATAGAGCCTGCTCTAAAGAGTTAACATCAAGTTTGTCAAGTGGTTGAAGTGAAGCAGCTGTCTCTTCCACCAACACCAATGGTTGAGAACTGACTCCTTTTGAGAGAGTAATGCAAAAAACGTTTTCTATCAATGTATTAACAGCTCTTTGTTTGGGATTTTCTATGCTAATCTGGGATTCTTCTGAAAGTGGTTTTGATTCATGCATGTCATCATTCCGAGCATCTCGAATTTCGTCATTCTGATGAGAGAACGAATTGGCATCTTTCACAGACCCGAACAGACCGAAAAACGGATTATTCTCTAAATTATCGGACATTGCTGTATGGCGACCCGAGTTTTAAATTTACAAAGTCAGCCTCTGATCTTGAGGTTAGGCCAACATTACCTCTGTCAAATTATGACTTGACAAACAACAGTAACGTTGCCAGCCGAGACTGAACAACATATACTCCCTGAATACACACAGAGACAGTAAAATTAAAAATTTTCAATGGTTTTGTACTCCACAATAAAACTTTTCCCCCTGCACGGATTGTTGTTTTCTGACGTCTACAGGCACAAGCAGAAGAATTAAGGAGAGGTGGGGAGGTACCCCTTGCTGAGTTGTATTGCAGTTCGAAGTACCACGCGTAGCCCTGCAGAGAGATTAGGGTTGGAGGGAGGAAACGAGGGCGAGTTATCAGACGCTGACGCTTCAACAGATTAACATCCAAATTTTTAGAACATTAATTTTTGTCTCATGTGTTTTCTTATCTAGGGTACTCCGGGCCGGGGCTTGGGCAGCCCGAAAGTAGAAAGAACAAAAATCTTCGGGCACGGGGGGAAGCGGGGCTGGGAGAGGTGTGTCCCAAGCCCGTCGCGTGGCGGTGGAGCGACAGCGCCGTGACGGCAGGCAACCCACCCACCTCCTGGGTCATTTTGAGCGCGCTTGCATGCATCTGAGTAGTGCGTGTTCCAACGTGTTCTGAGCCTCTACATCTCAAACTTCAAAGTTTTTTTCTGAAAAGCTTGTCTTAGAGTTCATTCAATCATTTATGCGAGAGAGATTCGATGATTTTCTCCTCAAAATTGGCAAGGCTATAGCCTTTGCATTTAAGAGATTTTGGGTGAAAAATGGTAGGTGTGATCTCGACGTTAAAGGTGAATCCACAGTACTGCTCATAGCTCATGCACTCATGCGCTTATGTGGCTGTTCCTCGCATTCAACTATATGTTTTTTGGTGAAAGTGGAAATTTCATATATTTCGAAGAGGCTATTTCACCAAGTTCCCTAGTTTGCCTTCTTACACTCCGCATTCAGAAATGAGAGGAACTTATGGGCTGCATGAGCGCATGAGCTATTAGCTATGATCAGTATTTCGGATTCACCTTAAGTTATCATAATGTCATTGTCGATAGGTTCTAATGAATTAAACAGATATTGCAATCCGAAACACCTAAATTCTGAAGTAAATGTTATTTTCAAAATGCCGAACCCACAGCGAACACGCACGCACGGATGCATGCACGAGCGCTCCTGAAGTGGAGAGCTTCCAAATCGACTCACGAGGTGGGTGGGTTGCCTGCCGTCACGGCGCTCCACAGCAACGCAACGGGGACGGAGCGGCTGCGGCTTTAGCGCTCGGCCCGCTTGGACGGCTCGGCTCGGCGCTCAGCTCGGCTCGGCTCGGCAGTCGGCCGGCAGCTCGGCTCGGCTCGGGCGTGGTGATGGTATTGCTGAGCTATGACGTTACGTCGTTTGTTGTGGGTGGGCAGGTGGAAACATGACATTTATTCAGTTTTTTGCATTTTTCAATTGCAAGATCATCTGAGACTGTGAGCCAGTGTCGACGTGGTAGCGTATAGTTCTGGACATTTTCTCGATTGCGAAAGTGGAGTGATGAAGGTTTAAGATGTGAGAGATGGGAGGTTAGGTTTGTTATTGCTGGCTTGTTTTTGCAAACCTGATGAAAGCTCTGCATATATTTAGTAAATCAAAATCAGTTCTTTATATTTGTGTGATATTTGAACATTTTTGGGTGTTTAACATTCTATGGAGGTTGTGGGGAGATGGTGAATATACTTGTGAAGAACAACACCCAAATAACCGAGCAAGGGCCCAAGTGTCCTGGGGAAAACTAACACAATCTGAGATAAAAATGGACTCACTCTACTCACATCACGCTTTACACTTCTACCTCTGTAGGACATTATTAAGAAAAGAACGAGTTCCATACTTATCTCAAAATTCATTTTGTGTTCACTTTGGCTCTTGTTTTGTATACCTATTATTAGACAGTTGTCTAATAGATTTGAATCTTACTGTGATTTTCTTGTTCTCAGGTCAGTTGGCTGACTTCTCTTCTTCACGCTGATATATTGTCTTCAAGATTTGACCAACAGGCCAATCAGTCCTGGAAGTTGGGCCAAGCTGGCGTTGAACTCACTGCTCCTCTAGAGGATCTAGAATGCTTCTTTGGAAACCTGTGTAAGAATAAATAAATTAGTTAGTTCCAACATTATTTGTCAATTTACACTTTTTTCAGTCTTTGATTTCATGGGAAATTAGTGATATTCAGTGTTTTTTGAAAGCTTCAAGTCGGGTTTATTGCGCACCTACATTTGTTGTTACATCGTTATTGATTGTGCAATATCCTCCATTATACAGGTTTGGCACACAGCTGGCCCCTCCGCTCCTCTCCTCCCTCCCAGGTTGTTTTGTTGGTGCAGCACCTTACTGGATGTTCCACCAAGAGCATCTTGTCACCAAGATGGACCAAGTCTTGATGAGCTGCGACAACGTCCTGGAGGAGAAACACAAGACAAAACATGCAGGTGAGAATTGGGACTTGGTTTTTATTGGTTCTTTACCACTTACATCACTTTCGTGGTGAAAAGAATGAGTATTGTTCCGCGTGAGGTGTCACACTTTCAATGAAACCATCTTCACCCTGCCTCTAAATTTTAACACCTCTCTAAAAAATGGAAATAAGTCGGTCGTTTCCCTGAGGAAGGGCTATAACAAAAGCAGCTGCTGAAACTGTCCTTGTTTTCTGTCCCATTGTCTGATTAAATTTATATTATTTTACTGTGGTTTTTGTTTGCCAGAAGTGTTGAGCTGAACTTAGTTGTTATTAATATTATAAAATTGAAATACTTGGACTTCTATTGCTGTGGTAGGATTATAACAAATCAGGGTACATCTGTTATTCAGTGTAGAAAGGACAGGATTGATTGCCACTTTTTCAACCTAGTGACTCATGCCCATACGGATGTGTAAGGGTTTTAAAAATAAATGATTCAGTGTTGAGGTAGCAATGATTAAAACCTCTTATACTGTTTGGATCTCAGTATTGTGAAGGTACGCATTACTTGTTTTAGCCACAGTGTAATGAGCCAGTGCTCTAAGCCTCTTAATTTTTGTGCAAAAATGTTGCAATCTTCTCATAATTGTAAGAGTTAAAGTGTGTGAGGAATTATAGGAGAATTCACTTCCTTTCCCATACATAAATAAAAAAAGAACAGAAACTCATAAAGTGGTAAAATCTTTGCCTATATGTTGTACTTTTTATAGCTAAGTAGTCCTTTCTGGCTCTATTCCTTGGGAGCAAACATAAAATCTAGTCAGAAGTCAGACTTTATTCAGTCCTTGAATTCATGCCAAATCAGTGAAATTTAATGATTCCTGAAAGCTCTGAGCTTCATTTCAAAGTATGATGCAGCTCATTGATTTTTGTTGTGACTTGTAAGGACTCCTCAAATTTTACGGGAAATGTGAAATGGCAGCAGAACCTGTGGATGGGACGGATGACGAGGTTGGTTTTGTACATCTTTCTAATTTGTATTTCAAGCATTTCAAGTCCATATTTCAGACACAAATCAGTGGCGGGTCAAGTCGATACAAAACAAAAACTCAAAAATATAACACCTCTATAGGAAATGAAAATAGCACGTTTCAAGCAGCCGCTGAAACTGGGCTGCTGTTCTGTCCCCTTGTCTGATAAATTTCAATAACTCAGTGGTTTTATGTTGGCCAGAGGTGCTTGAGTTAAGGTAGAACCTAGCCTTTTTTTTTCTAAAATTGAAATTCTTGGATTTTCTTTGCTGTGGTAGTGTAAGAATAAATCTGGATACAACTGTTAGTCAGTAAAGAAAAACCAGGACTGATTGCAACTTCCTCAATCTATTGAGTCATGCCCATAGATATGTGTGAGGGTTTTCAACATAAATGATTCAGTATGGAGATAGCAATGATTAAAAGTAAATTACTCTTATGCTGTTTGCATCTCATTATTATAAAGGCCCGCATTACTTGTTGCAGGCAAGGTGGATTTAGGGAGGTGGCCGCACTTCGGCCGCTCCGCCCGCCGAACGCGTCACGGATCCTGTCCCCAGCAGGCGCGGCCGGGCCGCGCGGCGCGCTGCCTGCCTGCCAGGGGGTCCGGCCGGCCGGCCGCCAGGCGCTTATGGGCAGGACCCATTCTACCGCTTGTTTCTCCGTTATTTTTGATCTGATTTGGATGCGGTTTTCAGGAGAGTCATCCGCAATGACAGGAGACCATGTAGGAATAATAAAACGAACCAAAAATTGTAAGAAAAGTAGTCAAAACACCGTAAATAAGGTCCTATACAACCCGCCTCGCCCGGCGGGCCGTACCACGACTCGGTTTCCGTCATATATCTCGACACCTGTTCGTTTTAGACGGTGGGAACCTGCGTACCGATTGAAGAGCAAGGTCTAAGCTTTAATTTAAGACCAGAACCGTCCCGATCGGTTACCAATTGAGCGATTCCCAGCTACGAGAAGAAAAGTAAATACGGTCCCGAACAACCCGCCTCGCCCGGCAGACGGCACCGCTACCAGGTTACCGGCTCATATCTCGACACCTGTTCATTTTAGGTGGTGGGTACCTGTGTACCGATTGAAGAACAAGGTCTAAGCTTTAAATGTCCAAAGTTGGACAGGGCATATTGTGTTTTAGGCGTCAATTCGTAGAAGTTTCGTGTTCTAACCCTACAAAAATACCTGATAGATGCTGTGTCTTTGGTTGTGAAAGCTGGATATGACAGTGACAGGGCTAAAAGGAAGGCAAAAAATCTCCCTCAGCTGTCTCAATTTAGACCTAAAGTTAGCAGTTTATCAGGCAATGGCAATTCACAATCCGGATAACAAGTTAGCTCAGAAAGTACAAAGCCGTGGTACCAGGGGTATGTATGGTGGAACCTTTGCCATCGCACAATGTTTTAAGTTCTTATTTAAGAAAACTTTCAGTGTCAAAGTGACATTGACAGTCCTCTCTGAAAAATATACTGTGCTGTTGATGGCACTTTCCTTGAACTTAAATCTTTGTGAGGTGGATGGAAGTAAGACTGTCATAATCTGGAACACAAAACAGAAATATCAGAACTAAAGAAATTAAAAATAGAAGTCAATGCACGTTCAATATCACATCAGAATTCTTAAAGGAAGAAATTTCAGTACTAGAATAATCACTCTTCACACTTGGTATTCAGTATAATTGAATTAGGTAGCATCAGAAAGTTTTTAACATTCCTGTAAAGTTGGACTTGCATTTGACGTTATTCAAGCAACTCTGGATATTTGACTGTGGCTTGCAAAAAAGGTGAGTAATAAAACTCCATTGGCACGAACAGAGGAGTAAAGTATATCAATTAAAAATAAACTAGTGATGTCAGTTACAAATACTTAAAAGGTAGATAAGATACACTCAGACCTCATTATACTTTCACAGACAGAATTTCTCTTAGAATGGGAAAAAAATATATCTTGTGGTGATGGTTTTAAGCTGAACCTAAAACACACAGTGTATGAGCTTCATTTTGAGAAGCAATATATTATTAGTAGCAAAACCTTGAAAATAAATGGCAAGACTATTGAGATACCACTTGGTAAGAAGGTCCTCAAAAATGATGCTGTTCCAACAATTTTCAATTTTTCAAATGTTACTGAAAATTACTTACAGTGAAGGCCTTGATGAGACTAAATCTCAGCAAGAAGATGACTTCATTTGTGATAAGCCTTTGGGACTTTTGCCAAATGCAGAAAACCTTTCACTTTTCTTCTCGTCGTTCTAAATCGCTCTATTGGTAAGCGATCGGGACGGTTCTGGTCTTAGATTAAAGCTTAGACCTTGCTCTTCAATCGGTACACAGGTACCCACCACCTAAAATGAACAGGTGTCGAGATATGAGCCGGTAACCTGGTAGCGGTGCCGTCTGCCGGGCGAGGCGGGTTGTTCGGGACCGTATTTACTTTTCTTCTCGTAGCTGGGAATCGCTCAATTGGTAACCGATCGGGACGGTTCTGATCTTAAATTAAAGCTTAGACCTTGCTCTTCAATCGGTACGCAGGTTCCCACCGTCTAAAACGAACAGGTGTCGAGATATATGACGGAAACCGAGTCGTGGTATGGCCCGCCGGGCGAGGCGGGTTGTATAGGACCTTATTTACGGTGTTTTGACTACTTTTCTTACAATTTTTGGTTCGTTTTATAATTCCTACATGGTCTCCTGTCATTGCGGATGACTCTCCTGAAAACCGCATCCAAATCAGATCAAAAATAACGGAGAAACAAGCGGTAGAATGGGTCCTGCCCATAAGCGCCTGGCGGCCGGCCGGCCGGACCCCCTGGCAGGCAGGCAGCGCGCCGCGCGGCCCGGCCGCGCCTGCTGGGGACAGGATCCGTGACGCGCGGCGAGGTGGAGTGCCGCCACCTAGGCATAGGCGAAAGAGAGACCTTGTTCAAAGCCCCTTAATTTTTTGTGCAGTAATTTTCCAACCTCCCTGTACTTGTAATGGTAAAACTGAGTAAGAAATTAAAGGAAAACAAACTTCTTTACCAATACATATAAGAAGAATGTCAACTCAGAAAATGTTGAAATATTTCCCCATATAGTGATTTTTTAAAACAAAAGGAGTCCTTTCTGGCTTTATTCTTAAAGAGCACTCTAAAAATCTCTACAGAACTTTGAAATTTTTCAGTCTTTGGTCTCATATGATACTAGTGACGTTCAATGATTCCCAAAACCTTCAAAGGCAATCTTTTACCTCATTCCTCTCACAGTAAGACCGTTAGCAGAAATACCGTTATTTCTGTCATTTTTTAAGGTGTTATTTCCCTTATTTCTCTCAAAGTAAGACCGTTTAGGGCGCTTCTGACCTACGGTATTCTTTTCTAACAGAGTAACGAAGGTTCCCTGTGAATTTGAAGTCGATCGGAGAGATTCGATGATTTTCGCCTCAAAAATGGCAAGGCTATAGCCTTTGCATTTTAGAGGATTTGGGCGAAAAAAAATTTTTCCGGGAAAATTATAGGGTTGTGTAGGCTGACTGTTATGTACCCCTAGACCAACCCTGAAAGGTTGAATCACCCGCAAACACTGTTTCTTGAGCAGAAATACAGTTATTTCTGTCATTTTTTAAGGTGTTTTTTCCCTTATTTCTCTCAAAGTAGAACCGTTTAGGGAGCTTCTGACCTACGGTATTCTTTTCTAAGAGTGTAACGAAGGCTCCCTGCGAATTTGAAGTCGATCGGAGAGATTCGATGATTTTCGCCTCAAAAATGGCAAGGCTATAGCCTTTGCATTTAAGAGGTTTTGGGCGAAAAAAAATTTTTCCGGGAAAATTATAAGGTTGTGTAGGCTGACTGTTATGTACCCCTAGACCAACCCTGAAAGGTTGAATCACCCGCAAACACCGTTTCTTGAGCAGGAATACAGTTATTTCTGTCATTTTTTTAGGTGTTATTTCCCTTATTTCTCTCAAAGTAGAACCGTTTAGGGCGCTTCTGACCTACGGTATTCTTTTCTAAGAGTGTAACGAAGGCTCCCTGTGAATTTGAAGTCGATCGGAGAGATTCGATGATTTTCGCCTCAAAAATGGCAAGGCTATAGCCTTTGCATTTAAGATGTTTTGGGCGAAACATTTTTTTCCGGGAAAATTATTGGGTTGTGTAGGCTGACTGTTATGTACCCCTAGACCAACCCTAAAAGGTTGAATCACCCGCAAACACTGTTTCTTGAGCAGAAATACAGTTATTTCTGTCATTTTTTAGGTGTTATATCCCTTATTTCTCTCAAAGTAAAACTGTTTAGGGCGCTTCTGACCTACGGTATTCTTTTCTAAGAGTGTAACGAAGGTTCCTTGTGAATTTGAAGTCAATCGGAGAGATTCGATGATTTTCGCTTCAAAAATGGCAAGGCTATAGTCTTTGCATTTTTAGGATTTTGGGTCAAAATTTTTTTTTCTCCGAATCTGCATGGGGTTGCGCAAATTGACTTTGTATTTTCCCTAGACTAACTTTAGACTAGGAAAACAATTTGAGAAGTGGTTTTAAAATCTTTGGTCATGTTGTGTTATTTTTTGCAAAGTAGCCTTTTTCAGCCTTATTTCTGAGGACGAAATAAAAAATATCTAGCGATGTTATACTGTTTTCAGTTCTTTATTTTATCAGAAATTAGTGACAATCCTTTGAAAACTGTTTGTTGTCTTGAATCTTGTAATTATTAGAGTTTTCCTTCTTCCTCTGCAGGGCTGGTGCTCGCGCCTCGATGCGGGCGTCTTCTCGTTGGGCATCTTGGGATCCACTGGCTGTCGCTCTTCAACACAAGGACCTGCAGCAAAATCACAAGTTTTTAAATTAAGGTGAGCAATCACTGAGTTGGTGGTACAGTTATTACTGCTGATCCAACTTTTTTTTTGCCTTGTGTAAAGTAACTTTGAGCAGTATTTTCTCTGCTATTTGTCGGCCACCTTTGTTGGCTCTTAAAACTTGTGAATTAATCAAATCTCTCGTAGCGTTCCCGTGGGCTGGGTGTGGGTGAAATAATCCTGCAGTGTGGGTGTTTTTTCCGCACTGTAGGTGGCTTGGCGGCGCCGTGTCGCTCCCCCTGTTGCTGTGGGTTAAAGCACAAACTCTTGCCTGTAGAGGATAACTAAAGGCACAGAAGGCTCTCGCGCAGAGGATAAACAGGCACTTCCGGCAGAGGTCTGCAAACTCGCTTTCCTGGGCCGATGGGCACGGGCCGAGGGTGAGGTGACCGGTGAGGGGGGGAGGTTCTTCCCTCCCGAACCTCTCACCTGCGCCTCGGCCTGTGCCTGTCAGCCGAGGGAGGTGATTTCGTAGGGCTTTGTCTCCCTTCCCCCATCTAGTTGGACTTCAGTGGTCATCACTGTGGCACCAACTCACTCTTTTTTTCAACTCTATGTTCTAGGTGCCTTCAACGTCTAGGATGCGAGCGGTGTCACCTTGAACAACAAAGGAGGAGCGAGGGAGATGTGGGTGAGCAGAAACTTACTCACAGTCACACTTGTTGTTCCTTAGGTTTTTATTGTGCTTTATTTTCCGTTTTACAGATTTTAGGTTTAACAGTCCTGGAAGTTGGGCCACGCTGGCGTTCAACCATCAACTGCTCCACAAGAGGATCCAGAATGCATCTTGGGAAACCTGCGTAATAATTCATTAACTAGTAATTTCCAAAATTATTGATCTCAACACTTTACATTACGTAAATAAAATACACCAATAAAGAAATGCACAAACCATTTTTATTGTTGCGTATATTCTTCTTTGCTCCTCCATTGTTGTCCAAGGTGACACCGCTCGCATCCTAGACGTTGAAGGCACCTAGAACATAGAGTTGAAAAAAAAGAGTGAGTTGGTGCCACAGTGATGACCACTGAAGTCCAACTAGATGGGGGAAGGGAGACAAAGCTCTACGAAATCACCTCCCTAGGCCGACAGGCACAGGCCGAGGCGCAGGTGAGAGGTGCGGGAGGGAAGAACCTCCCCCCCCCCCTCACCGGTCACCTCACCCTCGGCCCGTGCCCATCGGCCCAGGAAAGCGAGTTTGCAGACCTCTGCCGGGCGTGCCTGTTTATCCTCTGCGCGAGAGCCTTCTGTGCCTTTAGTTATCCTCTACAGGCAAGAGTTTGTGCTTTAACCCACAGCAACAGGGGGAGCGACACGGCGCCGCCAAGCCACCTACAGTGCGGAAAAAACACCCACACTGCAGGATTATTTCACCCACACCCAGCCCACGGGAACGCTACAAGAGATTTGATTAATTCACAAGTTTTAAGAGCCAACAAAGGTGGCCGACAAATAGCAGAGAAAATGCTGCTCAAAGTTACTTTACACAAGGCAAAAAAAAAGTTGGATCAGCAGTAATAACTGTACCACCAACTCAGTGATTGCTCACCTTAATTTAAAAACTTGTGATTTTGCTGCAGGTCCTTGTGTTGAAGAGCGACAGCCAGTGGATCCCAAGATGCCCAGCGAGAAGACGCCCGCATCGAGGCGCGGGCACCAGCCCTGCAGAGGAAGAAGGAAAACTCTAATAATTACAAGATTCAAGACAACAAACAGTTTTCAAAGGATTGTCACTAATTTCTGATAAAATAAAGAACTGAAAAAAGTATAACATCGCTAGATATTTTTTATTTCTTCCTCAGAAATAAGGCTGCAAAAGGCTACTTTGCAAACAATAACACAACATGACCAAAGATTTTAAAACCACTTCTCAAATTGTTTTCCTAGTCTAAAGTTAGTCTAGGGAAAATACAAAGTCAATTAGCGCGACCCCATGCAGATTCGGAGAAAAAAAATTTTTGACCCAAAATCCTAAAAATGCAAAGACTATAGCCTTGCCATTTTTGAAGCGAAAATCATCGAATCTCTCCGATTGACTTCAAATTCACAGGGAACCTTCGTTACACTCTTAGAAAAGAATACCGTAGGTCAGAAGCGCCCTAAACGGTTTTACTTTGAGAGAAATAAGGGAAATAACACCTAAAAAATGACAGAAATAACTGTATTTCTGCTCAAGAAACAGTGTTTGCGGGTGATTCAACCTTTCAGGGTTGGTCTAGGGGTACATAACAGTCAGCCTACACAACCCTATAATTTTCCCGGAAAAAAAAATGTTTCGCCCAAAACATCTTAAATGCAAAGGCTATAGCCTTGCCATTTTTGAGGCGAAAATCATCGAATCTCTCCGATCGACTTCAAATTCACAGGGAGCCTTCGTTACACTCTTAGAAAAGAATACCGTAGGTCAGAAGCGCCCTAAACGGTTCTACTTTGAGAGAAATAAGGGATATAACACCTAAATAAATGACAGAAATAACTGTATTTCTGCTCAAGAAACGGTGTTTGCGGGTGATTCAACCTTTCAGGGTTGGTCTAGGGGTACATAACAGTCAGCCTACACAACCCTATAATTTTACCGGAAAAAAAAATTTTCGCCCAAAACCTCTTAAATGCAAAGGCTATAGCCTTGCCATTTTTGAGGCGAAAATCATCGAATCTCTCCGATCGACTTCAAATTCACAGGGAACCTTCGTTACTCTGTTAGAAAAGAATACCGTAGGTCAGAAGCGCCCTAAACGGTCTTACTTTGAGAGAAATAAGGGAAATAACACCTTAAAAAATGACAGAAACAACGGTATTTCTGCTAACGGTCTTACTTTGAGAGGAATGAGGTAAAAGATTGCCTTGAAGGTTTTGGGAATCATTGAACGTCACTAGTATCATATGAGACCAAAGACTGAAAAATTTCAAAGTTCTGTAGAGATTTTTAGAGTGCTCTTTAAGAATAAAGCCAGAAAGGACTCCTTTTGTTTTAAAAAATCACTATATGGGGAAATATTTCAACATTTTCTGAGTTGACATTCTTCTTATATGTATTGGTAAAGAAGTTTGTTTTCCTTTAATTTCTTACACAGTTTTACTATTACAAGTACAAGGAGGTTGGAAAATTACTGCACAAAAAATTAAGGGGCTTTGAACAAGGTCTCTCTTTCGCCTATGCCTGCAACAAGTAATGCGGGCCTTTATAATAATGAGATGCAAACAGCATAAGAGTAATTTACTTTTAATCATTGCTATCTCCATACTGAATCATTTATGTTCAAAACCCTCACACATATCTATGGGCATGACTCAATAGATTGAGGAAGTTGCAATCAGTCCTGGTTTTTCTTTACTGACTAACAGTTGTATCCAGATTTATTCTTACACTACCGCCACAGCAAAGAAAATCCAAGAATTTCAATTTTAGAAAAAAAAAGGCTAGGTTCTACCTTAACTCAAGCACCTCTGGCCAACATAAAACCACTGAGTTATTGAAATTTATCAGACAAGGGGACAGAACAGCAGCCCAGTTTCAGCGGCTGCTTGAAACGTGCTATTTTCATTTCCTATAGAGGTGTTATATTTTTGAGTTTTTGTTTTGTATCGACTTGACCCGCCACTGATTTGTGTCTGAAATATGGACTTGAAATGCTTGAAATACAAATTAGAAAGATGTACAAAACCAACCTCGTCATCCGTCCCATGCACAGGTTCTGCTGCCATTTCACATTTCCCGTAAAATTTGAGGAGTCCTTACAAGTCACAACAAAAATCAATGAGCTGCATCATACTTTGAAATGAAAACCACCGCAGAGGGACGAAATGAACATAATATTCAATGAAACTTGTTGTTGTTGTTGTTGTTGTTGTTGTTGTTGTATGCCATCGGCCAGAACCGCTACAACGGTCTTACTCTTAGAGAAATGAGCAAAATACCCGCCTCAGAGCTTTCAGGAATCATTAAATTTCACTGATTTGGCATGAATTCAAGGACTGAATAAAGTCTGACTTCTGACTAGATTTTATGTTTGCTCCCAAGGAATAGAGCCAGAAAGGACTACTTAGCTATAAAAAGTACAACATATAGGCAAAGATTTTACCACTTTATGAGTTTCTGTTCTTTTTTTATTTATGTATGGGAAAGGAAGTGAATTCTCCTATAATTCCTCACACACTTTAACTCTTACAATTATGAGAAGATTGCAACATTTTTGCACAAAAATTAAGAGGCTTAGAGCACTGGCTCATTACACTGTGGCTAAAACAAGTAATGCGTACCTTCACAATACTGAGATCCAAACAGTATAAGAGGTTTTAATCATTGCTACCTCAACACTGAATCATTTATTTTTAAAACCCTTACACATCCGTATGGGCATGAGTCACTAGGTTGAAAAAGTGGCAATCAATCCTGTCCTTTCTACACTGAATAACAGATGTACCCTGATTTGTTATAATCCTACCACAGCAATAGAAGTCCAAGTATTTCAATTTTATAATATTAATAACAACTAAGTTCAGCTCAACACTTCTGGCAAACAAAAACCACAGTAAAATAATATAAATTTAATCAGACAATGGGACAGAAAACAAGGACAGTTTCAGCAGCTGCTTTTGTTATAGCCCTTCCTCAGGGAAACGACCGACTTATTTCCATTTTTTAGAGAGGTGTTAAAATTTAGAGGCAGGGTGAAGATGGTTTCATTGAAAGTGTGACACCTCACGCGGAACAATACTCATTCTTTTCACCACGAAAGTGATGTAAGTGGTAAAGAACCAATAAAAACCAAGTCCCAATTCTCACCTGCATGTTTTGTCTTGTGTTTCTCCTCCAGGACGTTGTCGCAGCTCATCAAGACTTGGTCCATCTTGGTGACAAGATGCTCTTGGTGGAACATCCAGTAAGGTGCTGCACCAACAAAACAACCTGGGAGGGAGGAGAGGAGCGGAGGGGCCAGCTGTGTGCCAAACCTGTATAATGGAGGATATTGCACAATCAATAACGATGTAACAACAAATGTAGGTGCGCAATAAACCCGACTTGAAGCTTTCAAAAAACACTGAATATCACTAATTTCCCATGAAATCAAAGACTGAAAAAAGTGTAAATTGACAAATAATGTTGGAACTAACTAATTTATTTATTCTTACACAGGTTTCCAAAGAAGCATTCTAGATCCTCTAGAGGAGCAGTGAGTTCAACGCCAGCTTGGCCCAACTTCCAGGACTGATTGGCCTGTTGGTCAAATCTTGAAGACAATATATCAGCGTGAAGAAGAGAAGTCAGCCAACTGACCTGAGAACAAGAAAATCACAGTAAGATTCAAATCTATTAGACAACTGTCTAATAATAGGTATACAAAACAAGAGCCAAAGTGAACACAAAATGAATTTTGAGATAAGTATGGAACTCGTTCTTTTCTTAATAATGTCCTACAGAGGTAGAAGTGTAAAGCGTGATGTGAGTAGAGTGAGTCCATTTTTATCTCAGATTGTGTTAGTTTTCCCCAGGACACTTGGGCCCTTGCTCGGTTATTTGGGTGTTGTTCTTCACAAGTATATTCACCATCTCCCCACAACCTCCATAGAATGTTAAACACCCAAAAATGTTCAAATATCACACAAATATAAAGAACTGATTTTGATTTACTAAATATATGCAGAGCTTTCATCAGGTTTGCAAAAACAAGCCAGCAATAACAAACCTAACCTCCCATCTCTCACATCTTAAACCTTCATCACTCCACTTTCGCAATCGAGAAAATGTCCAGAACTATACGCTACCACGTCGACACTGGCTCACAGTCTCAGATGATCTTGCAATTGAAAAATGCAAAAAACTGAATAAATGTCATGTTTCCACCTGCCCACCCACAACAAACGACGTAACGTCATAGCTCAGCAATACCATCACCACGCCCGAGCCGAGCCGAGCTGCCGGCCGACTGCCGAGCCGAGCCGAGCTGAGCGCCGAGCCGAGCCGTCCAAGCGGGCCGAGCGCTAAAGCCGCAGCCGCTCCGTCCCCGTTGCGTTGCTGTGGAGCGCCGTGACGGCAGGCAACCCACCCACCTCGTGAGTCGATTTGGAAGCTCTCCACTTCAGGAGCGCTCGTGCATGCATCCGTGCGTGCGTGTTCGCTGTGGGTTCGGCATTTTGAAAATAACATTTACTTCAGAATTTAGGTGTTTCGGATTGCAATATCTGTTTAATTCATTAGAACCTATCGACAATGACATTATGATAACTTAAGGTGAATCCGAAATACTGATCATAGCTAATAGCTCATGCGCTCATGCAGCCCATAAGTTCCTCTCATTTCTGAATGCGGAGTGTAAGAAGGCAAACTAGGGAACTTGGTGAAATAGCCTCTTCGAAATATATGAAATTTCCACTTTCACCAAAAAACATATAGTTGAATGCGAGGAACAGCCACATAAGCGCATGAGTGCATGAGCTATGAGCAGTACTGTGGATTCACCTTAAGCACAATATTTGTACCTTTCAAGGAAGCTAAGTACATTGTGTCAATTCTGAATTTCAAAGATCAACAAAACATACCTCTTATTTGTCTCAGATGGGGGAGGCTGAGCTAAGTTTACGTCTAATCTACGGTTACGTGTACGCGAGCTTAGGGAAGGCAAGGAGGAAAAAACAAGGTACAAGAAAAATTGCATGAGAAAAGAGGAGCAATCTTCTTTCATAATTAATTCATGCAGTATTTTTGTCTCACAGTTAGTTTGATATATAAAACAGGTGAGATTGAAAAGGAGAACAAATTTCAATTGTATATAAAAAGATACTTTTATTATGAAGCCTTTTAATTATTCCACTAAAAATCTCAGAACACTTTAGCTTTTTAAGTGGTTGTATTTTACCACCCATGAAATAACTTTACAAACTTACAGGGGTATTTCAGGCAATGCTTTCTCAGCATTTTGTTTCCCTTTTTAGCATTTCAATCTCATGCTAGAGATATGGCACTGTCACTGACATGTCATGTACAAGTGCAAAGGCATGCAGCAAAGTGTGACCTGACTTTGGCTGCCTATTGCACATGCAAAAGAGCAAAACAGCTTACTTTTAGTTAAACATCAACTATGAATTACATAAAGCAATAATAAAATAAAAACAACACAAACAATCATTAAAACAAAATTATAATGCTTCAGGGTAGTTCCCAATCTTGATGGTTTCATTCATCAATATATTATTTCAGAGAAATAAATCACCATTGAGCTTCCGACTTCCATACAGGTACAATATGTTCTGATACACATCTATCACACTGGCTCATACAAATTTGAAACATTGCTCCGAAAACTGTGAGAGTTCGGGCAGGCAACATAAACCCTACTTGCAAGAACCTAAGAAAAGCTTCATTATTGTGCTTCATCCTACACAGACATGACATGACTAGCTAGTTCAATTACAACTTATTCCTTAGATTCTAAAGAAACTGGTTAAGCCCAACTATATTGTATCATCACTTATATTTCCTTAAAACCTATGGAATGAGCACATTGACCACAAAGCAAATTTTTTTTCTTTTTCCACCCCAAGAAATTTTTTTATTTAAAGAAAGAATTTTTTTTGTGTTTTTGTTTTAAATGCAGAGTTGGTCAACTTGGAAAGGATAGAACTACACAATATGTAAATTGTACTAATAGATTAGAGACAATTTTGTGAGTAGCACATATTCCTTGGGACCACAACACCTAGGCCACTGGGTTTAAGGTAACTAACAGAACCAACAAAAACAAAGTAAACCTATTACAAAACCACCAATACTAAGTGATATGCACACAAATACCCACACAGTTCAAGACATTCATTGTTTGGCATGATATACACTTTAACACATTTAAAATTTATAAAGCACACAATATCTAGCAAGTCCTAAATGGAGAGGTTGGTGGCATGGTACATCATAAAGAAACAAGGCAGCATTTGGAAGTACAGTACAAAAACTCTTCTCTGAAATGGACACAAACATTCATGTATTTTACAGTTGTCTGATATGACATGAAATTTACAACTCATCAGTGTATAGAATGGAAGACAATAAAACAATAATAATAATAATTAATTGCATCAAAGTTCAACCAAAACCAAATTACATTTGGCAACAACAAAAAAGAGATTCAAACTAGTTTAACTGCATTCTTCAAATAAATAAATTCAGAAGTCTCCTTTCAGATTTTCTTTCCAAACTGCATTGACCTTCCTTGGTCTTATATGTTGATTGTATTCAAAACTGAAACAGCACGATAATAGATTAAAGTAGAATATGAAAAGGAAAAACGCGGCAATATCACATGCTCAGTCATAGTCACAGAACATCAACACATAACATAATAGCCTGACATATTAGAACTTTGAAAGATGGATGTTAAAAATAAGAAATTTGATTTTGTTGATGACAGTATCCTATGCACAGCACATAAAAGAGTAATAATAAACTCTACAATTATGTAAGACAGCAACCTAAACAATGAAACCCACTTTTGAAGGAATGAACATCGAAGGTTTGGTAATAGGTCAGGACACCATCTATGTGGCCCAATTGAGGGCTCAGTTCTTTCTTGTCATCTATTGCGATGATTTATCTTCTGACCACGGCCTCGGCCCCGCCGCTGCCGCCCGATACTGCGCTGAGGTTCATGATCAGCATTATCATCATCATCATCGTCATCATCATTCGTCTTAGTTGGTTTTGGTGGCTTAGGTGGTTTAGGTTGCTGCATAGGGCGACCATCTCTTTGCTGCATTGCTCGCTGTCGCTGTCTCTCCTGCTGTTCCAATTGGCGCTGTCTCCATCGAGGTGTGGTAGTTTCTTCTTCAGGAGGAGCCTAATTTGCAAAAGAACACATTTTGAATAAGGTTGAATACATTGAAACATTACCCAGCTTTCCTGCAATTTCCACATTCACTGAATTGAAAGCATACATGCATGTGTGTACGCTGAATATACGCGCATGCTGTAATTAAGTTCTCTGATTACGAGAAATATTAAATCAATTTTCCATGAGTAGATAGATATGTCAGTACAATAGAAAAGAAAAAAAACGTACTAATGAATAATGAGGAACAATAAGGCCTGCAAATGATCTCACCCTTCCAATGTTGGTGCAGCTTTCTCCACTTCCAAAAAAGGGATTTGAATTACTTGTGGATGAGCCATTAACAGTTTGAGAACTTTTGATAACTACATAATACTGCAACAAAGCAAATGTAACAAAACATAAAATAAAATTTAAAAAAAACATACAGTATATAAAAATAATTAATAATTAAAAAATAAAAATAAATAAACATGCACTGTGTCTACAATAGTTTCTGCTCTACTTTAAATAAAGACAAATTGCAGGTGCAAAA
Source organism: Frankliniella fusca (assembly GCA_029379305.1). Lineage (NCBI taxonomy): Eukaryota > Metazoa > Arthropoda > Insecta > Thysanoptera > Thripidae > Frankliniella > Frankliniella fusca. Next base: position 74,295 of record JAHWGI010000058.1, on the reverse strand, counting down.
AACACAAAAGGATTAAATGAAACATAGATAAAGTTGAAGAAGAGATAATAGCTTAAAAGTTTTTCAATACCAGTAAAGCCTTTTCAAAATCTTACAGGTTCGTTGACGAGAAGGACTTTGCTATCAGCGGCATCAGGGTCTATTATTCCACCTTTTTCCTTTTGTTGAATGTATAAAGCACTCATATAGTCTTGCAATTCACGCAACTTTGCGTCAGGTTCCATTATGCAGGCACTTTGCACTGCTAGAGGAAGTGGAGCTTTCGAAAGGGTTTCAACATCACATTTAATAGGCTCTCGGCATATTGGGCAGAGAACCTGTTGTGGAAACAAAATAGTATTCATTCCTTTTCCTCCCAGAATATTTGGAAAAACATAGTTTTTAATTTTTAATTTTCTTTCAAAACCTTTCAAAAGCTGTAAGGTCATTCAATATTACCTCAAAGGTCTTTGAGCGTTGGAATTGCGGAAGTTTCTCTTGCTCCTCTTTAAAGAATTTTTCAGTTTTAGTTGCATGTTCCGATAAACAATATGCATGATAGTAATGGTAACAGGTAGTTTTAATAAACTGATCTCCTTCAGAAAAACCGTATAAACAAATGGTGCATGGACATGCCGGCAAGTTACTGCTGGTTAGGTGCTCACGAACCAGCTGCAAGAACAGATGAAAATTGTAGTAAAATCTACAGAGTTGTAGATTTGAAGTGGCAACCTCTCAAATTAGAGTGAATTTAAGTTTACCTCAATGAGATCATAAATAATAGGATCTCCACAACAGCTCTGACATTTTTCTTCAATTTGGTCCATAATAACTCGAAGACGCTCATCATCTAAACCTCTGGGGTTCCTCAACACTACCACAGGGGGAGTATCTGGGTAACCCAAAGTTAGTTTAACCTCTACGGTAACACGCACATACTGCTGGTCAGTATCATCAGCAGTGGCAGGAAAGACATCAGCTTCCACAAGGTATGGTGTGCCTCTAAATCAGACAATCCAACAAAATATTATCAGTTGATTTTTAAAGGACTATTAAATCTCAAATTCAAGACAGTGTGAAAAGTGCTCTCATCAGCACCCCGTTACTTACCCACTTGACTTTTTCACTGATACATCATCCATCAAGATAGCTTCCAATGCTTCTATTTCCTCCAAAACTCTTACAGAGAAAAAAGAATATATAAATAGAGTAGGACAATGATAATTTGAATTAAATCAAGGTAAAATGGATTAGTGAAATCTCATTTAGTCTCTTTGAAAAATTATTTCTAGCATAAAGACTGTGAAATGTTTCCTAGATGTCCAAACTGTTAGATTGTGACTTAAATTTAATAAACTAAGGGCCAGATTTACGACTGCTGGAGATCTATTGGCTGAAATATGCATAACCCTTGACTGGTATTCAACGCCTAATGAATTGTCTTTTTGGTACTGTCAGCAAGTAGTCCAGTATTACCGTTCGTCTGCTAGTTCCTCCATGCTGATAGCTTAAACGACTTCTTCACAAAAAATTATAAATATATTCCTCCTTACTGATACACAAAAACTGGAAGAAACTTTCAAATTGCTCTTGTCACAAGCCGAGCAAAGCAGTAGGCAGACGATTATTATGATTTCTTCTTTACTTCCTCTCTCTTTCTCGTATTCCCCAAGTCACATTCATATTGGAATTCGAATTCCGGCTCTCAAACCTAACGTGCATGAAAAATTTCTGCGCAATTATTGACTGTTGGAACCGTGAACTGCGTGAACCGTGTCCTTTCGAAGTCTTTCCTTTAATTATTGTTTGAGAAATGTAAGGAATTACGACTGAAAAAACAAATAGGAAATGAATGAAAACAGTCACAGGAAAATGGGGTCTATTCTCTCCTGAAAGATTTCAGTCTTTTATAACATGGAAATAAAATCACACAAAGCATTCTTCTTCTCCGTACAAACCGATTAAAACCAACACAACACATACATTCATAACAGCTTACAATAAAATTTTTCAAATTATTCAAAAGAGTTCCAGCAACCAACTTTCAATTTTGGTGAATTTGAGGGAACTCTTAAGTTGTTACAAGGGAGCACAGCAGATGATTGCACAATATGTTCACACACATCTTTCCAACTTAAATCTATTGAAAGTAAAACATTTTGCTTTGCAAGGTAGTTTGGAAATGTACTAAATAATCACTGCAAAGATCACATTTCAAAGGGTACATACTTAAAACCTTACTAACAATACAGAAGTGCATAAACATAACAATTTGAAATTCTTAGACTTTAACAATTATGAATATGACTAAAGACTGATTCCATGTTTCCCACAATGGTAACCACATTTTGCACAGGACTTAATATTGATTGTTTAGCAAAAGGCAGAAGAAAACCAACAGGTACAGGGAAATCCTCTTGATATACTCAGTGAAGTTATTATCATCTGAAAGAGGGTACACAGCACAAATAGTTCAGATTCCATCTGTGATGATTGAAGTTACAGTACTCTGATGCAAGAACTACTTCATTCATAAAAGTCATTAAACAATAATTTTTAAAAATCAGAAGCCTCTTGGACATTACCATAATAAAACCTCAAAAAAATAAATGGATCAACACAAAATAACAAGTGCAAATGAATAAATAAACAAGACATTGATAGTACTCTCTCATTACCAAGGGATAGAAAAAGATGATCAGCTTTCTTACAGTACTCTTTCTATATCATAGATACAGTATATCTAGACTTCCACAACAAGAACAAATCATAAAGTGAGAATTTAACATAACACAAAAGGGAACAGGCTCAACATGTTACCAAAGTTACATAAAAATAAAGCAGGCTGAGGCATTTCAATTTTGCCACCTATTGTACTTTGTTAAGCACATCTGGTAAAGGAGCTTCCTTAGGGTGACTGACAAACACTTTTCAACGGCTTTCCCTAATAATACGCATCTTCAGAGTAAGGTGATACAAAAATAATTACCAAGTATACAATACATCATCATGCAGTGTCACGCTGATATTCAGAAATTCTTGTGCCTAACGTCTTTGTAGGTGTGGAAGAAACAACATTGGGATTTATTGGCCAAGTAGCTAAACTATCTTCGTAACCCATTTTATCTCGTGTCAAAGACAAACCAAACATAGAATTAGTTCCACTCTGAAAAGTAGCTGGTTCACAGCTTGACCTAGTTCCATATCCAGTATCTTGTGACATCATGTTGGATGATACTGCATGCTGAGAATATGAAAAGTTTGTCACCTCATGTTGATAGGTGACATCAGGCAATGTTTCACCTTCTCTCCAGCCCTCCGTTTGACTAGCAGGTTTACTTTGTGATATATCCATCATATTATGAGCTGACGATGCATCCATAGACACATTAGTCTTCACGGGAGTAGAGGTTTGAGAAATAGACATAGCATCATTGGAACAGTTGAGAGAATTTCTCTTATTTCTCTTAGCCCATTTCACACCAATTTGCGAATGCTCAACGATCTCCTCTGGAGAGTCTTTGTCATGTAATGGTGCAGTTCCTGTGAGTTGAGAAAAGCAGAAGATATCATAGCAAAGTAAGAGGATAAAAGTCTGTCGTTAACAGCAACACGGTAGGACTCACCTAGAGGAGAACAAGCCCCAACGTGGGCAATTAAGTGAGTTTGTCTAGGTGTGCTAGGTGGATTCTGACTTATAGACACGTCAATAGACATATCTTCTGTGTCTCGGGTGAAGTCAAGTCTTGTAGCTGATTTGACACGTCTCATTGGAGTAACTCCAGTGGGTACAGGAGAGATGCCTGGTGGTGACTGAAGCTGGTTGTTACCAGGCAAAGGTGTGCCAAAGCTGCGCCCTTGAAATTGAACCAAGGAATGGCTGACAGATCTGAAATTAAAAGTACAAACAGTATTCATTTCACATCAATGTAGACAAAACTGTCAGTTAAACAAGTAACTGATTTTTAGAAAAGCTGTACCCATGTGTCACGCTGAACTGTGAGGGGTGAATAGGGGTAGATGGAGCTGGAGATGGAGAAGAATCGGATTGGAAAAAGAGCTTACGGCGCAGGGATGATGTGCTCATAGCACCTTCATCTCCTTCTAACACTTGTTGAGCCTGTTGCTGGTCCTTTATCAATATAGCAAGAGAGTCTTTAATGAAAAATAAATAAAGATAAATAACAAATAGATCTGTATTAAATGTGAATTTATACCTGGGTAAAAGTGAAGAATGGTTTCAAGGCCAGTTCCATACTTGGGGGTAAAATTGGCGGTAATGTTAAGGTTGTTTGAGTCCATACTGGCATGGAAAGAATGAAAAATTAATTTAAGCGAGTGATCTTTCTACTCCGATACAATCACTAAAAGCGTGTGCAACACATGTACCTTCTTTAGAGGGATTTTTTTGGGATGCTGGACTTTGATCTTGGTCTGATTCTGAATCGACACGCTGGCTTGGTGTTTGACCTGGTGATGCACTAACAGTCTGAAGTGATAGGGTCGGGGTTCCAGCATTAATTTCTTGTCTGAGAGTGCTTGAATCAGGCTTTGTATTCCATGGGCTAGGTAAGTTGGGTTGGTTCTTGTGGAAGAATCTATACAATCAAATGAGACAAACTTAAAAAATTTCTTACAGAAGCAATTGCCTTGAAGCCTAGGATAGCAAGTACACAAACCTGTTAATAGCTTCTTGAGCTTTAGATTCCAAGACAGGATCAACTGCCTCTTCAAATTGGTGCGCTGGGAATTCTTCAATATCAGCAGGGTATATACGAGATATGTCTTCAATGGTCCACCGAAATGTAGGGCTGTCCTAGAAAAGAATGCGACACAACAATGAAAAATGGAGAAACATGTAATCATATAAAGATTTGATTCTACTCACTTGACTGGGGCTTACGACTCTGGCAAATACTGAGGGGCTGTACATGGGAAAAGGTAGGCGGTCTGTGATACCAACATCAAAAGGGTTGGTAACTACTATACTTTTCGTTCGCGAAGGAGGGGTTCTGTGTACATGCTTTAAGGATCCAGATGGAGGGCACGCATAATATTTTGATTTACAGTGTGACTTCACATCAGGAGTTGCGTTTTCCTCCAAAATGTTATTTCCAGCATCAGGGGGGGTGAGCTGCTGACTCGGACGGCTTTCAGGTGAAGATCCGACAACTTCATTTTTCCTGGAAGCGGGAGACGATAGACTGGCCGCCAAGTTACCATTCTGCTTCAATTTATCAACGGGTGAGGTTAATATACATTCGTTTCCGTGCATTGTATCCACCAGGTTAGACATCTACACACACAACAACTAACACAGGGTCATAAAATTTAATTGCTTTTTTGAGCGAGCACACTTGGAGCTATCTGAGGGTGCCTGCCGTAGACTAGAATACTCCGTCTATTTCTGTGCTAACACATAACGCTATCATTTCTCCCATTACATTGAATAATAACTAAAACGATCCCTCAACCCCTAAAATAATTTCAAACTTCTGTTTCAAACTGAGTAAACTAAAGCCACCAACGGGATAGATGCTCGTTGCAAACTTCGCAGTGCTGCAAGGCGCTGACCCGAGCTATGAGAATCTTAGGACGCGGCCCGCTGAATTCAAACAAATGAAAGGAAATCTGCCTCACATTTATCGAACGTGTAGACCTTTTCGCCCACAACTTGGCAATAGCGCAGATCACGAACCCAATTTTAAGTAAAAATGTTATCCAAGCATCTTTTCAAAATATTAAAAACACATGTCCACAGTATATTTTGTAAGGAATCGAGTAGTGAAAAGAAAATTTGATGACAGTCTAAATACGTTTTATCTCAAGTATAAAATCCGACTTGCGGTGTTGCCAAGTTGTGGGCGAAAAGGTCTATTTTAATATGCCAAGTTCTATTTTATTGAATGAGACCTATTTCGTTTGAAGACATGACATATTGTGGTATTATCTTAATTACGAAGAAAAGCACGGAGGTGAGGTGGCACAAAAGACGATAAATGCAATTCTTCGACACCTGTGCTGTGATACCATCCCGCCGGTTCTGCCGCCCTGCTGCAGGTGCATTTAAAAAAATATTGATTTGGAAAGAAATGAGCACACAATTTAAGGAAAACAGCAACTCTGCGAGTCGAAATCAGATGTCAAAATCTAATGTGATTGTGGGCATTATTTACGTGGTTAATAACCGGAGAGCCATCACACCACCCTGTGTCAAACACAGTCGAGCACCGTAGAGACGCATTGAGAGTTTTGGGCCAATCGTTTTAACTCGGGCGTTTAGTGTTTGATGGTCGACGCGCCGAGGCACCAGCAGACGACACTTGAACAGGGGCGCGGGCGGCGGGCGTCGCCCGACCGGCGCGCGGGCCGGGCGGCGCGGGCGCGGACCTGTAGGGGCCCAACAGCCCGCCGCGGCGGAGAGGAGAAACGCTGTCCAGGCCGGGCAAAGGCATTCAGAGCTCGGACGCGAGTTGCCGCGGGTGCGTTAGGAACCCGCCACATGTGAGGTGAGGTGGCCGCGACGACAAATCCGTGACGTTGTTGTTGATACCGGCCTTAACCCGCGCACCGCGACGTCACCTACACACACGACTGGTGGAGAGACTGCGACTGAACGAGTGGACTCAAGTCCTGGTCTTCGAGTGCTAGTAAGTGTCATCGCCGGCATCCGAGAGAAAGAAACCGGAGCGGGAAATAAATTCTTGGGGTTTTAAGTAAAGGCCTTTATTGGTAGTTTTGCGCATTTCATTTGAGTTAATGAAATAAATAAATCAAAATTTGGGTAATATTGCAAAAAGTAGATATGTACGCGCGATCTTGAGACAGTTCACTTTAAACATGAGCTGCTTAATTTAGAAAATCCACCATCCCACTCCACGAACCGGTTCGGCCTCGCGCCTCGCGCTCTGCTTGTGGTGCGCGCGGCCCGGCCGCGGTGACCGTCCCACCCGCCCGCCGCGCCCAACGGCCTACCAAGGTTAAGGCCAAGTTTGTTGTGGTTTGTTTAATCGGGGCGCGACGAGTCGATGACGGGTGCGATACTCCCGGCTTGGACTTTTCCTGGAAGTTGTGTGGAACTGTTCTCTCATGGCCGTCACAATTGAGGGAGGGGGCGAGGGGGTAAAAAAAACTGCCCGAGTCAGTAATTGAACATGTACCTGAGAAAAGGCTTTTCTATCGGTTGCAGGCGGCGCCGCAATGACGTGCAGTTGCAGGGTGGGCGGCGCTCTGCTCCTCCGGACCACCATCCTGATCGGCCTCGCCACCGTTGTCACCACCATCATCTACTTCACGCCAGTGCCGAGTGAGTCTATACACTTGTTCTGCGGGCGTAGTATCAGTGCAAGCCATGTGTAAGCGGGAGTCGAGCGAAGTCTAGAGCTCCTATCAGATCCGAAACAAGCAGGCGAACAGCAGTGCAAAACGCACGATGGCAAGCAAAACGGCCCTGATAGTGCTCGGGCTGTTTTCCGGCCTGGGCACTTCCCTCCCTCCCGGACTACCCGCCGTACGAGTGGCGCGAGGCGCATGGCTTGAGGTGCTTGTGGTGAGAGAGCGGGGCGGGGCGGGGCGGGGCGGGGCGGGGCGGGGCGGGGCGGGGCGGGGCGGGGCGGGGCGGGGCGGGCGGGGCGGGGCGGGGCGGGGCGGGGCGCGGCAGGGCAGGGTGGGGCAGGGCCGCGGAAGCAGACGACAATGACTGGACCGAGATGCTGTGCCTGGAGCCGCGGGCGAAGGGCCTGGGCCTGGCCTGGCCCCAGTGAAAGCGCATTGTGCAGCACGTACCGCCAGAGCTGCCTTTGGCGCCTGGACGGGACGGGACAGCCGACACTACCTGGTTCTTTGTCGCAGCGTTATGCGCCTCTCACTCCCACTGCTTGCGGGCGCGCAGCCCGGCACCCCGCCGGGTTGGTGTCGAAACTTACCGAACTACACCACCGCCAAGGTGTACCAGGGGTTTCGGAGAAGACGCAGGTGCGGGCGGGTTTGCCTACCCAAGGGGCTATGGCGCCTTGCGGGCAAGGCGAGTAGGCAAACGACCCTCTCGCACCTCTGAAACGCACGCTGCACTGCTAAATCGAAAAATACTCGAAACCCTTAACATACATGAAAGGAATCGTATAGTTTAGCAGGGCCAAATTTTGAGCACGCCAGTCGCCAGTGATAACTTCTCCTTTCTTATTCATTCACTCCCACAAATGAATCGATTAAACGCGCCATCGCCAATCAACGAGGTCATGCCGACACCGAGGCTCATTTGGTCCGCAGGAAAACGTCACGCAGGCGTTGTCCACCTCCTCCTGGGCCGGGCACGGTCGCGTCGCGTGGCGTGTCGGGCGTTTAAGTGCTACCTCCGCGGGTACCTCGGCCTGAAACAGCCGCGCAGCAGGGTGATTCCGAACTAAGTTCTCTCTCTCTCTCTCTCTCTCTCTCTCTCTCTCTCTCTCTCTCTCTCTCTCTCTCTCTCTCTCTCTCTCTCTCTCTCTCTCTCTCTCTCTCTCTCTCTCTCGCTCCTTATGGCCGAGACCCATGAGTGCGACAAGAAGAGACGAAACCGCTGAGCGGAATCACCCTGCAGGACAGGGACACGGCCGCTCTGCGCTGCCGTCCGAGGTTATGATAGCTGACTCAGCAGAAGCTAAAGCCGCTGCCGCTGCCCGCCTCCTCCTCCTCGCCCCTCTAAGACTCGAGGGGAGAAAGTGTCCGGCCCCGGGCCTGGGCACCGCGCGGCCTGACGCTGAAGCTGAAGATGGTCGTGGGGTCGTCTTCCAGGATGCAGACCGCCACCCGGCATCGGCAACTGCAGCGCTATAGTACAGCAGCAGGTGCGACAGAGGGTCCGGTCGGGCTCGGAAGGGTTGTGTAGGGTGCGAAAAAGACGCAAGACCTCTCCAACTGAGGCTAACTGATAGGGGAAATCTATCTCTATCACACTCGCATGGCCGACGGCTATCTTCCATCCTGCTCCGCGTGTGCGTCCGGAGGGGCCGAGACCATTCGGATGGCTATCGCCGCGGCCCCCTCCTCCCCACCCGCGCCCGATCGTTGGCCCAGCCAGCGGGGCGGGGGTCTCCCGGCCCGGCACTCAGCACGCCCGCTGGATGAGACATCGTCCGAAATTCCGCGCTGAAAACAAACTATATAGGCAGATGGTCGCGGGGCAGTTATCTCTGGGACGGCCGCGGTGTCTGGCCGCCGCGCCGCGCGCTCCGCGGTGTCTGGAGCGGCCCGCGCGGGCTTTGCCCCGGTCTGGTCTGCCCCGGGCCCGGGCCGGTGGTCGACCCGCCACGCCGCTCCACGCCAGGGCGGGGGCGGGGGCGCGGAGTGCCACTGCCACAGCTGGCCAGCGCGCAGCGGGGCGCGTGCCATGCCGCGCTCCGCGCTGTCTTCGCCCCGCCAGGAGGATCAGTGGGAAGCTCCCAGAAAGCATCGATTCTCGAAGCTTTCAGGAATTGGGCTACTCCCGGGTCGACTTGCGACCGATCCAGTTCATAGAGAAATATGTGGGATCTCGCACTCGGCCAGTCGCGAATCGAACCGGAAATGGCCCAGCTCGGAGAGCTCTCCAAATGACCCTCCAGCGTCGAGGAGGGAAACTGTCGCGATTTGGGAACCGCGATTCGCCTCCGGGCCGGGTCGCGCCGGCCAGCGCAGCTGCACCTGCCCGCCCGCCCCCTCCCCCACCGCGCCCCGCCCCACCCCGCCCGGCCATGTCCCGCCCCGCCCCGCCGCGGGGCGCGATCGCGATGCGCGCGCTCGGTTTTCATTTTGCGCGACATGCGTCAGCAGACACGCGCCGCCCCTCCGCGCCACCTCACGTCCGGATAGGCGGGGGCCCGGCCGAAGGCCGGCGCGGCAGGGCGGGGCGGGGCGGGGCGGGGCGGGGCGGGGCGGGGCTGCCGCGTAGAGCACAGAACGGCAAGGCGGCGCGGACCGACAGCGTCCCCTGTAATCGCACGTCGCCGTCTTCACAACATATTGCACACAGTGGCGTCGGAAGTAGGGTTCAGGTGGAGCCCGCGCCACTTCGTGCACTTGCGAGCGCTCATTCAGCGCTCTTCGCTACCTCAAAAACTATCTTTAGAAGTAGTACCATGAACCAAAAGCGAAGCACAGATCGCCTTCTGTGTTATTCATCTATAAGGATTTAACGATTGAAATCAAAATAAGTGATGTAATTAAAGAAATTGTTGATCGCACCCCTGAAAGGAGGTACATTTGGAAAGCACTAATTAAATACTTTTTCCCTTAATAAGCAGAATGTAACATTGCCCCGGCTGATGAGGGTAAGGCGAGGGGTAAACAACTCTGAATTCGGTGTACAAATTTCGTGAATTTGAATTGAATTTGTCTGAATTAAATTGAATTCGTTTTGAATTAGCTTTAAATTTTTTGAATTTATTGCGAAGTTTTTTGAAATTATTGTGAATTTGTTGTGAATTTACTTGAATTCGTTTTGAATTCGCTTTAATTTGTTTTGAATTCGTTTTGAATTCGCCTGAATTAGTTTTGAATTCGCGTGAATTAGTTTGAATTAGTGTGAATTTTGAATTAGTGGTGTACATCAAAATTCGGAGTTATTTACCCCTCGGGGTAAGGTAGGTTGATGTGGGTTTGAGGGCCCCACTGCATTAAGACAACATAAAGACGGGTGGCATATCTTTAAGATGGGTACGGGCACGCAATGCACGCCACATTTGTCCCTCCTCACGCGGAGTGGCTGAGGGTACATTCGATGGGTTCGATACTCAATTGCAAACACACACGGTCAAGTCTCCGCTCACGCTCCGCTCAGACCTGACCTAGGGCTGACCGCAAAACGGTTATCGCCGGATCTAGAATAAACACCCATTTTTAAGAATACATTTTATTTTTGTTTACCTCATCGATAATTTGAGAGGAGGAAGTAAAGCGGCGCCGCGACAATCTCAAACCGCGGCTTAACCCATCCCGCTCCGTCCCCGCCTTCCCCACTGCGCGTCCACCGCATTACCGCGCACTCCCACCGAAGGAGAACACAACACAACACAACGCAGGCCGAGGCGAGGGACCATAGGGAGGGGGCAAACTGAGCCATGACTGTCCTGTCCGTCTCTGCCCCGCCCCGCCCCGCCCCGCCCCGTCCCCGCTGACGCAATCTCGTCCCTCCCGACACCCTCCAGGCGGCGGTGCGGTGATTGCTGCTGCCGCCCATGGACCTACCGGCCCGGAGGCCCCCGCGTCCCCGCGTGGTGGGGGCGGTGAGGTAACCGCGAGCAGCAGCCCCGGCGGGGCCCGGCGGGGCCCGGCCCGGCCCGCACCGCAGCCCAGCCCCAACACCCGCTGCTCAGTTGACACTCGCGCCAACCAGCCGGCAGATAGCACCCGGCCGCGCAGTCGGCGCTCCAGCCCGCGACACTCATACACACACACTCGCCTAGTCCGGTCCGGTCCGGTCGCTCCCCGTGCGCGACGCAGATGTGGCAGGCCGTAGAGTACCTGTTGTCGGCGGGCTTCGCCGTGCACCTGCTCCTGTACGGCCTGGGGCGCTCGGGCCGCCGCTCCGCACACGCCGCGCGCGCCGGGGCCGCCGTCGCTGCCGCCAGCGCCCCGCCGCCGCCGCCGCCCCCGCTGCTGGCCGCCTGCGCCGCCTGAGCCTGAGCGGCCTGAGCGGCCTGAGCGGCCTGGCCTGAGCCTGCAGGGGGCGGGATGGTCCCCCGGGCCCGGACCCGGGCGCTGGTGGCCGGCCGCGGGCCCGGCGTGGAGCTGTGCCGCTGCCGGGTGCACGGCGCCGAGGTGCGCGGCCGCCGCTGGTCTCGCTGGCTGCCGCTGCCCTGCCTGCTGGTCCTCGTGCTGTTTGTCTTGTGGTGCACGCCGCTACCGCGTGAGTAACTGTGTGAGCCGCTCGTCAAGAACATCCTACAGAACAGAACAGACGAGGAATATAAGCAGAGCGGAACGCTGCGGTGATCTCTGTGCTCTGCTTTTAGGACGATCCCGAAGCAAGACGCGTGTTCCAAAAGTGTATATTTTTCTAGCAGCAAATGCAATAGCTTCTGAGAACCGAAATCTCGACAGGGAAATTCAGCTGAAGCCGCCCCTACTCTCCGCAGAACGAATTATAACTCCGTCGCAAAATGACAAAACAGACCTAGTGTACCAAACTTTCTGCAATCTCTTTACTAGCTGTAAACCTCTAATATCATTTTAGTTACCGTATTTTATTCTGCTGCACTAGCAAAAAACATTCTTTTCAATATGTGAGAAAAATGAACTGACTTTTGTTTCTGCAGACCCCTACTACGCCTCGTGCGAGCGTCCGTGCCACGAGCTGGACTGGCCCATGATCTGCCGCTTCAGGGTGAGCCTGGAGGAGTACGAGAGCCTGGGCCCCGCGTGCGGCCAGTGCCCGGCCAACCGCAGCGCGTGCTCCGCGGCGCAGTGCGTCCCGGGCGACCTGACGCGCCGCACGCTGCTCACGGCCAACCGCATGCTGCCGGGCCCCGCGCTGCGCGTCTGCGAGAACGACATCGTCGTGGTGGACGTGGTGAACCGCGCGCCGGGCCAGGCGCTCGCCGTGCACTGGGGCGGCCAGAGCCCGCGCGAGTTCCCGCACATGGACGGCGCGCCGCAGGTCACGCAGTGCCCCGTCGTGCCCAGCACCGTCTTCCAGTACAAGTTCCGCGCCTCGGTCGCCGGCACGCACCTGTGGTCCGCCACGGGCTCGCCGCAGGCCGAGGCCGTGTTCGGGCCGCTCGTCGTGCGGCAGTCGGACGCGCGCGACCCGCACCGCCGCCTCTACGACGAGGACGCACACCTGCTCACCGTGTCGGTGCTCGGGGACGCGCTGCTCGTCAACGGACACGGCGAACATCGGGTCAGTCCTCTCTATCCACAGATCGAGTAGCAGGAGGGAGCTTCGCCCAGGCGCAGCCGAGCGCCTGCCAAACAGACAATAGGCAACCGGCTCCACACACGAGTGCGAAGGTTGCCTAGCACGTTGAGTAGCTAGGCGTTTTCAGCACACCTTTCTGCTTTGAAAAAGCTTTGAAGCGGGCGACCTTGTTGTCAGGATAGGATGGGGATGAGACAACGCTCTTCCGCCTACTTTTCTGACGGCGAAGCCTTCGAGTAGTGGAGGTATTAGTGTGACACCCGAGGGGAAAACAACTCTGAATTTTTTTTACACCTCGTAATTCAGACAAAAAATAAAAAATGAAGAAAGAAAAAAATGCAAAGTTCAGAAAACTTAGGAAAATTTTTTGAAAGATAAATTCTGCTAAAAATTGAAAAAAAAAAATTAAAAAAAACAGTAATTAACTAAAAATCAGAAAAATTCACGAAATTTTAACACTAATATTAAGAGTTGTTTTCCCCTCGGTGACACCCGTGCTGCCCGACGCTGCCCTCAGGTCGCGACGCCGCTGGAGCGCGGCCGGCGGTACCGCGTGCGCCTGCTGCACGGCGGCGGCACGCCGGGGCCCGCGGGCCGCGGCGGCTCCGGCCCGCTGCCCGGCCCCGTCACCGTGTCCGTGCCGGGGTTGGCGCTGCTGGTCATCGCCGTGGACGGGCAGCCCGTGCGGCCGCGCGGCGCCCGCGCGCTCACCCTCTGGCCCGGCGAGCGCGTCGACGCGGTGCTGAGCGCGGACCAGCCGCCCCCGGCGCCCACCGTCACCGCCTACCGCCTCGAGGTGCGGAGTGCAGACGGCAGCGAGCTCACCGAGGCCGTCGTCGACCTGCCGTTCCGGGAGCCGGAGAAGAGGCACAGAAGAGCGCCGGTGAGTGGTTGTGTAACTGCAGCATGCGGCTGATTCACATCGCCCCGTTTCTGCACGCTTGCACCCCGCGGGCGGCTCTGCTCGGCTCTGCTTATCGCTCGGTCACCGTGACAGAACGCAACCCTCCCGCACACGCGCATGCGGCACAGCAGTGCAACTAGCACCGCGGTCAGGGTGAATCAGCCGCACGGAATGTGCCTATGACCGGGTGTTTTGAGACTACGAGCACTTGTAAAACTATACTGCGCACCGCAATCAGGCAAATGTGAGCAGGTTGCCTCCCGTAAAAATTGCCTTGAGAAGGCAACCCTCTCGCATAAAGCGAATGCGGAGCAGCACAGTGCCTCGATAAAATTTCGCAGCGGTCGGTCGGTACGCTGAACAAACTCTTCCACCTGTCCCTCAGCACCCCTCCACGCCGGCGCCCGAGCCCGACGACGCAGACGTGGCCGCGCACCTGGAGGCCACGGACCTGGAGGGCCTGGCGGCGCTGCCGGACGCGCTGTCGCAGGAGGCCGTGGACGTCCGCCTGTACCTGCCGTTCGACTTCCAGCCGGTGGCCGGCCTGCGCGGCGACCTGAGCGGGCCGCAGCCGCCCGCCAAGCCCGGGTCGGCGCCGGCGCCGCTCGGCCCCGCCGACCTGCCGTGGCCGCGCGCCGTGCCGCGGATGTGCAACATCTCGCTGGCGCTGCCCGCCGCGCCGCTGCTCACGCAGCCGCGGGACGCGGAGGCGCACGGCGCGGTGGGCGGCGCGGGCGCGGCCGTGTGCCGCGGGGACGGGCGGCCGGCCGAGTGCCCGCCGCACCTGCACGGCCGCGAGGACTACTCGTGCGAGTGCGCGCACGTCATCCGCGTGCCGCTCGGCAGCACCGTCGAGCTCGTGCTCGCCGACCAGGGCGGCGGCGATCCGGGCCGCGCGCACGTCTTCAAGCTCCACGGCCACAGCTTCTGGGTGGTGGGGCGGGGGCGGGGCCGCGGGTCCGAGGCCTGGGCCGGGGCCGGGGCGCTGCAGCGCGGCTCCTGGGAGGCTCTTGCCGAGGCCGACCGCGAGGGCCGTCTGCTGCGCCGCCACCTGCAGCACCCCGTGCGCAAGGACGTGGCCGTCGTGCCCGAGCTCGGAGTCTGCGCGCTCCGGTTCGTCGCGGACAACCCCGGTACGTACACTGCACGACCCACTACATGTGTTTTGCGGAAAGTGACCCGTGTTGTTTGAGACAAGGCAAAAATGCGTCGAGGGTAAGGTCCTGATCCTATTTCAAAATTAAAGTTTTTTCGTCATGAAAAGGGTAGATTTTCATTCTTATCCCTTAACGCGTATTTAGCTTCTTTTGGGATTTCACGCAAGCCTTACTTTGAGACTTTAAATATTTAGCTCATCTTGCTAAAAAAATGTCATGTTTCTTGATAGCTTTCCGTTCTCCTATCGCTCAGGGTACTGGCTGCTGCGCGAACAGTCCTTCTACCGGTGGTCTACCGGCCTGGGCGTGATCCTGCAGGTGGGCGAGGAGAGCGACTTGCCTCCAATTCCCAGCGACTTTCCAAAGTGCGGCAGCTTCAGCGGACCCGAGTTCCTCCTCATGTGACCTCCTCGTTCATGGCTAATTTATTTTCTTGTCGATTGTATTATTTATGACGCGGGTCTGGATGTGGATGGTGTGTCGGGAAAGAAATGGCTAGCTAAAAATAGGGAAAAGCCGAGTTCAGTATTATCTGTGATTGTACAGTGTCAATGTGGGTAATGTGGGTATTGTTTCACGGTAAGGAGTTCCCAGTGATGGCGATGACGGTTTATGTGATACTAATGTTAACCTTTTTATACAATAAAGAAGAAATTAGAGTATACCCCACGCGCCTCTTGAAATGGTTTTGCGCCGACAGGGGGCGCCTGTATGGAGCCAGCAGAGGCGCCACCAGTCGCGGGGCCAGGCCTGAGGAGGGAGGGACGTGACGCGGTGAGGGGCGGAGCGGAGCCATGCCGGAGCCCGGAGCCCGCGGGAGAGGCTCCGGTGCGCTCGAGCCGGGGTGTAGCGCCACGGCGATACCCCCTGTGCGCAGCGCACGCCACCGAGATGCCCCATCCCATACTCGTACCGACACCGCACATGCAACGAAATTTTGTCGCTCACTGCTCGCATATACGACGGAACTCAACAGTTGTGGATATATTTTATCCAAAGCTCTTCCTCCTTAAATCTACAATGAACAAAGTCGATCTCCCAGGTTCCGCGCATGATCCTACCATAGGGTTGTACTTACATGATAATTAACAAACGGCTTCCGCGAATGACTTCAAGCTAGTGCAGTAATTTCGTAACAGAGAGGGGGGGAGTGGGGCGGGTGCGAGAAACAGAGAGAGAGATAGAGAGAGAGAGAGAGAGAGAGAGAGAGAGAGAGAGAGAGAGAGAGAGAGAGATAAGAGGCGGGGTGCGTCATCATAATACACTACACTGTGGCCGGTTCGGGACCCTCCATCAAGTTGAGGACCTCAAAGGGTTCATTTGGCCCAAGTTTTTCGGTGCGTCGGGCCGCCGGGCCGGGTCCGGGTCGGTACTGCGGCTGGTATGGCGGTTCAACACGCGAAGTGCCCAGAAGTGCCCCGGGGCCCCGCGGGTCGGGGGCGCCCCCATGCCCCGCCGCGCTGAGCCCCGCTCTGCCCCGCCCCGCCCCGCCACGCCGCGGTCGGGTCGCCTTGCGGTTGGATTGTCAGAGGGAGGCAAGCGGTACAGACGGGGCGACGGATCAAGTGGAGTGGAGTGTCGGGAATCCTCAGTAACCACATACACGGGGGAAAGAGAGGGGAGGGGGGCTGCGGGCTGGGGGGCTGGCAGCCTCGGGGTACCAGCACGATGGAGGCGGGGGCGGTACGGCGGAGGGGGGGGGGAGGGGGGAACTAGGCTAGGGGCCTAAGTCTGATAATTGGCTGAGCTCAAGGCTAGGGAGAACCCCACAACCTCAACAACGAACCGCCCACGACCAGCACGAGATGCATTCTATGCTACGAGCACGGACGATAATATCTGTACCTTTACGTAGCGAGTCGCAGCTGAGGTCGAAATAGCACGAGATGCATGGGGCAAGGTGAGGACTAAAATACTGCTCATGAACACACTGTTGGCACTCTTCTACTGGTGAACGTGTGAATTTTCCCTCATCTTGCAACCCCCAGGGGTACACCTACTCTAAGGGCTTTGTAGATGAAGTATCAAGAGAGAAACAAGAATACACACTTATTAGGCAGAACTAATACATCTCAAAAATAATAGAACATTTTTAGCAAGTGCACATTACAAGAAACTTACGACTACTATAATACATATCTAGCCAGAAAGTGCAGAGAGCTCCGCGGAGTCGACTCATTCCGAAGAGCGCTTTCCTCGCGCCCAGTCTCTGAGCTTCACCGAATAGGTGCGAGAGAGACAGAGCGAGATGAGCCCTCTTCGGAATAAGTATGAGCTGTGCTCTGCCCTGCAGCCTGCTGCAGCTCTCTCAGCCCCTGATGACCGGCCCGGCCCAGTCCGGAGCGGGCCGCGCGTCAGACCCGCCGGACCTGCAGGCCTCATCCTCATCACCAGACCTGACCGACGTAGTGGGGCCAGGCAAGGCCAGGGTCGTTATCGTCACTCGTCCAATATTTTTGTATCATCACCGGGAGCAGCTCGAACGGTGGCGCTGAGCGCCCCGCACACACACAACCCTTCCCGAGCCTGGGGCGGTGCGGTAGTAAACTCAAGTGCTAAAGTTGCGATCAGATCGATCAGATCGGACAGACACGCGGCCAGGCCCGGCCTCGTGGAGTCTGCTGCTGCTGCTGCTGCTAGTTGGACCCAGCCCCCGGGCCCACTGCCGTGGGGAAACTCATTCCGATCTCGAGCACTCGAGCCAGCAGGAGCAGGGCACCGATACGATGATCGAGGCTCTCAAACTTGGACATCCCCTCCCGTCGCCGAGGCGCGCGGGGCCCCAAAATCGTGTACACCATTCACTGGCCCAGTCAAGACTGGCGGCTAAGGTGATTGGAACTGATTAGGATTGACTTACGACAGGAAAAGCGACGGGTGAGATGTGATTGGATGAGTGGAAACGAGGGATTATTCACTTCTGTAATACCCTGTACACCTGACTGGCTATTACACGACATTACGCCTAATAATACCGAAAAATATCAAAATATGCTCTAAACATGCATTTAAAAAAAAGTAATACCGGTGTAATACCGGTGTAATACAGTGTAATACGGAGTACTCTGGACAAATTTTCTCGAAGTAAATACCCCCTCGACTGGAAAACGCACTGGTAAAACTAAGGCGTAACTGCACGCTTGAATGAAGCATACAGTTACGCTTGAAGACGTTACGCTTGAAATGAAGCGTACGAAAATAAATTCTCCCATACATTTAGATAGGACGAATAGGAGCGCTTGATTTCACTTGATTTCAAGCGTAATCTCAGTACGCTTGAAAACGGAGCGTAAGGTTACGCCTTAGTTTTACCAGTGCGATTGGAAAAATTATTGGAAGACGGCAAGGACTGAAAATTAGCTACACAAGGTCGGAATGGGAAAAGCCTAATATGAGTGCATCTGCGATTAGCCTCTGGCCACCTCAGCCGCTGATACGAAAATTGAAATAATACGTTCTCTGACGAGAAGGAGTAAGGATGGTTCTGCGACAAAAATCGAGAGACAAAACTTAATCAAACATCTACTAGGAATGGGTGAAAGCGGGTGAAAGTATTAGTTTTATCAATGTAATTGTTAGACTTTTTAAAGCGACCCAAAGTGAAAGATACAATTTAAACAACAAGACTACTGCTCACAGTATAGCAGGAATGTGAAAATGGCGCTCTCATGGTGCTTCTTTGATATTGGATATTATTTGACAGGGAGACTAGAAATGGCTGGTTTTGACAGGCATTTTCGAAGCGTGCGTTTACGGAGGTGGCGGCGGTCCGAGAAGGTGTCCTCTTGGTCTTCCTTTCGTCCCCCCCCCCCCACCTCCCCTCGCAGGACGCGCGGAGCCCGCTGCCACTGGCTGGATTTATACAGGAAGTTATCGACGTACAAATATGAACAATCACCCAAGTTGGAAGCCCAGCGACGGAATACCCTCCCCGCCCCCTGATAAATCAACCCCAGGCCTACAGAGGCCCCCGCGCCCGTGGGGGTGCGGGGCTGCGAAGGCCAAGGGGGCGGACACACATGACACCAGCATGAAGCGGACCTAGACATTGTCGTTGGGATCGGCGCGGCGCGGCGGGGTCATTCGTTTTCTTTTCGGCAAATCGACCACCAGGAACCTCGTGCCCCGCCCCGCCCCGCCACTTCTCTTTACCCGCCTCGTCTCGGACTCCTGACGTAATCCGGCACTGGAGAAGGCATGGGAGAGGGGAGATGAATGTAAGAAAATAAGGGGGAAAAGGAAGAAAAGGGGAAAGACGCGTAGACAGAATGATAGGCGAGCGAGAAATCGTCAGTGGAACAGCGATCAGAAGAGCGTCCGCCGACAGGGTAGGCAACCCAAGCGGCGCGACAGTCAGGCGCGCTGCCTACCCGCGCGATGGCAGGCGCTGAGCAGCTGTTTTTGCCCGCGGCGGGTGGACGCATCCCTCGCAGCGCAGCCGCCGGGCGGGTCGAGACAGGGGACAGGACACGAGGTGGCAGAGAGGGAACAACTTGTGCAAAACATCGTGGCTAGAACGCTCAGGCAGAATGGGGCAGTGGCCGGAGAGTGCCGAACCGAACCGAACCAGCTATATACTGCTCTCCTCGTGGGGTGGAACGAACGAACGAACGAACGAACGAACGTGGACTCGTCGGACCGAGGCGGGGCGGGGCGGGGCGGGGCGGGGCGGGGCGGGGCGAGGCGGCGGGGGAGGTAGGACAGAGCTGCAGGAGAGGCAGTGGCGAGTGTATATAGAAGCGACAGCCTTGTATACATTATAAAACACAAAGCTGTCCGTCACAACAAAAACTTTTGTCGTCCCGACAGCTGAGGGAGGATTGAATAAAGCATAGGCTCCGGTCGCCTTGCCCTGCCGGCCCCGCCCCGCTCCGCCTGGTCGTCTGGCTGGCGGACATCTAGGAGACACAACTAGCACTCTCTCCCCACCCCAACACCAACCTTTAGTTTCTTTCCCCTTGCCCAGGATCCAAAGCCCTGCATTTAACGCAATGTAATTGACATTAACTCTCTGTCCGAATGTTCTATACGGCTTACGATATGAACTCCATAGTAGTGAGTAAACTATGCACACAACAATAAATTAATTTTCATTGAAAAACGGCAGCTTGTGGCGCGAAAGTGATTACAGCAAAAGACGAATTCCTCATCACACAAATGTTTTCTGCACAAGCACGGGCAAGCTTTTGATATTTTCATGAAGTTTTGTGCGATGCCTGAGCGGCGAAATGGCATCAGATTCACGTCTACGTTCACACACGGCCGACATATTCGCATCGACATTCGCATGCAAAGCGCATGAGCTCATTCCAGGCCATTCGCATGCAAACGTGCGGGTTGGGAAAATAATTGGCTGGAAACAAAACTCATCATATTTGAGGCTGGCGTGGTGCCGCTGACGTCTCCTGGGGCGTATGTGTGGAGAGAGAGAGAGAGAGAGAGAGAGAGAGAGAGAGAGAGAGAGAGAGAGAGAGAGAGAGAGAGAGAGAGAGAGAGAGACGTTACTAAGGCATCAGCAAAAAGGAACGCGCGAAATCAGTCCCTCTTTAGAATTCTAAATCGCGAGCATAAAGACGCGTGAAAGGAACAGAGAGATCGTCGCGTCTGCCCCCGCTCTCTGCCTCAGGCAGCATTGGGCGATAAATAAATATTACGTGCGCGGCTACACGACTTTCCAATCCTCTCTCTCTCTCTCTCTCTCTCTCTCTCTCTCTCTCTCTCTCTCTCTCTCTCTCTCTCTCTCTCTCTCTCTCTCACACTCTCTCTCTCTCTCTCTCTCTCTCTCTCTCTCTCTCTCTCTCTCTTTCTCTATTTGTTCTGCCGCCACATTCATCTCTACGCCGCCCGGCTCGCTGATCGAAGTGAATTACTGGGCAGGTTAGCCCTCCCCCTCCCCACCCCGCCCCGCCCCGCCCCACGCTCTCTAGGCGCCGCCGTCTCTTTCTCGCTTTGCATGAGGCGCACGCGATCTGCATGCACTCCACGAATCATGTTCCGTCTCGGGCGGGGTGGAGGGACTGCTCTTATCTGCTACTGCTCTGCTCCCACATATGTTCACATATTGGTCGTCTCTCTTCCTCCCTCCCCGGCGCCGCCCTCTCTCACTCTCTCCCTGTGGCGCTGCCGACTATCTATCTCGCTCCCGCATGTGAGGCACGAATAAGCCATCGGAAGCGAGAGATTTAAATGGCTATGAGAGAGGCCCCCTCGGTGATTTACACTCACGACGGTACGGGGCCCTCCGAGGGGCGCGCAGGGGCAACCCCCTCTCCCGTGGAACGTGCGGGGGGTAATTGCTGACATGTGTACAGCCGTGGAGGGGCGGGGTAGAGAGCGTACGTGCCACATCATCTGCTACATGCTCTTCCGATACGCCTCCCTTTCAATCTCGATTTTTTTCTGACACCCTCAACTCTATGAATTGATGGGAGTAAAGGTCTGATATCAGCCAAACTGGGGTGTCGTGGTGGCATACCTACGGTCAGTCGCAGTCTATGGTCCCGTTCACTGAGAGAGATTTTCACTATGGGGATATAAAAGCATGACTTGCGGATAAGGCAAAAAATTTTTATTATTAACCCGCAAAATTAATGTAAAGAAACAAAATTTCCCAATGCCGAAAATATTTCGTTTCCATGAATGATGATTTTGGCGCAAAATGTTCGGTACAGATAACAAATTTTCATTTGCTCGTAAAAATGGTTTTCTGAGAGTATGCGTCCCGACCGCACAACCCAAGCAGGACACAGTTTAAGGCGCCTCTGTTCGACATGAGCAGGCGAAAGGTATTTTTCGCGTAAATGAGACAGGGCGAGGGAACTCGCTGGAAGAGGGAGAAAGCGTGAGAAGGAGAGAAAGTGAGGAGAGGGAGAGCGAGAGAGAGTGAGAGCGAGAGAGATAGAGGTAGAGAGAGATAGAGAGGTGGTCGGCGAGTTTGAAAAGGGTTAGCGGAATAGGCGCTCGGCCGTACAGTGCACCCGGCAGCAGCCAGCTAGCTCTCTATTGCCCACCGAGCAACTTTTAATCCACCCTTAAGCAGTGCTGGTCGGAGGTGGGTGGGGGTAGCCAGGCCGGGCCGGGCCGGGCCGGGCCCATGCCCCCGCGGGGCGTCAGCAACTCCATTCGACAAATAGTACCTACCCTTTCATCCCCTTGGACCAGAGCCGGGGGAGCGGGGCTGCCCGGCAGCGAGGGGCGGGGCGGGGCGGGGCGGGGCGGGGCGGGGCGGGGTCTGTCGCGAGTGTAAACACTCCCCCGGTTTAAGTACCGAGGCGTGCGAGTGTCCGGCGCCCTCGCGGAGTACACAGCAGCGGGCGCAGGTCCGTGTCCCGCAGTCCCGCACGAGCAGGGCGCTGGTACCGGCAGGTACACCTGGCACAAAGTGGACAGAGAAAGACCATACTAGGCCTACAAAGGTTGTAACGGTGTCTCTCGCTGCGCTGATGGGGCTAATGATATCACAGGGCCGTTTGTCTGACGATGGCCGTGAGCAAACACAGAGGTAAGCGCCCCTCCCTCTATTTTCGGCCGGGGTGTTTACGAGATGGTTTTTCGTTGTATTGGCTCCGACTTGGCCTCCTCCTGCTCCCCCCCCCCCAGAATCACCGTCTGCCCACCCAACCCCTCTCGCCTCAGACCAACGGCCACTCTCTCTATCCCTCTCCCGCTTCTATCTGTCTCCGCTCTCCTTCCTTCACTTTCCATTCAGGAGCCGTTCAATCAAAGTTAATTAGAATAGAATTCCGGAAATAATTAAATTTCGGGAGAAAGGGCTGGGCTCGTGCGGCTGCGGCAGACTATGGGGCGGGCCAGGCTGCCCACGCTTGACGTGGGGCGCGGTGGGGCGGGGTGGGGCGGGGCGGGGTGGGGTGGCCAGCGCCCCCGAGGCCCCGAGGCCTCCGGGGAGCCGAGGTGGGGCGGGCGGGGTAAGTAAAGGGTGCGGTGTGAGGCGCCCAGCGTAACCGTGCATGCCCTGGACCCGCCCCGCCCCGCCCCGCCCCGCCCCGCCCCGCCGCACTCAAGGACCTTTACAGTCTGAGCAGTAATCACCGCTCCGGCCCGGCCGCGCCTTGACACGCCGCTCTAGTTCCTTATAAGTCCCTCTCTCTCCCGCGAATAGTCGGGAGAAGGGGAATGGGGGAGGCTTTCACAGACAAATAATAACGGATTTGCCGATTCCCGGACTTCCTGAGAGCGGTCCAGGTGACCGTAATAAAACTCCATTACCCTCCATCGGCGCCGCGCCCCGCGCCCCCCGCCTCGCGCCCACCCCTCCGCCCACCCGCCGCGGCGCGGCACCCTGCCCTCTCGACCAGCCCCGTCCGACGAGAAGCAATCATATTGACCCCGAGAGTCTTTTAAAAAAATCGAGAGGGGTCCTTTTCACTTTGTTTTCGATGCCATTCTGATTGGCTCTGGACGGGGTAGCAAAAAAAAAGTGCGATGGAACGGGGCGGGGTGGGGCGGAGGTAGACATCGTTGGCTGGCCAGAGGCTCATTGCGCGAAATAATTATTCATGAATGGAATGATTCGACTTGTGTTGTGGGACTGCTGCGGCCGTGCCGTGCCAGAGAGCAGGGCAGGGGAGCGGAGGGGCGAATGTCCGGGCGGGGCCGAGCGGGGCAGGGCAGGGCCGGGCCGGCCACGCACCGCCTGGGACGGGACGGGACCGGGAATTCTTGGCAAAGAGAAACAGAAACGCTTTTTCCGATGAATCAATGCGTCTTCGGGTTCAGACCAAGGGGGCCAGCCCCGCCCGCACGGTAAACGCAACACAAGGAGACGTTGCTTGGGAAAATACTTTGACACAGGAAACAACACTAACCCCGCGCACTTGTTCGCTTACTTTACTTAATATCTCTTGCAGGGTGAAAAAAAAAAGTGAGGCCCCCTCCCTCATCCCTCTCCAAAAAAAAAGATAGAGTACACTAAAAGCGGTTTAACGTTATCGATTCAACGGACCTAAAGGGGGTACTGAGAGGGATAGAAAGAGAGGAAGAGAAAGACAGAGGGAGAGCGGTGGGCGGGGCGGGGGGGGGGGAGGGGGGACAGGCTCCTTCCCATTCATAAAAAGACCGTAAAAAATGCATAGAGACAAAGACGACGAAAACAAGGGCATAATAATATCGTTCGAACAACAATACGCCGTCCACGTATCGAACTCCCGGGCCCGGCGGCCCCTTCCCCGCCCCGTTCCCCGCCCCGCCCCGTCATTGTTTGCATTTTATTCCGATTACTTTCCGGCCCGGCCTGCGGAGCAGGGAGCGCGGGCCAGGCCGGCCCCTGCGGGCGCCACGCCGCGCCACGCCGCGCCAGCCCCGCTGCTGGTGTCTGCCTGGTCCCGCCCCTGCTGGTCCAGACGCACAGCGGATGCTGCCCGCCGGTCATTGCGTCCAGAGTCAACGACGCCTAACGGCTACCGCACTGGACCGCCCCGCCGCGCCCGGTCCTGCTGGGGGAGTGGGTACCCTGCGTGGCGAGAAGTAACAGGCAACACTACTTCTTCAGAGGGGGAGACAACTCTGAATTTGGATGTGGAAATTTTGAGAATTTTTTGTAAATTACTGGTATTTTTGGTGAATTTTTATAAATTTATGTGAACTTTGGTGAATTTTTGAACGTGTCCTCTTAAATTTTTGCTGAATTTTTGCACATGTTTCCTTCAATTTTTCTGAATTTTTGCTTAATTTTTTCCAAAAATTTTGTGAATTTTCCTGAATTTCTATGAATTTTTCCCGATTCCTCTGAATATTCCTGGATTACGAGGTGTGCAAAAATTTCAGAGTTGTCCCCTACCCCTCGCCGACTTCTTCACACGCACGACTGGAATGAGCGATCTGTTGAGAAAATGTCCAATCAGCCGCCTTCGCGCGCCACACTTTTGCCGCACTACGAGACCACATTTATTTTTCCCTTCCCCCTTATTTAAAACGAATTCCGCCTTAGCACGTTTAATCCACTTCCACCCCCTGGCCTGGCCCGGGCCCGGCGTCCCTTTGTGGCGGCCCCGCCAAAATGCCGCAATGATGTGACCGTCTTAAAAGCTCCGGGGCGTCCAGGGCCGCGCCGCGCAGCACGCCCTCCTCGCCCCGCCTTTATCTCGGGGGCTAACTCCTTTTTAATGACGGCCTGTCTTAGTCCGGTGTACGCCGCGCCGTCCTCCCGGAGCCTTCCCGGAGCGTGCACCTGTCAGCCCCCGCCGTCATCTGGAGTCTGGAGGGCCTGCCTGCCTGCCTGCTGGAGTCTGGAGTGCTGCCGCGTCGAGGGGGGTAGTGGAGAAAACCAGCCTGCATATCAGGCAGCTGGGAAACCCTCAACGCCCTCCGGGAGACCTGAGTCCCCAGCCCCCAGATTCAGAAGATCGTATTGTAGTGCCCTCTCACTCACTCCTAGTGGACGAGACCCATGCGTGTGACAGAGACGGAGATACGAAAGCGCTCTTCTGAATCTGTCGGCAGTGCAATGTGGACTGTTGAGGAGGAGAGCACCTCCGCCGTCCCGGCGTCCCGGCAGCGCGGCCGGCGCGACGCGCAGTGATGCCTTGCCTTGAGGGTCACGGACGCGCAGCCGCCGCCGCGGGAGGTCGGCCTTGTTTCTCATATTTTTTAAAAGTATAACGAAATTTGTAAGAATGCCGGAGCGTTAATGAGACCTCTTGTCGGTCCCCGCGCAGGCGGCCAGGAGGCCAGGAGGAATCGCCATCGTCGGCTAACGAGGCACAGTCATTAGAGGGAGGGATGTAAGAAGCGGCCAAGAGGAGAGAGAGAGAAAGCGAGACCAGAGGGGTGGGCGGTGGGCCCGCTCCGCCCGCAGGATAGTCGGCTCGGCTGGATAGATAGGTGGACAGATAGACTATCGGTCAACATCAGCAGCACAGTGGCAGCCAGCGAGACCACCGACGCGCCGGCAACACCCCCCCCCCTTTCCCGTCTCCGCCCATCCCCTCACCGCCCCCCTACTGCTCTGTTTTTTCGTCGCCGCCTTTATTTATCCCCTCGCCGCCTCGCCCCTCCCCGCGGCCCCCTCCGATCACTGTCCGGATCACTCAGATTCCTCTGGCTGGTGCCGCGGTGTCCCGCCACGCCCCGCCACGCCCCGCCACGCCCCGCTTCTGGCTCCCCTATCTCACTCTTCTCAGATTTCCTCCTGCCTGCTCTCCCCTCCCATCTTTTTTTATGTACCTCCCCCGCAAGCATCTCTTGCCACTTCCTCCTTTATATGTTTGATTTCCGCTTCTCCGCATGATTAAACCGCGTTTAGAGCGCCGCGGTATGAGAAATTGAGCCTGAGTTACGTGGGTGGCTTACCCTGCTCCAGACTGCGCTGTGCGGCCCATTACGCCCAACCGCCGCTCATCTTCTCCGCATCCCGTTTTTGAACGGTTCGGATTTGTCATTCCAGCGGTTCTCTTTTGTCGTCGCGTCGCGCTGCTGCAGCCCTGTCGACTGATTCCGAAGATCGCTCTCCTTCATCTGTCCTCGTCGCACTAATGTGACACTACCAGGGTCAACATATGGCACCGCTATAGGTGCAAGGAGGACGGAGGTGCGAGGACGATCAGTCGGCTGCGCGCCAGAGGTGCACGCTTCACTCGCGCACGTCCAACGTTCAGAAGAGGAGTGGATGGACATAGCACGAGTGACCAAAGCTCTAATCCCCCCCTCCCGCCCCCCAAAAAGTAAAACTAAAATTGTTTGCTTTAGAAAACAAAAATTGTTGTTCGTAAGGAAGCTATGGAACGCTTTCAGAATGCCATCCAGGCAAAGAAGTAAAATTAAGCAAATGGAAAACACATCCTTAGGCCGTGCCACCATTGAGAGAAACAGGGTAGGGGTTGCAGCAGATGGGTCCAGCTGGGTGCCCAGCCATCCTCTACCCGGCCCGGCCCGGTCCGGTTCGGCCCAGCCCACCCTGGTCCTGCTCAAGACCGTTGCGCAGGTCCTGGCGAGGTGTTTGCGCACGACGAGACGGGGCTACGGGGCGTGGAGAAAACCTTAATGACGGGTGTTGGAGCGTGGAATGACAAGCACGCCCCGGCCTGGTCCGGTGACCAGCAGGGTGCGGGCCGGGGACCCGAGGGGACCCGAGGGGACCGGACTGGACTCCGCCGCCCCTTTATGGCCCACAGAGCCCCGGTAACGGCACGGCACGGCCAGGCGTGGCGCAGGGCGTGGCGGGGCGTAGTGTGCCCCCCCCCCCCCATTTTCTCCCCGGGGCCCGGGTAACGGCGCCGGCCGGACCTTAAGGTCGCCCTAAGAACATGCAAATAATTACCGGGGCGGAGGCTGTGGGGCCGGCTGCGACGTCTTGGCTTCGCCCCGCCCCGCCCCGCCCCGCCCCGGCCCCGGGTCCCCGCAGGCCCATGTGTGGCGAGTATTAATCACTACTAATGGGCGAGCGCTAGGGCCGGACCGGCCCAGGCGGGCCCAGGCCTGCGCGCGGTCGAACCGGAGGGCTTTGTAAAGGAGCAGGACCTCTTGGAGAACGCCCCGGCCCGGCTCTCCTCGGCTGCAGGGCCATCCTGGGCCCCGCCGCCGCCGCCGCCTGAGATGTCTTAGCCAGGCGGGGTGAGGGGAGATGAGGCCTCTTGAGCTAGAGGGCCAGGGACCCGGCCCGACCCGGCTCTGTACACTCGGTGGGCTGACGATGATTGCAATCTCCCCAGTATGCGCGATGCGCGCTATGCAATGCACACAGTTTAAAGCCTCGATTAGCGGCATGTGGACCGAGGAAATTAAGGGTAAAACCAAACGAAATACCTTCCCCGCTTTAGAGGTCTGCGGGAAGCACGACGCCAAAAAAGGAGTTCTGGGTTCTAGGGGGTGGGGACGGTGGTCGGGGGATAAGGAATTGCCGAACGGATCACGGTAAAAACAATGTCTGATTTTTTTGGGGGAAAGGGAAAACTTTGAGGAACTTCCGTGATTTGAGGGAAACCCTTAAGATTTTGAGGAAGGCTCCTCAAAAAATATAGGAAATCTCAACAAATTTTGAGGAGACTTCCTCAAAAGGGAGTTTTCCTCAAAAGTATCAAAGGTGCTCAAATTTTTCCCCCTTTCCCCCCAGTCAGACATTTTACCGTGCCGATCGTGCTGCGGGCAGAGGTGTTGACCCTCGCCTCCGCCTCCGCCCCACGCTGCCGCAGCACGACGCCCACCGACAGTCCCTAACATCAACGTGACGCAATCGCCTCACCTGCCGGCCTGCCGGGCTGCTGCGCCACAGGGGAAGACCCGCGCGCGCGGGGGCCAAGTCCACACTCACGAGGAAGCCGTTGCAAGGCGTCTTCGTGGACCGCGCACAAGACCGCTGGGCACCTCACCGGACCGCGAGGCGCAGCCACACAGCGTTCCCTGCCGTCTGATTCCGAAGATCGCTCTCACGGCTGCCGTCCTTGTCGCTCGCGTGAGGGCCCTTATAGAAGTGGACCGACAAGGACGGAGGCACGAGAGCGATCTTCGGAATCAGACGGCAGCCCTTGCTCCGTGCTCCGGCCCCCCGCGGGCCCCCGCAAGGCCAGGACGCTTTCTTGCGGCTGGGCCAGCCCGGCCCCCCGGCTCGGCTCCTCGAAGGGCTTTGTATCGGACAGGATATCCTCGCGGCGCGGGGCGGCAGCGCAGCAGAGCCCTTTGTGCAGGGGGGTCATTCATTAGCGCGGCCAGGGCGGAGCCGACAATGAACGACGACTCTGTGTGTGTGTGTGTGTGTGTGTGTGTGTGTGTGTGAGCGCGCGCGCGCGCGAGCTCCAGCAAAACACGGCGCTGCGCGGCGAGCGACGCACAGCCCACGACCGGACCGGACATAGGGCCATTGAGACAGCCATCATCGTTTTAAAAAAGATCATACCAAGTTGGACCAAAAGCAAGCCAGGCGAGCAGCACGCACTAAGCAAAAAAACACGCGTCTAAGCAAAAAATTTACAGGTGTACTAATTTTTTAGCGCAGCTAATTTTGAATCTACCGTGCTCATTATCTAGCTTCCCTATACTATTTATTTTCCGCAGACTCAAGTTTTTAGCCGTAGCGCCAATTTTTCACATCTCATTCCAGCTGAGCGATTTTTTCCCCCCGTGAGGACAACGGGCAACGCGTTTCCCACAAAAATAACAACAAAATCGTTACAGACGGAGGAGACCTGAACCAAGGCGTGTTTCTTATTACATGGAATGCGGTGCATTGTGGCTCGCACGCACGGGACGGGCACCTCGGTGCGTCGCGCCCCGAGCACGGCACGCGCACGCGCGCACGCGCGCGCCTCCAACAATGTAAGCTTTCAAATCCAGGTTCGGCTATAAGGCGAGGCCCCGCCCGCCGCCCGCCCCGCCCCGCCCCGCCCCGCCCCGCCCCGCCCCGCCCCGCCCCGCCTCGGGAGGGCAGGGGCAGGGCCAGGCGGTGTATAGTCAACCCTTCCTCTCGGCCTCGGCCGCTGGTCCGGGCCGCGTCCGAGGTGACTCGCTGCGCTCGCAGTGCTGCGCGGCGCATTGAGCCCTTCAGGGCATGGGGCGGCCTCCTCCACCCCGGACGCGGCCCGGCAGCGTCTTAGCCCGGGGTGAGAAGGAACAATAGGAGGAAGCAGGGCGGGCAAGGGCGGGGCGGTGCGGAGCGGCGGGAAGTGAGGGAGGGGGGCGTGCGAAGTAGCGCCAGGGGAAGGACCAGGACGGGGCTGCACGCTGCAGGCGGGAGAGGGACATGGCGGCACGAGCGGACGCAGCCCCGGGGAACATACACGCAATGCACCGGCCCGATGGCGGGATTGGCGTTAGCGGGGGATAATAGTTATGCGAATAATTCGAGGGAGAGAAGGCGGGCGGCGGGCGCCTGGCCGCGGGTTCGAAGGGCGGAAATTAGAGGTGAATTTTAACGGAGAGCTAAGGCGGCGAATGCACGGGTGGAGGTAACTAGAAGCAACGGTGAATCAGGGTCCATCACTGAGGCTTACGGTGAATTATCGGTGAAAACTCTCAGTCGACCATACGGTGCTGCAGGGTTCACTGAGGGTTTTGGTGCAATTTTCTGTACGTAGTTTTTTTTCGGACAGTACGAGTACAATATTCCCGGCTAAACGGGTGCAGTGATGCTACAAAAATCGACAAAAATAGGCAAGTAAGTGGTCCAATGCAGTGGGGTGAAGCGAGCAGCATTTGCGCCTGCATGGTCAAAACCACACCTTTGCACGGGAGGTGCATTGCAGTGGCTAAGGCAAGTGGGCAGATGCAGCCCGCCAGCCACGGATCCAAGGGGAAGGGGAAGACCCCATGGGCTCAGCCTCGATTTTATTTTTTACGGTTTTCATGTCTCCCAAGCCTGTCCCGTGGCTGGGAAGCTACACGACTTTGTAACAGGAATATTTCAAATATTAAAATTTTTATTGTTTTAAGAATTTTTCCACTTTTTTCAAAAAAAAGGTAGAGATATCTTTGAACCCCTGAAGTTAGGCAACACGCAACGTTTCTCGCCCCCCATAGGTCTCGGCTGGATCCGCGCATGCAGCCCGCCTCACTTCACTGTGTTCTGGCTACACTTACGCCCCGCGTTACGCGCAGTACCCCGGCTGCTGGGGTGCACCACACAGTACTCGCACGACGCCTCCCGCGCCCCTCCCCTATACCCGCCCCGGCGACCAGACCAAACCCCTCCAGATGACGATGATTGCCTGAGATCAAGACGCAGCTGTTACAAAGGGTGACCCAAGTTTGCCGAAGCAGGTCGCGGCCAAATGTGCAAATGGTAGGTCATCTCTCCCACACGGCGAGGCGGGGGCGGGGGAGGGGAGGGGGCGCGCGGTCACTTTTGAGTTCCCTCCCTCTGTCTCCCTTTCTCACTCTCGGCCCGCTCTCAGCGCCCTGCGTTCAAGTGGAGTATGAAAGGAAGGGGGTGAGTAGGGGGGGGAACTTTCCACAGATGGGGAACCATGGGGGCCAGGCGGGGCCAGGCCAGGGCACGGGCAGTGCGGGCGGGGCGGGGCGGGGCGCGGCCGACCACAAACCGCAGACTAAATGTGCGGATGGTTGGCGTATGTGATTCTCGGCAGGACCCAGGCCCCACCGCGCGCTCCGGCCCTGCCTGCTGCGCGCGCAGGGGTGAGGGGGAGGCGGGAGCAGAGGGTGAAAGGGTTGCGTTCCCGCCACGCCACGCCACGCCAAGACCAACTACGGACGCTGGTAATTTTCCTTGGCGTTATTAATGAATGGCGCGAAACGGCCAAGACGACAGCAGGGCGACCGCCGCCTTACCGCCCCTCCGCCCCACGCGAGAGAATGGCTGCATGTGTGTGTGTGTGTGTGTGTGTGTGTGTGTGTGTGTGTGTGTGTGTGTGTGTGAGCGTCCATGCGAGGGGTGCACGCGCGTGCAGAGTATGCATGGGCCTAAGGGAAAGCTTGCTGCTGCGAGCTCAGACGCTATTCCGGAAGGAGAGGTCGGCTAGACTTGTGGAGATTAGAAGGAGACCATTATTCTTCATACGCCAACGTTTCGGCAAGCCTTTCCTAAAACTAGAACGTGTACTTCGTAGAGGATATGATTATATGATAAAATAAAAAAATAAAAATAAATAAAATATAAAAATAAGAGGGATCTTTCATCCCATGTTTTGTCACCTTATGTTAAAAATCTTTTCATGCTGCGCCCAATGTCCCTGAATTTAGGGGAAGAGAAAAGGAAACAAGATCACATGTGAGACGCCATTGAAATCAGAGTGAGAAAGAGGAAGAGGAAGAGAGAGAGAGAGAGAGAGAGAGAGAGAGAGAGAGAGAGAGAGAGAGAGAGAGAGAGAGAGAGAGAGAGAGATCTTGCTTTAATTAGGAAAATTGAAAGCGAGTCCAAGCGCTGCCTTCATCCCGCCCAGCACCTTGGCGCTGCGGTGGCCGGTGGCGTCGCAACACCGCAAGGATTCAAAAGTGCATGGCTAAGACCTCTCTCTCTCTCTGCTGGAGACCAGCGCCGGCGATAGGGTGGCTGGAAAACATAATTAGAGAAGTGAGGAGGCTGAAGCGGCTCACACACACACATACACACGCGCGTCCTGGCCGACATACAGCCATAGCGCCCCTCCCTACCCCCGTACCAAACTTACCCCATTTTCCTCGCGCGCAGAGCAACCCTTTCTTATTCTTACCCCTTGCAAGCGTTGCTCATTTCATCCAGTGGTAACCTCCCCACCGTCCTGCCCTCGTACTTTTTACGCTGTACACACCAGCGCCCCTCCCCACACGGTGCCCCCACCTTGTTGATTCTATTTGTGTTGCTGTCAGCCAGTGTCACCCCCGCGTGGTAAGCCGCACCATGGCGGGGCGGGGCGGGGCGGGTTGCGGCGGGGCGGGGTGGAGCCACGCAGAGTCCCGATGGCTGATGACAATGAACAGACTGCCGTTCGGTTTGCCTCGGCGCACTGCTGTACCCGCTCTCTCCCTCTCACACCCTGGCAGCCCCATCTCTGTCTCTACTAATTATCTTCATCCCCTCCCTCTCCCTACCCTCTCTCTCCGTATCGCCGGGACTGTACAACATTTTCCGATATCTGTGCTAATTCCTATTTATTCCAGGCCTTAGCCACCCTTCCGCCAGCCGCTGTCCAGCTGGAGTGCGCGGCGACTGCGCCGCCTGGCCCAGCCCAGCTCCAGCTCCAGGGCCTGCTCCTCCAGTAATACATCTCCAGGGGCACTCGGGCAAGAATCTCAGTCTTCCATTGAGGCGGTCCGGGCGGTGCTGGCTGCTCATGGCTGCAGCAGCATCCCCCCCCCTCCCCCCACGCCGTCTCGACCCTTTGGCGCTCTGCTCCTCACCCCGCGCCGGATAAGACGAGCTCCAAATTAATATCTCAAGTTATGCGGCCCTCATAGGTCCAGCCAGCCGGCGGGCGAGGTCGGGCCGGGCAGGGCCGGGCCGGGGCCGAGCATGCCCTCCCCCTGCACTGCTCCGCGGTACTTAAACTGGCCAGTCACCGCGGCGAAGAGGACCAGGACCGTGCGCGGGTGGCCCCTCACGTCACCCGAATAACAAACAAATCCTACTAACGTGTTAAACACGAGGGGGAAACAACTCTGAATATTGGTGTACAAATTTGTAGATTTTTGTGAATTTTCGTGCATACGAGTGGGATTTTTTCTTTCCATACGCCTGTACAGGAGAAGTCCCACACCTGTCGCGTAAAAGCCAATACACAGTATGTGTAAAAAAGCTGAAGATACACTTATTGGATTTTTACCACAAACATTTTTTACAGTGGATAAAATAATCGCAGGGGGATAAAATGATCGCAAGGGGGTTAAAATGATCGCAGAGGGATAAGATTATCGCAGGTGAAAAAAATAAGTGCAGAGGGATAAAATTTTCGTGGACGGATGAGATGATCTCAGAAGAATAAGATGATCGCAGAGGGGTACGATGGTCGCAAAGGGCTAAGATGTCGCAGGAGGATTTGCAATCTCAAAAGGAGAAAATAATCGCAGGAGGATAAAATGATCGCAAAGCGTTAAGATGATCGCAGAACATGCGAACATTTCATCCCAATGCGTTTCTTTTATCCCCTTGCGATTATCTTCTTCCTGCGATCACCTCGGATCACCTTATTCTTTTGCGATCATCTTATCCCCCTGCGAACATCTTTCCCCCCTGCGATCATTTTATCCTTCTGCGATCATCTTTTCCCCGGGCGATCATCTTATCTCCGTGCAATTATTTTATCTCTCTGCGATCATCTTATTCTTCTGCGTTCATCTTATTTCTCTGCGATCATCTTATTCCTCTGTGATCATTTTATTCTTCTGCGAAATGTTGCCATCTTGACAGCATAGCAGCATCGTGGACGTGACGCTGTCGTTTGAAAGAGGTGTCAGGTGGGCGGCGGGCAACCGCACAGAATTTAAGAATTTCTGTGAATTTTCCTAAAATTGTGAACTGTGCGAACTCTAGATTGTCTTGAATTTCTATAAAATTTTCTGAATGAGGTGGTGCACACGTACTTCAGAGTTGTCTTCTCCTTGGCTAAACGGCTCCCATGATTTGAACACTTACCATGTGACATGAGAGATGATTCCGAGAAATTAAGCTCGAAGCCTGTTTGTGAGAACCAAATTGTAATTTTATCTTCCACTCGGAATGCCACCCGCCACCCATCGGGCTAGCTCTCAACAATGCCACCTGGAAAAAACATAAAAATCAACCTAAATTAGTAATGTGCTAGTATACCTTCTGAAAACAATTGCGTGTCGTTGACTACTTTCCGAAACATTTCTCGGAATGGACGCGTAGCAGAATACATTTACATTACAGTCTCCGTTTTCCACTCTGACACCCAAGCATGCAAACGGAGCACCCATGTGCCCCTTTGTTTGCCCTATCCTGCTCATCTTTCCTCCCCTTCAGAAAAACATCGAAATCTCTTCTTTTTACCGTATGAAAGAGGGAAACGACACCGCGGGAGGGGGAGCGTGGTGTGGTACAGCGGGGTGGAGGAGCCACCTCGCCACTTGTGCCAATCTGCTAAGGATTGCAGCGCCGGCCGGCCGGCCCCGCCAGACAATGAGATCTTATCCCCACCCCACCACCTCCCGAAAAAGCACCACCAGACATCGTTCTGTTAATTTTTTCCCCACTTTTTATCTCCCTCTTTTTTTCCTTGCTTCCCTTCCCAGGCCAAAATTTCCATGCATGGGACTCCATGGGACTCACGATTTCCCATGCAGATAAAAGTTCCACGGGATTTTTGGCCGCGGTTTACATGGTGTCCTGGTTTATCCCAAGGGGGAAGCAGGTCCTATGGTGTTCATGGGTGTACTTCCCATGAAGATAAAAAGTCCCTTTCCTATGGTGAATAAAGTTGTTAAACGAAGTGCTAAATAAGTCTTACGGACTTGTATGAAGTGTGTCGTAGGGGTGTACGAATCGAGGCGGAGCCGATTCTGTTGTCTATTTTCACGTAGCTATAGTGGTTTACAAGATAGCAGGAAAAAAGTGCGCAGATCTTAACATAATTGAAATGGCAGTACTAAAATGCGCCCGGGATGCCACATATCAAATTTCAGGCCGATATTGTTAGAATTAAAGATTTTATAGAGTTTTTATTTTTCATGGGAAGAAGGATTCCCCATGGAACTCGATCACTGCCATGGTGAAAGATAAACCATGGAAGAATAAATGCTTCTCTCATGGAAATAGAAGAGATCCGGCCCATGGAAAGTCCATTTTTCCCATGAGGACGCAAGTCCATCAAGGTGTCGCAAAGACTCTCCATGAGATAAGCGGCATCTCCCATGGGAGGGAAGGATTACCCATGAGACCCCTTGATACTTCGATCATGGTGTGACATGGGACCCTATGGAACGGTCATGGAAATTTTGGCCTGGGTTACCCCCCCCCCTCCCCCCCCCCTGACCCCGCGCGAAACGGCAGCAGCAGTCGTCATTGGCGGCATCTTTGCATACAGCGTTGTCATTAAAAGTCTCCGAGTCGCTGAGAATTGATCATTGTGCCGCAAACAGCCCCCCGAAAGGCCCAGCAGTGCCAGCAGCACGACCCGGAGGAGGGGAGCTGTCACTCACCAAGTCGTTACGTCCAATGCCTGCGTCATTTAAACTTATTTCCTCTCCCAGCGCACGCGCCCTCGCGCACCTCGTGCACCGTGCTGTCAATCTGTGCACTGTATTTCCACATCCCCTTGCCGAGAAATACTGTTCCACCTCGACTCAAGGAAAACAAATATGTATACGGCTCATTACCGCACAACGATCTGAAACGGATATCTTGAGTTGTGTTATCACATTTATTTTTACCTCAACTGAATATCCGGGTTGGAGTGAAAAAAAGAACTCAGCCGGAAAATTCCGAGGGGGGTATTTACGCCGCAGGAAAAGTTGTACAGTAGGTTACTCCGTATTACACTGTAATACACAGTGTTCCACCGGTTTGCTATTTTAGAGCATATTTTGATATTTTCAGGGGTCCGTACGGACGTACGTTACGTAACTTATCACAGAAGCACCTCTTAACGATAAGTTCATCGTTTTAGTTGTACCCAATAACTGATAACGCGTATTATGACACTTAACAGCTATGGCATTAATGTATCACTATCGATATAAAGAAACCTGTTATAGATTTATTACACATGTGTTAGACAAGGAATTGTACGTTATTTCTTTTTTCGTATGCATGTGGTATCAGTCACAAAATAAGCGAAAGTGACATTTAACGTTAAATAAATAGGTTACAACTAAAACGTTACGATAATAACTAATTCTCATTCGATTACTGTAAATACCAGAGCGAGGATTCTCGCCCTAAGGAGAGCGAGAAATTTTCTCTCACTCTTTGAGAGCGAGGTTTGGTTTTCTCGCTCAATTGGAGCAATAGTCTCAAAAATCTCGCCCTACTTGAGCGAGGAATGGGAAACCTCGCACTCTTTGAGTGAGGATTTTTATCCTTTATCTCATTTAATTTGAGTGATGTTGTAAATTCTTTCTCAATAAGTGTGAGGTTCCTAAACTCTCACTTAAATGGGGCAAGAGAAAAAATCTCGTTCCTTTTTGATGAGACATCTCACTCTTGCATTTGCAGTGTTACGTTGAGTAACTTAAAATTTTATTTTCGTATCTGTTCAAATTTGTAACTAACAAGTGATGTCCGTTATGTTAAGTTACGGACCCCTGGATATTTTTTGGTAGTGCATTACGCCTGATACCGTGTAAATACCCAGTCAGGTGTTCAGGGTATCACAAAAGAGAATACCCCCTCGTAAAATTCAACATGCTACCCGTAGCGGATTGCGCTACAGGGTCATAATCACTTTCTCGCCCCGGCCAGGACAAGGGAACAAATCACGGCCCCGTCGGGGCGGGGCGGGGCCTTGTGATTGCTGTGTCCGTGTCGGACTAAGTTGTTAGGAGGGGTCGGTCGGTGGGCAGAGCGTAGCGTGGCGTGGCGTGGCGTGGCGCGGCGGCGCGCGGCACGACGAGGCATTCAAGTCTGTACCGTCTCGTCCGGCATGCGGCTTGGATGTCCACATTCGTCTTGTTGTCAAGTTTCAAGTTTTATTAGCAAAGTCTCGTCGGCGACATGACTCACTGCCGGTCACGTTCCTCGAGATCCACGCCCCGCCCCGCCACGCCCCGCCACCTCATTCTCTCACGATTCCGAAAAGTTTATGGTCACACGGGCGGGGGCGCGGTGGTGGCTCCCGCCCCTCCTCCACCCCCTCTCCCTCAACATCCTGATCGACGCGCCGAAAATCCTCGCCCTACGCTAGCGTGCAATAATGCTGCTGCTGCCCTTGTTCCTCGTGAAGGCCGCGGAAACTTTTGAGACTATTTTGTTTTTAAATTTTTGCTCTTCTAGAAAAACCTTTTTGCAGATTCAGTGAAAACAACAAAATGTTTATAGGCGTGCTCCAGTCGCGCGCGGCTGCTGCGCGGGGCGGGGCGGGGCGCGCCCGTGCGGCACGCGTTGGTCAGCGCCTATATGATAACATCATCGCGTCCGTGACTCCGATGGCCCGCTAATGGACCCGCACCCAACTCGCAAAACTCACCTCCAATCCCTCGGTGACCACCCCGGGCCCCGGGCCCCGCCCCACCGGGCTCGGCTGCTCGGCCACATCACTAATCTGGATGTCGTCTTGGCGGAGCGCGGCGCGGCGCGGCGCGGCGCGGTGCGGCTTGCGGGTCCTTCAGCTCCTCGGCCTAACCTCCTCCTTCTCCTCCTCCTCCTCCTCTTCCTCAAGGAGCCGCCGGGTGTGGTGTGGCTTCCTCCGGCCTCCTCTGCTCAGCGTCTTACAAATTCTGCAACCGCAACCATTAAGATGATTGAGTTGGATCCAAGTAGTCCGGCGTAGCCCTGCTCAAGGCGGCCGGGCCCGGTGTCGTGTGGTCTGCCACCCCGCCACGGCTAGCCGGCTCCTTTGGCGTCTCCTTTATTAAATAGGACATCTCAGGCTTTGGTGTGGCCCAGCGTGGCGCATTACCATCCCGCTGTATCGTATGCGTTCCGCATCGGGAGCACGGGGACTGCACGGACTGCGAGGGAGGAGGAGGGGGAGCAGGCCGCCCCGCATCGCCCCGCCACCACCGCCAGCTCCTTGTGTTCCTCCAAGTTTGGAGTCAACGGCTGAAGCAAGTTCTTAGTACAACTTACAAATTCCACGCAGCACCCCACAGCAGCAGCAGGGTGGCGGTTTGTGGCGGAGCGGGGCAGGGCGGGGCGGGGCGGGGCAGGGCGGGGCGGGGCGGGGCGAGGCGGGGCAGGGCGAGGCGGAGCGTATGGTGGCTGCCAAGAAGGTGGACGTCCGCGGGCCGGGCGGCCAGGCGCGTCGAGGCGGTCGAGGCGCGCCGGTCAGCCAAACGACATCAGGCCGATGTGAGCTGCATTGGGCGCCCTGATCTGCCGCCTTGACCGCGCGGCGCCCTTTGAGGTGGGAAGTGCTTCATAAGACACGAGACCGGCCGGCCCAGGCCCCAGGCTGGGGGTGCGAGGAAACGAAACGCAACGAGAGTTAAAGCTAAGGAAGTAGGTCGTGCACGGGATTGTATCGACGTATGGCCGCAGGAAAGTTTCTTTTTTGCCCTAACCGTCCAAAGCTGAAATACATATATCGCCTTTTCGATACATATAAGTAAAGCGCACTCGGCCGAATACATTCGGCAGCACTAAAGTCTTGGCTGCTCTGTGCCGTCTGGAGGAATATCACCACCACGGCGCCGCGCTTCGCTTGAGACTTATTTATCCCGTCCCATTCTCTCCACTCTCTTTCTCTGTCTGTCTCTCTCTCTCTCTCTTTCTCTCTCACTCACTCACTCACTCACTCACTCTGCGCCAGGCTTTTTATTTGTCGTCTTCCGATAGCGAGTGCATTTCAGCGTATACACGACGCCTGTCTGACTGTCTGTCGGTGCCGTTCGCCCCCCACACTGACGGGGAGTTGGGCAGGCTCGATGTCTGGTGATGACGCGACGCGAGACATCCTCTCTCTCTCTCTCTCTCGACCTCTCTCAGTCACTCACTATCTGTCTCTCTCTCTCACGGGCACATATCACTCAGCAAAAACGTGGCATGCACGAGTAATTTGTTTCAATTTTTTTTTGACCCCATCCCTACAACACGAAACGAAAGAGGGTGCTCCCCGCGTACACCTTTGGCGTATTTTTGGGGTGGTAAGGCGTGGCGCGGCGTCATGAAGTGCACAAACGTGATGTGCGGGTGGGCCTGGCCCGGTGGCCTCGTCCGCCTCCCTGGCAGTGTGTCCGGCGCAGGGACAGCAGAGGACAGCGCCGCCCCGCCCCGCCCCGCCCCGCCCCGCCCAGCACCCCGACGCTCCGGTCGCCTCGCCTTGTCATACTTTTCACGCGAGGCCGAGCCCCCAGAGTTTTCATGCCAGGGTCCTGGCGGGTCCCGGCGGGTCCAGCACGTCCAGCATCTCACCTACCCCCTCTCCCCCCCATCCGCTTTGTTTGACGTGTTTCCGTGGCCCGGCCTGACGTGATGTGGCGGGGCGTAGCGTGGCGGGATGTCAGCCCGGCCCTGCTGTTTTGAATGTGGCCTCCCGTCGACACATATCCGCCTGCAACGGAAAAAAACCCACCCGTCGCACTGAGGTCCTTTATCTCGACTACTACGGCCGTAGCCCTATCTGACCTTTTCTGGCATCTTCTTTTCTATTCTCAAATCAACATTCATGCTGCAAGATGCCTTAGAGTAAAATCCACTGTCAATGAGTGTCGTAATGTTTTCAGCAGTATGGGAATCGCGCCATTTTCTGGTCTGCTCATGAGATTTTGATTTTGCCTTTCCAATCGCCTTTTTAAGATACATACTCTTACCCCACTCGGCACTAAAAATCTGCGGGAGGCGCAGCGATGTGCCCGGGATCGGGGATGATATGGGCAAAGCGCCGAAGCAATATGCCTAAGTGTGTGGTGGCGGGGTCGGGGTCAGGGACGGGGTGGGGGTCGGAAAGGCTCAGTTCCGCCAAAAAGAGGCCAGACAGACCAGATCATCGTTTATAACACACACTGGTATTTCCAAATTCTTTACAGACCCGCTAAAACAATAGGTCCTCCGTCTCAAGCTACACTACATTTATTCATCAGTATTTTTACCACATGATAGTCTACATTGCTTCTACAACCCTTCGGGCGCGCCTTTCTCCCCCACCTATATGTGCCTTCATCTGCAACGACAGAAATAAGCTCTTAATCTCGGTGGGCTAACGGGATAATAGGGCGCAAGCGACACACGGCGCGATAAAAAGACGCGCGCGCGGGGAGGAGGGGGGGGGGTGGCGCCACTTGGCCTCCCCTGTCGTAAAACACGGAGCGATGGAGGCGCCTCGGCAGGCCACGCCGAGGCGAGGGTGCACGGCGCGCCCCGGGGAGCCGAGCGCAGCCCTCGGCTAAATATATCACCCGCGCCGGCGTAATAAACTCACCTATCACATCATTTGAATCGGTATGTGATTTTATGTTTTCCGTACGCTTCCTTGAAGGAGCCCGCGCCGACGCTGCGCCGGGGCGGAAGGGTGGAGAAGGGGAGAGGGAGAGCAGAATGGCCCGGCCCCGCGCGACGGCTTTGCCTGCTCCGGCTCCCTTTCGGCGTCGAAATGGCCCCTTTTATCCACGGCAGGCTGGGCACGCCGCGCCACGTCGCGCCACGCCGTGCAACGGCGCCCCGTGCGACACATGTAGCAATCAGCTGATGGCGTGTAGCGGAGCTGTATTACACGAATCCCATTCCAGCATCCGCGGCGAGGCATAGGGGGAGCGGGGGGACAGCAGTGCGGTAATCGCAAACGATTTTCCCGCCAGAAAAAAAAAAGAAGGATGTGAATGTTACTCTGCTGCACATGTCTCCTCTCTTGTTTAAGAAAAAGTGTCATGCAGAGTCCACAGTGCGGCCACGCGAGCCGCTGGCACCGTAGCGCCGTGGAGGTAGGCAGCGTGAGCGCACGGGTGTGGGGCATCGCCTACCTCGCAGGCGCCGTGGTGAACGCACGGCTCCGGCGGCGCTCCGCTGCCCGTCCTGCACCGTGGGACCCACTCCCATCCCCCTCTCCCTTTCTCTCTCTCTCTCTCTCTCTCTCTCTCTCTCTCTCTCTCTCTCTCTCGCTTGCTCGCGCTCTCTCTATCTCTCTACCTTCCTTTCCCGGAAGCCAAGGAGGAAAAAGGGATCCTTTACGCTGCGATTTCCTCCCTCCTACCCCTCTAAACCTTTTAGGCGCGGCGGTGAGTCAGCCGTGTACGCGCGACACGCTCATGCGCACGCACGGAGAGCAATAATTGGCAATCATTATTATTATTATTATTACCGGCGACCTTTGGCGCACTCATTTTTCCCCCTGCTCCCCGTTTTGATTCCTTATAGAATATTTTCCTCGTCTCGCGACAACGATGAAAGGCAAGAAGGGAGGGGGGGGGGTAGTGCGGTAGGAGGGCGAATGATGGCAGACAATTTATTCCTGCTCTCGCAGCAGCACCGCTACCTCCGCCCGCTCCGCCCCGCGGCACCCAGGCCCGGTGCGCGCCGCACCTCGCCACGCGATACGCCGGGGCGTATCCATCATGTGAACGACGTTCCGCTCGGAGGCGCTCAACGATCTTCCAAGAAGGCGATGGTGGTGGTGGTGGAGGTGGTGGTGGTGCGGCCGCCAGGAGCGAGGGCGAGCCAAGCCGAGCCGAGCAGACACCAAACCGATTTGTTTTCAAAGCTCGGAAACCACCTCGAGAGCCAATTTGTTGTTCGAAATGTTTCGTCGAGCACACAAATTTTCGTCCACAGACTAAATGTTTCGAGCAGGCACTCTGAAAATCCAGTGTTTCCAATAATAAAGATCTGATAGGTAGACTTTCATGGCATAAATGTGGTTTACTCTTTGATATCAGTTTTTAAAAATTGAAGTGAGAGGCGATGATCGTTCGACACTGTTAAAAACACCGTAGGGAGTTACGGTACGCCTACGGCCTGTACCGTAATTTTGGTGTACGGTTAGACCGCAGCTTATAATAACGGCACGAACTGTATTTCATTGTGGATAGAATGTGCTCCATTGAACTTCCCAAACATAATTGCAGGCTACGGTGTGCACCGTAAGATTCAGACCGTAGTCGAAAATTACGGCCGCTGGGACAAAAGGTACAAAACGAGTCGAGCTTCTTCTTCCTAGGATCGGGGGAAGAAGAAAATTCAGCAGCTTGCGCCTGTCCTGTAGTACAGCGAGAGTGGGCCCGGAGTAAAGAGGACTGTAGTTTCAGGAGAAGAGGAGGGAGCGGGATGGAGGGCAGAAGGCAGCAAACGCCCCGGGACCTCAAGTCGCCTGCTGCTGCGCGACTTCCTCTCCAGCATTAGACGCATCCATTTTTCAGCAATTTTAATTAATTAGTTTATTAATTAATTAATTGAGAGGTATGTGAGGCGGATAGTGGGGCGCCAGGCGCCGTGCTGTGAAAGTGAGTGCACTCGGGGGTCTTAATTCCTGCCGCACCCCCTCCCCACTCCCCTCCGCGGCCGCCGCTCTGCGGGCCATGCTCCCCCACCCCACCCCACCCACCCGCCCCGCCCCTCCCCGCCACGCCCACGCCCCTTCCTCCTGCTTTCCCTTCGTTCCATTCTTAGCAAAATTTCATGAAATTATTAAGAGCCGAGAGGCGTTTTTCTTGGCCGCAGCGCCGCTGCTGCTCCTCGCATTTTCTACGCGGGATGTGTGCGGGGGCGTGGCGGGGCGTGGCGGGGCGTGGCGGGGCGTGGCGGGGGGCGGGGTGTGGTGGGCCAAGGGGTTGTGGCTTCATCTCGGGAAGGAGAAGGAAACCTCGGGGGCACAGGAAACGGCAGGGCGGGGCGGGGCGAGGCGGGGTGGGGCGGGCCGCGCGGCTTTCAGCTGGATAGTTTCTTTCAGTCCCTTCGCGACCACGAGCGCGCCGAAGAAATGCGGCGCAGAACAGCAGCAGCGGTGGAGGCGGGGTGAAGAGGGGAGGAGGCGACTCAGAACTCAACTCCCTCCCTCCCGCGATGGGTGCGCAGCAAATTATTTTTCAATATAGTGCCGAGGCAATAATAGTAATGTCGTCGAGATTACATAAAATAGTTCTGAATAATACACAAGTGTACCGAAATACCGCCTCATTGGGAAAATAGTTTTGCCGCGACGCACGGTGCGGCCCGAAGGAGCCTAGCTTCGCCC
This sequence comes from Frankliniella fusca, assembly GCA_029379305.1. Lineage (NCBI taxonomy): Eukaryota > Metazoa > Arthropoda > Insecta > Thysanoptera > Thripidae > Frankliniella > Frankliniella fusca. The sequence goes on along the minus strand of JAHWGI010000058.1, from coordinate 31,221 downwards.
CGCCCCGCCCCGCCCCGCCCGCCCCCCTTCCGCGGGGCCTCTGCCGCGGCCTGCGTCTCTATGATCCGGGCCGTCGCCGCTGCAGGGCTCAGGAACGGCACACCGTTGGCCTAATTAACAAAAATTACAGAGAGAAACTAAATATCCCTATAGCCAGCTCCGCCCCTATACCGCCGCCTCTGCTCCCCGGCCCCCCGGCTCGCTGCTCCACCCCGAACACGGCGCCGTGCAGCGCGGCGCCTTGGTTCGCTATTAGACAAATGTTGACACTCTTACATATCTCGTTCCTTAGGACCCCGCCTCGCCTTGCGCCGCCCCGTCCCGCTCCGCCCTGGACCGCCCCGCCCCACCTCGCCCCGCCCCACCTCGCCCCGCCCCGCCCTGCCCCACCCCACCCCGCCCCGCCCCAACAGACTCGCAGAGCCGCGCGGCGTTCGGGGAAAAGGAGCGGGGGTTTGCGGGGGCGGGAGGGGGGTTACAAGTTTACGGTTCCGAGCTAAATTTCATTAGCTCGTTCTTCTAAATATTATGCTCTGCCTCGGAAGGCGATCATACCTCCTCCACTACACCCGCCCCCCTACCCTCTTTCCAATGGTCTTGCAATGGCGGCTGAGCGCGACCACTCTGCTCTGCAGGTGGGGGACAGAATTACTTCCCGTACATATGAAATAAATATTGTTGTACGTAATTTCTCAGGCATAACTTTTATCTGAAATACTAGAAAAAAAAATACCTAATATGGCCTGTAAGGATGGTTGGCAGTGCTGAGCCATCGCCAAGCCATTAACGAGCCGCCTCTGCACTTTCTTGAAGCTCAGCGCTGCACTAATTAGCAGAGGTCCGCCCCGCCCGCCCGACCCCACCCAGCACGAGCCTACCGACGTACAAATTTGTAAGAATTAACGCTTCGTCTCTTTTTTTTTTCTCCTCTTGCCCGCTTCTATTCCCATGAAACAAACAAATAATATTTCAGCTGCAGATGCCTCATTTTTCGGACGCCCGGCGTACAGCCATGAGAGGAGGGCGCCCTGGCCCTGGAGTCCCAGATCCTAGCTCCCGGAATGCTGCTGGTCGGTCTACGTTGTCTAGCCTGACTAGGTGGCCGCCCCTAACATGTCCCAACAACTCTCAAATCTTTTCTCTTTCTATCTTACAGAAGATTTTTACATTTTGACGTCGCTGAGCCCAGCGGGAGGCTGTCGCAGGCTTCGAAAATGAACCTGACCCCCGCAAGAGCTCAAATATTTCACCCATTTATTTTATTTGAAAGATTAATAAGTGCAACTCTGTTTAATGAACTCCACGAGAGCTCCTCTCCAAGTGTATGAATTCGCTCATCTACAAGTGAGCGACATTCGTACACTAGGATTTCTAGTATGAGGCCCGGCACGGCGGCACTACGCCTGCCCCGGTAGCACGTCCCGCCCTGAGTGTGCTTAGGCTTAGGGTCGAGGAAGGAAGGTAAGAGTTACTCACAACTTTGCATCCATGGTTGGTCTACGCAGCTTTCGGGTCCACCACCTCCGCACCCGCCGGCAGCGGCCAGGGCTTAACTACACAGCAAATACAGACAGGGCGTGGCGGGGTGGGGTGGGGTGGGGTGGGGTGGGGCGGGGCGGGGCGGGGCGCGCGGCGGTGGGCGTGGTGAGGCGGGGTGGGCGCGGCTGGCGCGCGAGCCCTCGAGAACGCTGACGTCGGATTTACATGCAGTCCGGCCGACAGCAGCCGTGAACGCGTTGCGGGTTGAGATCGCAAATGGGATACCAGGACGCAGTACACCGCAATGAAAGAAAAAAATCTCCAGTACGGAGCCTGTTACGGAGACCGTACCCTCCGAAATGGCTGGTTTTCTCGACGATGTGCCTTTTTTACCGCTTATGAGCATGCATACATATACAATTGACACTGTGAAAAATATCTTCGTAAATTTACGACATTTTTTTTTTTGTAATTTTGAATTACAAAATATGTCGTAAATTTACGACAGCCCATTCTTGCTCGTCGGTCAATTCCAAGTCGAAGGGGAGTGCTCGTAAATTTACAGTTTCAAATTGTAATTTTACGACTTTAATCATGGAAAATTTTCCCGTAACCCTTACGAGTATTTTCCACAGTGTGAATAGACTTGATGTGTTCACATCGAGGGGGCCTCCACTCCGCATTTGGAAGAACATCGGATTGCCGAGATTACTGGATCGCTAGCGTAAGGGATTCTTGACCATCGAACGCCTGCAAAAAGGTGAAATGCTCTACCTTGCTCCTGTATATAGGCAAACAAATATTACTTTGATGGTAGTTTTCTAAAGATTACCGTCGGATTGCCGGGGTGAGAAACATCGGATTGCCCGGAGTGGAGGCCCCCTCGGTTCACATTATTTAAAGAAAGTACAAATGCCATATACGCAGATTAAACTGCTTTCTGTTTTTTAAGCAGCCACAGTTTTCTTATGAAGAAAATCAAGAGACTCTTAAGAAAATGCATTGCAGTGTCTTGGTTTTTCCAAAACTGCTTGAAAACCAGGACGTGGTTTTTACCGTTTACTTTTTATAAAGAATAGAATATACCCCCTGGTAATGGCAGAGCAGAGCAGGCGATGAGGCAGGCGCACGCTCCACAGCCGGAAGCGCTGCTCCCGCTCCCCGCGGCAGCGCGACTACACAAGGCATACCGCAACGCACCGGCGCGCCACGGCTCTGGCCATACCGAACGCCCAGAACGGCATACCTTCCGGTCCATCAGTAATGGGAAAACTTTGGTCAGAATCTGCTGGTGATCGCTGAAACCTGGGGCCCTGCTGTGCGCTGCCTGTTGGGGCGAGGCTGGGCGGGGCGGGGCGGGGCGGGGCGGGGCGGGGCGGGGCGGGGCGGGGCGGGGCGGGGCGGGGCGGGGCGGGCCGGTGGGCTGGGGCCTGGACCCGTCCGGTATTCCAAACTAACTCGCTACTATCGGCCGCGCTGCCACCGCGCTCCGCCCTGCTCCGCCCCTCCCACCTTAGAGAGAGGAAGGGGTATCGTCACGATTGCAAACCGACATGGGACACCAGGTTCAATTCATTTTGATTTTTAAAACATTTATAAGTAAAACACATTGGCTCGCACCCTTTCCTCAGGAGTGCGCGCGTGTGCGCGAGCTGACCAGTGTCCGCCGCCACGGATATTGAAACCATAGCGTGAATGATGTGGCGGGGCGGGGCAGGGCGGGGAGGGCTCGCTCCCTGGTGGCCGTACCCTTGTCCTCTCCTGACGGAATGACGTTTACGAATTTGGATGAGGAATGAAGGGATTGCCGACGGGGGAGGCGAGCCGAAGCGCATCTAAAGTGATTGGGATCTTGAAGAAAGGACACGACGAATATCTCCAACAGAGGGAAGGACCAAAAAGAAGAAGGAGAATCCAAAAAAATGACAAAATACTGAGGTGACAAAAAAGGGCTGTAAGAAAATTTCGATTAGTTTCTAGAGCTAAATGAAGTAATATTCGTCATAATCGTGTTATAGGTTTTTCCTGTGCGCACACGCGCTCAAACACACACACACACACACACACACGACGGAAGATGGATCCATCGGGAGGGAAAAGGCGAAGCGCGAGACATTCAAAGCGAGTAAGAGGGTGTTGGGGCGGTGTAGGGCGGGGATGAAGGAAACAAAGCATCCGTGTGGAAGCAGCCAGCCCGCTACCCAGCACATGGCTTCGTTCCGTATGCATGCATTGTGCAGCGGGGACCAGCCGGAGACCAGCCGGGGACCAGCCGGGGACCAGCCGGGGTCGAGAGGGGAGGGCGCTCGTGGCGCCGCGGAGCAGAGCGCGCCAAGATCAGAAGCAAAGGCCACAGACTCGTGGGGAGCACGCCACACTGATCGCACGTGGAGGGAAACTAGATGTATGAGGGGTACCTCACCTCGATAGTGGGTGTGTATACACTGACTAAAAAGTCAATTGACTAGAATTGATGTGCTGACTAAAACTGACTAGTTTAGACTAAATTTTGAAAAAGAAGAGACTAGAAACAACGAAATTTGGGCTGTTTTGTCCGAGGTTTTGTCGCCAGTGCGATCCACTATGAGATTGGAGATGACTAATCAAGATTGAAATTGACTAAATTTTGACTAGGAGCGACTCTTCTTAAAACTGGGTGTGACTAATTGTTGATAATGAGCATCTTTGTGTCGCAGAAAGTATACGAACAAGTCACACAATGGACGTAAAATGGTCAATATTTTAAGGCTTTTTGTGGCTTATTGACTGAATGACTGAAGTGACTGGAGGTGACTGACAGGGATGGAAACTTAAGGTTTTCGTTCCTTTTCGTTCCTTGGCATTTACTCAAAAATGCTATGACGAAACAAGTCGAAAACACTTGAAGGTGGTGCGAAACGACGTGCTGGAGTTTAATTCCCGTATGAACTTTCTTCGAATTCCTACTCCTTTATTGACTTTTTCTGCTAAATAGCGTTTCGTTCCGTGTTGCGTTCCTCTTTTGGGTATTTGACGAGGGGGTATTCACTTCAGTAATACCCTGTACGCCATGGCTAGTAATACCCAGTAATACGCAGTAATACCCAGTAATACCCAGTAATACCATGTAATACGCAGTAATACACAGTAATACCCTGTAATACCAGGTAATACCTGGTAATACCTGGTAATACCCTTTGCAATGACCGTTCCTGAGTCAACCTAAATTTAATTTTTTGACTGCACTGTTCATTTTGGTGAGATTTTACAGGTAAAGTCTTGGCGTAGCTAGTGCCAAGACTTTTCCCGTGAAATTACTATAGTCTGTAAAATTACAGAAGCATGTAAAATTTTATCCTGCAAATGTATGGAAAAATATGTCTTCACTTTACCCGGAAAAATATTTACAGAATTTTACTTGTAAAATTTTAGAACAGAAGGATCACCAAAACCAATAAATATATAGACGGTCATATGCTTCCTGTCTAATCCACCCTGAAACAACTTCCTTCAGAAGAAATCGTCTTTACTCTTGGTGGTATCGAACCCTGGACCTTCGGATTGGGAAGCAGATGCCTTATCCATACTGCGCTGCGAGGCGTCTCGTGCAGATATACCGGCTTGCACTCGATCCCTTTCTCTTGGTGACTCGGGGGGGGGGGGGGGCTTTTCATTCTACTTCCAGCGTTTTTCTAGAAGTTTTTATGTTTTGTCTGACTATGAAACATAATTTCATTTGCTACGTTATGTGACGACAAACAGGTGTTCAACATTGAACAAAATATGTTACTGGACTCATTTGTCTGGAAAATTACCGAAATTTTCTGTACTGTACATCACAGAAAATCTGTAATTTTACTGAACTCTGTAAAATTACATGAAAATGAGTGTCAGTTTACAGAATGTGGTAACTTTACCATACTTTTTCCTGTAAAATGACAACATTTCTGTAATTTAACCAAAACTTGTAATTTTACAACATATTGCCCGTAATATTGACATACTCTGTAAAATTACAATACAATTTCTGTACCGGATTACAGACATTGTCTTGTAAATTTACAAATATTTGAGATTGAGATATAAACCTCAAAATGAAAAATATTATCATCTTGCGAGTGCTTGTGTATGGTGTTGGTGTATACCTTGGGCTTCCCTACCCCCACCACCTACCCAGCTGAGGAGCGCGGCCAGCGCGTGTGAGCGTCGTTTAAACTGTTCTTGATCGTGTGTCTTGAATAGTGAGAGTTGTGTAGGTTATGTGTGTTTAGAGGCCTAATTCATTACTGCAAATATTTTGTTTCGGCTCACTATTTTTGTTTGTCAACTCAGCTCAAATAACAGAAACACTTAAGCTGTTGTCTCAAGCAGACAGAATAAAAAGAATTTTAAAATAGTAGTTTTTACAAAGCAACGCACTACTCTGAGAAAATTTGAATGCAAATAACGAACGGTTCTGACAAGAAACAAGCCAACTAGATTAAAACATAATTCAAAAGAATATAGTTTAGTGCCACAGGCTATGGCTTCTCACCTCGGAAAAACGCAATAGGACTGTAGAGAAATGATGATACGATTGGAAAAATAAATTACTTGGTGTGTGACCAGTCGACGTTTGCAAAGAGAAGTAAACACATCGATAAAAGAAGAAGTTGATATATAACAGTATTTCATTCAAAACCAACACAGAATTCGTGCCACAACACCACAACCACAACATACACAGCTGATCAGGCTTCCACCAGCTTCCACGTCCTACCGTGCGAGCGCACGAGTGGCGCGGGAGGAGCAGCGGGAGAGATTCAAATGAGTTGTAATACCGTGTAATACCCTGTAATACCCTGTAATACCCTGTAATACCCTGTAATACCCTGTAATACCCTGTAATACTCTGTAATACTCTGTAATACCCAGTAATACCGTGTAATACGCGTAATACACGTAATACGGAGTAGTCTGTACACGAAAAATCGAAGTGAATACCCCCTCGGTATTTGAGGTGTTAAACGCCGAATTAGTCAATAAAGGAGTAGGAATTCGAAGAAAGATCATATGGGAATTAAGCTCCAGCACGTCGTTTTACACCATCTTCAAGTGTTTTCGACTTGTTTCGTCGTAGCATTTATGAGTAAATGCCAAGGAACGAAAAGGAACGAAAACCTTAAGTTTCCATCCCTGGTGACTGAATTGACTAAAAGTGACTAAAACGTGACTAAAATGTGACTTTTTTTTCACCCTTTACTACACTGACTTTTCGAGGGGATGCACCCCTCGGCACGCATACTGCCTGGTGCGTCAATATGTTTCAACATTCCAGAGAAGTTTTCCGATATTTTAACCAGAGACAAGACGGAAGGTAAAGGTGCGTGCTTCAGTGGCGCGCGTGCGCACGCTACCCGAAAAAGCGCGTTGCGAGGAAAAGGCAGCCAGCCACCACAAAGTCGGTTGGACGAGCGCGAGAGGTCCGATGTCCGATGTGGCGGGTGACCGGACCGCGTCGCGGCCGGAGCCTGTGCAGTCCGGCGTGGAGACGCCCGGCCCCGGGCCCGGCCCCGGCCCCCACAAGGAGACGTCTAACCAACTTGTCCGGCAACTTTGACGTATTACACATGAATGGGCGGCCGGGGTCCGGAGCCCGTCCCGCCCCGACAGGCTGCGAGTAGCAGGGCGGGGCGGGGTGGGCCCGCAGCACAGTGGCGTAATTATGAAAGTGCGAGAGAGATAGCGCTAGGCTGCGTTCAGTGAGAGCAAGAGAGAAAGAGGGGGGCGATCGCCCCCTTTCTTCTCTCTCGCTCTCACCGTGCGCAGCCTAGCGCTATCTCTCTCACACTTTCCTAATTACGCCACTGCCGCAGCATGGCTGACCCGTTGCCCTGAGGCCTGAGGCCGTCGCCGTCACGCCATGGACGACCCGCCTGCGAAGCTCCGGGTAGGCAATCCCGCCGCACACTGGCGACGGTACCGCTGCCTACCGCAGCCCCCCGCCCAGGCCACACGAGGCGAGGGTACCGAGGGAGAATTCACTTGCGTAATACACTGTACACTGTACACCTCACACCTCACATGTGTTTTACGCGGTAATACCCGTAATGTTTTAAAGAAAAAACACAAAAATATGCCCTTACGTGATCAAATCTTGTGTGTAATGCCACAGTAGTACAGCTGTAATACCACGTAATACCGAGTAGTATGGACAACATTTTCCTATCTGAATTCCCCCTCGGAGGGTACCGCTTCCGCTTCCTACCGCAATACGCCCGTGGGACCTTTCGTGTAGGCAATGCCTTCCCCCGGCGTCTGAGAAAAGGAAAGAGCTGGAAGTCCCTTTCCGCCGTCCATACCGTAGTACCCTTTTCACGCCTGATCTAATAACACGAAATATGTGAATAACCTTTTAGAAAAATATCGTTTAAAGAAGTTGAGTCTAGTTTTGAGTGTAATGTTGAGTAATGCCACGTAACATCAAGTACTCTATGTATATATTAAAAAAAAACAGGTGGTAAAATACCCTGACGTTCGCGCCTCGCCGCGGCGCCGAGGGACGGGGGTCCTCCAACTGTCCCTAACTCCATTTCTGGGACCGGGACGGGGCGGGCCGGGCGGGGAGCTCCGCCAACTTGTGAATATTTGCCACTCGCCCGTGAAAACACGTCTCGGGCGTCGCGCCCCGGACGCGCTCGCACCGGCCCCACCCCGCCCCCGCCCCGCCCCGCCCCGCCCCGTCGCCCCCTGCTCACGGCCGGCTGGCCGGTCCCTGCGGGCGGCGGGGGTCCGGCCAGTTCAAACAACGTCAGGAGCAAAGATACACAATCCCCGCGCCGTTTTTATCTCGCGGCGGACTGACTGGGCGGCCCCCTTGGCTAACGCTCTATCCGACTTCAGATCGCCCGGCGGCCCCGCTCCCCGTAGCCAGCGGCGCGCCGGCGGCCGCCCTGGCATGGAAGAAACTCGTGCCTTGTCGGCGGTGAAAATTTTAAGTGGTAAGTTGGGTCACAAGTGCAGCCCTGCCCTGCCCTTGTCTCTCTTTCTTTCTTCTCCGGGCCGGACCCGACCCGACCCGACTCGGTGGCCCCCGCCCAACTCGGCCTCTCTCTCTTTCTCACTCCCTCTCTGTCGGGCGCATCCCTCCCACTCCCTCCATCTCTCTCATCCGGTGCCATTTCCTCCGTCCGCAACGTCTTCCAGTTCCTCTCCCGCAATTAATACCCAACTCTTTCCTCCTCTTTATCTGGCAGGGCGTCGCTAAGTGTCTGGGAATCGTCCCGCTCGCCCCGCCCCGCCCCGCCCGACCCCAGCCCCGCCCACCCCGGCCTGCTCCGCCGCACCCAGGGTGTCGCGCCGGCCCATTAGGGGTACACGACTCGCTCCAGGCCCAAAACAGAACAGAAACATAAAGTTTTCGGAAAGAGCAATTAATTTTTTAATACTATTTTGACTGTTAACGAAAAAATGAACACATACCGCATGCATACATACATTCATGAACACTATGCAAGGAAAATACACACTGCTGTCAGCTTCACTGACAAACCAAGTGTTCAACTGCTTAACACCTGGAAAAGTGTAACTCCCTGGTAATTGGTAATCATATACAAGTGTTCATCTAAACAGCTGTACCGGGTGTTTCTTTGAATTCGTAACAGTGCTGCAGGCTTGCCTGCTAGGGTTGCGCAGTACAGTATCGATATTTTGAAGTATCGATACTGATTCAATACATCGGTTATTTAGTTTCAATACTACCGAAATACTACTAAACTTCAATACGTCGGTTTACCGATACTTCCCTATAGGAAAATATCGAATATTGAAACACGGGAATGTTGTGTTTATGAGGGACAAAACCACTAAATAATTTTTCTCTGAACTCCTGACTGGCGTACCGCTCTCCGCTCGCACGATGCCCTCCAACCTCCAACTGCCACCGTTGCCAACCCTGAGCCTGATCGAGCGACTGCAAATATACGACAAAATTAACTCCGAAATAACCGCGAGTAAATTTGTCGTTTTTATCCCAGTAAAGCGGACCACTTTTACTTCAAAATAGACAAATTTACTTCATACGTGGATGTAGCTGGAAAAAGAATTGAGCTGTCGGAAGCAAGCGGGGATCGCACTGCTGACTCGCCGGTTGACTGTCGGGCACGGTAGCCACTCAGCCAAAGTGACTGCGACGTTTCGTGGCGTCCGTTCACCGTGTGTAGGAGCACCGAGCGCGCAAAGCCTGCAATATATTTGTCGTTTTCCCTCGGTTTTTCCCCTTTTTTCCTTGCCAGTACTAGCAGCTTCCGGCTCAGTGGCGTCTTTAAATTCAATACTTCCGATATTCTTTATCATCGATATTTTAAAACCAATATATCGTGACTAGTATTGAAACCGAGGGGTCTGCAACTAGGTTTGAGCGCGTACACCGGCCGCCCGGAAAACCGACAGACCGAGAAGACCCATAAAATCGTAGGCCACAAATGGTAATGGAAAATCGAAAAATATTAGGGAAAACCGGAAAAACTTGAGAGAAGACCGAGATATTTTAAGGAAGCCTGGAGAATGTAAGGGAAGACCAATGACCAAGCACAGAAAACGGTAGGAAGCCTTTAGAAGATCCTAAAAGAACAAATATTGGGAAAACCAAGAAAAAGTTGGGAAGGCCGGGAAAACCAAAAGGCCTAACCTAGGAAAACCAGGAAGCCCACAGCAAGTGTACACCGATAGAACGTACTCGCTGACCCCTCGATTGAAACAAAACTCGAATATCGACACCGCTAGTATCGATACTCAAGTTTGCGGTTCCCATCCCTATTGCCTACCCCATTTGCCCGTAAGGCGCCATGGCTGGCGATTATGAAATACCCGCAACACTGTTACGCATTCAAAGAAACACCCGGTACAATAGCAACTGTTCAACGCAATGGCTGTGCACTGGAAAGTGCTCAATACGGTATACTTGTACACTTTGTCCAACGAGGAAAGTGTTGTCTGGCGCAGTTGAGCACTTGCAAGTACACAACTCGTGTTGAGCACTTTCCAGTGCACATCCAATTCGCTGAACAGTTGCTATTGTACAGCTGTTGAGCTGAACACTTGCAAACTTGGTTCAACAGAGTTGCATGCAGAGCATTTATTCGAAAGATTTGCACGTTACCATACCCTTACAGAAAATAGACATCTGTAGATCATCTTCATTACGTGTCAGTCATCTTTCTTGCTAGACATCTACTTATTATGCGTCTAGAAGATTTCGTAATAGATATCTATTCGATAGATGCGTATAAAAAGATGTACATGGATATACATCATTTAAAAGTATGCAACGTACACATTTATTGAAGAGTACACTATCGACTGCCATTGCTAGTTCTTGCACATTTTCGTGGTGGCGCTGGTTGCTGTGAGGGGAGGGCGTCACATGTGTAAATACGGCAGGGCATGATCCCCCGTCCCTCAGCCGCCTACCGCTCCCCTCCGTGTAACTCTTCCCTTTTGTTCCTCGCCTTCCCCTAATGCACTTTCCGTTCAATTTTTGTGGCCTGCCGGGCGCGCCGCGCGGCTCCAACCCTTTCCTCCTCGACGTTCCCCGCTGTTCTCCGGGCTTGTTCCCTTCAGGCTCCTTTTCCCTCCCTCCGCACCCCGCCACGCCCAACCACGCCCCTAGAGCGACGCGATGTCTTGTAACAGCGAGTTTTAGTCTTTCTCTCGGCCTTATTGGGTCTCTATGCCCTGAGCGTCATTTCCTGGGTGAAACTTGAGTCTCCCGGACGGGACGAAGACGTCTCTCTGTGGTGGAGCCTGGCGTGGCGTGGCGTGGCGTGGCGCGTCCATTCGGTACTCCGCGGCCGGCCATAACCTAATAGCGGGCCTTCAAACTCATCTTCTTGGGGATGAAAAACGATACAGGCCCACCCGCACGCAAACCAATTATGCACGGTTAATGATATCCCTACCCTGGAAAAAATGAAATTACAAGTCTTAATTGGCCATTGCGGCTGGCGCGGGATGAACTCAAAGGGGATCGTCGGCCGCTCCGCCGACCAGGGCTGCGCGGGGCGGCACGGGCTGGCTCCCCAAGATAAATACGGCGGGCGCGCCGCTCCGGGGAATCGAACCGGCGCCATCCGGACTCCAGAATTGTTCTTAAATAATTTTTAAGTTCTTGTTTTTGTTTTTCTATTAAGACATTCTCACAACACCATTTTCAAAAGGATGAATAATAAAGGTGGCCTTTGAATTACAGACATGCCATCCTCTGAAAGTAGGGATTAAAGCACCAACGATCGGAATCCATCATCCATCATAGAAAAATGAATGTCGCAAAATTTCTACTATCACTTGCGATGGCGAGTTAAGCTCACCCATTCGAAAATCCAAATGCAAACCCCCCACACACGCACCCTCGGCATACTGGGCATGGGCTCACAGTGTCCGTGCCTCTCCTAAAGGCTCCCAGCACCGTCGGGTCCCGCTGCTCACCCAGGCGATGGATGATTTGTGTGGCGTCCATATGATGTCCTCTTTGTCGTGTCACGTACGTGCGGGCGGGGCGGGGCGTGGCGGGGCGGGGCGAGTCCCCGGAGAGGGCGAGGTGGGGCAGTGCGCGGCGGGCGGGGCGGGGCGGCCACAAGGCGGTGGCGCCGGCGCCGGCTGGACAGCAGATGTGGTTTTGATTACGCGTGGGACGCGCCCCGCCCCACCCCACCCCGCCCCGCCCCGCCCCGCCCGTCCACAGCCCGCCCCGTCCATGTTTGACGAATTGCTTTCAGACGTGGCCGTGGCCCCCGCCGACAGCACCGAAAAAAAAGCAGAGGATATAATAGAAAAGTAAAAGCTGAAAACCAGCCTTCGAGATACAAACTATTTACATGTTTCCCTACCTTACTCACTCACCCGTATCGATTAACGTGACCGTTTACCGGCAACACCTCAATAAACCGGCGCTCGCCCCTCATCCTTGCCGAATCTAGGAACGGCAGAGGACCCTTTACGTGGTCGCAAACGCTCACCCTGACGGCCCATCGAGGGACGGCTCTCCCTGGGGCCCCGGCTGGGCCGATCCATTCGCCTGCTGCACTGCAGCGCCCACAAGCGGTGACCGGCCTATACAGGCCCGCAGCCACCTGCTGCTGCCAATATACCAACCGCCCCTATTCTTTACTCAAACGTCCGCTTTCAATGTCATCTTTTATCACAAATTACTCCGCAAGAAGAGCAGGCAGGAAGCCACTGTTTCCACCTTCCATTCATAATCGTCACAACCCCTTTTGCGGGACTCACCTTGGTCTCGTCCCTCTGAGTCTAAATCCCTCCCCCTTGGCGATCCCTTTTCCTGTCGCAGTAAGCGGTGAGAAACATCATCCCTGTCTGCCTGTGTCTACCCTGCTCCTCTCTCCCTTAATTAATGATTAAAATATGACGTGACCGCTTAACTTTGCTGATCCGCCAGTATTTATTGCATCTCGTCAGATAGTGGCGCGGCGCGCGCCCGGCCCGCGCCGGCGGCCCCAGCAGGGTCATTGTAGCCCCGCTCCCGTCCTCTGCACCGTCAGCCCCCGGCCCCGCCCCCGGCCCCGCCCCCAGCCCTGCCCCCGACCCCGCCCCCGGCCGGCCAGGAGGACGCTGGCTAGCTGCTGGTGCCGCTGAGAGAGGAACTGCTCCCCAGGGTGAAATGCAGAGCTGACTAGGAAAGGAGACGGGTGGTGGGCGGTGGGGACGGCGGGCCGGGGGGCACACTGGGACCCGTTTGTTGTGTGGCCGGCCAAGGTTTGCAGACGACATCCGCCGGACACAACCAGTGGAAAAATTCGAATCAAAAGCAATAAAAGTATTTCCCAGTAACCAGTGACGATCACGATCCATGGGGGAAACAAGTCTGAAGTTTTTGTTCTTGTACTCCTCGTAGTTCAGGAAAATTCAGAAAAATTCACAAAAGTTCAAGCAAATCTGTTTAAAATTCACAAAAATTCAGGGAAACTGGGAAAAATAGTACGTGAAATTCAAGTCGTGGAAATTCAAAAAATTCCATAAAAATTCAAGAAAATTCACAAAATGTGTTTACCAAAATTCAGAGTTGTTACTCCCTCGTCACGATCACAATCACATGTCAGATATTCTCCAGTCCTGCCCGGAGGCGATCTAATCTTTTTAACCGAGTAGTCATTTAATGTTAGCCCGGTCTGCCACACAGAAGTGCGGAAGAGATCGGCACCAGCAGGTTGGGCAGCATCAGCAGGACCGCGGGACGCGCGCTCAGCTGTGCGCGAGGCGAGACCTTGAAGCAAAGTCTGCTGGAGGCCACGTCAGAAGTGATGCAGGGGCGGGGGAGGGGGAGGCTGAGGGGGAAGGCGTTCCAAGGTCATTTCAAGTTTTCCGCCACTGTTCGGCTGCCGCATGAAAACTTACTTGTAATCCAGACGCGCCGCCATGCCACCCCGCATAGGTCAGCCACCTCCCGCACTTGCGTTCTGTGTAAACCTGTGGGAAAAGGACAAGGAAAGAAAATGATTAATTTGTGATGTCTGTGCAAGAGCGAAGACGGTTAGAAGTATGGAGAAGCAGGTAGAAATAGATCGAGGGGTAAATAACTCCGAATTTTGATGTACACCACTAATTCAAAATTCACACTAATTCAAACTAATTCACGCGAATTCAAAACGAATTCAAAACAAATTCAAGCGAATTTAAGGAATGACCTCAGAAAATACACGCACATCTGATCCAAATAATTCTCTCAATTACACGATGAAATAGGATTTTTAGTAAATTATTGTGAATTATTTCGATTTATTCCAAATTATTGGAAATTAACTTGCAACTGCGCAAAATAATCACAATTATTTCAATTATTTTTTTAAACTTTTCAGAAACAAATTTTGCTCTGCAATTGAAAGGGTAGCGTGAAAACATGGAAAATTTTTGCGGCAGTAAACCTCCCGAAGGAGGTTGCGGTTCCCGCCAGGCACAGGGCTTTTACCCCCTGTGGCAGCCAACTGCTTCGGTGTTCCATGGGAACCGGCGCTTTGCTGACTGCGATCCTATCGCGCAATTCGACAGATTTGATCCCCGTACCACCATTGGCCTACCCCTAGAGGTACGAGCGGTGTCAAGAGCGTTAGACTTCCTGATCCCAGTTTCAGAGGCCTTACCTCAGAGGGGTACGCGGGATTCGAACCCACAACCCCGAGTGCCGACACGTAGCCAGAACAGGAAGCGACCCAACGCCCAGAGCCACCGAGCCAACGGCGGTGAGACGTGTTTAACTTCTATTTGACCTGCCATCCAGCTGCGGCCAAAGGGAATGTCAAGCGCGAAAAACACTTTCCCAAGTGGGAGTCGAACTTCGGACCACTCAGTTCGGTCACTGAGAGAAATTCTTGTACCGGGTACGGGAAAATTTTCCATGACTGGTCTTGTACAACTACAATTCATATTGTAAATTTTTATGACTAAAAGTATCATGAACTCAGAATCGACTGGTGAGCAACAAAGTCGAAAAGCGTCAAGTCGTACATGTACGAGATATGATGTACATAGTGAATTACACAATATATTGTACATCTACGGAAATAATTTCCACAGTGGTGTTGCGCGCTCTACCAACTGAGCCACGACGCCACAATGACTGTGCAGTGCGACGGGTTCGAGTTGTATTTGCCCTGTCCTCCTGGCTGGAGGCTGCAGGATACGGCAAATACGACTCGAACCCGTCGCACTGTACAGTCATCGTGGCGTCGTGGCTCAGTATATTTATGTGTCTCAGTGGCTCAATATATTTATTTTAAAATATATTCTTGGCTTTTCTTTCAATTTTTATCAAAACAATGTGCTTGGTACCCACGTGATTTCTCTCTGTTTCAGGTCAGCGCCGGGCACGGGGGGCCCAACCCACTTCGGTGGTACACGCCCCCCGCCGCCGCCGCGGTCCTGGGGCAGAGAGAGGTCGCGAGGCGTCCAATTTTAAGTTTTCACTAACCGCTCTAGTCCTGTTAAATGCAATCTTCTTTTTTCTTATGTATGGCTCCCTATTTATTTATTTTATTTATTATTATTAATGTTATTATTAATTGTTAACTGTTATCATATACCAAGAATATATTGATGTTTTCCAAAAAAAAAAAAAGTTGGTAGAGCGCGCAACACCGAACTGAGTGGTCCGAAGTTCGACTCCCACTTGGGAAAGTGTTTTTCGCGCTTGACATTCCCTTTGGCCGCAGCTGGATGGCAGGTCAAATAGAAGTTAAACACGTCTCACCGCCGTTGGCTCGGTGGCTCTGGGCGTTGGGTCGCTTCCTGTTCTGGCTACGTGTCGGCACTCGGGGTTGTGGGTTCGAATCCCGCGTACCCCTCTGAGGTAAGGCCTCTGAAACTGGGATCAGGAAGTCTAACGCTCTTGACACCGCTCGTACCTCTAGGGGTAGGCCAATGGTGGTACGGGGATCAAATCTGTCGAATTGCGCGATAGGATCGCAGTCAGCAAAGCGCCGGTTCCCATGGAACACCGAAGCAGTTGGCTGCCACAGGGGGTAAAAGCCCTGTGCCTGGCGGGAACCGCAACCTCCTTCGGGAGGTTTACTGCCGCAAAAATTTTCCATGTTTTCACGCCACCCTTTCAATTGCAGAGCAAAATTTGTTTCTGAAAAGTTTAAAAAAATAATTGAAATAATTGTGATTATTTTGCGCAGTTGCAAGTTAATTTATTCCAATAATTTGGAATAAATAGAAATCATTCACAATAATTTACTAAAAATCCTATTTAATCGGGTAATTGAGAGAATAATTTGGATCAGATGTGCGTGTATTTTCTGGGGCATCCCCGAATTTAAAACGAATTCAAGTAAATTCACAAAAAGATCACAATAATTTCAAAAAAAACTTTGCAATAAATTCAAAAAATTCAAAGCTAATTCAAAACGAATTCAATTTAGACAAATTCAATTCAAATTCTCGCAATTTGTACACCGAATTCAGAGTTGTTTACCCTTCGAAATAGGTAGATGCAGTCTGCACTTTTATTATTCTTTTCGCGTGGGAAAAAAGAGGGGAGACTCACGGTGGGTCCCTATCTGCTCTCTTGCTGATCTCTCTCTCTCTCTCTCTCTCTCTCTCTCTCTCTCTCTCTCTCTCTCTCTCTCTCTCTCTCTCTCTCTCTCTCTCTCTCTCTCCTCCCCCCCTCTCCCCGTCGAGCTACCGCAGTTCCACGCCACTGTGTGTTTTTCCCCTGAAATGTGTCTTTGACATGAAAACCTTTTGATTAGCTGAGGCCACACGGCCCGCGGGCTGGGCCTGGCCGTGCGGTCGGAGTCTTCGGGGAGAGCTCGCTCCAGCACAGACCGCCCCACCCCACCCCGCCCCACCCCACCCCGCCGCGGCACGCCACGGCCGCCGTCGCCAGGCGGTGACACCCGCGGCGTGTCACGCCCCCCGCTAATGCCCCCATCAGACACGGCATGGCGGTGTCACACGGTACCCGACAAAAGACGTGCGGAGAAGAACGCACTCCTGCCGCTCCATGGTATGTATCACATTTTATGGAAAATTCAAGAATAGGAAAGTCAGTGGAAAATTAATTTAAAGAAATTGACATTGTTTCCCTACCCAGGAGCGCGTCGCGTTGCGGGCAACCCCCCCCCCCCCCCTCTCCCGTCCGGCTAACTTTTCCGTAGCAGCCCACAGGCCGGCGGGGCAGGGCGGAGTGGAAGGAGCGGGTTGCACGGGCGGAGCGGAAGAAAGCGGAGGGTGGAAACAACGGGAGGGGGGGGGGGGATCACTCATACGAGATGTGTTCAATGATTTTTGTGACTTTTTATTTTATTAACTATTTTTTATTACGGAAATTTTCACTTTTTGATCAATTTTGATCTCTCCCCCATCTGATTTTTTTTTCAGATTTTATTTCAGTTTTTTGTTCATTTGTTCATGATTTTTCTGTTTCTTTTCTCTTGATCTTATTTTTATTTTATTTTTTAAACTATTTTTTTGAGCCATGCAGGAATTTTTTGAAGTGAGCCCCCCCTCGGATGGAAAAAGGGCATATCGGGGGTGAGTCCCGGGCTGCGCGCCCCTGCGAGGTCGCGGCCGCGGCTTAGCCCGGCGGAAGTGATCGGTGCGTCAACAAATCAGCGCCAACATTGAAATAATAAAAAAGTTTGGCGTCGGCCGGCGCGCGGTGGCGGGGGCGGTGGTGGCGTCTCTCGCCGCGCGCCCCTCGTCACCTCGCGACAGACGAGCTAACGATATTCAAACTCCAGTCGCGCGGTCCCACTAGTGTCACTTTGTGTGCAAAACTGGACCGACTTGAATGCAGATATATATATACGTACATATAATAATAATATAAAAAGAGTGCGAGGGAGGAAGGGGCAACACGATCGGGAGCAGGGGGTGGTGGCGATCATAAAACAAGCAGTTAGTTCTCCACGGCCATAAAGCTCGGCGAGGTCCAGCCCGGGTGGGGTGGGGTGGGGCGGGGCGGGGCGGGGCGGGCACACGAGAACACCAGCGTGTCAACCGATGTTCCCCGCCCCTTACATCAGCGGCCGCCCCGCCCCGCCCCGCCCCGCTGGCTGGTCAGCAACCCGTCGCAACGAATACCGCGCTCGTATACCTGTCAAATCTCTTACCCTGCTCCTCATCTCATGCGCTCACTTCGTCTCTCTCTCTCTCTCTCTCTCTCTCTCTCTCTCTCTCTCTCTCTCTCTCTCTCTCTCACACACTAACACGAGCGCGCGCGCGCACACACACACACACACACACAGCAGTGGTTAGAGGGATTGGGCCCGCGCGGCTGGAGCCCTATAGGTTCCCACCGTTCGGCGTACGCGCGCGTCTCGGCAGAGGCAAGTACTTAAAAGTCTATCGCCGTAAAAGGGCGGTGGCGGTGAGATCCAAATGCGCTGGCCGGGCCGGGCCGGGCCGGGCGCTGCCCCTCTTGCTTGCTGAGAAGAGCTCTCCTCACTTCTCTGAGGCGGGCGGAAGGGTTGAGACGAGTGTCGGCAACGGTGACGGGCCGGGTCAGCCCCGCCCGCCCCAGCCCTCTTGCCTAATTGAAAGTCTCTCGGGCCGACAAGTACCCTCCGGCGGCGAGCAGGGCGATACTTTAAATCTTACGTCCTCAGTTTAGTCCACCCGGAAGATTATCTTGTCCTTTTATTTACTTAATTTGTCGAGCTAGCACACATGCCGAGGGGGCCTCAACTCACCCAAAATTTGTACACATGATTTCAAGATTTCACGTGATTTCACATGATTACACCTCTTATAAAGAAATAATTCGTAAAGTAAATACAAGCGTATTTTGAGCCTCATGAGCCCAAAATACTCACTCGAATCAATTTTTTTCGGCAATAGATCCACATTTTTTGACAATGATTTCGAAGATATCAGCGATTGTGTACACACGATTTCAGGGGTTGAGGCCCCCTCGACACATGCAGTAACCTCTTTACCGCCGTGTTTTTTTAATTTCTTTTTCTCAAGGGTGGGGTGCGACTTGAGGCCGTCGGCGAGCATGACAGTGCCAAGACGGCGGCAGCGGGGCTGAGTGATAATTAGTGTAAGCCCTGCTGGCCTTGCTGGCCCTGCTGGCCCTGCTGCGCCTGCAGGGCGGGGCGGTGTCCTGCAGGACGGGCCGGGCCGGGCCGGGCGCGCCCAGCTCCATTCATCTTGTGGGCGAGCGGAGGTGTTGAAGGGTCGGGCCGGGCTGGGCCGGGGGAGAGAGAGAGAGAGAGAGAGAGAGAGAGAGAGAGAGAGAGAGAGAGAGAGAGAGAGAGAGAGAGAGAGAGAGAGAGAGAGGCACAGGGCAGGGAGGGCCTGCTTGAGCCGCTCCGTCGAGGACCTTCTGGAGGAGACCCCGCCGCCTGAACCACCTAAGAAACGCTCCCCGCCCCGGGCCCGCGGCTGCAGCTTGATCCTGACAGGTCAGGTCGGCGCGCTCTGCGTAGCGCAGCGCACCCCGTCCTGTCCTGTCATCCCCATGACCACCTCCACCACGGGGCGGGGCGGGGCGGGGCGGGGCTGACGTGTCGTGAGTGACTCGCACACAGACCGCACCACGCACCCCAGCACACCGCAGCAGACCCCACCTCACCTGCCCGCCCCGCCCCGCCCCGCCCCGCCCCGCCCCGCCCCGCCCAGCCCCCTGCCTAGGTGGCGGTACTTGATTAAACTTTGACAAGTTAAGGTTCCGTCTGAGGCTGATCTGAGCCGGATAAGGAAGTGCGCCCCGACCACCACTAGCAGCAGTAGTAGCATAGCTCGTGCCGCGGTGCGGCGCGGTTCACCTTTCGCAGCGCGACGTCACGGACGGCACAGACACTATTAGATTGAGCTGCATTCGAAAAAATTTCTCCGTCACTGTTGTTTTACTGTATGTGGTTTTTTTTTCTTTCTTTTTAGCAATAGCCCGCAGACGTGGATTGAATAAATGGAAAGCCCATTGCCAAAAGCGCCTAGGACGCTTCGTCGATCCTACCTTGTTGAACTTCCGCCCCGCCCCACTCCTTCCCTTTTCTCTTTCTCACTCACTCTCTCACTCTCAGTCCTCGTCTTCAGGTCCCCGCCTCGCCCAAAAGCGCGCCGGCCTTGCCTCGCCCCGCCCGCGCATCAATGAGAGCGAAGTTAGGGCTTTAATAAAGTTTTTCCCCGAGGTCCTTTCAGAGGCGAATTTTGGGCTGGATGCGAACGATTCATGCATGTACGGGCGGGGGCGGTGCGGGGTGGGTGGCGTCCTAGCTGTCGCTCATCGAGAGAAAGAAAATATAATGATATCTGGGTGACGAAGTGCGGCGGCGACGCGGACTAGACCATAGAGTGTGGAGGGTCCTAGGTGGCGGCGCAGGGTGTGTCGTGTGTCCCTTCTAAACTATACTGGACTCTCTGAAGTGTTGTGGTAAATGCTGTGGAAAATAATGACTGATCACCTGCCGCCTCAGCCACCTCTCTCCCCCAAGCCAGCGCGCCGCCCGCCTCCCCTTTTTCTGCTCAGCCCGCGGCTCCAGCAAGGCCGGGATAAGAAGCCTTGGAACCATTCTGGTCGTGCGCTGCTACGTTTTCTGGACACGGAAAGATGATAAGTATACTTCCGGTACACCTGGAACGACGGAAAAGAGTATCACAAGAGTTCGCCAGACACCTGACGGGTAGCCTGTGTCTTCGACCCTACCTAAACGTCGATAGGGGTTTTAATTAAAGTCTCGAAATAGATTTCAGCAATACAGAACTCTCACGACACAGGTCTACAAACTAACGAGTAGTAGACGCGAATCCGTGCCATCTTATCTAAAGCAACAGCCCATTGGCTGTCTACAACAATCTTAATGCTGCTTAATGCAGTCCAGGGACATAGATGTCTAAAAAGCCTCTTCCCACATACGTCTTTTCGATGTCTAAAAGATGGCACGTTTGCGGCCACTTTAGCCCCTAATAGACGTCTATGATATACAGCTATTAGACAACTTGGGATCTGAACATAGACGTCTATTTGCCATCTTTTTTTGCAGTCTAATTTCTATTAGGGACACTGAAAATCTACGAGTCATAATTCTCGCCCCCATACGAGAGTGAGAATTTGAGGGCAATTTTATTACTCTCTGAAGAGTAAGAATTTTTTTCCTCGCCCTTTTTGAGAAAGAATTTTGAGACCTCGCCCAAATAAAGTGAGAATTCGTGCTCAAATTAAGTGAGGTTAAAAAATCCTTACTCAAATAGAGCGAGGCTCAGAAAAATCTCGCTCGAAAAGAGTGAGGTTAGAAATTCTCACTCTAATTTAGTATGGAAAAGTGTCCTCTCTCATTTTGGGTGAGAAATTGGATTCCAGGGTTTGCAGAGGAAAAAGATATGACAGCAATATCACTGAGAAAAAATATCTTGGTAGATTTACGACGTATTTTGTAACCAACGACTTACAAAAAACATAAATTTACAAAAACCCACACTTATAAAAGCTTACGGTGAATTTCACTGTAAGTTGCGGTGAACCCTGCAGCACTGTAGCTTACGGTGAATTTAACCGTAAGCTACGGTGATTTTCATCGTAAGCTGCTACAGTGAATGTCGCTGTAAGCTACGGTGATGCACCCTGATTAACCTTTGCTTACAATGACATTCACCGAAGCTTACAGTGACATTCACCGTAGCATACAGTCAAATTCACCGTAAGCTTTTAAGAGTGCATTCCTGCTTCTTTCCGAATATCAAGTTGACAGGTAGTGCTACTAATTTTGCGATTTGTAAGTGTAATTTTAAAACTCCACTTCGTGTAAAATTTTCCCGTAAACCTACGCCTTCTTTTCACAGTGACAAAACTGTTCGGCTTTGATGATCAGAAAGTGTTCGACCATGCAGTCCCCTCGTCCCTCCGACTCGTCCTGCCTGCCGCAAAATACACGCGCGCGTGGATCAACTCTCCACTCGGGCCCGTCAAGTCTCTCCCGACTTCCTCATCTCTCAGCGAGATGCTGCCTGCTCGCTGTCTCGCATTTCAGCGAGGCGGGTATTCTTCGCCGTGCCGCTGTTCCATGCAGCGCACACGCACGCGCGCGCACACACGCACACACGCACACACGCACACACACACACACACACACACAACACACACACACACACACACAGAGGCCCGCACACACTACATACTTTTCCCCGCGGCCTCGTATCCCGCGCTCTCCCCGGCGGGAAACACTTGGAGCGAGAAAAGGCGCAGCGAGCCGCCCGGGGCGGGACGGGGCTTTACCTGCAACATGCGTTGCTCCGCCGTGCTCCGCGCCGTGCTCGCTTGCATGCCTATATGCCCCATTACAACTTTTCCCCCTTCCTCGCCGTTTTCCCACCGCCACACACATACACATGGCTCCGTTTTCTCTCGCCCTCTTGGGCCCGCGCAACCCGCGGGGTCTCTCTTTCACCGCGCGTGTTCAACTCTACCGCGAAAAGGTATGCAGGTATTTTGCCATGCAGCTGGCTGGCGGTGCTGCTCAGTATTGGCTGCGGGTCGCCCCGCCCCGCGCGCCCCGCCCCCCCTCCGGGGCCTGATCCAGAGCCCTGCTGGGACGGAGCCGGGCTGCGAGGGGGCGGCGGGCGCCGCCATTGGTCCGCCCCGGGATCGGGCGGTCCTTGACGTCGAGCTCGCCGGCATTTCTGACAAATACCTTAAGATATACCCACAAGAATAAAGAAAAACTTCAACAAAAACATGTAAAACAATCAGAAAGTGAATGGGAATTCCCCAAAATGGAATGATCACGATAAATAAATCACACGCGAGCGGACACAGTAAAAAAAAACGGTCTTCGTCCGCTAACAACGTTTTACGTGATTCTGATTTACAAATGGTCTTGTAAATTTACAGTCGGTACTTTAAATTTACGAAAGCTAATTCCTGTTTGTCAAATAAGAATGTCGAGTCACGAGTCAAAAGCAAGAGTGCTAAATTGCGATATCGTAGTTTTACAATAACATCGTAATTTAACGACATCTCTCATAGCAATTTTTTCCGCGATTCTTCCGAATATTTTTCACAGTGCATAAAACAAGGATATACTTCATTGCTTTTACACAGCACTTTTCTCCCAACGATCCAGCTTTGCCCGACACTCACGATAGGCACAACGATTATTTCATTCGGGCCATATGCATTCAGCCAGGTCCAGGCTCCCGATCGGGGACACGAAAATAAAAGAACACTTTACTCGCCCCGCCCGGTCTTGTCATGCGGGGGTGTCTTTTGTGTGAGGGTCGCAGCAGGAGGGGGCAGCGCTGGGCCGGGCCCACCCACGAAGAAGGGGGGCGCCAAGGCCGGCGCCAGCAAGGTAGGGCGTGGCGGGGCGTGGCGGGGCGTGGCGGGCGCGTGGGGCTGGGCGAGCTTCACAAACACCATGTGTTTTCCTCTCGTATTTTCGCCGGGGCACGGTTTTGTTTTCGTTGTCCGCAAGTTGCCGTTGATGGGAGTCGCCCTGGCCCCGCCCCGCCCTGGCCCCGCCCCGCCCCGCCCCGCCCCGCCCAGCACCGCCCCGTCCTGCTCTGCCCCGTCCCAGGGGTAAGTTTGTCCGCCGTCGATCACAGCGCGACGGGCACAGGGTCGGCTGTTTAGGACTCGGCCCCATTAGGACGGCCTGCCAGGCGCGCGAGGGACTCCCGCCTCGCCTCACTCAGTCCCACCCGCCCCCCGCCCCCCCGCCCCCCCCGCCCCCGCCCCCCGGCCCTGCCCCCGGCCTAGGCCCCATAGCCCTGCCCTGCCCAGCCCCACCCCAGCCCTTCAGCTTGACCTACAATTACAATTCATTGGCTGCTCGGCCGGACTGGCGCGGCAGTGGTCCCAGTTCCGTTCCGGGGAACGAAGATGTAACTCTGCAATGCTAGAGGTCACGGCAAAATAATTTGTAAAAGTTCGTACGATTTAGTCCACATTTATCACGCACAACAGCGCAGTGGTTTATTGAAATAATGTGTCTACAGCGTCCTAAGCATTTAAATGTTACAGTATTCAAAGAATAAAAAAATAAATAAAAATAAACCCTTACTGACTTGAAATAATTATTATTGTCTATCCTCCAATTTGCAAACCAACCCTCACCTGGGCGGCCGCAGAAAGAGTTGTAATTACTAGCGAGCCGTCTAAACATAACCGGCAGCACTTTCCCCGAAACAGCGAGACTGGACAATTAGAGCGCACCGGACCTGCCTCTCAATTAACGGGTAGGAAAGAATAGGGAGTGCTCGGCAGCGCGAAGTGAACGGAGTTTATTGAACTCACTCGCTCGCCAGGCCTCCACGCAGCCGGCGGTGATTTCTCACTTGGAATAATAGCAGATTAATGAGTCTGCGTGGCGTGGCGTGGCGCGGCGTGGTGCAGTGGACGACTTGGTTCACGGGATTTCGAATCCTTGGCGGCGAGGTTCCTCTCCTCGTCCCGCCCCACCCCACCCCGCCCCACCCCGCCCCGCCCCACCCCGTCCCGCCCCACCCCGCCGCGCCCCCGGGCCCTCACTACAAAAACAATCACGAATAGAGGAGTTTGGAAATGAAAAGGGCAGCAGCGGGTCCCGGCGGGTCCCGGCGGGTCCCCGAGACTCATCACGTGGAGAGCAAGTAGACGAGGGGGAGAGATTGAGAGGAAGTGGGAGAGAAAGAGAACCTTTCTCAAGGTGGCGCGGGTGCGTATTGTGATTTGCTGATTAAAAACGCCGCGCGATCGGGCAAAAGAACTAGGGGTCGAACAAATTCGAGATATTTCTTGAGAAAACTTTTAAACCTTTATATTTTGCGAGCCAGGTCGTGTTCGGTCTGCTTATCAGGGGCCTTGACACAACTTCACGAGCAATGCGCGTGCGCTCGCCCACCCACCACACACACACTCACACGCTCTCTCTCTCTCTCTCTCTCTCTCTCTCTCTCTCTCTCTCTCTCTCTCTCTCTCTCTCTCTCTCTCTCTCTCACACACACACACACACACACACACACACACACACACAGACATACAAACAGAATGCGAGAGAGAGAGAGAGAGAGAGAGAGAGAGAGAGAGAGAGAGAGAGAGAGACGACCTACGACACCTTACGCACACCGGTGCGGCCGACGGGGCCGGTCGGTTATTGACATGCTGTCCAAAGTTACGGCTGCGGGTCGGGCCCGCCCCGCCCTGTCCCGCCCCGCCCCACCGCTGGGATCCAGAGGGCCCCGGGCTCCCCGGGCTGGGGGGCGGGGTGTGGGCCCCCGGGCCCCCGTGCGTACAGCCTGCGTTATGCCTGCATCCCGTCTGAACCGTGACCCATGAGCTGAAAGGTCGGATGGAGGTCACCACCACGATGTAGAAAGACCTTTTACATCGTGGTCTTTCTACATCGTGGTCACCACCTAAACACCTTGCGCCTGCTGCTTGCGCCCATTCTGTTCAAAAACCACAGCCGATCCACCTCCGTGCCCCGCCCCGCCTCACCCCGCCTCGCCTCGCCCCGCGCTGCAAATAGGACTGAGACGTGACGGGTAGGTAATAGAGAACTTTCCCATTTTCTCCTTCATTGTCAACGCGGACGTGCGGGCGGGGTGGTGGTGGTGGTGTAGAAGCCCGCGGCGACCACACCACGGCCGTCCCCTCCCCGTCACGCCCCGCCCCGCCCCACCCCGCCCGCAAGGCGTGAGAAGGAAAGGGCGGTACGAGCGGACTCCAGGAATGGCAGCTCGGGATCGAATCTGCGATTTTGTGAAGTATGGGTGTTTTGGCGATATATCACTCGGTCCTTGCCGGCCAGTCGGGGCCGCGCCGAGGGGACCATAGGAGAGGCGGCGCGGCGGTCCGGAGCCTTGGGGGCGGCCCACCCCGGCCCACCCGGGCCCACCTGGGGCACCTCACCTCTCAAGCAGAGGGGCGCGCCCCTGCACCCCGGCCCACTCCGCCTCACGGCCGTGCCGTCGGGAATTGGAGTGATTTTGGGCGTGATTTTGACGTGCGCTCGCCCGGGCCGGGCCGGCCAGGCCGCCGACCGGGCTGCCTGTGACCGCATTGGAATCCTCGTCCTATATAATTAGGTCCGACCTGCTCCGGGCGGCTCCGGGCGGCTCCGGAGCGCTCAGCCCGGGGGAATAAGTTTGGCTCAATACGGCGGGGATTATTGCTCTGTCAATCACCGGAGGCCAGAGGCGTCCCGCGGAGCGCACGGCAGAGATCATCTCCGCCGCCCTGGTGGCGCCACACCCGCACTTCTCCACACTCTTGACGGGGAGGGGGGAGGGGAGGGGGCGCTGTGGCGAAAAGACGCACGACGCAGGCGCCCCGCCCGCGATTGCAAATTCTTTTCCATATCTCTGACTGGTGATGACTCTCGAAGGTCCTTGCGCGCCGTGGCGGCGGGTCGACGTAGAAGGGCTCCTCTTAAACGTCTCCGCTCCCTCTCAGATTCCCCATGATTGTGTTCGTCTTATTTTTTTTTCTCTCTGCCCTACCCGCTTGATGCGGCTTACCTCGCTCACCCCCGCGCGCCGGCCACCGTCCCCCCCCCCTCTCTCTCTCTCTCTCTCCCTCTCTCTCTCTCTCTCTCTCTCTCTCTCTCACACACACACACACGCCCTCACACTCGAGGCAGTCGGCTCCGGCCCGCGCCCCTGCCACCCCTCCACCCCACCATCAGATATGGCATTTCGCTGACCAACAACTGATAGTTTAGGCAGTAATTTCACATCTTTTACTTCCACTCGTCCCCCCCGCCTCCCCTCCCCTCTCGTTTTCCTCTCGGCTTGACCCTTATTGGCTGTATCGCTGACCCTCCGCCGGCCGGGCAGCCCTCCTCGCCTATGGAGACCACCACCCTCCCCCACTCTCCGCTCCTTCCGGTCCATTCTCTTCTCCCCAGTGTCCCCTCTTAATAACAAGCAACTCTCTTTCTCTCTTCCTCTCTCTCACCATTCCGAGAAAATGCCCAGCTATTAGAGGGAAATTCGGCGCGAGCGCGTGATCATGTTCTTCGCTCCTTTTCTTTTTCGCCTGCTGCTCCTTATTAAAATACGCGTCGCCACGCTGCTTCTCTTCTTTCTTACAGTTCTCTCTATCTCTCCTACGCGCCCGCTCGACCCATCGAAGTGTCTGTCTCTGTCTTTTGCCGAACCCCTTCTCCCGCCGCTGTTGCGCGCCGTTGTTATTCGCTCGCTGAAAATCATCAACTTTTCCCTTGGAAACTTCGCTAAACACGCCCCGCCCCGCGGTGCGTAACACGGCCCTCCCCCTTCTTCGAACGTTTAAATTATCGGCGCCGGCGCGATGGTAAAGACCGAGTTCAAGCTGACTAATTTTGTTCCCGACGAGGTTCGAATTCCTAGAATTCATTGCCAACGAAAACAATGAGTAAGTTACGTTACACAAAATTACAGGACGATACATATGATTTTACGAAATAAGGCTCGTACAAAGGTAGGACGTAATGCAGACTTTCCGTACATTTTGCCAAGACATCGTGGTCCTCTCCCTTCAATTAAACTGGTGCACACTGGCACAGTCATAGTCTAACAAGAAGCGCTCCACGAGAAAAGTCCTCTAGACGCCGTGCGGAGCGGGGCGTCAACAACTTGTCTCCGATATTTGAAAAGGCCGGGCCCATTTGCTCGAGCGGACACCTGGTCGCACAGACAATGCCGCTAAAAACAAAAGAGAAGCGACCAATCTCCTCCGGCCCTCATCGAGCAGGCAGCACAGGGACCCGCCAGCGCTTGTCCTATTTTCCGTTTTCAATGACAGAGACAGGGAGAGGGGGAGAGGGGGAGAGGGGGGAGAGTGAGTGAGAGAGAGAGAGAGAGAGAGAGAGAGAGAGAGAGAGAGAGAGAGAGAGAGAGAGAGAGAGAGAGAGAGAGAGAGAGAGATGAGGGGGGGGGGACAAAATATTGAGCAAGACACTGGTAAAACAAATGTTAAGTTTTAATACATCAATGGTGTTTAGTTTCAAATGTGCAAAGATTGCACACTTCAAGGTGTCGAGCTTAACTAAACGTCATTTGGTGTGCAATGTTTCGACACTTTCGAAACGTTTAATAAACTGCACACTATTAAGTGTGCAGTTACTCGACGTCTGTTATGGCTTCCCAATAACTGGTGAATGTGTCCAAGTGTGCGAAAATTCGACACTTGTGAGGTGTGTAAAGTTTAGACATTATTGTAATGTCTAGTAAAACTCGACACCATGTAATGTGCAAAGTTGTGAAAAGCACACTCTCAGTGTGCAAAGCTGCACATTTGTTTTACCAGTGGAGAGACGGGAAAAGATAGCGATAGAAGAGAGAAGTGAAAGAGGACGAGATACAGAGAAATGGCCTAAAGAGATAGGGAGAGATGGCAGGGCAAGTCTCTCGAGGAGGCAGGGTACGACGGCGTAGGTGGCGGAGGGGTCTGTCGGTGACTTGTGCGCAGGGGTGGCCTACCCGGAGGGGTCGCCTCTGTCGTCGACCTAGGAAGGAAATTTTCGGTAGGATGCGAAGAGATTAGTAGATTGGTAATATTGCAACGCGTTTGATATCAAGTTTAAGGCGAGCAGGCTATGCAGCAAAAAAATCCATCGCAAAACGATTCAAAACAGAAATTTTTAAAAATATTCAACTAAGAAACGCACATTGGCGGGCTGTCGTAAATATAAAATAAACTTTGCGAACAGCATACTACACAAAGAAATCTATGAAGATGTTTTTAGTTACTGGGAAAAAAAATAATTCCACTTCTAATAGTGAAGTAAAATCTCTGTGCAAGGACAGATTTCTCTACCATGCGACCTCGAGCAGAGCGCCCCGAGGGCACGCAAGGTAAGCTTGGGGCGGCACTTCAATCCAGCCCAACCCTGCTGCTGTAGGGTTTGGTCTGACGGGGCGTGGCGAGGCGGGGCGGGGCGGGGCGGGGCGGGGCGGGGCACTCGAATGGGCGCGGCGCGCGCCAGCAGCAAACACGCATCAACAGCATAAAGTTTTAATGAATGACCGCCACCGCGGTGTGGCCACCCCGCTCCACCCCGCCCCGCCCCGCCCCGCCCCGCCACGCCCCGCCACGCCCCGTCAGACCAAACCCTACAGCAGCAGGGTTGGGCTGGATTGAAGTGCCGCCCCAAGCTTACCTTGCGTGCCCTCGGGGCGCTCTGCTCGAGGTCGCATGGTAGAGAAATCTGTCCTTGCACAGAGATTTTACTTCACTATTAGAAGTGGAAATATTTTTTTCCCAGTAACTAAAACATCTTCATAGATTTCATTGTGTAGTATGCTGTTCGCAAAGTTTATTTTATATTTACGACAGCCCGCCAATGTGCGTTTCTTAGTTGAATATTTTTAAAAATTTCTGTTTTGAATCGTTTTGCGATGGATTTTTTTGCTGCATAGCCTGCTCGCCTTAAACTTGATATCAAACGCGTTGCAATATTACCAATCTACTAATCTCTTCGCATCCTACCGAAAATTTCCTTCCTAGGTCGACGACAGAGGCGACCCCTCCGGGTAGGCCACCCCTGCGCACAAGTCACCGACAGACCCCTCCGCCACCTACGCCGTCGTACCCTGCCTCCTCGAGAGACTTGCCCTGCCATCTCTCCCTATCTCTTTAGGCCATTTCTCTGTATCTCGTCCTCTTTCACTTCTCTCTTCTATCGCTATCTTTTCCCGTCTCTCCACTGGTAAAACAAATGTGCAGCTTTGCACACTGAGAGTGTGCTTTTCACAACTTTGCACATTACATGGTGTCGAGTTTTACTAGACATTACAATAATGTCTAAACTTTACACACCTCACAAGTGTCGAATGTTCGCACACTTGGACACATTCACCAGTTATTGGAAAGCCATAACAGACGTCGAGTAACTGCACACTTAATGGTGTGCAGTTTATTAAACGTTTCGAAAGTGTCGAAACATTGCACACCAAATGACGTATAGTTAAGCTCGACACCTTGAAGTGTGCAATCTTTGCACATTTGAAACTAAACACCATTGATGTATTAAAACTTAACATTTGTTTTACCAGTGTCTTGCTCAATATTTTGTCCCCCCCCCCTCATCTCTCTCTCTCTCTCTCTCTCTCTCTCATCTCTCTCTCTCTCTCTCTCTCTCTCTCTCTCTCTCTCTCTCTCTCTCTCTCTCACTCACTCTCCCCCCTCTCCCCCTCTCCCCTCTCCCTGTCTCTGTCATTGAAAACGGAAAATAGGACAAGCGCTGGCGGGTCCCTGTGCTGCCTGCTCGATGAGGGCCGGAGGAGATTGGTCGCTTCTCTTTTGTTTTTAGCGGCATTGTCTGTGCGACCAGGTGTCCGCTCGAGCAAATGGGCCCGGCCTTTTCAAATATCGGAGACAAGTTGTTGACGCCCCGCTCCGCACGGCGTCTAGAGGACTTTTCTCGTGGAGCGCTTCTTGTTAGACTATGACTGTGCCAGTGTGCACCAGTTTAATTGAAGGGAGAGGACCACGATGTCTTGGCAAAATGTACGGAAAGTCTGCATTACGTCCTACCTTTGTACGAGCCTTATTTCGTAAAATCATATGTATCGTCCTGTAATTTTGTGTAACGTAACTTACTCATTGTTTTCGTTGGCAATGAATTCTAGGAATTCGAACCTCGTCGGGAACAAAATTAGTCAGCTTGAACTCGGTCTTTACCATCGCGCCGGCGCCGATAATTTAAACGTTCGAAGAAGGGGGAGGGCCGTGTTACGCACCGCGGGGCGGGGCGTGTTTAGCGAAGTTTCCAAGGGAAAAGTTGATGATTTTCAGCGAGCGAATAACAACGGCGCGCAACAGCGGCGGGAGAAGGGGTTCGGCAAAAGACAGAGACAGACACTTCGATGGGTCGAGCGGGCGCGTAGGAGAGATAGAGAGAACTGTAAGAAAGAAGAGAAGCAGCGTGGCGACGCGTATTTTAATAAGGAGCAGCAGGCGAAAAAGAAAAGGAGCGAAGAACATGATCACGCGCTCGCGCCGAATTTCCCTCTAATAGCTGGGCATTTTCTCGGAATGGTGAGAGAGAGGAAGAGAGAAAGAGAGTTGCTTGTTATTAAGAGGGGACACTGGGGAGAAGAGAATGGACCGGAAGGAGCGGAGAGTGGGGGAGGGTGGTGGTCTCCATAGGCGAGGAGGGCTGCCCGGCCGGCGGAGGGTCAGCGATACAGCCAATTAGGGTCAAGCCGAGAGGAAAACGAGAGGGGAGGGGAGCGGGGGGGGGGGGGGTGGGGGGGGGCGCTTGGAGCGGTGTGCGTGGCGAAGGGGGTGTTGTGTAGACGGGAGTGTTGTGGAGACTCGAGGTGGGCGCACTGGGTGTAAGGGTGAGGACCGGCGGACTC